>OZ017739.1:132109820-132759820 GCA_963969285.1 Odontomyia ornata
ACATTTAAAACTGGGAAAATTCGGAGTTCCAGGTAGCTTGAAACCCTATATTTTTACTCTCAAAGTGCACTAGGACTTTTAAGAAATTTTTAGATATAATTTATAATATTATTTTGATATAGCTAACACTAATGCTGTGGAGGCTGTGAAATGCATAAAAAATGGATGCAAGTGGAAATACATGATGACTACATTTAATTTTTCCCAGCTCGATTGGAAAATTTCAATTTCCCAACAAAACCCTTCTGGCAAGAGCACTCTCCACCTACTTCTATTTGTTAAATGTCAACTATCGCAGTTTTTAAAGTAAAACACAAATTTTACTCACGTGTCTTGTTTTGTCTCACATTCAATATGTCTAGGGACGTCATATTGATGCTGTTTCTTCCTTTCGAACCTCTTACAGATGAATAATATGTAATATTAACGATCCGCTTCACATATGCTTGCAAAATATCCCATTCGCACCGCACACAAAAGCGATGTTCTCAACAATTCCGTGAAAATTCTGTCACTATTCAAATATTGGGACCACTGCAATTTTTGCTTTGTCGTTACTCTCGTCTCCTTTTTGTACATATGACCTGAAAAATAATAAAGTCCATTGATATGTTATGCATTCTCCTTATAGAATTTCAAATGAAAAAATAGTCTAGTCACAAAGTATACAATATAAAAGATTTAATGATTTGATGTCGGCAAACTCTGTTTGTAGATACTATTAATATGTGAGAAGAAGTACAGATGTAATTAATCATCCTAAGAAACAATTTAGTTGCAGAAAAGTTAGCACATAAACGCGACTGAATACGTTGGAATAGAAAATCCCGCCATTTTGATGAACATATTTTGCAAAAGTTTGCATTGTTTCGTGTACGCATTTAAATCTTTTTTCATATCTAATATACATGTTTGGAATGTTTAATAATTATTATTAGTTCTTGAAATATTTCAATAAAACTATATAAATTGAGTGATAATTACACGTTTATTGACTTATCTAATCATTAATAAATCTCCCTGATTCTCGGAAATGGAATAATTCTGCATAGAATTATCATAAAAGCATAACCCATGTCTGCGTTTGACTAAAAGCTGTTTTACAATGTACATCAGCTGGTAATTATTTGATTTACGTTTCCTTTTAGAAATCAATTTGATCTCCATAAACCAGGGTTAATTACTGCCGTAAACAATTACCAAGCAAATTTATTTGCCGTGATAACGCACATAAAGAAAAGTTGAAATCATCAAGCAAGAAAAACCGGGCAAAGTCCTTAACCACTTAATCGAAGTCTAGAAGATGAAGAAAACTTGTTGACAATTTTCTTTACGAGAGTGAACCCCCAGATTGCACCCAATTTGTATTTTGCATGATTTTATCTCTTCGATGAAAAACGACGGTAAGGATTATGGAATATTACATGATATCACTTTTATGTAATTTATTGCATTCATTCCTTTTACGACAGTAGTCGTTAAGAAAATCTATGATTAACATATCATTAATGCGTGTTAGTATCAAAATACCCAGAATTGTAATTTACATGGATGAATGACAGTTAACATTGATCTTTGAAGCACGAGCTAAGATAAGATTGACAGTATCACTAGTAAAGGCTCATTTATATCATACTAATTAAAGTCTTGAACTTTGACTTACTGGCAAGCCACTGAAAATTGAGATGAGTTCATCCAACTTAAATCTCAGAGAATAGAAAAGAAAACAAAAATTTTCTCTCTGTTTTTGAAGCCAGAGCTTTTATGTAAACGGTTATGAAACATATATGTTACCTACCTTTGGTCATATTTGCACAATTCATAATGACCAGAACGTTAAAGTGTTTATTCTCAAATGCATTTTGCGATCCATACTGCATATGTTGTCATAGAATCAGAGATGATTGTAAATATAAAAGTTATTTTAAGCGATATAAATTCCTATTTGCCTCGAGTAAATCGTTTTTACCGGAAATATATTTCGCGACTTTTACAGGGACAGGAGACATATTAAGTTTATTATTTAATATGTATGTAAGGAAATGATATGTTTGATTGTTAATGATTAAAACATATTATTTTGCGATTTCTAAGAAATGCTGTTTATACTATAAACCATTAGAAAATTTTATTGAATGCATACATACAAATCATTTATAAAACCTTGCATGCAATGCCATTTTTTTAAAGTCCAGTCAATGACCATTTAGCCTCGTAATTTTGCTAAGCAGCATTGATTTGCATGAATATTTGGATTTCGATTCTACTTACCCTCTAATTCAAAGTTGATCCTATATCGAGGGTTGTTTTTTTCCTTGTGGGTGGAAAGTGTGGCATCAAAAGTCCATAAATGGATAAATTGACGAATTCTTAGCAACTTTTGTTCTATGAAGTTTTTTCTGAAATGCGATATCTTTTGACTTTTTGCCATTGAAAGTGTCAGTTTACCAACCAAAAAAACCACGGTTTCAGACAGGTTTTCGTGCATAACTCAAAAAGTAAGCATCCTGTCGAAAAAAATCATTCTAATTAACAATGTAGCTATCAAGAGGCATCTTATTGATGGGCTGGGCTCCCCTACGTTGGCCATAAGTCGACCCAGAGCCGATATTCTCGAAGCAGCCTTCTCAGCCGTTGCCCTGATTTGCTCAGAGAAATTCATCTTCGAGTCGACCAGCAGCCCCCGGGTACTTCATTGCTGGTTTTGATTCAATTCGTATGTCTCCAATATAAATCATGCTTACTCTCGGGATTCTCTTTTTTGCCAAGATGGCCACTTCGGTTTTCTCCAGTATCTCACTCAGCGCATCAGCCTACCTAGCCTTAGTTGTGCTTGTTTAACGGTGCGTCCAGTGACCAAAGCCACCACATCATCCACATAGCCGATCAAGCGCCACTCATCTGGCATCTCTAGTTTCAGTCGCCCGTCGTAAGACACGTTCCATAGGTCCGGACCAAGGATAGATCCCTGGGCAAAACCCAACGTAACAGCCATTCTTCGTTGGCCCTGAGTCGTGTCATAGAGCAGGCTTCGGTCCTTTAGGTAGTCCCTCAAAAGCTGCATTAGATATTCTGGGACTTGTAAAGGGTTTTCCAGCGTATACAGAATATCAGATTTGAAGGCGTTCCCGACGTCAAGTGTCACCAACAGGACAATCCGTCGCTTGGTGAGGCTATGTGCCTCTGCCTTCCGGACCGCACTCACCTGCCCTGAAATCTCATCAATGGTACAACGTCCTGCTCTAAAGCCGTACTACCGAGAAGATAAGTCCCCAGCAGCACGAATTGCGTTAGTGAGTCTTCCCTTGATGAGTTTTTCTAGCACTTTCCTAGCCATGTCTAGCCCCCTTGCTGATCAGCACGAGCCTTGTCACCTTCTATGGTACCGTAAAAAACCCATCCCGTAGGCAAGCAAGTCAGGATAATGGTGATTGACAAGCCGCAACACCTCAGCCGGATCGCCATCTAGACCTGTAGCCTTCCTCGCTTTCAGCAAAAGGACTGCCTCTTCCAGTTCCGGCTGTGTGAAGAGTGGACACTCGACTGCTGTTTCACCATGGATAGCGTCAACACGGACGGGATAGGTGGGGAAGAGTTCTCACACTAACCCATCCATCTTTTCTGCATCATGTATGTAAGGCTTCCGTAGGGTGTCAAGCTTTCGCATAACAAGCTTGTAGCCAAGGCTCCATGAATCCTTGTTCACACTGTCCACTAGGTCTTGCCAATAGCGAGTGTTGCTAGTGTTAATCAATTCGCGTAGGCATTTCCTGAACGACTTATATGCTGCCACCTGGCTGCGTACTTTGTTACGGTTCCACGCCCTTTGAGCCTCACGTGGAAGCTTGTGACATTCCTTCTGCTTTTCAGGGATTTCAGTTGAACACCCACACACTGAGGAGCTTGCTGTGCCATGGTTTTCGATGGGGTATAGCAGCACAGCAAACAGTCGTTATGATGCTTATAGATGAGTTCACCACCTCTTGAGCTGCCTGTTCCTTCGTCCCCTCCAAAGCTCCCTCTGCAGCGGCTCACCTGCCGTGACGAACTTCTCGACGTCCATTTTTCCGATGTTCCATCCAATTGTAGAAAGCCGACAGCAGGGACATCCGGAGATAACATCACTGATCTCAAGCAGAATGCACTGGCTGAGTGGTCCTCTAATACTTTCCGATTGTGTATCCTCCGTACTAAGGACTCCAAGGTGAATGTTACGCCTGGTATGGTTCCTTCGCAGCCCATACGTTGGAAAATTGGCGTATTTCCAGTGTTTAGTATGACGAGCGCCATCCTGGCCGCCATTTCCAGAATTCGTTTTCCCGCGAATCTGTTTAATGCAAGCCCCATTCGATTGTTCAGCATTGACGTCTTCCCCAACGAGCACGTTGTCCTCTGCATTTGAGGCAGTGCCCTCCAAAGCATTGAGCTTGGCTTACAAAGATGATATCGATTCGTTTGGCGTTAAGCATACAATAAAGAAGGAGGTCCCTGAGCACCGAACCCACACGAAACCATCCCCCCCATCTAAAACTCTTCACTTAGAAATTATTCTTCCGAACTCAGATGGCGGCAGTACCAGTTTCATGAGGATACTGTAATGCTGAGCTTTCATCATGATGCTTCTCACTCAGTAGCTAGAAGTCGGCTCAAGCAGATTTTGAGCGGTTGAACTGCGGTATGGGTTTAGCTCTAGGATGCGGGTCATCGAAGTTCTGATTTTGCCTTGGCTAGGACTTTCTGAAACACCCGGCATTTTCCTGATCCCAAGACGTGTCCAAAATCCGTTCTTGGATCAGTATCCTTGCAAAGAATACAGAGTGCCTCCTTCGTACACTCTTTTCTTTTACATCCCATTTCAACGCATTTGTAACATAGGGAACTCCTATTGGGTCCTTTGCATACTTGTGTGGTGTGACCATAGCCAAGGCATTTGAAACATTGGAGAGGCACTACTCTTCGCCATATCCTACAGACTACCCACCCTGTTCGTATTTTGCCCTTGTTCAGAAATTGTTCGGCATCCTTTGTGTTGTCGCCTATGGTTTTCTGGAGTCAGCCTCGTTTTGATCCTTTCCACACTAGAGAACTCCCTTTTGATGGCCTCTTCTACCTTGGCCAGATCCGTGACGCAGTCAATGTCTCGTATTACGATCGCGCTTTCAAGGAGGACTTTCTTTACTGCGTCGCAGAATGCTTCCTTATTGCCGGCCTCTGCTCCGAATTTGACCAGTATGGGGCCCGAACGCGTTGGTTGTACTACTTCAATGGTAGTATTGCTGTCTTCGGGCTTTGCTTTTCCCTTGATGTCCCGCAGTACCTCCGTGTAGGATCGGCCATCTTGGGACTTTATAAGCAGTGCCTGCTGCCGGGGTCTTCGTCGGGGCTTCTGCCTCTCCTGCTTTGCATCAGGTCCTTTTTGTAATTGGGCGTCCGTGCGAACTTTTCTTTCTGGCACTTTTTGAAGCAGTTACGTTGCGGCTTTCTTCGTTCCTTTTGTAAGCACTATCTGGAATCCGTGATCTGGTGGTTCACGCCCATCAAGTGCCTCTTCCTTCCTTCTTTTATCCCGATCTCCTTCGATTGGGCTAGACGCCATTCTTTTATTGATTTTTGATGGTGGAGCTATCTGCATGTCGCCTTTAGATTACGCCCCGAGCGCCTCTTTAGCCTTCTGCTCGTCTTTGGCTTTTAACCAGCTCCTCAAATAGTGCCTTATGCGATCTACGAGCTCCTCTAGTTCAAGGAGCCCAACCTTTACTGCTTCGCTGGTTTTTGGGGAGTCGCATGCAGATTGTATTCTTTTCAGAGAGTCTCCCACTTTTCGGTATAGCCTTACTTCTTCGTATCGCTGGGCGGCAATTGTACTTTGCAACCATCCATGGGAGAGGTTATCGCGTTCTGTTTCCGAATGCAGTACTTCCGCCACATTTTCGACGTTGAGCATATAAGTTCACCAGGAAATGCCTTCGCAAATTGATCAACAATAGCAAGGCTCGCTGCTGACAAGATCCAGAGAATAATGTGAACAAGGATCCGTGGGGCCGTGGCTACAAGCTAATTATGCGGACGCTTGGTGCCGTATGGAAACTTTGGATACATGATGCGGAGAAAATGGACGAGATAGTGTGGTCATCCTTCCCCGCCCATCCCATCTGTGTTGACGCTGTCCATGGTGAAACAGCAGTCGAGTGTCCACTCTTCATACAACTGGAACTGGAAGAGGCAGCCGCTTCATTGAAAGCGAGGAAGGCTCCAGGCATAGATGGTGTTCCAGCTGAAGTATTGCAGCTTGTCTATCACCATTGTGCTTACTTGCTGCCCAGCACACTCAATGCTTGCGTATGGGGCAGGGTGTTCCCGGTATGATGGAAGGTGACGAGGCTCGTACTGATCAGCAAGGGGAAGGAAAATCTCGGATTACCGCCTGCATACCGCCCGTTATGCATGCTAAGTATTGCTGGGAAAGTGCTAGAGAAACTTATAAGAGAAAGAATCACTGACGCGATTCGTAGTGCTAGGGACCTTTATCTTCGTTAGTATGGCCTTAGAGCAGGACGTTCCACCATTGATGCGATTGCAAAGGTGGTGAGCATGGTCCAAAAGGTCGAAGCATATAGTCACGCCAAGCGACGATAGTCTTGTTGGCGACACTTGACGTAAGAAACGCCTTCAACTCCGCTAGGTGTTTGGATATCCCGGATACGCTGAAAAACCTTTTTCGAGGTCCAGAATATCTAATGCGGCTATTGAGGGACTAACTGAATTACCGAAGCCTGCTCTACGACACGACACAGGGCCAACGAAGAATGGAAGTTACATCGGGTGTTGCCCAGGTATCTACCCTTAATCTGAAACTGTGGAACGTGTTGTACAACGCGCTGAGGAGACTGGAAATGCAAGTTGAGTCACGCTTGATTGACTACGTGGATGACGTTGCCGTTAAACAAGCGCAACTAAAGCTAGATATGCTAATGCACGGAGTGAGGGACAGGATGACTGCTCGAGGGTTAAGTTTAGCACTGGAGAAAGAGAATCCCTAATAAGGATGATAAGTATTGGAGACATATAATCAAATCGAAGCCAACGGTGAAGTAAATGGGGCTATTGATCGACTCGAAGATGAGTTTCTCTGAGCAAATCCGGGTAACGGCTGAGAAGGTTGCTGCGGGAGTATCGGCTCTGAGTCAATTTATTGCCAACGTAGGGGGATCCAGCCAATTAAGAAGACGCCTCCTGATGAGTGCTGTAGGCTTAGTGCTACTGTAAATATGGGGCGACGCTCTCGGTAAGGAGTTATACTAAAAGCGCTTGGCACAGCTACAATCAGAGACTGTCGTATCCGACAGTCTCTGATTTGGTGGTGAAAGTTATTGCAGGCGGGATATCTGTTGCCTTCCTTGCTAGAGAGTGCCACGTTATTAACCTGCGTCGAAACGAGGATGCGATCGAGATAGTTGTCCGCGAGGAGACTCAGCATTCACTCAACCATTGGCAGCAATCTTAGGTGAAATGCACAAAGGGACTGTGCGCCTCATCCCAGATGTGAGACCATGGGTAAACCGAAGCCATGGTGAGACTGACATCTATTTAACCCAACTTTTGAGCGAGTATGGGTGTTTCAGTCTTATCTTGAAAAGCTTGGTAAGTCACGGTCCCTCTATTGTTGGTTTTACCCAGGTGAGGTGGATAATACCTGCCACCTATTTTCGCGTACACAAAATGGGACAGGCTTCAAATGAATCTCTACAAGGAGACGGGTGTGCTCACTCTGGATTAACTAGCCGCGGTGATGCTCGAACCGGTTGACAAAAGGAACCAGGTAGCATAACATGTCCCGGAAGTCCTAAGGGATAAAAGGGACTTACAGCAGCCGGGGCTGGGAGATCGCTTGTCTGGCAATTCCTCTTCTTCTTTCCCCTACCGCTAGGAGAAGGATCTCCCAGCTTGAAGGTGCCTCACGGCGTAAAAAAACGAGATCTGGCCCGAAATAATGCGTCAAGTGGTCCCAGGTTGGGTTCCCGGGTTGACAGAGGAGGTGTTTAGTGGGTAGTCCAGTCGCCTTCTTACGTAAATGACATTACCTGCCCAACCACAAAAAAAGTAACAGATGAGCGCATTCTTTCGTTGATGGAACTTCAGTGGAGTGATGAGTTTGATCAATTGTGTGTATTGACCGTACATGATATACAGGGTTTTCCAATAAGAGGTGTTATTTTGATGTTAAAAGAAAAATGCCATTTTTCAATATAAATGATCGGTTGTTTATTTCATTATAAAGAAGAAGGTATGACGTTAATCGTACAAATAATATCAAGTAAATGACCACCATGACCACGCTTGCAGGACCTTATGCTTTTCATGAAATTTTCCATAACCAAATCGCAAAGTGGCTGCCCTATGTCCTCGATAGCCTCACGAATTCCATCTCTGAGGTCTTAAATTGACGCTGGGCTGTTGATGTAGACCTTCTTTTTCATGTGGGATCAAAGGAAGAAGTCACAAGGTGTTAAATCACAAGATCTTGGTGGCCAATTGTGATCACCTTTTCGAGAGATAACACGGTCCGAAAACTTTTCCCGTAAAAGATCAATAGTTTCGTTGCTTGTGTGGCACGTAGCGCCATCTTGTTGAAAGTAAACGTTGTCCAAATCAATACCATCCAATTTCGGCCATGAAAAATCATTAATCATCTCTCGATAGCGTAATTCATTCACCGTAACTGTTGCTCCAGCCTCATTTTCGAAAAAGTAAGGTCCAATGACTCCGCCGGACCATAAACCGCACCAAAAGTTACACGTTGAGGATAGTGAGGCCTCTCAATAATAATTCTTGGGTTTCCGAGCCCCCGGATGCGACAATTTTGCTTGTTGACGAGGCCACTGAGGTGGAAATGGACCTCATCACTCAAGATGATTTTTCGATGGAATTCCGGATCGTTATCATGCATTTCAAGGACCTAATCAGCAAAGACACGACGTTGTTAATGATTGACCGGCTTGAGTTCTTGTGTTAACTGAACTTTACAAGCCTTAAGACCCAAATCTTTTTGCAAAATACAGTGTAATGACGTTTGTGGAATGCCTAACTCCAAAAAACCACGAGGAATGGACACACCTGGGTTTTCTTCAAAACTTTCGGCTACAGCAGTAATAGTCTTCGCTGTTCTTGAGTGATGTGCACGGGTTTTATTCTTCACGTCACTACAGTTTCCCAACAGCTCCAATTTTTCAATGAATTTCTGTATTGCGGTCCGACAAGGTGCTTCATGAAGACCCAAAAATGTTCGAGTTTTACGAACGGTCTCTGTCAAATTTTCACCGTTTTTATAGTGAATTTTAATAATTTCAGTGCGTTGCTGAAGCGTGTATCGTTTCATTTTTAATAATGGTTTAGTTTCTGCTTGCCAAATATTAAAAAATAACAGCTTCAAATGTTATATCTACCGAAATAGCGGGCCATTCAAAATACCACCTCTTATTGGAAAAACCTTTAGGTACAGTTCAATTTTAAGGGCTTTGAATGTAAAGACTCCAAAAAATATTTACAGCGCCCAAAAAATCAATATTTTTGACAAAAATTTAAGACTCAGACAAATATGTTAGTAACTAAGTGTTGATTAATTGTGAATCCGAATAAAAGGGATGCTCATAAATCAGATACGTTTTTTTCGTTAAAAATTGTTAAATTCGATAGAAATTCAATAAAACTTTGTGGAAAAATATGTACAAAAATTATTCATTATGTTTATATTTCATCTAAAACCCAGGAAATTCATTATGTCTTGGTTTGACAATAGGAACGAGTAACACTCTTCCGAAACTTTTTCCACCTTTTTTTTTATTATTTTAGTCTATTATTTGGTTTATTTGATATCCGCAGGCCAATTCTCTTTTTCTCAATAAGCCATCGGGTCTTGTTTTTTTTGAATGAGTAGACGCGTTCCAACTCTTTTGAGCCATCTACAGTTTCGTTTTAATTTTTTTAACACTTTTAATATTTTTTTCGATTTTCTTTGTTTTAAATCTTTTGGGGGGGCTATGGAATCTTGTGTGATTTAAGAGAGCAGTTTTTGATTTCGTTTTTGGCCAATGAAAGATTGGAAAAGCTTGGATGGGTGATTCAAAGGTGAATCTTCAAAAATTTTTATACAAAAATTAGTCATAAGGATAAGTAAATTAAATAAAATAGTTCATAAACTAGCCTGAAAGTGGCAATAAAATGTTAGAAGAGTTAAAGAGAAGAAATAAACACAAAAATTGTATTTTTTTACTGGACACCTTCAACCAGAAAGCATAAGAAATTTAGTAATATGGTAGTGGCTCTTGTAATATGCTTAGATCTTGACGTTTGCATACACCGAGGACCAAATTGTAACTCGGGTCATTACTCGATCAAAATAACTTATCGATGTTGTATGTCAAAGGCGTATTTAGCAAGGACCAGCACTCTACAGAAATTTGACATCAAAAGGCTCCAAACGGCATTTGTGGCAAAAAATTTCACATCAACTCTAAACAACTAGCTGTCTCCCATCCTGTTAGACATATAGCTAAAAACAAGCAACGACCGTAGAGTAACTGATGATTGGAGATTAAGCCAAGCACAATAGAACTGATTGGTTGGATGATGAATGCCAAGATACATTTGACAAAAAGAATTCGACGTACAAACAAGACTAAGGTAGGAAAACCATTACCAAGATAAAAATAATAGTCAAGAATAAAATAATAGTCAGATTGAATAAAAAATTTAAAAAGAGGAAATTATAATGACTACTAAACCAGCGAAAGATAAGTGTGGGAAGTGTAGGAAACCTGTGGAAGATATCCATTCAGATATTGGATGTGATGGCTCCTGCCTCAAGAGGTTCCACTTGAGATGCAACAAAATGTCGGAAAAGAGATACCGGACTATAATGGACATAACTGGAGATGTAATTTGGATGTGTGACGGATGTAGAACTCAGCACCAAAAGTCTAAAGGAGACCAATGCTTCCGACAAATGATTAATTTGCGAAGCCAGATTGAAGAGATGAACTCAAATTTAAGCTTATTAATAGATAAACCTACGTCTGCGCGCAAGCCCTCATATGCCGAAAATTCTACTTCTCCTCCATCAGAACATCGGTCAAATACAATATCGTAAAAAGGGATAATAACTAAGCCTAGAAATCACTCTCGAAGGTCAGGCCATCAAAGTGTAAAATTCCTCTTCAACTAATGAGGCCTACTCGTAATGGTGGGGCGATTATCAAAACATCGACCAATGAAAATGCTACTTCGCTCTTTAATATAGGAATGGATGTAATGAAACATGAGTATGATATTGCTGAGACCAGATTGTGACAGCCTAGACTTGTCATCAATGGTCTAGGAAAACAGTACTCAAATAAGGTATTAAGAAATGAGATCCAATCATTTAACCCCAATATAGAGGAGCGAGATTCTATGGAACTTGTACATGCTAGGCGGACAAGAAACAGAAGGGGGTTGCACACCATCCAGGTAAATGGGAGCTTGTATAAGAGCTTGCAAATAGATACGTTAATATAGATTATGGATCATATTTTGTGAAGGGAGACTTTAATGTAATGAGGTGCTATAAGTATCAAAAATTCAATCACAAAACATCAAAATGTGAAGGGGAGCAAATATGTGTGAAATGTGGAGGAAAGCATGACCTAAAGGACTGCAAAAGCACGATTGAAAAGTGCTCCAACTGTATTGGTAGCAATAATAATGCTGAACATTCTCACAAAGCTGACTCGGTAGAGTGTCCGAAGACTCAACGCAGAGTATTGATCGCCAACAGGAGCACCGACTACAACTTCGGTGATTGCTAATCTTTCAAATCAATCAAGTGGAACAAATTTAACACTCATGTATGCTCATTTAAGAAGCTTAAGACACAAGCTAAGTGATATTCAGATTTACCCGCAGCAAAATCCTGACATCGATTTGATTATTCTCAATGAAATCTGGATTTACCCAAAAGAAGCACGATTTTACAATATTGAAGGATATAATGCGGTATTCTCCTGCAGACCTGGAAGAGGTGGAAGTACAGCAATGTACATAAAAACTACAATCAATTTCGTTACCAAGAGAGTGACGCCTGATAAATATAACGTTATAATAATTGAAGTACGCTATGCAGGTAAATTAGGGACGTACTACAAACCCAATCGTATGAATGCGTAAGATTTTCACACAGTACTAGATAAATTATTCTCAACTGAAAAAAATTTAATCACAGCAGCGGACACAAACATTGATGTACTAATTGAATCACCAGAATCAAGGATTTATTAGGATACGCTAGAAACGAATGAAATGATAATCATAAACAACAACAAAATTACTCGCCCAGTGTCAAATACTTGTCTGGATCATATAGTAACCAATGAATTAAAAGTCGTTGAAAGTGTGACATACACATTTGAGGACTGGCCAGAGCTGGATCACCGTGTGTTAAAAATAGCTATTCCAGACCAAACCCTGAACAAACAGAAGCCGACCTACAAAACGTTCAGATATCTAGACAAGGAGCTCTTTAAATCAAACATACGAGAATTACTGAAAGAGCGAAAACCAAATAGTATTATTGAACTTAAAAATATCTTTATATCTGCCAAGCAAAGCTCTACAATTGAGGAAAAAATCAGGTATCGACAACGGACTTGGATAACGAAAAAAGTAATTGATGCAAGTATTAAAAAAAAAGGAAGGCATACATGGACTGCAGGAAGAACAATGGAAACCAGGCTTTCAAGTTTGTATATATGCAGGTAAGGTAAAGAATAACTCTTCAAGCCAGGGCATATCACAAAGCTTTCAACGGAATCTTGATGAGCCCTCTAATACATCGTGTCCACTTGACAGTTCAGAAGGTAATTTAAATAATACAAATATCTCAATAAATTACATCCTTCACATTCATCAAACAAATCAAAGGGAAGTCTTAAATGTAATCAATGGATGAAAAAGAATACGGCACCAGGCATCGATAGCATCACGATGAATGAGATCAGTATAATCAAGGAGGACATAGCCGAGATTATGGCAAATTTTATAAACGTGCGTATTAGGAATGGGACATTTCCGGAAGAAGAAAAACTTGCAAAAATAGTTCCTATATTTAAGGGTGGTGATCATCTCGACCCGAATAACCATCGTCTGATTGCGCTGCTGATGGGATTTAATAAGATATTTGAAATAAATACTAAACAATCGATTGACATCATTTTTAGTTGAAACCCCTATCGTAAGCCAACATCAGTTTAGTTTTCTAAAGAACAAGATTACTTTGGATGCCCTGCATTCTGTCAGTCGTTTCATCAATCTAGGACTTGACAGAGGTGATTATCTTATCGCAATTTTATTGGATTTGAAAAAAGCATTTGATACAGTTGATCATGACCTCTTGCTTCGTAAACTTGAATCGTATGGTGTTCAGGGTAGTCCTAAGCAGTTGTTTAAGAGTAGCTTGGAGAGAAGATCGCAAAGAACTTTAATCAACCATGTCCTGAGCGATCGAGCACCTACAAAAACAGGAGTTCCCCAAGGCTTTAATACTTGGCCCAACTTTTTTCCTGCTATACAAAAATAATCAAATACATGTGGGCTGACGGGATATCACACATTATATGCTGATGACATAGTTCTACTTTATTCAGGATGAGACAAAACTGCCATTGAGAACACTATCAACGAGGATCTAGGAAAACAAACTAGTATTGAACACTACAAAGACAAAATATATTCTTTTTAAGCAAAAGAACAAAGGAGACATACATGTCGAACTACATATTAACGGCAAAAAATTGCAAAGAGTGCTAGAAATGAAATATCTTGGTCTTATCATAGACCATCGTATGACCTGGGTGCAACACATACACAGCTTAAGGAAGCAATTAGCCCGAATAATAGAATTGTGGAGAAGATATGAGGATTTTCCAATTCACATCAAGAAACTTATTCCAAATGCGTTTGTCCTGACGAAATTACATTATGGAGAACTTATTTGGAGTCATTCAGCAAAGCAACATTTAAACAGTATATCCAGGCTGCTGACCAAAGTGTACAAATCGCAAAGTGGCTGCCCTATGTCCTCGATAGCCTTACGAATTCCATCTCTGAGGTCTTGAATCGACGTTTGGCTGTTGGCGTAAACCTTCTCTTTCACGTGGCCCCAAAGGAAGAAGTCACAAGGTGTTAAATAACAAGATCTATTCAAAATAACACCTCTTTTTGGAAAACCCTATACCTTTTGCCAGAACGGATCGTCTGAAGAACGATGCAACAAATGATGCTCTGCGTATATATAACAATCTACCAGAAATGGTTAAGAAAGCAAACTCACTTTTGGTAATTGAGAAAAGACTAAGGGAGCATTTAATGAGCACTGATTGAAGCGTGAACCTGTAATTCTAGTTTTATGAGCCCAGTATCTTAGCGTTTTTTTTGGCCCTATCGGCGGGATACTGTAATGACAGCTGCGTAGAGTTTTTTTGAATGCGTCGCATTATATTGAATTTTTTTTATCTCTGAGAGCTCATCATAATTTTTGGACTAGATGTTCCTGAAAAGGACTAGTTCACCTTATATTATGTGCCCCCTTATACCTATGTATTAAACATTGTCTGACATAATGTGAATGCAGATCGCACGAGCGTTGTACGACGAAGAAAGAGTGATGGAGAGAGGACCCTAAGAAAATCCCAGAAGAGTAGCCAATAAGATAATTAGAATTAAGACAAGAAAATACTATGAGGAGTAATTGAGAAGCATCAATGTAAGTGTGTTGTTGCTCAATAGCAACAGCCTAATACAAGCATTCATAGTAGTGAAAAGCCTGAAACGAGCTTATTTGGTAAGGTCCACGCTCTGTCGTGATGATATTAGCAAAATCATCGCTGTTGGAAACATAATTAAGGGAAGATGGGCATCATATATCACGAACCTCGTTAATCCTCCACACAGCTCCAAAACATCGGAGTTTTTAAATATTCCCGTTGTATTTCAATTGGCCTCACCTACTCTGGATGAAGTATGTTCCACCATCAAAGCGTAAAAATATTACAAAGCGCCGGGTGTCAATGAATTTCCAGTGGAGCTCATTGAATATTGTGGCAACGTTTTTTACAAAGCAATCTATAAAGTCATCCAGCACATTTAACCAGGAACATTGAACAACAAGAACATTTGCCCAATAAGTAGAGCCAATTAATTATAGTCCCTATCCACTAAAAAGATGACAAGCTATAGGCATATCACTATTTTGTACGGCGCACAAAATATTTTCAAAGATCTTAGAAAATAAAATTAGATCATACGCCAATAGTATTACTGGGGAGTATCCAGGTGGCTTTAGAGCTGATTGATTTAGGATAGACCAATTGTTTACAGTGAAGCAGGTGATTATGAAATGCTGGGAGTTCAACATAGACGTATACCAAATATTCGTTAACTTTAAGCAAGCATACGGCAGTATTGTTTGTAACGTATTGTACGAGATAACGCTTTACTTTAGTATATCTACCTAATTAGTCCATCTTGTCAAAATGACAATGATTTTGAAAACCTCTCAAGTCCGCATCAATAACCAACTCACCGATTCCTTGGACACAAATATTAGCCTAAAGTAGGGAGATGGGCTATATTCAATTTGGCTCTAGAATATGTCATCAGAAAGCTACTTGCGATACAAAAGGTATATTACTATGCAAGTTAAGCCAGGAGATAGCCTATGCGGATAACATCAACATCTTGTCTAGTTCGTTAATATTTCCCAAAAAAAATTTCCCAAAACTCGGCAGCGGAACAAAGCTAGTAGGACTACATATCAATGAGAATAAAACAAAGCTCATGGCGCAGCGAGGAAAAATACCTCATACGAGTACATAGAAAATATCACTTTTGGCGAAAATAATATCAAAAACTTGGGCAAATTTGTGCATCTAGGCGCCGAAATAACAAGAACCGCTAATAAAAGAGACGAAATATGGCAGCACCGGACTTTTTCCTCTTTCCTCCGCTTAGGTGTTATCTCAAGGGAAAACGATACAGCTCGGTGGAGAACCTCCAAGGGAATCTCGGAACGCGAATTCCAAAAGGCATAAGCGTAGTGGGAATCGCCATATACGCGTTGTGTCGAAGCACCAAGATTGCTATGTCGAGAACTACTAAGGATTTGTACCGACTAGTTCAATGAAAAATTTAAATTAATTCGATCCTACTATTTTTTGATCCTACCCTGTATTTCTTCTAAATCAGTTTTGTTTCTCGTTTGATTGTAGATCTAGAATTGAAGAGATTTTCCTGCGAAAATCTTTCAAAAAAAGGGAATATACCACAAGAAAGAGATGTAGATGCCGCATTTATTGATTTTCAGACTGAACCAAAATAAAGGGAGAGATCAGATTATGATCCAGTTTCTTATTCAAATCCAAATCTGCAGCAGTCTCGAGTTAATTTTTCTTAAGATATTGAAAATTCCGAAATTAAGGCTGTTGTAGTCCTTTCTAGTAAAACGAAGCTTAATTCGAAATTAGAGCAGGCTTATTAAAAATGATCGGCGAACGTTCCTAGATAAGCTCTGGAAATCATCAACATATAATGTCGCGTTATTTTTTCATAAGGAATAAGCTACACGAGGACAAATGGCGAATTCGATACAACCATGAGCTGTATGAAATTTTCGACGAGTTGGAGGGCTCAAAGATTATAAGACTGCGGAAGCTGCAATGGACTGACCACATGAATCGTATAGATGAACAACGGATACCCAAAAAGGTATTCATTGGGAGAGCTGAAGGGCAGAGGCCAGTGGGGAAACGGAGGAAACGCTGCTTTGACTCGATCGACGAAGATTGTTGATCGTTCGTTGATCCAGCTCGGATTTCGAAATTGGAGGACGCGGTCAATAGAACGAGACATTTGGAGGCGCTTGTTGCAGCAAGCGAAGGCCCGAGAGGGGCTGTAGCGATACGAAGAAGAAGAATTCTCTCACAATGTTGAAATTAAAAGTCGAGAGGATTGAATGGAAGTAGCGAATTTTTGTATTTATCGACTACAAATGCTAATAATTGCCGTCTTCCATTTTGGTGGACGCATTGAGAGAGCATCGGATAAAATTTTTCTCTAGTGCTTATAAGCTCACTCGATGAAGATTTCTGAGTTCCGATTAGCAAACATCCTCGTGGTGTGGTTTAGCGTTTAAAGACCGTTGAAATTTGTTTCCCCCAAAATGACCTACACATTTCGTGTTTCAACGACTTTTGTTTCTCAATAAATTTCATAATCTCATCTTATTCTGTTGTTACTTTTTTCGTTAGTCCTAGTGTTCTTTGAACAACTATGAATTCCATGTTCCCCTAAGTTAGGGCCGGCCTTGACGGCATTCCTATCAGTCAAATCTATTTCTTCTTTCATCAGTTTCCCTCTCATCGTTCATAATTAATTCAAGTATACCATCAGGGGTATTCGCTAAATGCTAGAAAGTACCAATATTATCCTTATATATAACACTAAAAAATCTACTTTCGTTTGGAACCACCATCTCTCATTTTGACATTTTTTTAAATTACTGGAGTCAATTATTAATAGCCAACCTTTTTCAGTCATACGTCCTCACTTTGAGTTTCAGCTAAATGAATTTATTCCTCGCCATTAAAATGCTACTTATTAATCAGAAATAACTTTTACAGCGGCCGCTACTCTGGATTATAGGTTGAAACATGATATGTCTATAATGATCAATTCGTTTTGCATCAGAAACTTTGTGATATGGGTGTAACTGGCGAAATTTTAAACTGGCTTGTTTTTTATTTATCGTGAAATATGAAGCGGTAGTTAATGTAAAAGCCTTGTCGTTCTTCTTCCCAAGTCTAGTGTTCCTCAAGGATCCATTTTAGACGCTCTCTTCTTTAATATTTTCATCAATAATCTGCCTTCCTAGGTAACATCTTCCTGTCTCCTCTATGTTGGCGATTTAAAAGTCTTTAGAATTATTCAATCGGCTGGTTTTTGCAAAGCTCTCCAGAATTGTTTGTATTTCCTTGGAACTTGGTGTCAATTAAACTACCTCTTCCTGAATATTCCCAAATATCTTAAAATGCCTTTATCGTTGAAACCAAGACTTATGTTTTTGACTACTTATGTGGTATCTGCACCCTAAATATTATATTCATAGGTGGAAAGCCCTTGGGGTTATCTTTGGCTAAGAAAAATTTGACGTTCTTATTATTTAGTTTAGTTTCTAACACTTTGTGGTCATCCGATTATAAACTGAGACATTACACTACTTTCTCCGACTTCAGTTGCCCTTAAGCTGTATCGTGCAATCCTTCAATACTGCTCCCAAATGTGGTATCCACATCTAAAGTTTTCATAGACCTTCTAGAGTCTAAACACTAATTATGAGTGTCGCCTTTCTTTCAAATCCCTCAAAACTACAAGTACTTAGCCTACAGAAGGAAAATGAAAATTTTGGAAAGGTGGCAATTTTTTTTTCCACATAATCTCCTTCAAGCTCGATACACTTGGCCTAGCGATGCCCTAACTTTTTCAACCCGTCCAAAAAATACATTTTCTCGAGGGCTGCAAAATAGGCCTCCGTGACGGCGATGACCTCCTCGTTCGACCCAAATCTATTCCCGGCGAGTGATTTTTTCAGGTTTTGAAACAAAAAGTAGTCACAGGGGACCAAATCTGGAGAGTACGGTGGATGGGGTAGCAATTCGTAGGGCGATTCGACCAATTTGGCCATGGCGACGGCAGAGATGTGAGCCGGCGCGTTGTCGCGGTGGAACAGCACTTTTTTCTTCGCCAAGCGGGGCCGCTTTTTCTTCAATTCGACGTCAAATCGGCCCAACAAGTCTTCATAGTAGCGTCTCGTGATTGTTTTTCCCTTCTCGAGGTAATCGATGTGGATCACACCTTGTGAATTCCAGAAAACGGTGGCCATCACCTTACCGGCCGATCGAACAGTCTTCGCCTTCTTCGGAATACGTTCGCCGGGTGAAGTCCACTGTTTCAACTGTTCCTTGGTCTTTGGTGTGTACCAGTGAATCCATGTTTCGTTGACGGTCACAAAACGATGCAAGAACGCCGCCAGATTGCGCTCAAACAGCGCCAAACACGTCGCCAATGTGGTCTCACGGTTGCGTTTGTTTTCCGATGTGAGCAAACGCCCAGTTCTTCGTGTAGAATATGATGCACCGTTCCTTCTGCAATGCCCACAGTCTCAGCTATCTCGCGAACCTTCAATTGATGGTCTGCCAACACGAGATCGTGGATATTTTTAACGTTTTCCTCCGTAGCAGCCGTTTTCGGGGCACCTGGGCGTGGCTCATCAAAAACCGACGTGCGACCACGAACAAACTCGTTGAGCCAATTCTTGACGGTCGCCATCGAAAGAGAAGAGTCACCGTACACAGCATCCAAGCGATCTACGCTTTCACTGCCCGTTTCCCCTTCCAAAAACAAGAATCTAATCAATGAACGATATTGTTCTTTTTCCATTTTTGTACAACCGACCGAGACGCTCGCTTCCAAAGGCTATCAAAACAAAACTAATGGAGGTAATTGACTGAAACTTTGACAGTAGGCTACTAAAAGAATGTACTGCACGTTGGTAAAACTTTTTTGTAATAGCAGCGCCATCGGGCGGTGAAGCTAAGTACTTGTTGAATGACCCTCGTATGTGGGGAAAAACAAGAGATAGCAGGAATATCTGTCCCTTCTTGCGATTCAACAATTTAATGGATCGTTGCGTTATTTGAGACAAACGAAAGGAGCACGATTTATTTATAAGTATTGGAATATTGGCTGAACGTTTTTTAGTAGTTTCTAGGGACTCCAGGATACAAAACGGGATTGAAGATATAGTAGCCGGGAACGCTAGGAAAACATAGATTTGATATAGATATTTTGTATTTTGCTTGGGCCGGAACCAACGCTAGTGTTGAGAATGTCAGCTAGCAGCTAGAGAGAAGTACATAAGAAATAACCACTTAAGTAGAGGCACTGAGCCCTAAGTACTACCTATATTAATGAAACATAGTAAGAGCAAATTAAAGATAAATATATCGCGGACGGAATAAAGTACAGAAGGAGCTTCTTTTCACCCTAAATTCGCCGAAAAAGCGATTGCGCTCTAACTAATTTTCCAAAAACTGGGTTTGCGCTTTTATCACATTTTACTGAGCAAGAAGCAAATGTAAAATGAGGAGCAAGTTTTACGATAATTAATTTCAGAAATTATGATACGTAACACAATATTCAAATGTTGTCCATTTCGAATTTATTTTGATTGTAACAAAGAGGTTTGAAAGAGAAGATTTGAAACTACGGACTGCCGGTTGCAGAAATGGTAAGAAGTGCCAACATATGCCAGAAAGCTTTAAATCAGGGCAAATAAACGTGGAAAAAGATGAAGTGGAAAACGGTAAGAAAAATTTGAATCAAATTTAGGAAGAAAACGGATTTTTATACGTGCGCACATTCAGTGAAAAATGAGGTGAAATTTATAATACTAGAGAGATATTTAACATCAACAATTAAGACTCCGATATCACCCGACCGATTTGATGAATTCAGGCCGAAACTTTTACGCTTGTGGAATAAGCAAAATACACTATGGTTTGCCCAACGGAGACTTGTTTGGAAAACGATCCGAGTAGTTTCGATAATACATTATCCTGCAAGTCTTCATGAGACAGAAAAGTTTTATGCGATATAACATATGGAAAGCTGTTCTGGTAATTCTAAGGTGATGGATGGTTTTTCGTGTAAAATGACTTTTATTTTTTTAGTATTTCCTTTCAGGCTATACATTTGAGTCAAGTAAAACATTTCAGTTTGTAGAAATAATAAATTCAATATAAACAAGCAGACTACGCGAAAGATTTTCATTAATTAAGTTATTACATTTCTTAAACTGGAAATAAAACACCAAGTTCACGATTCATACAGTTTTTTAACACGTAGGACGAACTGTTGTTTGTCAGTTTTGAGAAGAACACCTAAAACGGAGAAGCCAGGGCTGGAAAATTGCTTAAGATCACGTGTATTAAGGATATAATACAAATTTATGCAAAGTATTATCCGAAAATAGGTTTTGAGAGATACTTACGTATGCGGTTTGATAGTACCGTTGAAAACACATAAGAGGCACTAGGACGCGCGATTGAGATCAACCAGCAATTATGATTCGGCCGCTGAGGTAGATGATATTTGCTCCCGATAGCGAAACTTTTCAAAAAATTAGGTACTCTCTCTGACGGAGATGAAGACATTAAGAATGAAAATTTAGTCAAATCGGAAGACAAAAAAATGGTCAGATAACTTGTAATCCGTCGTTTCACTAACAGTTTAACAAAGTAATTCAATAGTTTCGCACAAATTGACATGTTAGATTGCCAAACATTACTTTGCTGACAAAACTACACTTTAAAGAGATTTCAATGAACTAAGTTCTGCGCGAAAAGACATCGTCAGTTGAATTGAAATTCAGTACTAAGAATCACGACAATACCTTCGTCTAGTAGCATGTTTCAGAAAATTCCCCTATTTACAGATAAGGGGAAAATCCACCGTCTTATGTCGAAATTCTTTAGTGGCCAATAATTGAAGACCTCGGTGCAAGAAGGGGGCAGCTCCACTTTTTGCTGTTTTTGTTTTTAGGGTTTTGTACTAAAATACAAAACCCTATTGCAATCACGACCTGTGTCCGTCTGTCCGTCCGTCCATCTGTATGTCACAGCACTTTTTCTCCGAGACTATAGAGACTACAGCCATGAAACTTTGTAGAAAGGTCAGAAGTGGTGACTTCTTGAAAGTTCAAGGGTGGAAAAATTGTTCAAAGGGGTTTAAGGGGGGTCTGCTCATATAGGGAGGTGAACCCTCAAAAAAAAATTTCACCATTGGTCGTCGAATAGGGTGTCATTGGAAAGGTCTCAATGAGATCTTTTCAAAACTAGTCTTAAAATTGCCTTCTGAGTACCGAGGGGGGAAGGGGAAATGTATGAACTTTTCGCGTACCCCCCCTCGCGATTGGATACCTTTCATCCTAAAAATCTGAAAAAAATCATGAATGTAGGCCTTAATGAGTACAACAACAACAAATACAAGAGAAGTCGAAATTCACTCAACTTTGTTAGTAATAGTATGATTTATCGATTTTATGTTTTCTTGAATAAAATCTAAACGGTATCCTTACATTCAATGAAATTTAGGAAAATTTAAAAGATTGATCTTTTCTGAAAGTCTCATAAAGATAGAATAGTATTTACCGAAGTTATAGCGATTTGAATTTTTCTGTATTACTATGGAACAATATGCCCTGTATTACTATGGAAACATATGGCTATGGAGCCATATGCACTTTTCAACAGACTTAGACACTACAGCTTTGCTAGAATTTGCATGAAAATTTCAGGAATGATAGGTATCATGAAGATGAGAACAAACGATTGAAACAAGTCGAAGAGGCACGAGAGAGCTTCTAGCAAAAGGGCTTTGTAATCATTCTAGGATTGGAAAAAATAGGCCATGAATCGATGATTACCGTACAAAGGAGTGGCCCCTGAAAAAAATTTGATGAAAGGTAGCCGATATGAGTATCAACTGAAAGTTCTCTATGAGAGCTTTTCAAAACAATTCTTAAACTGACAGTTTTTGCTTCAGTTGGGGCACAGGGGGGGTGAAATACATGAAAAATGTGTTGCCTCCCTCGCTCTCTAAAAAATCTGAAAAAATTATCAAGGGAGATATTTATAAGTACAACTATAACAAATACCTCAGAAGTCAAAATTCTTTCCACTTTGTTAATAATAATATGATCCTCGAATTTCACATTTTCTCCAATAAAATCGTCTTTGACATTCGTTGCTGGCTACTGCATTTTGTAAGTTGAGTACAAAACCCTCCTGACTTGAGCATAGGTCTGTCTACCCAACTTGTTTTTATTGATATATATGAAGAAAAATATTCTCTTTGTTTATGTAAAAGAATGATGCAGCTCCAACTAATATTCCATAAGATAATAAAGGAGAGGAGATGTGCCAGTCTATGTTTCGGGGGAAGAACCGGGTAGCTCCCGGGAGCTGTCTCATTCATGTGCCAAATATAGTTCACTATACTCGAGTTATTAGTTAATACACCTAGTTCTTTGTATACTTCAGTACAAGCCTAACTTCGTCTTGATATTGTTGGTTCTTGTGTTACAGTCATGAGTGCTTTCAGTGATTTAGTTAACTGTTATTCATATCCTGATTATGTTCCGGAAAGTTACAGTGAGAGTGGCAAAGGTTGCAATAGGCATGGGCCTGGTAATGTAAATAAAACAGTTTCAAAAGGTGGAGTTTCTAGTCAGTCTAAAGCTGTAGATTGTGTAGGCAAAGTAAACTCTACTATCCTAAAGGGGAAAGGACGAAAGCGGAAGAGAGACTCTACTAAATGGAAACACAATGTTTTGAAGAAGAAGAGGGCCAGTGGAGAAGAGTTCATCAATCCTACAGGTGCAGTGTTCGCAGCTTGCAGCACGGGAACAGATTGCAACTGTAAGCTCAAATGTTAACTCCTTTAATGCTGATGGTATCATCAGCTTATCGACTATTCAAAGATGTAGGCTTAAG
The DNA here is from genome assembly GCA_963969285.1 of Odontomyia ornata. Classification (NCBI taxonomy): domain Eukaryota; kingdom Metazoa; phylum Arthropoda; class Insecta; order Diptera; family Stratiomyidae; genus Odontomyia; species Odontomyia ornata. The sequence goes on from OZ017739.1 coordinate 132,133,460, forward strand.
ACAGGCGAGGGTCAAAATCGAGCTTACGCAGCTCACTACAAAGTTAAGCACGGTACTTTTGATCAAAAGGTTTGCAAAAAAGTTTTTTGTTCCCTCTATGGAAGTGGAGAGGCTAGTAAGTTATCTTCAAGAAGGCATCTCTGTGTTGATGGATAAGCGTGGAAAACATGGAAATAGACCAAACAAAATACCTGACAATATTATTAAACAGATTGATGTGCACATACAAAGCTTCCCTGCTCAAGTATCTCATTATCTCAGAAACAAAAACGTAAACGTACGGTACCTATCACCGGATTTGAATATAAAAAAAATGCACAGGCTATATTTACAAAAGTATGAGACCGAGGTTTTTTCAAAAATAGAAAAAGGCACAGAGAGCAAACCAATAGTAAGCTACGATTTTTACAATCGTCATTTTAACCAAAACTATAAACTGTCTTTTGGCCCACCAAAAACCGACACATGTCAAAAATGTGATCAACTTGAGAACCAAATAAAATTAGAAAAAAAACCCAGAATCTTTGAAGACATCACAACTTGAAAAAGACCTACATCAAAGAAAAAGTGAGGAGTTTTATAAAGTCATGAACTCAAAAATTAAAGAATCCAAAACCAATGACAACATGGAAGTTTTAACTTTTGACTTTCAGCAGAATTTACCTTTGCCGGTAGTACCAAGTGGAGATGTGTTCTATAAGAGGCAGCTGTGGTGTTATAACTTCAATATATATATTGTGCAAGCAATGGAAAATCATACTGCTATATGTACTATAAAAGTACCGGAAGGAAAGGTCAGAATGAAGTTATAAGTATGATAAACCATTTCATAACAAATAATGAAATCAGTCCCAGCGTAAAAGAACTTTATTTATTTTCTGACAACTGCTCAGCTCAAAATAAGAAAATCGCACTCATGCAGTACTTTTACACTCTGGTCAAGGGATACAGAAGGCTTGACGAAATTGTTCACCGATATCCAGAACCTGGGCACAGTTTTTTACCCTGCGACCGTTCTTTTGGCATAATTGAAAAGGAGAGGGAAAAGAGAACGCGTTTTTCTTCCTAAAGATTAAGAAGACATAGTAAAAAAGACATAAAAAAAGTGTGTTTTTGTACGAGGCAATCAAAGTATGTGCTTAGACTTCACAACCCATTTTAAGGGCAAGTTCAAAACATTACAAACTTTGTACGCTGAACCTCATAATTATTTTTTTTTTGTGGTAGGGAGGTGAATGCTATTTATGCACAGAGTGTGGGCCTTCCATGCGTGACTGGACTACCCACTAAACACCTCCCCTGTCAACCTGAGAACCCAGCCTGGGACCGTTTGACACATTACTTCGGGCCAGGTCTCGTTTTGTTAAGCCGTGGGGCGCCTTCAAGCTGGGGAGTCCCTTTCCCAGCGGGAGGGGAGAGGGGAAGATGAAATGCCAGAAGAGCGATCCCCCAGCCCCATCGCCTCCGGCTGCTGTGAGTCCCTTTTATATTTTAGGACTGCCCGAGCATAATGTGCCACCTGATTCCATTTGTCAACCGATTCGAGCATCACCGCAATTATGCTATCCGGGGTGAGCTCTCCCGTCTCCATGTAGAGTTCTCTTCGCAGCCTGATCCATTTTGTGCATCTTTTTAAAACGTTTTTCTTTGTTTCTGAAAAGTTTTTAAAAAGGGAGCTGTCCTCTTTTTGCATCGAGGTCCTCAATTTCTACCATAACCAAAATATATAGCTAGCAAATAAAATGTTCTGTTTAGTTTTGACGATCTTAAAGACCAGTTGCATATGTAAGAAAACAAAGTGTCCCAATTTGTGATATGACCTGTGTTATGCTTTGGATGTAAAACATGGGCCCTAGTCCAAGTACCCGCAATATGAGTATATTGAACGCCTTTGAAAGGTGGGTGCTGAGGTCGATAATTGGAGCGAAACTAGATGGGGACTAATGGCAACTCTGATACAACCAAGTACTTTATGAAATTTTTGACGAGGCGAAGGGCTCAACGATTAAAAGGTGTAATGAGCTGACCGCGTGAATAGTGTGAATGAACAATGGATACCGAAAAAATTATTTGTTGGGAGAACTAAAGGCGAAGATCAGTGAGGAAACGCTGGTCTAACTCGTTTCACGAGAATAGTTCTTCACTGCACGGATTTCGAAATTGAAGGATGCGGTCAATAGACCATAACAGCTGGAGGCACTTGTTGCAGCAAGCAAAGGCCCGAGAGGGGCTGTAGTGCTAAAAGAAAAGTTTTCAATTTTTAAAATTTTTTGATCACGTTTGACATTTTTTTTTATTTTCTTCCTTTTAAATACTTAGGGGTGGCTGCAGAGTATCCGATATTTTCACTGGAAAACTCTGGTAACTCTACTGTTGTGTGATTTACGAAAGCTGCTTTCGATTTGGTTTTCGGTCGATCAAGGTTTGCAAAACCTAAATGATCGATTCAGAAGTGAATCTTGAAAAATTTATTTATAAAAATCAGCCATAGGGGTTGCTGCATCAAGGGAATTCTAAGTAGTCTTCCAACTGTGATTTGTATTTAACTGAACAGATATCCTTTTGAGAAAGCTTTATAAAAAAAGGTCTCTAAGTCTCGTGCATTTTCAAAATTTTATAAAAAAAAATTTTCAAAATGCCATTATAAAACAAGTACTGCGTAAAAAATTGTAGACAAATAGTAAATTCCAAAAAAATAATCAATGGAAAGTTATCCTTACAAAATAAATTAAGTTACAAAATAAGATTTGATTGAAATTTAGTTTCTTATACTGGTTTTAAACCAACAATCCTGAGGTAGTAGGAATCAGAAACCTTGAAAAAGTAAACAGGCAACAGCACCCCACAATTACATGAGCAGGTACAAGTCCATTTTGAGATAGAAATATGCAACGTTTTATATCAATTGTTGGATAATCTATATATAACTTTGTAGCCAGTCGAGTTCGAGTTTCAACGTTGCAATTCCCTCCCCATAAATACCATTGAAAGAAATAATCAACTCAAAATTTGCTGCTATATTACAAATTTCTCTTAGCCGTCGTCCTTTTTTATCCCCGGAAAGATATAACCATCACTTATAAAGGAATCAAACATAGGGTGAATTCAAGTGTAGTTTCCTTGCAATAACAAATTTCACTAACTACTTTCAAGAAAACATAACTGAGTTTGTTGACTGTCCGAATCGTTCGGGACACATATTAAATTTAAAAAATACTGGTGATAATTGAACTAATTCATGAACTCAATTCGTCGAAATTGTAGTGCCATCAGCTCGAATCGAATTACAGATGCTCCACTCACCTTAAAAATTCCTTATTTTGTTTTGTATTTATGATTCTTGTTTGTTATATTTCTTCAAAGATGCAATTGATTTTAGTATCCAATTAGACTCCCATTCACAGAATCACTTTGGTCTGAATATGATTTCCACTAAATATCACAATTTCTCTAAGAACTTTGTTCTAATCACTGAGCAAACACTAGCCGGTTGTTCACAATTTATCACTGAATAAATGCTGTTCGAGTACAATAAATATCCTTTTAATGATTCGTTAGTTCAAAACACCACCACATTATCCGTTAAGATGAATCGCGACCGAACAAACCGATCTAGCTTGTTTCCTGTTCAGTACCCTACCGTGAAATACGCAGGGATCATCAACAAGCCTGTACTTATATCAAGTTTTATTAAACACGAAATCCGATGTACACCAAAACTCATTAAAAAAATATGTACACGTGAATAATAAAAGACAGCAATAAGTGTTGAAAGCGTCAGGTGAAGAAAACTTTTTTCTTAAGATCCAAGCTTCACTCACTCAGTGTTCATTTATCCGATATACGATCGTAGTTGAGATTTTTCTCAGCAGCTATGACGTAGTTATCCTCATGTGCTACCTGCAGAATTCATAACGTCTTTTTACAATAAGTAGCTCAATCTTAAGAGCGCGAAAATGTAGGTCGAATAGTAAGTGCTTAAATAAGATTTAAGTGTCTCAGTCGACGTCAGGCACGAAAGTATGAGTTTTGAAGACACAACCAACCTCAGACAGTTGAGACTGCTGCTAAACTAGGATTGCATCCGTTCTTGTCTAAATACAAATCACTACCAAAATCATAAACTTCTAACCATCTCCTACGATTTTCATCACATCTTGGATATTTTACGCTATATCCGTAAGGTGTGCTTGGCTCTCGCTAAAGCATTCAAGACAGGAGAAAACCATTCTTGCGAAAAATCAGCGAATTCTAGTTAAAGCTCGAAGCTTTCAAATCCACCTTTAAACACGAATTTCGTTAATCGATGATTTGTAGATTGCAAGCTCAAATTGCGCAAACTGCATCAAAGTGTACAAAGTAATCAATTTGTATACATGGTCATGATCGCGAGATGTTGGTGTCGACAAGCGAAGCATCTAAATTCGTAACGCAAATAATACTTTGAAAATATTTGAATACTAACTTGAAGTCTTCACGCTGAATCATGAATTTTTGCGTATATATACCTACTTCCTAAAAGATTTGGAGATCCTTTCCCCTAAATTTATTCAAATCGCTTCTGGGTTTTCCCCGATGTAGTGAATATTTGAGGAATAATTAGCGCTGTTTGCGTTTCATACGGTACTTTGAAGCATAAGATTCGACAAGAACAATATGAATAAAACGATTGGATTGCAAGAAATTTTCCTAGATACATTCTCGTACTCGTTCATAAATACTGGCCATAAATTTGTTAGTAATTTGCAATGAATACTGCAATAAGGAAACGTTTTGAGATGACGCGTGGCGTCATTGGATACGCGCTGAATTCAATTATCTTAGAAGTGATTATTTCATAATTACTTGACATTACACGACACAAAGTATACCAATTTTCAGAAAAAAACTCTAATTCAAAGCAACCCCATGCAGTAGTGCATTAGAGGCTAGTTTTAATTGATTTGTTTATCATCTAATTTTCAGTGGCGCGTTTTAGTTTAATCCAATAAAACAAAGTCTGACAATTGCAGGTAATCTGATTGGCCATGAACTTAACGCTAAACGAGCTCAAATCTGCATACAGCACGCTTACGTTAATAACTCATTTAATATATGCGTTGGTTGTTTAGTTGCCGAGAGTTCTAGAAACTCATAGAAAACGCATATAAAACTTCATATGCGCATGATGAATAAAGTTTTTTTGTTTTCATCATAGCTCATCAATAACTAGACTATATATTAATTCAATTATTATGATTATCTAATAATTAGGGCCGGATCAAGCTTATCTGGCGCCCTGTGCAAGAATCATATGTTGCGGCTTTTCTCGTATTTTGAAAAGTAGTTTTCTTGCTACCCAAATCGTAGCATTGGTGGGGCTTAAAATTACGATAATCTATTGGAATATCAAATTCATCTAAAAAGGAACCCACAATTATTTTGCTGAGTCCTTGGGAATTGTTTGTTTGTTGTAGCACTACGGTGCTTGCGGTCCTTTACTAAGAGATACGAGTAAGTCAGAGTCTAGTCAAAAGCGCTTTATTTAATACCAATCGTTATAAATTTTAAAAAGAACATAAAGCAAATTCCAAACAATAAAACTATGAAAAACTTAATGGCCCGAATAGCTCTCTAAATTTATACGTTATCAATGAAATACATTTAATGAAAAAAAAACATTGGCAAATTGAAATTAATTAAGATTTAACCAGCACTATTCAAAAATTACTTATATCACTAACACAACAGTGAACTTTTATCCTATACATAATATTCTTATTCTTTCTTCTTCTTTTTAAGCACTACAGCACCCTCTCGGGCCTTCGCTTTGAGATAGTTAGAGTATCTCATTTTCATGACCGTATTGATTTTTGTGGAAGTTGGTTTGGTCAGTACCATGCTCCCGTGTGCCTGCTCAGCTATGATATGATCTGATTAAATCAGTACATATCACCACTGAGTGAACACTCGTTGTCTGTCCAAAGATCCCCTGAACTAAATCAAGTTGTTCACCAACGAGATTTGAACCTGGGACCTTCGGCGTATGCGCCTCATGCTCACCACAAGACCACACAGACATAATATGTTACACCATAATTCTAAATAAATTCAAACAAAAAAAAAAGTTATCTTATACTAAAAGCTATCCCTAATTTATTATAAAAATAAACAACAACACTAGATGTAGCTCCATCTCAGCTCGACCAGCCTCAACGAATCTAGCAAATGAGTATCTTCATTGGAATTGTTGGTCACGTGAACTCAAATTCAGAGGATATTTTATCTTCTTATCGGCAGCCCGTCTATATATGTGATATATGATTGTTTAGACTGGTCTAACCAGCGTATTGTAACAGACAACTTTGACCTATGTATTTGGAATGAAAGAGTCGTCGAAGGGCCTTTTTGTGCTTTACTGAGCATGATTTTGACATGTTCAGTATATTACAGATACTGATCGAGATGAACGCCGAGGTATCGAACACAGGATTTATGTGGAAGCCGTTCGGAACTACCTTCACCAGCCGTCATGTGGAAATCCTTTCAATTACGTATCAGATCTTGACTGGCCCCCTACAACGTTTTCCGAAACAAAATTGTTTCGCACTTCTGCGCATTGATTTTCATTCGCCAATTGTCAGTGTACAGCTGCACATCATTGAACATTTTTTGAAGCTTTTCGGTCTGCCGTATATATGATCAGATAATCAGCAAATGCCACCAATGATTATGTTGGCGAGACGTTAATATCAAAGCCATTTAAAAGCTTGCGAATAGATATTGAGAAAAGCAGAGGCGTAGCAACTGTTCCCTGCTGTAGACCATTCAAGACCTTGAATTCGCGCATTGTTGTCAGATTTCCATCAGATACAACAAATGATTTCCCGTATAACATATTCCACATTATAGCGCCAAGGTGTCTGGGGAGCCTGTCCTGAAGAAGCTTGAAAACTAGTCCATCTAACCACACCGTATCGAAGGCTTTCTCCGTATCAATGAGACATGCCTCAACATGTCCTCTTTTATCTAGTTTCCAACTGATGTCAGAGGTTACTTTCGTTATCGCATGTATGGTCGAATGCCTGGCACGAAAACCAAATTGGCAATTCGACATCAACTCATATTTCTCAATGTGGGCGTTTAATGCTCTGTTGAGTATCATTTCAAACACCTTGCTGATGTTAGGCATCAAGCTGATTGATCGATAGATTTGGGGCATGAAGATTCTTCTCCTTTCTTCAAGATTGGCAATACCTTAGCGTTTTTCAACTCATTGGGGAAATATGAATTGTTCAAAATGTTGTTGAACAATATGCAATAATTCTTAATAGCAACCTCAGGCAAATGCTGGAGAACTACATTTGGAATACCATCAGTACTACATGATTTCTTGTTGTTCATCCGGCGAAATATGATACATAAATCTTCATAGCTGACAAAATAATCAATGAGATTTAAGCTCGGTATGAGGTCAGATGTTAATGTTTCATTGAAATGAAGAACTGATTGCCCGTTCAGGCTTGATTTGAAGTCAGAAACTTTTGCTTCAACGACCTCTGAAAATATTCCATTCCCTCTCTCAGGGTTTGGTAGATGGAACAATTCAAAATGTGCTCCAATCAGGGCACGTTTCTGCAATCCGGAGTCATACTATCAATTTCGATACCAGCTCTATCGAGAAGATTTATCTCATCATTAGCGATTCCAAGATTCGATACCTTCACTCGAGAATTCTTACGGAATAAGTTATTCACTTTCCTGAAAACGCCATCTGGGTCCTGTGGGCTGATACCCCTCAGTTTTTCCGCTCATTGATTGCTGACCTTGCTCCTGAAGTATGAACGGTTTAAGTTCCGGACATTCTCCAGGTGTAATTTCAACAAAGCCAACGAGGGATGTTTGTAGTCCAAAAATCGTCGATAAATATTGTTAATGCCTGTCAGAAGCAGGCTTTCTAATCTTTCCAACCGTGAGGTGGGTTTCAGTGAGAAACATGATGTCAGGCTGTTGCTTAACAATGATTTCAAGTGATAATCACGTCGATGTATAGTAACCATGGAGTTGACCTTGATCGATATGAGGCGAAGCCTATCCATGGGAAGTTATTATGAGGCATTTGAAAGACCTAAGCGCTGAACAGCAATCTTAACTTTTGAATCTTGTTTGTCAGTTTTCTCGGATAAAGAATTAAGTTGTTGGTAAATTTTGAGAAGCAGCTCATTATTGCCACTTACATTATTTACATTATTTCCAGCATTTTCTGCTGGTCCTCTAGCGGCGAGTGCAAATGATACTCCGGGCTTGACGAAGTTGGAAGGTATGATATTACGGTGTACTTGTGTTTGCTTTGGAGCAAATTTCACTTTTGCATCTTGATATCGGGAGCATCCTCAATATGATGCTGGGTGACCAAAAACACCGCAGTTAACGCAGTATAGGCTCTTTAGGCTCCGTCTGAGCCAATTTGCACTCACCGGGAGCATGAACGTCTTTGCATTTAACGCAACGATAGTGCATGGCACAATTGGCAGCCGAATGTCCAAATCTTTGACACCGGTAACACTGGTTGACTTCTATTTTCTGGAGGCGTTCCCACCTCACCACTCTGAAATTCAAGTACCTTATTTGTTGAAGGGCACTTGGACTGCTCTTATTTGCAATTTGTACCATGTAAAGTGGTAAATTCTTCCTTTCTATGGTCGACCTTCTTGTCGCAAAGGCTTTGACTGAAACAAAATCAATATCTGTTGCAGCCTCCTTGAGCACCTGAAGAAGATCGACCGTTTCCTCTCCGCTGTCCAAACCCTTCAACAAGAAGATCTGATCTTTTTCACTTTTTGGGGTATAGGTGAAGTGTGGAACCTCCCCAGAAATCAGCGCATCTTTGGCTGACTTGAAATCAACCAGTGATTTCGTCCTTATAGCTAATTTTTCGGCATTAACTCTTTTGATTTCGAAATTGGCCAGTTTATTTTCGGCTGCCAAAGCCGAACCATATCTTTCCCGGTTTGTCCGAACACGTTGATTGGCGGAACTTTTTCTGTCTTGTTGGAAGCTTTTTCAAAGGAATCACACAGAACTGCGGGCTGGTTTTTTCTCCTTATTTTTGTTTTTTAAATATTGAATAAAATTAACGTCCTTATCTTTATTAAAATTACCTCCGATGTTTTCTTCGATTTCCATATCTTCGGTTAATCCCTCAAGCGCTGCAAAATAATTTTGGCTCTCGTTGGTGCCACCAGCACTAAGAACTTCCTCTGGATTTACTTGCTTTGCACTTTTCTTCGGCTTTGTTACCTGTTGCCATTGATTTTGTGGCTGCGTCTTTTGAGGCTTCATCCCTTTCTTGAAAAGATTGTTGAGAGACTGTATCTCTTGCCTTAGTTCATCATATTCTTTCTGCAATTTGGCCATTTGTTGGTTGTCCGCTATTATTTGCAGCTTGCACACTCCATCTACGGAATTTTCTTCGTTATGTTTTCTTTTGGTGATTGTCGCCAGTTTCGTATTCGTCGTTTCCCCAAGTTGCCCCAACGGTGGGAAGCCGTTGGGCTCCTCCATACCAGCGGCGAAATTTTCTTTGTGTATTTGTTTTTCGTTACCAATCGAAGTAAAAATACTCGATAGAAATTTCCTGAGTCGATTACTTCGACAATATAAGATTTTTTCCGATAAAAATTAACTTCGGACTAACGTTTTTAAAAAATTAATTTAATTTTTGAAAACTTTTGACAGGAGCGATTTAAAAGACGTCTATACGCAAAGACTACTACGATCCAATCTCCAAATCGTAGCATTAGTGGGGCTTAAAATTACGATAATCTATTGGAATATCAAATTCAACTAAAAAAAGGAACCCACGATTATTTCGCTGAGTCCTTGGGAATTGTTTGTTTGTTGTAGCACTACGGTGCTTGCGGTCATTTGCTAAGAGATACGAGTAAGTCAGAGTCTAGTCAAAAGCGCTTTATTCAATGCCAATGGTTATAAATTTTAAAAAGAACATAAAGCAAATTCCAAACAATAAAACTATGAAAAACTTAATGGCCCGAATAGCTCTCTAAAATTATACGTTATCAATGAAATACATTTAATGAAAAAAACATTGGCAAATTGAAATTAATTAAGATATTTACATATTTTTTGATTCAATTGAAAAAAGGAGAAAAAACCAACCAGCACTATTCAAAAATTACTTATATTACTAACACAACAGTGAACTTTCATCCTATATATAATATTCTTCTTCTTTCTTCTTCTTTTTAAGCACTACAGCACCCTCTCGGGCTTTCGCTTTGAGATAGTTAGAGTATCTCATTTTCATGAACGTATTGATTTTTGTGGAAGTTGGTTTGGTCAGTATCATGCTCCCGTGTGCCTGCTCAGCTATGATATGATCTGATTAAATCAGTACATGTCACCACTGAGTGAACACTCGTAGTCTGTCCGAAAATCCCCTGAACTAAATCACGTTGTTCACCAACGAGATTTGAACCTGGGACCTTCGGCGTATGCGTCTCATGCTCACCACAAGACCACACAGACATAATATGTTACACCATAATTCTAAATAAATTCAAACAAAAAAAACGTTATCTTATACTGAAAGCTATCCCTAATTTATAATACAAATAAACAACAACACTAGATGTAGCTCCATCTCAGCTCGACCAGCCTCAACGAATCTAGCAAATGAGTATCTTCATTGGAATTGTTGGTCACGTGAACTCAAATTCAGAGGATATTTTATCTTCTTATCGGCGGCCCATCTATATATGTGATATATGATTTTTTAGGCTAGTCTAACCAGGGTATCGTAACAGATAATTTTGACCTATGTATTTGGAATGAAAGAGTCGTCGAAGGGCCATAACTACTTTTTGTGCTTTACTGAGCATGATTTTGACATGTTCAGTATAGTACAGATACTGATCGAGATGAACGCTGAGGTATCGAACACAGGATTTATGTGGAAGCCGTTCGGAACTACCTTCACCAGCCGTCATGTGGAAATCCTTTCAATTACGTATCAGGTCTTGACTGGCCCCCTACAACGTTTTCCGAAACAAAATTGTTCCGCACTTCTGCGCATTGATTTTCATTCGCAAATTGTCAGCGTACAGCTGCACATCATTGAACATTTTTTGAGGATTGCTCTAAACTATTGTAGCTTTTCGGTCTGCCGTTTATATGATCAGATAATCAGCAAATGCCACCAATGATTACGTTGGCGAGACGTTAATATCAAAGCAGTAGTGTCTGCCGTTTATATGATCAGATAATCAGCAAATGCCACCAATGATAACGTTGGCGAGACGTTAATATCGAAGCCATTCAAAAGCTTGCGAATAGATATTGAGAAAAGCAGAGACGTAGCAACTGTTCCCTGCTGTAGACCATTCAAGACCTTGAATTCGCGCATTGTTGTCAGATTTCCACCAGATACAACAAATGATTTCCCGTACAACATATTACACATTATGGCGACAAGGTGTCTGGGGAACCTGTCCTGAAGAAGCTTGAAAACTAGTCCATCTAACCACACCGTATCGAAGGCTTTCTCAACAACATATAAAATAATTCTTAATAGCAACCTCAGGCAAATGCTGGAGAACCACATTTGGAATACCATCAGTACTACATGATTCCTTGTTGTTCATCCGGCGAAATATGAGACACAAATTTTCATAGCTGACAAAATAATCAATGAGATTTAAGCTCGGTATGAGGTCAGATGTTAATGTTTCATTGAAATCAACGACCTCTGAAAATATTTCATTCCCTCTCTCAGGGTTTGGTAGATGGAACAATTCAAAATGTGCTCCAATCAGGGCAAGTTTCTGCAATCTGGAGTCATACTATCAATTTCGATACCAGCTCTATCGAGAAGATTTATCTCATCATTAGCGATTCCAAGATTCGATACCTTCACTCGAGAATTCTTACGGAATAAGTTATTCACTTTCCTGAAAACGCCATCTGGGTCCTGTGGGCTGATACCCCTCAGTTTTTCCGCTCATTGATTGCTGACCTTGCTCCTGAAGTATGAACGGTTTAAGTTCCGGACATTCTCCAGGTGTAATTTCAACAAAGCCAACGAGGGATGTTTGTAGTCCAAAAATCGTCGATAAATATTGTTAATGCCTGTCAGAAGCAGGCTTTCTAATCTTTTCAACCGTGAGGTGGGTTTCAGTGAGAAACATGATGTCAGGCTGTTGCTTAACAATGATTTCAAGTGATAATCACGTCGATGTATAGTAACCATGGAGTTGACGTTGATCGATATGAGGCGAAGCCTATCCATGGGAATATGACTGAATGACAAGTTATTACGAGGCATTTGAAAGACCTAAACGCTGAAAAGCAATGTTAACTTTTGAATCTTGTTTGTCAGTTTTCTCGGATAAAGAATTAAGTTGCTGGTAAATTTTGAGAAGCAGCTCATCATTGCCACTTACATTATTTATATTATTTCCAGCATTTTCTGCTGGTCCTCTAGCGGCGAGTGCAAATGATACTCCGGGCTTGACGAAGTTGGAAGGTATGATATTACGGTGTACTTGTGTTTGCTTTGGAGCAAATTTCACTTTTGCATCTTGATATCGGGATCATCCTCGATATGATACTGGGTGACCAAAAATTCCGCAATTAACGCAGTACAATTTTTCTTGAGGCTCTGTCTGAGCCAATTTGCACTCACCGGGAGCATGAACGTCCTTACATTTGACGCACCTATGGTGCATGGCCCAATTGGCAACCGAGTGTCTAGATCTTTGACACCGGTAGCACTGGTTGACCTCTCCTTTCTGGAGGCGTTCCCACCTCACCACTTTATAATGTGAATCCATCAAAATAGGGAGGATGTCTTCCTTATTCCAGTTCAACATAAAAATCATCGGTTGAATTTCAAAACAAGTTGGGTAAACTGACTGAAAAGCATACAAAGTAGTGAAAAGTCTGAAACGTGGTTATCAGCCCAAAACCACGCTCTGTCGTGATGACATCGGCAATATAATCGCTGATGAAATCAAGATTAAGGAAAGATGGGCATCATATTTCAAGAACCTCCTTAATCCTCCGCACAGCTCCAGAACATCGGAGCCTATAGATGTCTGCAGAGAGCTTCCATTGGTCCCACCAACTCTGGATGAAGTTTGTTCCATCATCAAAGCCCAAAAGAATAATAAAGCGCCGGGCATTGATGAGATTCCAGTGGAGCTCATCAAATATGGTGGCAGTAGTGTTCACTAAGCTATTCACAAAGTCATCCAGTACATTTGGCAACAAGAACATATGCCGAAAGAATGGAGCCAATCAATTATATTACCTATCCACAAAAAAGGTGACAAAATACAGTGCGAAAATGATAGAGGAATATCACTACTTTGTACGGCGTATAAAATATTTTCTTAAATCTTAGAAAATAAAATCGGATCATACGCCAACAGTATTATTGGGGAGTATCAAGGTGGTTTTAGGCCAGGTAGATCAACAATAGACCAACTGTTCACAGTCAAGCAGGTACTCGAAAAAACCTGGGAGTTCAACCTAGACGTACACCAAATTTTCGTTGACTTCATGCAAGCATACGACAGGATTGATCGTAACGTTCTGTGCCAAATAATGCTTGGTTTTGGCATCCCAGCCAAATTAGTCCGTCTAACCAAAATGACAATGATGTCGACGTCCTCCCAAGTCTCAATAACCAACTCACATATGCATTTGACACAAATATCGGACTAAAGTAGGGAGATGGGCTGGCCCCATTGTTATTCAATTTGGCTCTGGAGAACGCAATAGGGAAGCTACCAGTCGATACGCGAGGTACATTACTATACAAGTCAAGCCAAGCAGTGGCCTATGCGGACGACATCAACATTCTGTCACCGTCACTAACAACTGCCAAAGAACTCTTCCTGAAACTCGACAGCGAAGCAAAACTAGTAGGGCTACAAATCAACGAAAATAAAACAAAGCTAATGTTGCAGTCGAGGAAAATACCCCAAACGCACAGAATATCACACTTGGCAAATACAGTATCGAAAATGTGAGCGAATTTGTGTACTTAGGTGCCAAAATAACGAAAACGAGCAATGAAAGTGACGAAATACGCCGAAAAATACAGCTCGCAAATAAAATATTTTATTCAGTATTGACAATCTTGAAGACCAGCTGCATACATAGGAAAACAAAGCTCCAAGTTTACAAATCTGTGATAAGACCTGTGTTATGATATGGGTGTAAAACATGGACCCTACCCAAGCATCCGCAAATATACTGAACGCCTTTGAGCGACGGGTCCTGAGGCGAATAATCGGAGCGAAGCTAGACGTGGACCAATGATGAATTCGATACAACCATGAGCTGTATGAAATTTTTGACGAACCGGAGGTCTCAAGGATTGTAAGACTGCGGTAGCTGCAATGGGCTGGACACATGAATCGTATGGACGAACAACGGATACCCAAGGAGGTATTCGTGGGGAGAACTGAAGGCCAGCGGCCAGTGGGGAAACCGAGGAAACGCTGGTCTGACTCGGTCGCCGAAGACAGTTCATCGCTGCTCGGATTTCGGAATTGAAAGACGCGGTTAACGGAACGAGACAGTTGGAGGCGCTATTTGCAGGAAGCGAAGGCCCGAAAGGGGCTGTAGTGCTAAGAAGAAGAAGAAGAAACTGACCTTCGCTCATGTCAGAAGGATTTTGTACTCAAACTTTCAGAAATGCAGTCGACAGCAACGAATAAAGTCAAGAAATATGTCAAAGAGATGTGCACGTTTAGAAGAAAATCCATTGATTTACTATTTTCAAAGGTCGCCATTTTGTTGCAAACCAACAAAAATTACTCAAATCATGAATTCCCAAAAACCTGAATGTTATTGACCTTATTTGAAAATTTCAAGTGGATCAAATCAAAACTGCAGTGATTGATTCGATGGAAAGTCCATAAAATACCAAAATCATGTGTTGTTGTTCTTGGAATCGGAGAAATTTCAAATAGCTTTTACTTCCGCATATTTTCGTCAAACTTACAAAGTTCAAAGATCTTTAGTAAGGCTACTTAAATATAGAAATTCGGTTTATCATACGATTTTATGGAGAAAATCTGAAATTCGAATATTATACTATTATTAACAAAGGTGAGCGAATTTTGACTTCTGGGGTATTTGTTGTTGTTGTACTTATAAACATCTACCTCCATAACTTTTTTCAGATTTTTCGGATCACAGGTGTCCAATCGCGAGGGAGGACACGATTTTTCGTGTATTTCCCCTCCCGGTGCGCCCTCCGAAGCAAAAAGTGTCAAATTAAGATCTGTTTTGAAAAGTTATCATCAAGACCTTACATTTGATATCCACATCGGCTACATTTGATGAAATTTTTTTTTTTGGGGGGGGGCCACTCCCCTATATGGACAGACCCCCCTAAAATACCTTATAACATTTTTTGTAGTTGAATTTTGAAGAGAGCACCACTTTACAAATGCATACAAAATTTGGTGTTTCTAGCTTAGGTAGTTTACGAGAAACAGTGCTGTGACACACGGACGGACGGGCAGACGGACAGACAGGACGCGATTTCAGTAGGGTTTTGTAAAATTATTTTACAAAACCCTAAGAACGGATTGGGGAAAGTTTCAAACGAAATAAAATTGGGATTATCAGAAGCAATATCCTCCTTCTGATAATTCTAAATCTTGCTCAATGATTACTAATGAATGATTAAATAGATCTCTATTTGTCGAAGTTAGGGAAGCTGCCGTTGGAAACGATTCAGAAAGTAGTTCACAGGACTAAACACCGAAACAATATGTTAGTATATGAAAAGCCAACAATCGCGGGGTTAAAAATATTAGAAAACCTTCTTCTCACGTGCGTCAGCAATATCAATCGGTGATTTTTGGACGTCTGGAAGTTCTTTTTCGCAGCACTGCAGCCCCTCTTGGGCCATCGCTTCCTGCAAATAGTGCTTCAAACTTTCTTGGTCCATTGATCGCATCCTCGAATTTGAAAATCTGAGCAGTGATGAACTGTCTTCGTCGACCGAGTCAGATCAGTGTTTCCTTGGTTTCTCCACTGGTCTGCATCCTACAGTTCTCCCAACGAATAACTTTTGGGGTATCCATTGTTCATCCATACGATTCACGTCGTACAATTGTTGAGACGGTCAGTTCATCAAAAATTTCAAATAGTTCATGGTTGTATCAAATTCGCCATTGGTCCCCGTCTAGCTTCGCTCCCGACTCGACGTTCAAAGGCGCTCAATACAAGTATGTTTGCCGATGCTTTGGTTGACGTCTATGTTTCACATCCATAGCATAACACAGGTTTTATCACAGATTTGTGTACTTGGGGCTTTGGTTTTTTGTGAATACAGCTGGTGTTCAAAGTCGTCAAAACTGGAAAAAATATTTTTTTAGCGAGCTATATTCTTTGGCGTATTTCGTCTCGTTCATTATTCGTTCTCGTTATTTTGCCACCTAAATACACAAATTTGCTCAATTTTTCGATATTGTATTCGCAAAATGTGATATTTTGTTTATTTGAGATAATTGTCCTCGACTGGGCCATGTGCTTAGTCCGGAACTTAGTCTCCGTTCATACTTCAGGAGTGGATCAATGGCTGATAAAACTGACGGGAACTAGCCCACAGGAACCGGAGGGCGTTTTCATGAAACTCCCTTATAAGTCTCGAGTGAAGATATCGAATCCTGAAGACGCTAGTGATGTGATAAATATTCTAGTTAAGCCTGGCATCGAACTTGATAGTACAACTCGGGATAGAAATGGATATGGATTATTTGAGATGAATTGTAGAAACTTACCCTGATGGAAACACTTTTTGAATATGTCCATCAAACAAACTTTCAGGGGTCTTTAAAGCAAAAATGCCCGACTTAAAATCAACAACAACAAACCATATAAAGTACTGACCAGTGACCTCAATCCGAGCTCAAATCTTGTTGATTTTTTGTTAGCTAGAAACACTTGCATTATTGATGATGCTCTCCAACATTTGTCTGAGGTTGCATTTAGGAATTATTGTATATTATTCAACAACATGTTGAACGATTCACATTTTTGAAATGTAAAGAAAAAGACTACGGAATTTTCGATCTTGAAGAAACGAAAAGAATCTTCAAGTCCTAAAATTTATCACCCAATCAGCTTGCTGCCTAACATCATCAAAATATTAGAAGTAATACTTAACAAATTGCCACCAAATTGGCAATTTGTTAAGTATTACCAGGGACTGCCAGGGACTTGACCATAAGCGTGATAGCGAAAGTAATCTCGGATATCTAATTGCAACTAACCAAGAAAGAATGTATTGAAGCGTGCCTCATTGGTATGGAAATGCCTTCGATACGGTCTGGTTACTTTTTAGACTCTTCCTGGAAAGGTTCTCCAGATATCTTATCGCCATGATGGGCAAAATGTTGCACAGGAAATCATTTGTTATAATTGATGGATTTGTTACAACTGATGGCGCGATTTCAAGGGTTTGAATAGTCTCCAGCAGGGAACAGTTACTGCGCCTCTGCTATTCTCAGTAGTTATTCGCAAGCTGTTGAGCGGCTTTGATTTTAACATTTCACCAATGCGATCATCAGTAGCGTTTGCCGATGATCTGATCATTTATATGGCAGACTTAAAAGTTCACTATAGTTCTGAGCAATCTTCAGAAAATAATAATGATTTGCAGCTCTACACCGACAATTGGCGAATGTATAGTTTTTTTTTGTAAAATGCTGTGGTTGGCCACTCAAGACCTGAAAGGTCATTGGAAGGATTTCCACATTATGGTTGGCGAGAGTAGTTTAGACCCGGTTCGACAAAAATCCTGTGTTCATTGCCTGGGTGTTCATCTCAATGTATCTGTCTGTCTAAATTATGCTCAATAGAACACAAAAAGTATCCATATTTCCTCCAAAACTCTTTCATTTCAGAAACTCTACACCAGTTTTGACATATGGTTGTCAGACCAGTTTTGACATATTGTTGTCGTGCTAGTACTATGGAAAGATTAAGAGTTTTTTTAAAGGAAATATCTTCGGGCATGTGCTTCTTTGTACAGAAAGCCTTAGGCGGACTAGAAATACTATATGTCGTATAGAAGAGTTTACTGAACTGCGAAAGTGACGAGAGTCACTATCTTCAAATTGAGATTTCTTCGGAATCACATCGCAAGATTTGTAATTGTAAGCAAAAATCCCGGGAGTTCACAGCCGTTCCACCCTACAGGCTACTGATTTCGTTCCTCCGGAAGTATTTGTGTTTTCGGACATAAATCGATATGGTTTTTGATTTTGACGGTGTTTCAATTATATATCAATATATAGACGGGCCAGTGATGAGAAGATAATATATCCTCGGGATTTTAGTTCACGATACAAACGATTCCAATGGAGGTACTCATTTGCTAAATGCATTGAGGCTCGTCGAGCTGGGATGAAACAATCGAGGTATTCGTAGCTGAATGATAATGGTTTAATTAATTGTGTTTATTTTTTATATGTTTTTCGTGCCTTGATCATTCATTCAGTGTTGTTGTTTATTTGTGTAAGGGATATTTTTCTATATTCAGGATAGGTATATTGTGATGTTCTTTAGGTTTAAAGGTAAGACTTAATGTTTAGGTTTCGTATATTGTGATAGGATTGCATTAGGACAAGATACAGTTTTTGATTGAATTTCATTAGAAGTACAGGGTGTTTTTTTAAAGGTATAGAATTCTGAAATGAGATATAATATAGATAAATTATTTTGATTACCATTAAGTTGGTTTCATTGGAAAGATAATTCCTTCCAATTTTATTTCAATATTATTTTGAGCAAGCTGGTGCGAAGAAAGTCCAAACGAGAAATCTAATTTTCGACTACTTTAACCAATAATTGGGGCCGTAGCTTGCCAATAACGTGAAGAATATTGTTTTCCGTTCCATCCAGTTTTTGATGAAATGGCAAACCAAACCAACCATAAAACATAGGACTTCTATCGCGGTCTACGTAGCATTAAAAAGCACTTCCAACTTAAAGTTCCATACCTCAAAAAAAACATCCTTTAGTTCATAACATTTTAAATGGAGGATAAAAGTTCACTGTTCCTTTGTGTTAATACAGGGTTTTCCAATAAGAGGTGTTATTTTGATATTACAAGAAAAATGTCATTTTTTAATACGAGTACAAATGATCAAATGTTTATTCCATTATAAACAAAAAGATATACCGTAAATAGTTCAACATAACATCAGGCAAATGACTACCACGACCACGCTTACAGGACCATATCCTTTTCATGAAATTTTCCATAACCAAATCGCAAAGGGGCTGCCCTATGTGCTCGATAGCCTCACGAATTCCATCTTTGAGGTCATGAATCGACGCTGTGCTATTGGCGTAGACCTTCTTTTTCACAAAGCCTCAAAGGAAGAAGTCGCAATGTGTTCAATCACAAGATCTCGGTGGCCAATTGGGATCACCTCTTCGAGTGATAACACGGTCTGGAAACTTTTCCCGTAAAAGATCAATGGTTCCGTGGCTTGTGTTGCACGTAGCGCTATCTTGTTGAAAATAGACGTTATCCTAATCAATACCATCCAATTTCGGCCATAAAAAATCATTAATCATTTCTCGATAGCGCAATCCATTCACCGTAACTGTTGTCCAGCCTCATTTTCGAAAAAGTAAGGTCCAATGACTCCGCCGGACCATCAACCTTACCAAAAAGTCACACGTTGAAGATAGAGAGGCTTTTCAACAATTAGTCTTGGGTTTTTCGAGCCCAAGATGCAACAATTTTGCTTGTTGACGAAGCCATCGAGGTGGAAATGGACCTCATCACTCAAGATGATTTTTCGATGGAATTTCGGATCATTTTCATGCATTTCAAGGACCCAATCAGCAAAGACCGACGTTGTTGATAACCGACCGTGTTAACTGAACTTTACAAGCCTTAAGACCCAAATCTTTATGCAAAATACGGTGTAATGACGTTTGTGGAATGCCATAATTCCAAAGAACGACGAGAAATGTACAAACCTGGGTTTTCTTGAATACTTTCGGCTACAGCAGCAATATTCTCGGCTGCTCTTGAGTGACGTGCATGGGTTTTATTCTTCACATCATTAAGTTGCCCCAACAGCTCGAATTTTTCCACCAATTTCTGTATTGCGGTCCGACGAGGTGCTTCACGACGACCCAAAAATTTTCGAATTTTACGAACCGTCTGTGCCAAATTTTCACCATTTTTATAGTGAATTTAAATAATTTCAATGCATTGTTGATGCGTGTATTGTTCCATTTTTAGGGTTTTGTAAAATAATTTTACAAAACCCTTCTAAAATCGTGTCCTGTCTGTCCGTCTGTCCGTCCGTCCGTCCGTCCGTGTGTCACAGCAGTTTTTCTCGGAAACTACTTAAGCTAAAAGCATCAAATTTTGTATGTAGGTGTAAAGTGGTGCTCTCTTCAAAATTCAACTACAAAAAAATTTTATAAGATATTTAAGGGGGGTCTCCCATGTAAGGGAGTGACCCCCCGAAAAACAAATTTCATTAAAGGTAGCCGATATGGGTATCAAATGAAAGGTCTTGATGAGAACTTTTCAAAACAGGTCTTAGTTTTGCAAAGTTTGCTTCGAGGGGCGCACAGGGAGGGGAAATACACGAAAAATTTGTGTCCCCCCCCCCCTCGTGATTGGACACCTGTGATCCGAAAAATCTGAAAAAAATCAGGCCTTGATGAGTATAACAACAACAAATACGTTAGAAGTCGCATTTCACTCAACTTTGTTAGTAATAGTATGATTTATCGATTTATGTTTTCTTGAATAAAATCTTAACGGTACCCTTAAATTCAATGAAATTCAGTACACAGATGACTATTTATTAGATTAATTTACACTGCAAGTTTCATAAAGATCGAATCATATTTAGTGAAGTTATAGCGGTTTGAATTTTCCTGTATTACTATGGAACAATATGTGCTGCATGTGTTAATATGGCAACATATGGCTATTGAACAACATGCGCTTTTTACCGACTCAGACACTACAGTTTTGCTAGGATTTGCATGAAAATTTCAGGAATGATAGGTGTCATGAATATCTTTGAGAATCGGTTCAGCCAGTGGCTGTTTTAAATGCGAAGATTGAATAATTTTGAGTTATTTTTTCCCAACTTCAACGTTTAAGGTGCATGCTTTGAACACTTGATTCAATTTAATGAATGACTGAAGATCAGTACCTACAATTAATACTCATAAGTGAAACAAGTCAAGGAGGCGGGAGAGAGCTCCTAGCAAAAGGGCTTTGTAACAACTCTAGGATTCGAAAAAAATTAGCCATTAATCGATGATAACAGTACAGGAGAGTGGCCCCTGATAAAAAAAATTCATCAAACGTAGCCGATATGAGTATGAAATGAAAGTTTTCATGGGAGCTTTTCAAAACAGTTCTTAAACTGTCAGTTTTTGCTTCAGTGGGGGCACAGGGGGGAGATACATGAAAAATGTGTTTCCTCCCTCGCGAATGGCCATCTGAAATAATTCTCAAGGGAGATATTTGTGAGTATAAAAATAAAAAAAACCTCAGAAGTCGAAATTCGTTCAACTTTGTTAATAATAGTATGATCTTCGAATTTCATAGTTTCTCCAATAAAATCGTCATTGACATGCTTCTTGACTATATTCAATCTGGTGACTGCATTTTGAAAATTGAATACAAAACCCTTCTGACATGAGCGTAGGTCTGTTTGCCCAACTTGTTATTAATGGTTTAGTCTCTACTTGTCAATCAATCAAAAGCGCTTTATTTAATACTAATCGTTATAAATTTTAAAAGAATATAAAGCAAATTCCAAACAATAACAATAAAAAACTTAATGGCCCAAATGGCTCTCTAAATTTGTACGTTATCATTACACATTTAAAAAAAAAAAAAACTATAGCAAATTCAAATCAATGGATACATATTTTTTAAATTTAATTGGAAAAAGGAGAAAAAACCAACCAACACTATTCGAAAATTATTTATAATCTTAACACTACAGTGAACTTTGATCCTACACCTAATATGTTTTAACTTAATTTTAATAAATGCTATCAAAAACTTTATCTTATACTTAAAAAAATCTATAACAATGTTCCTAACCTAAGCGTTTTACCTTATCTCTAACCTAATATAATAAACATAATATAAACCTAACCTATGCCTTATTTTTAACATAAATAAACAACAACACTAAATGTAGCAATAATGAGCTGAAACTCAAAAACTAAATAACGAAAAACACCAAAACTGAAAATATACACGAATAATTTAGACATTGTCATTCAGCCACCAACACCTAGATTGCCCCGTCTCAACTCGATCAGCCTCAACAAATCTAGCAAATGAGTATCTCCATTGGAACTGTTGGTCTCGTGAACTCAAATTAGGAGGATATTTTATCTTCTTATCGGTGGCCCGTCGATATATGTGATATATGACTGGGACGCCGTCAGAATCAAAAACATATCGATTCATGTCCAAATACACGAATGCTTCTGGAGGAATGAAGCCAGTAGCGAGGCAAGTCGCTATATACCCGTCTGTAGGGTGGAACGGCTGTGAAATCCAAGGGTTTTCACTCACAGTCACAGATCTTGCGATATGATTCCGAAGAAGTTTCAATATGAAAATATCGAGTCTAGTCACTTCAGCAGTTTGATAAATTCTTCTATTCGATATATAATGTTTCCAATCCGTCTCAGGCTTTCTGTACAAACCAGTACATGCACGAAGACATTTCCTTCGAAAACTCTTAATTTTTCCATAGTACTAGCACTCTGGTTGTACCAGATCTGACATCCATATGTCAAAACTGGTCTAACCAGTGTCTTGTAACAGATAATTTTGACTTTTTGATCAATGTATCTGGAATGAAAGAGTCGCCGAAGGGCCATGACTACTTTTAGTGCCTTACTGAGCATGGTTTTCACATATTCAGTTATACTGATCGAGATAAACACCGAGGTATCGAACACAGGATTTATGTGGAACCCGTTCAAGACTACCCTCACCAGCCATGATGTGGAAATCTTTCCAATTACGTTTCAGGTCTTGACTGACCCCCTGCAGCGTTGTCCGAAACAAGATTGTTTCACACTTTTGCGCATTGATTTTCATTCGCCAATTGTCAGTGTACAGCTGTACATCGTTGAACATTTTTTGGAGATTGCTCTGAACTATTGTAGCTTTTCGGTCTGCCATATAGATGATCAGATCATCAGCAAACGCTACCAATGATCGCGTTGGCGAGACGTTAAAATCAAAGCCGTTCAATAGCTTGCGAATGAAGATTGAAAAGAGCAGAGGCGCAGTAACTGTTCCCTGCTGTAGACCATTCAAGACCTTGAACTCGCGCATTGTTGTCAGATTTCCATCAGTTACAACAAACGATTTCCCGTATAACATATTACACATCATGGCGACAAGGTGTCTGGGGAACTTGTCCTGAAGGAGTTTAAAAATAAGTCCATCTAACCACACCGTATCAAAGGCTTTCTCCATATCAATGAGACATGCTCCAACACATTGTCTTTCATTTAGTTTCCAACAGATGTCTGAGGTTACTTTCGTTATTGCATGTGTGGTCGAATGCCTGGCACGAAAACCAAATTGGCAATTCGGCATCAACTCATTTTCCTCAATGTGGGCGTTTAATGCTCTGTTGAGTATCACTTCAAACACCTTGCTGATGTTAGGCAGCAAGCTAATTGGGCGATAGCTTTTGGGGCATGAAGATTCTTTTCCTTTCTTCAAGATCGGAAATACCTTAGCCTTTTTCCACTCATTTGGGAAATATGAATTGCTCAACATGTTGTTGAACAATATGTAATAGTTCCTAATAGCAACCTCAGGCAAATGTCGGAGAACTACATTTGGAATACCATCAGTACCACATGATTTCTTGTTGAGTCTCTACTTGTCAAATGGTAAAAAATGACAGGTTCAAAAGTGACGTCTACCGAAATAGCGGGCTATTCAAAATAACACCTCTTATTGGAGATTCCTTTATTATAATTCAGTTTTACATAGTATTGGTTGGTTTTTTCTCCTTTCTTTTATTGAATCATAAAATATATAATAATTTTAATAAAATTGGATCTGATATTTTCTTTTGATTAGATATTTTTGATTAATAATTTATAAATTTAGAGAATCATTTGGGCCAATAATTTTCTCACATTTATAATAGAATTTGCTTTATATTCTTTGAAAGCTTATATCGATAAATATTTAATAAAGCCATTTTGAATTTGACTTTAAAGAACCTTTTAATAAGTTCATTATCAACTTGAGGATGAATGCGGGGGGAAAGCAATTGTGAAATTTTCCTCAAAGGTATTGCTCTAAATCATTTTAAATTTGCCATTTAAACTATATGCCAAATTAATTTATTGGCTACTTCCGATAGAAAAGATTGACAAAAAAATATCATTTAGTAAAAAAATAACTGATATCATTTTACAACATCTTTCAGCAAAAGATTCTGCGTGCACAATCCTTGAGGGATCAAAAAGAAATTATCATATTTCGTATGAAAACGCATTAAAATTAAATTTCTTGATGTCCGTGTACTTATGACAGCAAATTTTTGCACTGAAGTTGGTCAGAACTATTTTTGATGACAATGCATCGGCAGGGCCTTCCAAAGTCCTGTAAAATTCGTCCTTGATTACTTCCATCCCTTCTTCTATGGGCAAGTGACGGCTGAGCAGCCATACATGAAAGAGTTTGGTCTTGATTCAAATTGTACTGATCCTTTGGTTAACAGGCTTAAAGTTTATGACAATCTGCTTAGATGTGCTGTCAGCAATGAAAGTCACTTCAAGCTCATGGCCTGCTTGCGATTTTCCGCTTTTAAACACGGTGTGTGTTTGTATGTCAAATGTATCTTTACCATACCATTTGGTTGCTTTCATGATGTTGATTCTATGTTTCGTTATTTCATCCAAAAATTGCCACAGAGTACTTGGTCTGTTCAATGATGTAATATTTCGAGTCCCAAAACAATAGTCCTTTGTACGTTGCGAAAGTCATTGCCATTTTACCAATGGAATCCGAGTTTGTTGCCCTAATACCATGATAAGTAAACAGTAAGTGGAGTGTTACCAGCGCTTCAAGTTCCTTAGTTTCTAATCCGCAAATTGTATTTTATTTCCCACCTACCCGCCAGCTAGCTGGCTAGGACACCCCTCTTTCTGCCACTTGCTGATGCTTCTGGTGATAGACCGAAATTCATTTGATTTTTATGTCCTTCGAACGTTATCTAGAAGAATCTAAGCCGTATATTTTGCCGGGACCAAAACTTTTCCATCTACAATATTTCCACTGAAAAATTATTCGTTAACATATATACAAAAACCAACAACATAAATCTATACTGGTCAAAATTATCGCTCTTTCTCCTTCAGAAGTTGAGTAAAAAATCATAAGCAGGTGCTTTAAAATAGGTGCATGTTTCATGAAGTTTGCAAAAGCTTGTTACAAGGAATTTGGAAGGGTAGCCAACTTAACCACCACTTAAACACCACCACTGGAAAACGTGGTATGAAGGATGCATTCTCGAGCCAAACAGGGATAGAAAACTTGATCATGTATTGAAAATAGTTCTAGTAAAGTTAGAAATAAGAATAAACTCCAATGTTAATGGTTACAGCCGAGTAGATTTTAATTTCCTCAAGTTAGATTAATGCAACTCAACTTAGATTAGTTAGGCTCGACGAAGTTCACGATATCACTCCCGTAAGTGCACGGTTGCGCCACAATGCCATCATCTGTGATCAACAACCACGGAAAGAACGAGTCAAAAGGATGCGTGAGGAAGAAATCATCGTAGGAACTGACAAATGAGGAAATTCATCTCAGTAATAGCAGCAACCACAACAAAAATCGTTTGGGGGGCAAAAATTTAGTGAGACACCATTTATGAATGCCAGTGACATGGACGATATGCTGTTTGAATGCAAAAACGTGCTAAATATGAATTACGCTTATAGGGAACTCGGTCGCCTTAACCTCTTCGGAGCATCCACTATCAACAATACGAGTACATTCTTTGAGCCAAGAAATGGAGCCCTCGGACCACCTTCTTTACTACAAAACGCACCGGCAAACTACACGAACAATAACTACAGCAATAACCTTTGCAGAAGCTCTTCTACAACTCCAGTGAATAGTAACTATATTGTTGAAGCGCCGCACATATTTGTTACAGAAAGGACATCCTCGACGACAACGACGGCGTCAGTATCCATTCGAACTATTCCTAAACGGTTTTACTATAGCCCCAACGAACATGGCGACCATTCACTTCGAAATCATATCCCCAATCCCCATCGACAACATCTTCATCACCTCACACCCTGCGTAACCCAGCAGGAGCGAATTCCATCCGCGAAATCTTCAAATGTGACGTCACCGGCTGTAGTCGCGACAGGGACGACTACGACAATATCGTCATCATCAAAGAAAGCGTCAAACTTAAAGTCGGCGATGATTGCTACGAAGACAAAGTTCTGGAAGTATCTTGAGGAAGAGAAGTGGAAAAAGTCGACAAGTGTAGGAAATCTGACTATAACGAACAGCGAAAGGAACAGCCGGATGAGAAACAAGGTATGATGATCAACAACACTAACAACACCATCAGCCAGAGTAAAAATAACAACAACAACGATAGTAATAACAAAAACAACAATGGAGGACGTAATAAAAGCGCAGGTGATAGTAGCAATCAAAAGTCAAGTAAGGAGTTGTATAAAGAAGCTACTGAACTGTTAAGACTTACATGTACACTTTGTGATGATTGTCGTTACTTGATTGTCAGAGTCGCTATTTTGAACGTGATGACTCCGATAGCTACTTGGAGCTATCGTTTTTAGGCGACTGTTACGATGCTTATGATATCCAGCCCCAAAAAACGCAGCACCCGCAAGACTACAATGGATCAAAGAACGCTGCTGAAGCTTACATTCACCATGAGAACTATAAGGTTCACTCCGTAATTAGCGGTGCTTCATTGGAAACGAGTTGATAAAAGGGCGAGGGACAAAGGAGAAGCCCTCTTTTGTGATCGAAACGTGTAGTGGAAGCAAAAAGAAATTGTTGGTTGAAAAGGGGTGCGGAAGTCTAAAAGAAATCGGAAGAAAACAAGTTGGGTAAACAGACCTATGCTCATGTCAGAAGGGTTTTGTACCCAACTTCTCAGAAATGCAGTCACCAGCAATGAATCACGTGAAGAAATATGACAAAGAGATGTGCACGTTCAAAAGAAAATCCATAACTCAGATTATGAATTCTCAAAAATATTAGTGTTATTGACCTCATTGGAAAATTTCAAGAAGATCAAATCAAAACAGCAGTGACTGATTCGATGGAAAGTCTATAAAATACCAAAATCATGTGTTATTATTGTTGTAATTGGGGACATTTCAAACGGCTATAACTTCCGTGTATATCATTCGATTTTCATCAAACTTACAAAGTTTAAGAACCCTTAGCAGGACCACGTAAGTATCGAATTTCGTTCAGTTTAAGGGTACCAATGTGATTTTATTGGGGAAAACGTGAAATTCGAATATCATACTATTACTAACAAAGTTGAGCGAATTTTGACTTCTAAGGTATTTGTTGTTGTTGTACTCATAAACATCTACCACTCTGATTTCCCCTCCCTGCATGTCCGTCGAAGCAAAAAGTATCAAATTGAGACCTGTTTTTAGAAGTTCTTATCAAGACCTTTCATTTGATACCCATATTGCATACCTTTGATGAATTTTTTTGGGGCCCACTCCCCTATATGGGGGAACCACCCTTAAATACCTTATAATTTTTTTTGTAATTGAACTTTGAAGAGAGAACCACTTACACTTGCATACAAAATTTGATGTTTCTAGCTTAAGTAGTTTGCGAGAAAAAGTGCTGTGACCCACAGACGGACGGACGGACAGACAGTGCGCAATTTTAGTAGGGTTTTGAAATTTTTTTTACAAAACCCTAAAAAGGAGGAAAAAAAGGAGAATACAAAACAGAGTTCAGTAAAATTGTTGTCAACGTCAGTCACCACTAGGAGAAGGATATCTACCATCAATTGGCCTTGCTCAATTCAGCGCAGGATCTTTTTGACCGTGCAGTCGACGACAGAAATTCTACCAGGAGGCCTCCTTAGGAGCTCGATTAGGTGACGAGGTTAGTCGAAAAAAAAATGTTTAAGATTTGTTTTGGTTGATAAACCTTATTTCATTGATTATTTTGTTGATAAACTTTATTTCACACCAAAGAAAGTGGTATTATTTCCCACTAAAATCACTAGGAAAATTTATAAATTGTTCTTTTCAGGAAGTGCAACGGTGGTGTTTGAGTATCGCGTTGGTTGGCGGAGATAAGGGCCTCCGAGTACCGATATTTTTGTGCGTGTCCGTAGTGGAAGGTGTGTCCATTCAATGAGCTTTGGCAAACCACCTTATTCACTGGGCTGTCAAGTGTGGGGCCTAGGCCAAAGTAATGAGTTGGTACCGAATCCCGTCTGCGGCGAGCAAAGTCAGGACCGCAGGGCCCTCGTTGCTGGAGCGCTCCAGTGGTTAGGGGGGACAAGCTTTGATATTCAAACAAAAAATTAATTGATTTCATTTTTTTGCTTTAGCACTACAGCCCCTTTCGGGTCTTCGCTTAGAGAAAGTTAGAGTATTTAATTATCTTGATCAAATGTGTCGGCACTCGGGAAAGTGATATGGTCGGTACCACGCTTCCGCCGTGTGTCTGTCCACCCAGCTTTGAAACGTTCTGATTTTAAACCAGTATGTATCATAACTGAACGAGTTCATAGTCCGTCCGAAGAATCACTCAAAATAAATCTCGTTGTCGCCAACGGGATTCGAACCAGGGACCAACAGCTTACGGGTTGCGTGCGCTAACCACTATACCACGCGGACTACTAATTTCATACTTGGAATAAAATCATATGATACACCATAATACTACAGATATTTTCCCTATACGAATTATTTTGATTTGAAAAACATCATTCAACATTCATCCTGATTTGCTTGTTAATCCTTTAATAAAATCGTTTCCTGATTTTTCTTCATGCAATGACAACAAAATAAAATGCAAAAGATTAATGTTATTGTACTGACAAATGACCAACTCTCATCATTTTAAACAAGTTGGGTGGACAGACCTACGCTCATGTCAGAAGGGTTTTGTACTCAAGGTCACAGAAATGCAGTCACCAACAACGAATTAAGTCAAGAAATATGTCAAAGAGATGTGCACGTTTAGAAGAAAATCAATTGTTTTTCTATTTTCAACAGTCGCCGTTTTGTTACAAACCAATAAAAATCACTCAAATCATGAATTCCCAAAAATATTAATGTTATTGAACTTATTTGAAAATTTCAAGAAGAGCAAATCAAAGCTGCAGTGACTGATTCGATGGAAAGTCAATGAAATACCAAAATCATGTGTTATCGTGGTTGTAATTGGAGACATTTCAAACGGCTATAACTTCCGTGTATATCATTCGATTTTCATCAAACTTACAAAACTTGAGGATCTTTTATAGAACTACTTAAATATCGAATTTCGTTCTGTTTAAGAGTACACATACGATTTTATTGGGAAAAATGGGAAATTCGAATATCATACTATTATTAACAAAGTTGATTGAACTTTGACTTCTAAGATATTTGTTCTTGTTGTACTCATAAACACCTACCTCTGTAATTTTTTTCAAATTTTTCGGATCGCAGGTATCCAATCGCGAGGGGGAGGGACACAAATTGTTCGTGTATTTCCCCTCCCTGTGCGCCCCTCGGAGCAAAAAGTGTCAAACTAAGAGCTGTTTTGAAAATTTCTCATAAAAATCGGCTACGTTTGATGAAATTTTTTTCGGGGGCCACTCTCCTCTATAGGTAGACCCCCTTAAATACCTTATAAAATTTTTTTGTAGTTGAACTTTAAAGAGAGCACCACTTTACACCTGCATACAGAATTTGACGTTTCTAGCTTTGGTAGTTTGCGAGAAAATGTGCTGTGACAAACGGACGGACGCACAAACAGACGGACAGACAGGACGAGATTTTAGTAGGGTTTTGTAACATTATTTTACAAAGCCCTAAAAATCATGAATATCGAGATTCCTCCTCTACTCGTATACAAAAGTCTAGTACTACAATGTCATTACCATCTAATTTACGTCACGCTTGCATCTGGCTAGAAGTGATTGAACTGGGCATAAATAGTGGATTACGAACATTTTAGTGAAGATTTACACTTGCACTTAACACCAAAATGGCTTTCGACATCAAAATTATATTGTTCATTATTCTAACAACGAAATTTAAATTAATGTAGCAATAAGTCGAATTGCATTGCACTGCTGCCTCAAAAGATTTCCGGGTGCATCCTTGATTTTTTAAATAGAAAAAAATCTCTGATACTAGCTAGTATTCAATGTCAAAATGTGACAATTGACGTCACAAAATATTTTCATTTTAATTCAACCTAATTTTTTACCCTCTCCATGAGCCGTTCCAAAGAATATAAACATAAATAAAAATTCACAATTACATTAAGAAGTTAAAACTTTTATATGTTGAACTCATTAAAACTTTAGATCGTATATAATGTTGTAAGTGATAATTAATACTTTCGTGTTCACATGCGAAACTTTTAGTTAAAAACAATTGCGTATGTATCTTCGTTAAATTTCCATAACTCAATTGCTTTTAAATCGGTAACAGCAAAAATCACTTCAGTGTGACAATAATAATCTTGTTGATGACGAAAATTGTTTTTTGCTGTCGTAATGGATTTCTCAAGCGTCCATTTTGTTGGTGTTTATAAATGACCAAGTTTGATAGACAGACATACGCTCATGTAAGAAGGGTTTTGTACTCAACTCCTCAGAAAAGCAGTCATCAGCAACGAATAAAATCAAGAAAAAAATAATGAAACAATGAATTTTCATTGTTTCTTTATTTTCAGTGGTCGCCATTTTGTCGCAAGCTAACAAAAATCACTCAAATCATGAATTCCCAAAAATATTTATATTATTGATCTTATTTAAAATTTTCAGAAGATCGAATCAAAACGCAGTGTCTGATTCGATAGAAAGTCCATAAAATACCAAAATCATGTGTTATTTTTGTTGTAATTGGAGAATTTTATAACTTCCGTGTATATTATTTGATTTACAAAGCACGAAGACCTGTTCTAAGACTGCTTGAATAAAGGGTTTCGTTGAGTTTGAGGTTACCAATATAATTTTATTGGGGAAAATGCGAAATTCAAAGATCATACTATTATTAACAAACTTCAGTGAATTTTGACTTCTAAGGTTGTCAAACACACAGAACATATACAAACACGTGAATACAGTACAACTATATACGGTGTAACATAGTGTACACAAAAATTTGAAATTTTTTTTTGTACAAACGTAGAAATATATACAAACTGTACATGCGTACAAATACACTAAGTGCACATTTATGAGTGACCGTTTAGAAAAAACGGGTGTGTAAACACAATGACGTCTGAAACAGACCAAAAAAAAATGGGAAATGCAGAAAAAGAAGCAATTATTGAAAATCCAAGATACGAAAATTCTGGAAGCGATGATAGAGAAGAAATAATAAGCCTGTCCCAGTTTTTGTACCCTGAAGACTTGAGTACAGACAATAATTTTTTTCATTTAGATAAGTTCGATTCGACGCAATTCAAATAGAAGCGTCAGTTGCAGCAATTCGAAGGAGCATTTTTGATATCAAAAGCAGAGGCAGAAGAACAACTGCCGTATTTATTACTCTATATTGGTCCAAAGAATTTTTCGACGTTGTGCGATTTCATGGACGATGCGGATGTTTACAAACAAAAAATCAAAGACGTAGCCGAGAAATTGAAGGAATTATTCAAACCAAAAGTAATAGAAATCGTAGAAAATTTCAAATTCAACAATCAAAAACAGCTACCAGGGGAAAATATTCAAGGTTTTGTTACAAGTTTAAAGAAGATGAGTTGGTCATGCAATTTTCGAGGTTTTTTTTAAACGGCTCTTCGGAATCAATTTATTTACGGAATAGTCGATTAAGGCAAAGGCTGCTTGAAATATAGACTTGACTTTGGATAAAGCCGCACAGGTAGCTTCCTCCATGGAATTGTCGAAAAAAGAAAATATTGAATTAAAAGACAAGAATAATAATAATAAACATTTCGTACATGGTGTAGGTTTTAAGAAAGAAAAAGTTTCAGCAAATACAAGAACAGTACAGGAGAAGCAAAATTTATGCAAATAAGAGGACTCCCGGATTTCAAAAGGAGAGACAAGGACAGAATTCTAAGAAGAGCGGGAGAAGAGGTGTCTTCAGTTGTTACCGGTGCGATAATACCAAACGCTTGGCTCCTATTTGTACTTTGTCACGAAATATAAAGTGTAATACATGCGCAAAGCAAGGTCATCTAAGTAAAGTTTTAAAAAAAAAAAAAAAAAATAATTCAACGCATGAAGTAGAAGAACTGTTACAGGTAGAACATCCTGAATTTTGAAACAAATTCTACGTCACCGTTCAAGCAAATACAGTTATGATACAATTCGAAGTTGATTGCGGAGCTGCAGCCACGCTCAAGTTAAAAGAAGAAGCAAGAAGATACTTCAAAGGTACAACAGTTTTCAAGACGGATGTAAAATTGAATACATATTGTAAAAAAGAAGTATGGGTTTTAGATTATATTACGGTAAATGTTTTATACAAAAATAAAGATTACAAATTAAATATATATCTAACTGATATTAAAAGAAAATCGCTACTTGGCAGAGAATGGATTCACTCTTTACTTGGAGCGAATGATGAAGATGTATTTTCAAGTTTAGCAGAAATAAAAGAAGTAGAGTCTGTACAAAATTTTTATGAAAATATTCGTAAATTGCTAGAAAAATACGAGAAAATTACATAAGTTAATTTGAGTAAAATTGAAAATTTGCAAGCGAACTTGGTTGCAAAAACAAATGCTACGCCAGTTTTTGCTAGGGCACGTACAGTCCGATTTAAGTTGTTACCTTCATTGAATAAGGAATTGGATTTTTAAAAAAGAAAAACTAATTGAAAAAAAATGAAGCTTCAGAATACGCTACTCCAATAGTTCCAATTTCAAAGACCGAGGTGCGTATTGGTGGTTATTTCAGTATAAATGTGAATCTGCAATTGATCATTGCTGATTATCATCTACCGACGGTAGATAAACTTGCAGGTAGTACGGTATTCTGTAAGTAGGATGGGTGGCAGGCATTGTCCTCCTCTCCTGGACAAAACCGACAATCGGGGGACGGTGAATTAACAATCATGTGCACTTAAGACTGAAAACACTCATGGCTGCTCAAAATTTGGGTCAGATAGAAGTCAGTCTCACCATGCCTACGATTTAGTCACGGTCTCACATCCGGGATAAGGCACGCAGTCCACCTTCCCTTCGTGCAATTCACCCAAGACTGCTGCCGATTGTTGAGCGAGCGCTGTCTCTCCTCGCGGACAACGGTCTCCTTGGCATCCTCATTTCGGCGCAGGTAAGTAGCGTGGCGCTCTCTAGCAAGGAGGGCGACAAGTATCACACCTGCAATAACTCTCACCGCCGAATCAGAGACTGTCGGAAATGAAGGTCTTCTCTGTACCTATGCCAAACGTTTTCAGTATACCTCCTTGCTGAGAGTGTCGCCCCATACTTCTGCTCCGTACAGTAGCACTGACCCTACAGCACCGTACAGTAGCACTGACCCTACAGCACTCATCAAGAGGTGTCTTCTTGATGGGGTGGATCCCCCTATGTTGGTCATAAGTCGACTCAGAGCCGATACTCCCGATAGCCTTCTCAGCCGTTGCCCTGATTTGCATAGAGAAACTCGTCTTCGAGTCGATCAGTAGCCCCAAGTACTTCACCGCTGGCTTCAATTCGATTCGTAAGTCTCCAATACTGATCATATTAACTCTAGGGATTCTCTTTTTTGTCAAAATGATCACTTCGGTTTTCTCCAGTCTCTCATCAGCCTACCTAGCGTAAGCTGTGCTTGTTCAGCGGTGCGCTTAGCGACCAGAGCCGCAACATTATCCACATAGCTGATCAAGCGTGACTCATCTGGCATCTCTAGTCTTCACGGATGCTTATTCACACTGTCCACTAGGTCTTATCAGCAGTGAGCCTAGCTATTGTTGCTCAATTTGTGAACACATTGCCTGGCCGACTTAAATGCTGCCACCTGGTTGCGTACCTCATCACGGTTCCACGCCCTTTGAGGTTCACGTCGATGCTTTTGAAACTCCCTTCACTTTCAGGGATTTCAGTTGAACACCAGTACACTAGGGAGCTTGCCGTGCCGGGGTTTTTAACGGAGCATAGTAGTCGTAATGATGCTTATAGTTGAGTTCACCACGTCTTGAGCTGCCAGTTCCTCCGTCCCCCCCCCCCCAAAGCTCCCTGCAGCAGCTCACCTGCTGTGGCAAAATTCTCGACGTCCATCTTTCCGATGTTCCATCCAATTGTAGAAAGCCCAAAGAAGGGACGTTGGGAGACAACATCACTGATCTCAGGCAGAATACACTGATGATCGCTGGCTGTGTAGTCCTATAATACTCTCCGATTGTGAATTCTCCATGTAGAGGTGAATGTTACGTCTGGTATGGTTCCTTCACAGCCAATACGGCGGAAAATTGGCGTATTACTAGTGTATAGTATGACGAGCACCATCCTGGCCACCATTCCCAGGATTCTTTTTCCTCGCAGATCTGTTTGAGGCATGCCCCATTCAATTGCTTTGGCGTTAAAATCTTCTCCAACGAGCACATTGCCCTATGCGTTCGAGACATCGCCCTCCAGAGCATTGAGCTTGGAAAAATGATATCGATTCCTTTGGCGTTAGGTACACACTCAAGGAGGTGGTCGCTGCACACCGAACCCACACGAAAACCTCCCCCATCTAAAACTCTCCGCTTGGAAATCACTGTTCCGAATCCAGATGGTGGCAGTACCAGTTTCCTCAGGATGCCATAATGCTAAACTTTTATCATGGCGCTCCTCACTCAGTAGCAAAAAGTCTGCTCAAGCAGATTTTGGGCGGTTGAACCACGGTATAGGTTTAGCTGCAGGATGCGGATCATCGAAGTTCTGATTTCGCCTTGGCTAGGGCTTCCTAGAAAACCTAGCATTTTCCTGATCCCTAGACGTGTCAAAAATTAGGGCTTGGATCAGCATCCTTGCAAAAATACAGTGTGCCTCCTTCGTACCCTCTATGTCCAATTTCGACCGCATTTGTAACATAGGTGAACTCTTATCAGATCCTTTGCATACTTGGGTGGTGTGACCATAGCCAAGGCATTTGAAACAGGCTTGTTGCGGATATTTACATCCGCATCCGCAACTGCGGAACTTCCGCATTTATTTTGATATCTGCATTCGCATCCGCATCCGCAAATATCAATGCGGAGTTTTTGCGAATGCAGATGTTGTGCAAGTTGTGACAAGATATCAATGCAAAACTCCGATAATGGCATGAGCTATCGAATATTCGTAGAACAACTGGTAAGAATGTTAGGACAGAAAAGTTTGGTTCGTGTAGGAATTTAGACTTGTTACGTGTATTAAGTTGTGTATTTCGTCATTGGCAATTGAAGTTTTTCATCTTCGTGAAAATTTGTTTAGTTCAAAATGTCGCCAACAACGCGAAGTGAAATTTGGGCTTACTTTACGCCAGACGATCAAGATCGGGACAAATCGAAGTGCAAAATATGTTTCAAAACGTATTCTCGTAAGGGCCGTACGACGACATCTTTGAAAAATCATTAGAAATTGATGCATCCCGAACAATTTAAGCTGTTTCGACAAAGTTCGAATGATGAAAAATTGCTGGGAAAAGAACAAGAATCAGGTGAAATTTGGTTTATTCAGTTTTAATACAATTTCTATGACAGAAAACTTTCTATGTGCAGAAAACAAAACCAATATCTACAACTGTGTTATTACGTCTGCATTTTCCATTTTTTGCATTTGTAATGCAAATGCCTTTGAGATTTTCCTTTTCTGCACATAGTCATTTTGTAGTCATTTTTAAGGGTTTTGTAAAAGAAAAATTTTACGATACCCCTATAGAAACCTGTCTGCCCGTCCGTCCGTCAATGCGTCACAGCAGCTTTTCTCAGAAACTGGAGAAGCTACAGCCACCAAATTTTGTAAACAGGTCATGAGTTTCTGAATAATGAAAGTTCCGTTGTGGAAAAAAATATAATGATTTTGGGGGGTCTCCTCATACAAGAGTCCAATCCCCAAACATTTTTTTTGCCAAAGATAGTTGTGTTGGGTGTCAAATGAAAGGCCTTGATAAGATCTTTCGATTCAGATCTTAAAATAGCAGTTATCAGTTTTACATTTTCCCCATTAAAATCATATAGGTAAACTTAATTTCAATGAAACTTTACATTTGAGAAGCCATACAGTAGATTCTTATATTTTGTAAATTACATGAACATTAAAGGATATTTGCGGAAGTTATATCCATTTGAATTTTTCAAATTACAGCAATATCTTTCATCAATTCAGGATTGCATTTCCCTTTCCAAAACAAGTTATGATATATTTGTTTAATCATTTTTTCCAGATTACGGTCCTTCTTTTCTTCAGAAGGCGAAAAAAACAACTTTTTCTTGAGGAGGCAGTTCAAAGAGAAAATAAATGGGATTATAGCAATACAACATCACAAAAAATAGACAAACTAATAGGCGAAATGATTGCCCTCCAAAATTTTCCCTTTAACTTCGTGGAAGGCATAGGGTTCCGAAGTTTACTACAAGAAATAGTACCGAAATACAACCTGAGAGGGCGCAATTTTTTTACTGATTTTGTGTGTAAAGAGCTTTATGGAAAAGTAGCTAGTAAATTGTAAGAATCAATTAAAAATTTCGATTTCATGTCATTTACGAGCGATATTTGGACGGATTCAAGTTCTAGTGGTTCTTTGCTTAGTTTGACTGGCCACGAAATATCAGAACACTTTAAGCGAGTGTCAATTGTCCTGAATTGCGAGACTTTTGACGACCACCATACTGGTGACATAATCGCTGAAAAATTGGAAAAATTGCTGCTGGAGTGGAATATTCCAAAAGAGCGAGTACATTGCATTGTTTGTGGCGAAGGCTCTAATATGAAAAGAGCAATTAAATTAGCGGCATTGAACGACATCGATTGTACTGTTCATAAAATGCAATTAGCCATTCGCATTTGCTTGCTGTCTCCAGAAAACATAAAAAATATCAAGCAAAAGTGCAAAAGAATTTCCGCTCACTTCAGCCATTCAACGATTGCTCAAAAACAGCTGCAAAAGGTCCAAGACCGACTGAATCAACCCAACCTTAAAATTTTTCAAGATTGCGTAACGCGATGGAATAGTTTATTTTATATGTTCGAGTGATTTATAAGGGTGAAAGACGCATTAAGCCTTTACTTTAATGAGCACAGCATTAACATTGATCCCATCATGCCAGAAGATTGGCAAATTCTCGAGTGCTGTGTTGAATTGCTGAAACCTTTTGAGGAAGCCACACGGGAACTAAGCAGCACTCAAACCCTTATATCATCAGTTATTCCAATAATTCAATTGCTCATAAAGAAACTCGATGACTTTTTGTCAAGATGGGAATATTTTTACGCAATTCAACATGCAATTATAACACTGAAAACAGTAATTTGTGCCAAGTTTTCTGGCTTGGAAGAGAACCATTTATTTGCAATATCTTCTTATCTAGATCCTCGGTACAAGCATAAGCTTTTCAAACCAGTAACAGAGGAAAAGATAAAAGATAAAATTTTACAGATCGAAATCCTCCATCAAATAAAAGAAGAGCAGCTGTATCTGAAAACCCTCTTGACTGGTGGAGCGTTTATCGAAGCGAATTTAAGATGCTATCAGCTATAGCACGGAGATATTTGTCACCTCCACTAGCAAGTGTTCCAAGGGAAAAACTATTTAGTGGTGCGGGGCTTATCTACGAACCTCTGCAAAACAGGTTGGAGTCTCAAAAGGCAGCAACTTTACTTTTTATCAGACATAATGCACCAATTTTTGAACTCCGTTATTAAATATTTTATAACAAAAACTCCATCATCATTTCATAATAAAGAAATAACTATTATAAGTGATATTCTCAATCCTAAATTAAATTTTTCTTAAAAACCATCAACATCCACATCCGCACCCGCTGATGTGCATCCGAAAATATTCGCATTCGCATCCGCATCTGCGGATGTCAAAAATTCTGGATCCGCAACATCCCTGATTTGAAACATTGGAGAGGCGTTGACCTTCGCCAAATCCTACAGAAAACCCACCCTATTCGTACTTTGCCCTTGCTCAGAAATTGTTCGGCATCCTTTTCGGTCAAGTCAATTATGGCCATGCGTTATCCACAATGGTTTTCTGGTGTCAGCCTCGCCTTGATCCTGCCCATGCTAGGGAAATCCCTTTTGATGGCCTCTTCTACCTCGACCAGATCCGTGACGCAGTCAATGTCTCTTATTTCGATCATTGTCATCGGCTCAAGCAAGGCTATAGTTGCGCTTTTGCCGAGGACTTTCTTTACTCCGTCGCAGAATACTTCCTTATTGTCGAACTCTGCTCTGAATTTGACCAGTATGTGGCCCGACCACGTTAGTTGTGCTGCTTTAATAGCAGTGTTAGTTTCCTTGGGTCTAACGTTTCCCTTGATGTCCCACAGCACCTCCACGTAGCATCGGCCATCTTGGGGTTTTACGAGCAGTGCCTGCTGCCGGGTTCTTTGTCGGGGCTTCTGTCTCTTCTTTTCTGCATCAGGTCTCTTTTCTAGTTGGATGTCCATGCGAACTTTACTTTCTGGCACTTTTTGAACGAGTTTCTTTGTGGCTTTCTTCACTCCTTTTGCAAACACTACCTGGAACCCATGATCTGATACTCCACGCCCATCAAGTGCCGCTTACTTCTTTCTTTTATCCCGATCTCCTCTGATTGGGCTAGACGCCATTCTTTTATTGATTTTTTAGGGGGGAACTATTTGCACATGGCCTTTAGATTTCACCCTCAGCGCTCTTTTAGCCTTCTGCTCTTTTTCAGCTTTCTGGTCCCCTTCAGCCTTTAACCAGCTTCTCCGATAATCCCCTTTGCGGTCTCGGAGCTCTTCTTGTTCATTCATGTTGCTGGGTGGCAATTGTACTTTGCGACCATCCTTGGGAGAGATTGTCGCTTTCCGTTTCCGAATACAGTACTTCCGCCATATTTTCGACGTTGGCGATGCAATCGCACAACGTCGTTTAATTTGCCTGGTCACTCGTTTCTTTTCCTGCCGTAATCTCCTCGTTGACTTCAGGATGGTGCTTTAGTTTGTCAGGATTCACAATCCTTCATCGGTCGCTATGGTAACGATCGTAGCAGTGACCATCAAATTCTCGATGTTTTTTATATTTTCCTCCACCGGCCGAACATCTGAAGCGTCCTGCAGAGTTTCCCGCTTTTCCTTTTTATGGCGCTCTGGCATTCGCATTATCACCTGCTGCACCTGAACGCCGTAGGAATCTCAGTCTGGACCAGACTGTTTGTTAATTTTCTTTTTTTGTCCGTCTTCACTGTCATTGTATTAATCGTAGTTTTTGTCATCGTTAGTACCTCTCTCCATGTACTGTTAACATCGTGGCTGCAACCGCTGGTTGCGTCGTCGTGGTTATTATTTTTGATTTCTTTTTCTGGGTTTTTTTTAAATCTTTTTTAAGTGTTTTTGGTTGTTCAAGATGTGTTGGGTCCCCCCTCGGAGTTACTATCTCCGTTTACCTTTTTGGTCCAATAGTTATCTTTGCAGAGCAGGGTTGGTACAAGCCCTTATGGGGAAAAGTGCTCAGAGCCAGCATCAGCATCCGTCTCAACCGAACCTACACCACCAACCCAATGGTGTGAACTTCGAACGTACTCCGAGGCGTTCCAAGGTTTTACCGAGACGGAGACGGTATGATGGTTGAATTGGAGCCATTCACACACGTGTGTCACCTCAGCGCTACTGTGCAAAGCAACTAGGTCCAAACCATCATATCCACCGGCCCAAAGCATCAATTCTAGTTCGCTGTCCAAAGCGTAGTCCAGATCCAATCAGGGTCGTTACCGGTCATCCCAGGAGGGAACCTCACGCCGCTCCCCTCCCCCCCCTATCCTCGGGTCCGTGGGGGTGGCCCTCCCCAAAGAATGCTAGCCTCCAAGAGTGCTCTTGTCGACCGGCATTCCCCTTCGGGAATTTCCTGGGGTACGTGGGGGCGGAACTCCCCAAAGAATGCTAGCCTCCAGGAGTATTCCTGTCGGCCAGCATTTGCAACTGGGGCACATAACGTGTAGAATTTATCGCTTCTAAGGTTCATGATTATAATCATGACAATCTAGAACAAAATACGTTTATATACCGACGAACAAATAAATTGCTATTTAAAGAAATTTTTATGAGTAACTAAGTTCAAAGGGATAAAAATTTAGTGCTGAACTTATAGTCTATTCCCTTTTAAAAGTTGGTTAAAAATACATGTAACATATTTGGTAATTGCCCTTGGGGATGATTATAAAACATTCATTAAAATTCCAATTATTCAATATTATGAATGCCAAAACATGTTCTATGCTATTATTGTCAAACTTATTCAATTAGAGTCTTATTTATTAGTGTTAATTAACATGTTTCTGTTCTTAAACCCTCATTCTATTTTAAACCTACTCAATAGGTTAATCTGCAATGTTAAGTTTCTTGCCACCTGTTCGAAACCAGACACTGAAAAATATACAAAGACTTCCGAAATGATGAGTTTTAATGAACAAGACATTAGTGAAATTAAGTCAACCATTTTCTGTTGACACCTTACTTTTGCAGCTTCTTCTTTAAGGAAATGCTTCTGCCACAAGTATATTGTTACTTTCTTTTATTTTGAAGTAAATTCTCAGCCGGAAAGCGTAAATTAAATGCAAATACTTGGTAATCATGATTTATTCAAGTCGGTTAGATGATAATCCATGCTTCGAAAGTTAACATACAAATCAATTCAAAACAGAGGTAAATCACATTTAAATTTAATCACCGAGAGTAAGAGAAAAGATGAAACTTATTTAAATATTTACTTAACGTAAAATAAGAGTTTGAAATTAAGAGGCAGTTTGTCCGAAATTTATGTTTATGCATATAAAGGTCTTTTATGTTTGTTGAGTTTTTACACTAAGTACATATGGACATACGCAATTACTTGAAAAGTATTGAAAACAATTTTATTCCGATTTTTGAAATGAATCATTTCCGGTACATATTAAAAGATATTTAGTATGTTTATTGAAAAAACAAATATTTTTCCTAAGAAGGGAGATAATTTACTCAAAGTACAAGAACTTCTAATGACGTCAATAAAATTCATGGAATTACAGTGAGTACTTAATTTAACAAACATGACAATGTTTGCAACTTAGTAAATATTGTACTTATCCACCCATTTGCAATTCAGGTAAGCATCCAAGCAACGGCACGTGGTCATAATTTGAGAAATTTAAGAATGTGTGTCTTTGATTATGTTGAACTAAACGTATTTTAATCGAAAAATCTGCTGCATGGTGATGTTAGTTTCAACACATACTTAAAAGGATAACTGCAAATTGGCAAATATATCTTCAGCAGAAACGGGTAAATGTATATAAGGAAAGATTCAAGTGAATAATTCAAATGATCTTTTACGAGGGTCATTGAACAAGTATTTAGCCTCACCGCCCGATGGCGCTGCTATTCCCTTCATTAGTTTTCTTTTGATAGCCTTTGGAAGCGAGCGTTTCGGTCGGTTATACAAAAATGGAAAAAGAACAATATCGTTCAGTGATTAGATTCTTGTTTTTGGACGGAAAACGCGCAGCGAAATCAAAAATCGCTTGAATGCTATGTACGGTGACTCTTCTCCTTCGATGGCGACCGTCAAGAATTGGTTCAACGAGCTTGTTCGTGGCCGCACGTCGGTTTTTGATGAGCCACGCCCAGGTGCCTCGAAAACGGCTGCTACGGAGGAAAACGTTAAAAAAATCCGTCGATTGAAGGTTCGTGAGATACCTGAGACTTTGGGCATCGCAGAAGGAACGGTGCATCATATTCTACACGAAGAACTGGGCATGAGAAAGCTGCGATGGGTGCCGCGTATGCTCACACCGGAAAACAAACGCAACCGTGAGAACACATAGGCAACGTGTTTGGTGCTGTTTCAGCGCAATCCGGCGGAGTTCTTGCGTCGTTTCGTGACCGTCAACGAAACATGGATTCACTGGTACACACCAGAGACCAAGGAACAGTCGAAACAGTGGACTTCACCCAGCGAACGTGCTCCGAAGAAGGCGAAGACTGTTGATCGGCCGGAAAGGTGATGGCCACCGTTTTCTGGGATTCACAAGGTGTGATCCACATTGATTACCCCGAGAAGGGTAAAACAATCACGATTTGACGTCGAATTGAAGAAAAAGAGGCCCCGCATGGCGAAAAAAGTGCTGTTCCACCACGACAACGCGCCAGCTCACACCTCCGCCATGGCCAAATTAGTCAACCCTGCGCTATGAATTGCTGCCTCATCCACCATACTCTCCAGATTTGGCCCCCTGTGACTACTTTTTGTTTCCAAACCTGAAAAAATCACTCGCCAAAATTTTCGTTTTTCTTCTGTATGCTAAGTACTTGTTGAAAGACCCTTGTATATCTTCAATGTACTTTCCATGTTCATGGTCATATGTACATCGTCAATGCAATTAGTCCATGTACATCTTCAATGTACATGGACTAAGTTCATGTGCAATTAATGCGCATTCTTCATGTTCTTCATGTTTCGGTTAATAATTCAAATCTTAAATCTATTCAACTATATGTATAATATCTCAAACCAAATTGGAGATACTCACCTGTTTTTCA
Organism: Odontomyia ornata; assembly: GCA_963969285.1. Lineage (NCBI taxonomy): Eukaryota > Metazoa > Arthropoda > Insecta > Diptera > Stratiomyidae > Odontomyia > Odontomyia ornata. The sequence continues at coordinate 132,176,444 of OZ017739.1, forward strand.
CACGTCGTGAATTCCTCAGACAAGGTCAGCTTACGATTACCTAAATCTCGTCTGGAAAATTTTCAGAAAGAATGTCATATTTCACCGCGTATCACATTCAAGACTGTCTGAGGAATTCGCGACGTGTACTTGGGTGCAGTCAGCACTTTTTACACTAAAATTATTATAAACGTGGGAAAGTCTAGAAATTCCCAGGTAAAATTAGCATGAACGTGGGAAAGGGTGCAAATTAGATTTTAAGATATAAATTAAGATGTTTTGTTAATAAAGCTATCATTCTGATTCCAAACGCCATAAACGTCTTTTGAATTGAGTTTGGTTGAGTCGTCTCAGTATTGCACTGACCGACTTTAGGGAATAATTGATAACAGTTGTCTCAGTATTGAACTGATCAACTGACTTATCAAGTATTTCGTTTGGTTTTGGAAGCCCTTGGTATTTGGACCGAAGTCTTAAATTTTAACCATCGAAGTGGCAGAAGAAAAGCCTTTTGTCGCTATAGAAACATTTTGGTGAGCCCGACGTGATCACACAGCGAAAACTTTACTAATTACGAAAACCTTGCTAAGTGGAGCAATCTTCGAAATTAAAGGTTGACACCTATTCGTGAGCAATGGAAGATCTAGCCAGGGAACAGGATATAACTGGCTTCGAAATTGAACGATTGATTTCGAATTATCGGAAGGATGGTCCCACCAGGAAGACGATAGTGTACCTGAGCAAGAGATTGTCGGAGTTAAATGAGCTATGGAAAACATTTAGCTCGCGAAACGAGCAGCTTCAAGCGTATGCGGAGACCTCGGCTGATCATCCTTACTTCGAAAAAGACTATTTTTTGGCTATACATCGCGAGTACGTAACAGCAAGAGATGCCATAACCAGTCTATTGAAATCGAAGCCTATGGAAGATCCATCAACCCCAAATCCAAAGGCTGCTACCGCAGGCGCTAGCTTTGAAGCAGCAACCACAAAAAGGGTAGAAGACGACACACAGGGACTGGTAAACCAATTCGAGTCCACAGTGGCTTCGATCAACTATTTAATTGAGGGAATTCATGGCTCTTCAATTTCTCAACCGAGAGTCTATTACGACCTCAAGTCAAATACTTTGACACGCTACTGGGAAGAGCTGCGCGACTTACACAGAGCCATAAGCAGATTTCCAGGAGGAAATACCAGCGACAAGCAAGATCAATACAATAGAATAGAAGAGCGCATACAAGATATCTTAATAAACCTAGCCACGGGCAAGGAAAAACAGATCCAGCCCCACGCACACCAGTTCACAGTCAGCAGTCAATCAAGTTGCCAGAGATGTCAATTCCGAAGTTCGATGGAGATTACGCGCAGTGGACATCTTTCCATGACCTGTTTCACCAGATAATTGATTCCCAGCCACTTGGAAATTCTCAAAAGATGTGGTAGCTCAAGGCCAACTTATTGGGCGAAGCAGAGCGGCTGATCAAGCACATGCCAATCTCTGATGAGAATTATATTGATGCTTGGACAGTTCTTCGTAACCGTTATGACAATCGCAGGCTTATGGTTACAGCACTTCTCGACAAACTCCTGTCACAACCTGCTATCAGCTCTGAATCCGCACGTTCGATCAAGTTGTGCCATGACATAACCAAAGAATGTGTCTTGGGTCTCAAGAATATCAAGATTGACACAACGAACTGGGACCCGCTTTTACTCCATGTGATGATAAAGAAGCTTGACAAAACATCGCATAATTTGTACGAGCAGTCCTTAAAATCCCCACGAGAGCTACAGTCGCTGGATTCGTTCTTGGTATTTTTGGAACAGAGGTTTCACTCCTTGGTAGCGTTGGGTAGTGCAAATCAGAAGGCCCCACAAAGGAAGGTTTCTGCACTAGTATCCACAAATCAACAAACCACAGTGCCGTGTAAACATTGCGAAGGCGCCCACAAGATATTCGCTTGTGAGAGTTTCAAGAAATTCAATATCCTCAACCGAATAAAAAGGGTAAAACAATTGCAACTCTGCTTAAATTGTTTACGGCCAGGCCATAAGAGTACTGACTGTAGTTCCAGAGCCTGCTTGAAATGTGACAAGAAGCATAATACCTTGTTACACAAAGAGGAATTTCCAGTGGTTCCAGCAAATAAACCACCATCTCAAAAGGTGGGAGCGGAGACAAAAGAAAAGACCACATTAACTGCGGAAGCAATAAAATCGGAAGTACTGCTAAGTACTGTAGTTGTCCATACCTCCGACAACCAAGGAAGGCTGGTCGACTTACGTGCAATATTGGACAGTGGTTCCCAAGTTAATTTGATAACCGAAGCGGCTTTAAAGAAGCTCAACCGCAAGGCAGAATTAACAAGCATCTCCATAAGCTGTATTGGAGGACTCGCTCAAAAATCTACCAAGCATATTGTGTTGCCAATACAATCTAAAAACACAAACTTCAAAGTACAAATGAACACATATGTTGTCAATCAAATAACCGCTCAACTGCCCTCAGAATCTTTCAGCGTAGATTATTGGAGAATGCCACGAAACATTTCGCTAGCCGATCCAGAACTCAATCAATCTGGACCAGTGGACATGCTGATTGGTGTGGAACATTACTACCAGCTATTATCGATTGGTCAAATTAAACTGGGAGAAGATTTACCCGTATTGCAAAACACAGTATTCGGGTGGATTCTTGGTGGAGCATTCGACGATTCGTGCAGCCGAGTGAACAACAAGAAGGTTACTTGCGGAATGTTTCGCACAGAAGGTCCGAGATTGGACGAGGAATTAGAAAGATTCTGGAAGCTCGAGACAAACGAGGAACCAATGGTCACTATGACCGCTCAAGAACGCAAATGCGAAGAGCACTTTCAACAAACCATGAAGAGGTCTAAGGAAGGACGGTTTATAGTTCGGCTACCTTTTTTAAAGGATCCTAAAAAACTTGGTAAAACTCAACGGACGGCTTTGTGGAGATTATCGCTGCTTGAGGAACGCTTGGCCAAGAATGAAGATCTGCGGCAAGCTTATCAACAGTTTATGCAGGAGTATTTGAAACTTGGTCACATGACGGAAGTCGAGATGCCAAAGGCGTCGGAGCCGCACTTCATACTACCACACCATTGTGTACTGAAACCCGATAGCTCGACGACCAAACTTCGAGTGGTATTCGATGCTTCAGCCCCTTCAACAAGCAAAATCAGCTTAAACGATGTTCTGCACACTGGGCCGACCCTGCAAGGTGAGCTGTTTACAATACTGCTCAGATTCCGCTTATTTAAGTACGTCTTTTCTGCAGATATTGAAAAGATGTATCGACAGATTTGGGTAGACAAAGAAGATCGGCCTTATCAGATGGTTTTATGGAGGAATCACCCCAACGATGTGATAAGATGTTATCAACTAAATACCGTAACATATGGCACAACCGTAGCACCATATCTGACAACCAAATGTCTGGAGCACTTGAGTTCAATGTATAAGTTTAAGTACCCTCTGAGAAGTTTGGCTGTTTGGAAAGATTTTTACATGGATGACCTACTGACGGGAGCAAACAGCTTAGCAGAGGCTCTTCAAAAGAAGGAAGAAGTCCAACACATTTTAAACTCCGCTGGGTTTAAGTTACGAAAATGGTGTGCGAACATGCCAGCTTAATTAATGACATCGATTTGGTAGATCGAGAAATACAATTCAACTTATCAGAGAATACAACTGAACAGGTCAAGACTCTTGGCTTGATATGGCTACCGGCAAAAGATGGGCTAGTTATTCGCGTTCCACCAAATAAGCAACCCAACAAAATTACTAAAAGGCAGGCACTTTCAACCATCGCTCACATCTTCGATCCTCTTGGCCTCATGAGTCCAGTAACCATCACCGCAAAGATCTTTATTCAAAAGTTGTGGAAACTGAAACTTCATTGGGATGCAGCCCTTTCCATGGAACTTCACTCCGAGTGGAAACGGTTTCATGCGAGTCTCGGACAGCTTAACGAAATCAAGATTCCACGTCATGTATTCGGAGAGCAAGTACCTCGCGATGTACAACTACACGCCTTCGCGGACGCATCCAAAAAGGCCTTTGGTACAGCAATTTACCTAAGAGCAAATCACTGCGATAGAACCATCACTGTTCGACTACTATGTGCCAAAACACGCGTAACACCGATCAACAAACCGACCATACCCCGCTTAGAACTATGTGCGGCAAAACTAGCGACCGAACTTGTTCATCGTCTTCAAGCTGATCTAAATATTTCCGAGCAGTCATGTTACTTTTGGACGGATTCAGAAATAGTGTTACACTGGATCAACAATGACGCTGCTTTATACCAAACCTTCGTGGCGAATCGAATCGTTGCCATCCAGCAATACTCAACGCCAGCTCAATGACGTCACGTACGCTCAAAATTAAATCCAGCAGACATCGCGTAAGCCCGTCCAAGTTAAAAGAAGCGACATTATGGTTCTACGGACCTTTGTTTCTTCATGGTAATGCTGACACGTGGCCCCAGCAGCTACTTCTATTAAAAAGGAAGCTGAATTGGTGGAGAAAAAGTTCGATTTAGAAAAAAGGAGATGTAAAAGTGTTTATATCGCCACCCAAACGGAACCGCACTTCATATATCAAGTGAATCATGGAAATTCTTATCGTAAACTCAAGTGCATCGTGGCCTTAGTCATTCGGTTTACACGCATGGCACGAAGGAAGATAACGTCCAGATGAAAGAGTGCCCCATCAACAGTATCAGAGGTGGAAGAAGCCACCAATATCATTATCAAAGAAGTACAAAATGAAGCATTTTACGAAGAAACTCAGGAACTCAAAACAACAGGGCAACTCGGTAATACTAATCGACTTTGTAAGCTGGCTCCTGCATTTGACAAAGATGGATTACTCAGGGTTGGTGGAAGACTCGAAAACGCCGATCTTGAGTATTATCAAAAGCATCTTATATTGCTTCCTTACGCTCATCCGATCACAAAACTCATCCTTGCCCAGCTTCATCAGGACCATAAGCACGCAGGCCCACAAGCTCTATTGGCGATAGCTCGACAGCGCTATTGGCCTATCAATGGTAAAACCGTAGCAAGGTCAGTAGTTTAAAATTGTGTTGTTTGTGCTAGAGCAAAGCCCCGACTAATGTCACAGCTGATGGGAAATCTACCAGCAAATCGAGTTCTGCAAGCAAGACCATTTTTGAACACCGGCGTGGATTTTGCTGGACCTTTCTACGCACATTTTAAGTTGCGAGGAAAGCAACCACAAAAAACTTACTTGGCCGTATTTTTTTGCTTGTCTACAAAGGCTATACACTTGGAGCGCGCTACGGAATTAACAACAGAAGCATTCATTCGAGCACTTAAACGGTTCGTATCTCGAAGAGGAAATTGTCGAAATATCTACTGCGACAATGCAACTAATTTTGTGGGAGCCAATAACCAGTTCCTGAAGCTCAAGCAACAACTACACGATGAGAAGTCACAAGAAACCATAGCTCGTTTCTGCACCACCAGAGGTATGGACTTTCATTTCATCCCTCCTAGATCGCCACATTTTGGAGGATTATGGGAAGCGGCAGTGAAGTCGGCCAAATCCCTGATCCTGAAAAGCTTGGCAAACGTGAAGCTGACTTACGAGGAACTAGAAACAATTATCGTTGAAGTGGAAGCCATCCTCGATTCGCGACCACTGACCCCGTTGTATTCAGACCCAAATGACCTGCAGGCGTTGACACCTGGGCACTTTTTGATAGGTGAACCGCTTACAAGCACTGTTGACAAAAATGCAAACACTTCTCGCTTACCACTAGGGCATCGGTGGAAGTTGGTCAAGGACCTGAAGCACAAGTTTTGGCAAAGATGGTCAAATGAGTACCTACAAGAGCTACAACACAGATACAAATGGAAACAACGATGCCAGAATGCATCTCCCGGCCTGATGGTTGTTGTAAAGGACGATAAGACACCAGTATTGAAGTGGCCATTGGGAAGGATTGTCAATACTATCAAGGGAAACGACGGACTCGTGAGAGTTGTAGATGTGAAAACATATTTCGGTACGTTCAGACGATCCATCCACGATTTGGCACCCTTACCAGTGAATGATACGGATGCGACTATTGAGGAAAGCCCAGCCGAACTCGCTAGTCCAGCAGAAAAATCATCCAGCAAGCGAGTACATGAAACCTCTGATGGAACTAAATCATCGAAAACTAAGCAACGCCGCTTAGGAAATTTGGTTCTACAAACATTGCTTTTGGTGGGACTCGTCTTTCCCGCCCATGCCAATCACGTTAAAATCCAACCTTTCCAATCATCACCCGGTCTTTTCATGGAAAATTTAGGACCAGCCCATTTGGTTCTTAATGAGTGGAAACTGATCGTTTATTATGATCTTACGTCATACTGGAGAGAGCTAGCCACAATCCAGACCGGAATTAATCAATTGCTGTTCTGGAAGCAATTACTAAAGCACGACTCGGTATGTGAGGACATCATACAACAGCTGCAATCTTGGCTAAGGGAGACAGAAAGAGTTAATCGACTGATGCAGCGAAACCCCCATGATGGAAACCGCTTGAAAAGGCGTGGTGCTTTGAATATTGTGGGAAATATAGCTAGCTCACTCTTTGGGGTTCTTGATTCGGACTATGCCGAACATATGGCCGACACCATCAAAAGACTAGAAGACAGCGATCAACATCTGCGGGGACTAATTAGGAACCAAACCTTGGTAATAAACTCTACCGTTAACATCATGGCGGAAGCTCAACACCAGAATGAAAATCGGCTAAATGAACTAGAATCGGCTATGAATAGGAACATTCAATTAACGAACAACATGACACACGACATGCAAAACCAAAGGGTTCTCCAGGCCTTTACGTTGGCCACCACCCAATTAGGATTAACCTTAAATAAATATCAACGCACGCAATCGGCACTTTGGAGTTCCTTTATTGACTCTAATCATGGGAAGTTAAATTCTTTGCTGCTCACTCCAGATCAACTGCAATCAGCTATAGCTTCGATAAAGGAAAATTTACCGAGCAATGTTCGGCTACCGATATTAGCAGGAGAGTTGTCAAGTCTCTACAGAATAATTACTATTCATGGCTGCTCACTAAAGAAAAAGGTGATGATGTTTCTACTGAAAATACCATTAGTGTCCTATGAGCAATTCGAAGCCATTCACTTTAGTCCAATCCCAATGACAGTCAACGGAAGCCTGATGGAAATAGAGCTTCAAACAGAATTTTTGATTATTAATCGTCAAAGAGACACCTATTATCCAATATCTGGAGATGAATTAAGATCTTGTAGATCAGCTGCCGAGTTAAGCTATTTATGCAATCAAATCAGGCCATTATACCGCCGGGGATCGGAAGTAGCAGCATGTGAATTGAGTTTCGTGAATCATCAAATCAAAGATAATAAGTGCCAGCTTAGAAGGACTGCTAAACATCGAAGATGGACTCCCCTAGTAAACCCCAATCACTGGATTTATGTCATGACTGAAACTTCAGTAGTGAACATTGATTGCGGGAAAGTGATAACTACAATATCTCTTAATGGCTCCGGAATCCTAGAATTACCAGAAGATTGCTCAATAAAGGAAGAAACCCTCGCCATTTAAGCGCATAAGATTTTCCCGTCATCATTCAAAACCCACTTTCTTCCCACAAGGAAAATGTCCCAGCAATCATTTAAGGAGCCCTTTGAACTAAAACCCATGACGTGGACCAACGTCTCCAAAGAGAACGATTTCCAGCATCTACAAGAAGCGATAAACACCTTACTTGGTAATGAATTCCATCCGTCTATTCTTCACAAGCGAGAAGTACATCAATTTGCAATAGGCTATAGTGGGCTAATCATTGGGGGGATCGCTGTAGCTTTCATCGTTTGGAATCAGCTAACCAAGCGCCGCAAAAGAATCTCCAACCAGACAACGCCGATTCCCGCACCCAGGACAAGATCAGACGAAGCATTCAGTTTACGACTTCAATCTTAAGCTATCGTTTAACGCGGGGAGCATGTACATCTTCAATGTACTTTCCATGTTCATGGTCACATGTACATCGTCAATGTAATTAGTCCATGTACATCTTCAATGTACATGGACTAAGTTCATGTGCAATTAATGCGCATTCTTCATGTTCTTCATGTTTCGGTTAATAATTCAAATCTTAAATCTATTCAACTATATGTATAATATCTCAAACCGAATTGGAGATACTCACCTGTTTTTCACACGTCGTGAATTCCTCAGACAAGGTCAGCTTACGATTACCTAAATCTCGTCTGGAAAATTTTCAGAAAGAATGTCATATTTCACCGCGTATCACATTCAAGACTGTCTGAGGAATTCGCGACGTGTACTTGGGTGCAGTCAGCACTTTTTACACTAAAATTATTATAAACGTGGGAAAGTCTAGAAATTCCCAGGTAAACTTAGCATGAACGTGGGAAAGGCTGCAAATTAGATTTTAAGATATAAATTAAGATGTTTTGTTAATAAAGCTATCATTCTGATTCTAAACGCCATAAACGTCTTTTGAATTGAGTTTGGTTGAGTCGTCTCAGTATTGCACTGACCGACTTTAGGGAATGATAACAGTTGTCTCAGTATTGAACTGATCAACTGACTTATCAAGTATTTCGTTTGGTTTTGGAAGCCCTTGGTATTTGGACCGAAGTCTTAAATTTTAACCATCGAAGCGGCAGAAGAAACGCCTTTTGTCGCTATAGAAACAACCCTCGTACAATCATACTAATTTTGCGAAGCCCAGAAAAACTAATGAACTTTATTGTCATTTGTAAAGTTTTCTTGATTTTCAAGCGTACCGAAATATTAAATTCATACCGGTGAGGACATGTTTTCTTTCCAGTCATTAGCCAAACAATTCATGATGGTTAGTGATTCTCGCTTCTGCCGTTTATTTATTTATTTACTGCTACTATCTGAGTTAATAATGACCGACAAGAAGTTATTTTAAAAAAATATTTATTACACAGGGTTTGATCCCTGATCTTTGTTATTCAAAATTTGAAATACAACTCAACTCATTATTCTTATTTACTAACTTAAGTAAACTGAATCTGCTGAATCGAATTCGCTGTTTGCACATTTTCCAATAAAAATGTGTGAAATATGAGAAGTGCAATGCTGCACTAATTACATGCAGGAGCACGTAAGCACGTAAGTAATTTGAATACATCTCAAGGAATTCGCCATCTTCCCCCTTCAAATACAATTGTCCTCAATTGTTTTTAGAAGAAGGGGAGGTCGTTAAACTTAACTCGCTGAGATCTCTCTGAGCCTAAGTAAGTTGTCGTGGCTGGCAGGATGCTGGGGGCTACAGCTACCGTCTTTTGATCGCCTAAATTGAGAACAGCGTTGATTTTGATGCGCAAGTAAAATCAAGATGATTGCGGTGAGTGCTGATATTGCGTACTGGTTCACCCTTTTCTCATACTGCAATAATTCAATTTAGCTTAAATTGTCGATGGTCAATTCTTTCATGGGTTTTTCGGTAAGAAGTCCGATCATCCTGAAGTTACGTCTTTATTTTTGATCGTATAACAAGTCGACTGTAGGCTCTTAAGTAGATAAGTTATACATGTACGATTGCTTATGTCCATTAAAAATTTTTGATTGCAAATGGATAACTGATTAATTTTTGTACATTTATCTTTGATACCAAACATTACATTGTCATTTTTTTACAGGCTGAACGGAATTTCATTTACAATTGAATTTCTTTCAATTGGTTTAATTATCATTGACTGGAACATATCTTCTGTTGTTGATGGAATATTAACAATATATCAAAGTTAGTTTCCGTTTGTTATTATTTTGATCTCTGCATAATCCAGAGCTTCTTTAACAGTTGCATATGGCATTTCTGGTTTAGATAGGATAAGAGAATTTACAGATTCGATGGTGAGACGTTAAACTGAACACATCGCAAGTGAAAACATTAAGGTGTTAAAAATCAAGGTTATAAAGAAAAAGAAAACGAAATACAAGTATAGCGGAAAAAAGGAATTAAAGCCCGGAAAACTGGCAACAACAGAGGTACAAAGCGAGTCTCCAAACACCCAAAGATGGTCCGATGCGGACCGTGACGAAAAGGCGCACCGACCAAGAACAAAAGCGGCCAGGAAAGAAGTACTTCCATTAGCAACAATGGAAGTAGAGCAAGCTGCAAAAAACGCTCCAAACAGGGTAATTATCGACAGATCAACATGAAATCGAGAGGATTCAGAATAGCTCAAGGTAAATTGGCAATTAAACGAAAGTCATCCACTCTTATCCAAGCACCAACCCCCATAATCCAAATCCATACGCGCCTCTTTAGGGAGAAGAAAAACTAACCTCCAATCAAAACACGTGTGCCCCCGAAAAGAAAAAGTCATGGTTTTCTCCTATATTCGTACGAGGGTCATTCAAAAAATACTTAGCCCACAGAAGAAAAAACGAAACTTTTGGAAAGGTGGCAATTTATTTTTCCACATAATCTCCTTCAAACTTGATACACTTGGCCCAGCGATGCTCTAACTTTTTCAACCCGTCCAAAAATACATTTTCTCGAGGGCTGCAAAATAGGCCTCCGTGGCGGCGATGCCCTCCTCAATCGACCCAAATCTATTCCTGGCGAGTGATTTTTTCAGGTTTGGAAACAAAAAGTAGTCATAGGGGGCCAAATCTGGAAAGTAGGCGAATGGGGCAGCGATTCGTAGTGCAATTCGACCAATTTGGCCATGGCGGAGGTGTGAGCCGACTCGTTGTCGTGGTGGAACAGCATTTTTTTCTTCGCCAAGCGAGGCCGCTTTTTCTCCAATTTGACGTCAAATCGGCCTAATAAGTCTGCATATTAGCGCCCCGTGGTTGTTTTACCCTTCTTGGGGTAATCGATGTGGATCACACCTTGTGAATCCCAGAAAACGGTGGCCATCACCTTTCCGGCCGATCAACAGTCTTCGCCTTCTTCGGAGTACCTTCTCCAGGTAAAGTCTACTGTTTCGACTGTTCCTTGGTCTCTGGTGTGTACCAGTGAATCCATGTTTCGTTGACGGTCACGAAACGATGCAAGAACTCCGCCGGATTGCGCTGAAATAGCACCAAACACGTTGCCTCTGTGGTCTCACGGTTGCGTTTGTTTTCCGGTGTGAGCAAACGCGGCACCCATCGCAGCTTTCTCATGCCCAGTTCTTCGTGTAGAATATGATGCACCATTCTTTCTGCGATGCCCAATGTCTCAGCTATCTCACGAACCTTTAATCGACGGTCTGCTGACATGAGATCGTGGATTTTTTTAACGTTTTCCTCCGTAGCAGCCGTTTTCGGGGCACCTGGGCGTGGCTCATCAAAAAAACGACGTGCGGCCAAACCAATTCTTGACGGTCGCCATCGAAGGAAAAGAGTCACCGTACACAGCATCTAAGCGATCTTTGATTTCGCTGCGTATTTTCCGTTCCAAAAACAAGAATCTAATTACTGAACGATATTGTTCTTTTTCCATTTTTGTACAACCGACCGACACGCTCGCTTTCAAAGGCTATCAAACAAAACTAATGAAGGGAATTGACTGAAACTTTGACAGTCAGCTTCTAAAAGAATGTACTATACGATGGTAAAACTCTTTTGTAATAGCAGCGCCATCGGGCGGTTAGGCTAAGTACCTGTTGAATGACCATCGTAGAGGGTATCACAGCAATAACGGTTAAAAATATCATTGAAAGAAGCCCAACAACGAAGTATAGAATTACTCACATGAGCGCGAGCCAATTAAAACTTACAGTTGACAAAGTCGCCATCCATGATGAACTACTGGATTTGATCCGCAGATCTAAAGCAGAAGGTCACTTCTTCACACCGACGGAGCGCAAAAAATACACAGTCGTACTCAGAGGGGTAAACACGGCATTCGGAGCCACACAGGTCAAAGAAGACATCGAAATACAATGTCCGGACATCAATATCAACAATGTCTTACCGTTAACCACCAGATGGTCTAAAGCAAACGGCGTGAACTTAGACCCATACAAACTAATCCTCAATCAAAAAGAAGATCGAGACCACCTCCTTTAGCTCCGTTTCATCCTTCATTAGAAAGCAACATAGGAAAAGCCCAGAAGGAGGGACCATTTCCAGTGCTATAGGTGTCAGTGCTTCGGCCATGTCTCAGCGAATTGTGCCTAGCTTGCGAAGAGGACCACAAGCCCCAAAAATGCCCAAGAAAGGACATTGATAGAAAAAGCACCCTAACTTACTGTTTCCTCTGGAAAGAGAAAGGCCACCCATCAAACTTCTCCGGATGCCCGGACAGGAGAAGATTGATAGACAAGATTGCGTTTTTAAAAAACAAACAAGTTGGGTAAACAGACCTACGCTCATGTCAGAAGGGTTTTGTATTCAATTTTCAAAATGCAGTCACCAGATTGAATAAAGTCAAGAAGCATGTCAATGACGATTTTATTGGAGAAACTATGAAATTCGAAGATCATACTATTATTAACAAAGTTGAAAGAATTTAGGCTTCTGAGGTTTTTGTTATTGTTATACTCATAAATATCTCCCTTGATAATTATTTCAGATGTCCATTTGCGAGGGAGGAAACGCATTTTCATGTATTTCCTCCCTGTGCCCCCCACTGAAGCAAAAACTGACAGTTTAAGAACTGTTTTGAAAAGCTCCCATGAAAACTTTCATTTCATACTCATATCGGCTACGTTTGATGAATTTTTTTTCAGGGGCCACTCTCCTGTACTGTTATCATCGATTAATGGCCAATTTTTTCGGATCCTAGAGTTGTTACAAAGCCCTTTTGTTAGAAGCTCCCTCCCGCCCCCTTGACTTGTTTCACTTATGAGTATTAATTGTAGGTACTCATCTTCAGTCATTCATTAAATTGAATCAAGTGTTCAAAGCATGCACCTTAAACGTTGAAGTTGGGAAAAAATAACTCAAAATTATTCAAACTTCGCATTTAAAACAGCCACTTTTATGTTTTACGATTACTGATACCACTAGCTGAACTGATTCTCAAAGTTATTCATGACACCTATCATTCCTGACATTTTCATGCAAATCCTAGCAGAACTGTAGTGTCTGAGTCGGTAAAAAGCGCATGTTGTTCCATAGCCATATGTTGCCATAGTAATACATGCAGCGCATATTGTTCCATAGTAATACAGGAAAATTCAAACCGCTATAACTTCGCTAAATATGATGCAACCTTTATGAAACTTGCAGGGTTAATCAATCTTATTAATAGGCATCTGTGTACTGAATTTCATTGAATTTAAGGGTACCGTTAAGATTTTATTCAAGAAAACATAAAATCGATAAATCATACTATTACTAACAAAGTTGAGTGAATTGCGACTTCTCACGTATTTGTTGTTGTTGTACTCATCAAGACCTACATTCTTGATTTTTTTCAGATTTTTCGGATCACAGGTGTCCAATCGCGAGGGGGGGGGGACACAAATTTTTCTTGTATTTCCCCTCCCTGTGCGCCCCTCGAGGCAAACTTTGCCAAACAAAGACCTGTTTTGAAAACTTCTCACCAAGACCTTTCATTTGACACCCATATCGGCTACCTTCAATGAAATTTTTTTTTCGGGGGGTCACTCCCCTACATGGGGAGACCCCCCTTAAATACCTTATAAAATTTTTTCGTAGTTGAACTTTGAAGAGACCACCACTTTACACCTACATACAAAATTTGATGCTTCTAGCTTAAGTAGTTTCCGAGAAAAACTGCTGTGTCACACGGACGGACGGACGGACGGACGGACGGACGGACGGACAGACAGACGAACAGACGGACAGACAGGACGCGATTTTAGAAGGGTTTTGTAAAATTATTTTACAAAACCCTAAAAACAACCCCCATTTCAACCCCATCGTTCGAATATATCCAAACCCCAATAGCAATAGCCATACCAACACAATCAGTACCTCTATACTCGGAAGTCACGAGTGGAGGAAATTTAACCATGCCTGGAACGCAGAATCACAAAAAAACCCCCTTCAAAGCCTCCACTACGAAACAGTCCAAGTTTTAGGAGTGTCACCAAGTGAACTCCTAAAAAAGGTTGCCCAATTCTGGCTGAAATACGATGGCACGCCAACACAGGACAAGCCAGTTGTGCTCATCGAGCTATACCTCAACCTGTATGGGGATAAATAACCTGAACACTATCTGTCTCAACATAAACTCTCTAGTTCCCCATGACAAAAGAATATTCGTGTCTAGCCTTACAAAATCCATTCAACCAGACAAAGTTTTCCTTAATGATACAGGTCCGAATAGAAAACTACCAAGCACTTAGAAACAACGCAGGCTGAGGCACCGCCATTCTATATCAAGACCACCTATCAGTCGACCAAATAAACGTTAACCATCCTGACATTTCCTGCACACAATGGTGGTCACAGGAAAATATTAATTGGGTCTATCTACATCCCAGGAAACCTGGGACCTTCAATAGAACCGACCCTTAATAGAACACTAGCAATAGCTGCTAACCACGACTCTATCCTCTTCGGCGAAGACCTCAACGCGAGACATGAGCATTGGGGTGATTCCACACGTTGGGTGCCAAAGAATATATCAATGGTTCCTGTCGAGCGCATTTCTAACATGCGCCATTGTCAACGCAGGTGTCACAAGACCTACTAACTGGCAACACAACTCCCTACCAATGTGCAACTTTCCCATCGATATCCGATCATTTTTTTTTAAACTAACCCTTCACCTAAATAACCTAACCACTATTGACGATTTACCGAAAAAAATTCGCCCCTATGCCTCTGTGGGTTGGGCAAAGTTCAGAAAAGACCTCGAAGACGATTTACCCCTCCCCCCCTCCCTCTGTAAAACGAATCGTATCTAAAGAGGAAATTGATATCCACATCCAGAACCTAACCGAGGCTATACTAAATCGAATGGATGCACATGCACCGAAAGAAAAACCGAAACAATGGTTATACAGATGCCTTACGCAAGACACCAAAGCATAGATGAAGGAACAAAAACGGCAAACTCAAAGGCTTAAACGGATCTTCCACCAGCACAACAATCGTATAAACCAGGAATACCTCACTCTTAAAGCGGGAATCACTGAACTAACCAACCGCATAAGGTGGCAAATCAGACGTGAGATGAATGAAGACTATAAAAGAAGATTAAGTTTACTCAAACCATCTTCAGCAGACGTCTTTCGAGAAATTAATAAACTAACGGGTCGACGGTCATATAATTTTAACATCGACAGGGACCCTATTAAGCATAAAGGGCTACCCTTCTCCACACCTGCAAAAAAGCTGCAAGTTATTTCCTCATTCTACGACAAATTGTAGCGAGAAAGAGCCCCAGAGAACGAAAGAGCACAGGAAATGATATCGGCTGTAGGAGAGAAAAACATCGGTTACCAAGGGTCCTACCTTACAATATTTTCTGACACCAACAAGGCAGTATCTCCGCAACACGAAACATTCGGGGAATTTTCCCCCTTCATGTCAGAAGTAGAAGATACGAT
The DNA here is from genome assembly GCA_963969285.1 of Odontomyia ornata. Lineage (NCBI taxonomy): Eukaryota > Metazoa > Arthropoda > Insecta > Diptera > Stratiomyidae > Odontomyia > Odontomyia ornata. Next base: position 132,191,986 of record OZ017739.1, read on the forward strand.
AGCTGGTCTTAACAATAAAACCTCTTCAGGCCTAGATGGTATTCCCAATAAAGTACTAAGGAAATCCGGCCTAATTGTCGCCAAAAGCTTAACAGTCATCTTCAACAACTGCATCAACAATGGTTACTTTCCAGAAAGAGGGAAACGAAGTAACCTTATCCTTATCCCTAAACCAAACTGCGCCGGAGAATTAAAAACTTCAGGCCAATCTCCTTACTTTCTAACATTGGCAAGATTTTGGAAAGAATCATTCTACGAAGCTTTAGAGCATTTTCAATGAAGCTAATTCCTGAGTTTCAGTTCGACAGAATATGCCATTATGCTTGTGCACGACACCGACGTAAAAAACTTGCGCAAAAACCAATGCACAGGCGCCTGCGCGCAAGACTTAGAAAAAGCGTTTGACTCCGTTTGGACTGATGGGCTAAAATTCAAACTCATGTATTCCAACTGTCCTCTGGCCCTCACCCGTATCCTTGATAGCTTCCTACAAAATAGATACTTAACAACTGAATATCCCTATCCTGCCTGGAGTCCCACAAGGATCCATATTGGGACCAAACCTTTTCAACTTCTTCCTACACTACATCCCATATACCGCCGCCACAAACAGAATACAAAACATCTCCAGTAACCCGAGCATGATCATGTACGCGGATGATCATCTAATTCTAGCCAGTCACAATCTTCCCATTTCCGCCATGGAAATGGTGCAAAGAGAAGTTGACATTATACCTTCAAATCAACGCTGCTAAATTGGAAATAATTTTCTTCCGTTACGCGAATGGTAAAGAGCACAAACTAGCTGTGCAGCAAACTAATAAGGGCAGCTATCGAAGGGGGCACGGTGAACCTAAAAGATAACATAAGGTTTTTGGGAGTGAACCTCAACAACAGATTCAAAATGAACCCTCATGCAAGAAAAGTAATAAACAAAGCCAAAGGAGCTGCAGCATTAATCTCACCCCTTCTATCCTCCAAACCCGTCTTCCCAAATGTGAGACTCCTCATGTATAAAACCCCGATTCGCCCCATCATCAAATTCTCCTTCCCAGCCTGGCTGACAGTTTCACCAATAGTAGCCGAAGAATTGCAAATATTTGAGAAGAGGATACTCCAAAAATGTATATCGAAATACCGACGCCCCAATAAAAAATACTACAAAAACAGCGTTCTTTACCAAAAAACTAAAGTGTCCTCCATCCTGCAATAAATGCTCGAAACAAGCAAAAAGCGAATAGCTAAATGGCAGACACACGAATCAAATCTAATCCGGGACCTCTTCAATAGTACCCCCATCTCTGAAAACCCATATTATCTCTCTCCCATAAGAATCCTCCAAGACCTCCAGATTAACATCGAACCCCAACCAAACCCCCTAAAACCCATCTTCTACTATATACCGTCCCCCAGTACCTACAGCGGCTAAACCAATTTGAATTTCCATCGGGAAAAAAAAATTATAACCAAACATACAATAATTAAGTAGCCGACTAAAGAAATAAAAAATAACTTCCGTATATCCTGAAGATCAGGTCGGTAGGGACTGTGCCTCTTCTGAAACGCGATTTTTGGATGCAACGCTTGAAGAGAACAGACGACCAACTAAAACTACAAAGACAATGTAATTAGGCTAAGAATAGAATTAGTTATGTTAGTTTAGTTTAGGTTTTAATATGTAAATAAACAACTCAAAGTCAATAACCGTAGAGCAAACGGTATGGAAAAATTTCATTAGCACTTCAAAAACTGTAAAGTATAGACTCAGGTCGTATAAAGAAGCTAAGGACATTTGACAAAAGTGTCACTGTCAAATGAATCGTAACATTAAAAGTAGGTTAAGTAACATATGTCAAAAGAAAAGTCTCAATAAAGTATTCCTACTACTAAGAGAATTTACAATACCAAGCTTAGCCCAATGTATGGCGTAATCAATGTTGCTTGGTTCTTCCTTAATTAGAGTTAACCTGAGGTTTGCATCGAATAAATAGCTATTACTGATCTGACTATTTTCTTTTATTAATTCTTTTGTTTTGTTTGCCATTCGAGTGATATTGTTTATTCTATCGTTATAAAGCCGATTTATTACAACCTGGTTGTTGTTGTTTTCCAACACGTTATTTAACTTCTCGGTAATTGTGACACCATCCTCGTGGTCAAAGCTACCAGCTAGCCATTTCCAGGCACTGCCCAGGAAATTGAGGGATCAGGTAAATCGACGGGGTCTAAGGTTTGCGATTAGACTTCTGGTTTTCTGCAGTTCATGAGATAGGAGAGGTATAAGTGAGCTGTGTTGTATTCCCAAAACATTGAGGAGAGGTTCAATTTTCTCTATCAAACGTTCGTATTCATCGATATCTATGGTGTGTATTATTTTGATGATATAATTTAGTAGTCTGAATAGTCCAGGATTTGTACTTCAGTGAGTATGGTCTGTAGGATGAATCTGAAAATGGAATTAATTTCGAATATAACTCTTATGAACGATTTTACTGCTTTTGGTAAGGATAGTAGTATTTCTGTTTTCCTTGACTATATCCTGTTTATACCTGGGAGATAATTTTGAACCTTTCTTTATATTTTGCTTCACATAGATGATATCCCCGACATTATAATTTTTGATCTTTTAGTATGATATTTCAGTCTCTTGTTTCTTCTTGAGTCTGTCAATGTTTGTCTGTCGTATTCTTTCAAAATCGTCCAAGTCAATGTCGGGAACCCTACCAAGGTATGATTCGACAGGTTTTTTATTGGTGGTCGAATGGATTGAGTGATTATATTCGTTCGTGGCATGTGGTGGAAGGTTTTCAAACGTTCTTTGTGGTCCACCCCTCTTTAGGCATCTCATTTTTTCCAGAATAGATGAATGCCATCGTTCAACTTGGCCATTCACCTCGCTTTTGTAGGGTGGCGTCCTGTACACTTTGATTTTCAATTTTTCTTCCAATAGAGAAGTGGTTGAAACCGAGGTGAGTGATCCTTTATTATCAGCTATCACATTTCCAGAGATAGAGAAGAAATAAAGGATGTCCAATAAGAAATAAAGGATGTCCAGTAAGCCGCCATTTTAGGCAAATAAAAGGTGTTCAATATTTGTAATCTGTTTTCAACTGCATTACGATAGGCATGCTTATGAATTTGAAGGTTCTTCTGTTCGACCTCGCGAAGGATATCCTCGAACAGCTTTTGGCTAAAGTGAACCCGATAGTCTCTAAAGAGATCGGGATATATTTCCTATATTTTTCCCATTATACCTTCACTAGTACAGGGCCCATTTATCATACTCGGATTTAAATACCTTTTAAATATTTTTACCAAGTCCACGTCTGAGTATTGAGGTTTTATGAAAACATGTCGTTTATAATTTTCGAAAGGATTGATGACCTGCTAGCTATCCTTTTCTCCGGTCTTCAGAATAAGCTGGTTGCGGGAAATGTTGACAGATGTTTCTACTGTAGGGATTAAATTATGTGATGAACTTACATCGCTGTGTACAGTGGATGTCATAGAATTTGCCTGGGTAGTCAGAGGAGGCCTTGAAAGAGAGTCAGCAACAATATTAGCTCTACCAGGTTTATATTTAAGCTCGTAATTCTATTCTTCGAGCGCAGCCTTCAACCGTTTCAATTTGCTATTTGTATTTTTGCTGCTGAGAGCATAGGTGAGTGGTTGGTGGTCGGTGTATATCTTAACTTCCGAGATCCATAGAGCTAGCGCCGCGAAGAATTTAGGGCCCAGATGATGGCAAGCATCTCGTTTTCCTTCTCCTTCTTCTTAGCACTACAGCCCCTTTCGGGCCTTCGCTCCCTGCAAACAGCGCCTCCAGCTGTCTCGGTCCATTGACCGCGTCATCCGATTCTAAAATCCGAACAGCGATGAACTGTCTTCGTCGACCGAGTCAGACCAGCGTTTCCTCGGTTTCCCCACTGGCCTCCGGCCTTCAGTTCTCCCAACGAAAACCTTCTTGGGTATCCGTTGTTCGCCTATACGATTCATGTGTCCTTGAAACCTCCGGTTCATCAAAAGTTTCATACAGCTCATGGTTGTATCGAATTCACCATTGGTCCCCGTCTAGCTTCGCTCCGATTATTCGCCTCAGGACCCGTCGCTCAAACGCGTTCAATTTATTATCATAGATTTGTATACTTGGAGCTGGTCTTCAAGATCATCAATACTGAATACTCCTTTTCATTAGTTGCGTAATTTTCTAAGGTTTTGGTTTGCGCTCACGAAAGGAAGGAGATAGGTCTGTTGTCTTAGGAAAGGACGGCCCCGATGGCATAGTTGGAAGCATTAGTCGTGAGCTCGAATTCATTCTCAAAATTTGGGCGTACAAGCGTGACGCCTTCAGAAACAAGTGTGTGTCTTCCCCTCTCAAAAGGGATGTCAGGGGTTCGGCGGTTTTAGCGTAGTCTTGAATAAAACGCCAATAATATCCTGACATTCCCAGAAAGGATCTAAAGTTCTTGAGTGTTTTTGGCAAAGAAGTGTCGATGATGGTCTGGACTTTATTAAGGTTGGTTTTGATGTCTTCCTTGCTCACGAAATATCCTAGGAATTCCACTTCTTCTTTCACGAAATCGCACCTGTTGATTTTGATTTTCATGTTGGCTGATTTTAGTGGTTGGAAAATTTTGTCGAGGTTTTCAAGGTGCTCACTTTCATTTCTCCCGAAGATGATTATATTGTCAACATAGACATGACATCGTTTCCCGATATGTTCCCTCAAAATGTCGTCTTATGCTCGCTGAAAAATTGAGTGCGCATTCTTAAGACCAAAAGGTAGGCGGATAAACTCAAACTTCCCGTTGTTCACTGAGAAGGCGGTCTTCTGGATGTCAGGTTCCTTGAGCAGTATCTGATCTTGCCAAGGTTAGCAAGAACTTCATTGATCTCAGGAATCGGATATTTGTTGGGTATGGTCACCGAGTTTAGCTTCCAATAGTCAATGACCATTCGGGATTTCTTCTCCTCGGATGCGTCCGATTTTTTCGCACAATCCATACCGGGGAACTATAAGGAGATCTCAAAGGTCTAATAGTTCCATCCTCCAGAAGTTTACTGATTTCTTTCTCTACTTCCGCTTTTAATGCCATAGGGTATGGGTAGGATCGAGAGTAGACGGGATCACTAGTCGTCGTGTTTATGTCACCCTTAACCTTGGTGGTGAACGTTAACTCCTCATCTGGATCTGAGAGAAGACTCGAATGCTCTCGGATGATAGTAATTAATTTTCCAGAAAGTTCTTGGCTGAGGTGTTCGTTTTTTATGGCTATATTATGAATTAGGTCAGAGGCTTGTTGTTTAAGAGGGATACGTATGTTAGAGTTTAATGTCACGAAATCATCTTGCGTATGAATGATGGTATTAAGACTTTTCAGGCTGTCATTTCCGATAATTCTATCAAAAGAGATGAGTGATGGTAAAATAAAATTTTTTTTATTTATTAGTGCAATTGCCAAAGGTTCGAAAATATGAGTGATGGGTAATTTTAACGTTTCCGCCGATGGGTTTTGCGTGGAAGTTATTTTGGTTAGGTAGAGGATATTTTATGTGCTTTGGCTGCACATAATTTCTGTTGGATCCAGTATCAATTAGAAATTTTAGGGCGTGAGGGAGCGAAGAGCGCTTTTCCTGAGGAATAGATGTCTTCCATTTTCTCAGCTACATTGAGATTTTAGTCGTCTATTTCATCGATATACTTGTCCAAAGTTTGGTCATGTTCTTTGTCCTATTGTGAAGTGTCGTAGTCTTCTGAGTATTCCTCATTGGACTTGTCAGTTTCTGTGTGGTAAATCCTCTGCAGTTTTTGTGGTGCATGGCTCTGCGGTAGTTGAGAGCGTTTTTGTAACAGAGGGTGGTTACGGGGTCTGTTTGCGTAGTTAATTGCGGTCGTTCTCATGGAAACACCGATATCCATAGGGTCGGGTCTACGAGGTGTGTTCAAAAAGTATCACGAATTTTGAATTTTCGCGGGTTACGTATATTCGAATTTCGATTTTTTTGTGGCGTTATGTTGATACTCATGTCTGTCACTTATGCCGACAAGTTCGGCCATTTTGAATGTTCACTTAATTGGTGATAGCTGCTTTACTTGCACGTGTTTTCAATCGTCTTCGATTTTTACTTATTCAAAAAAATGGATCAAAGAACGTGTATCAAATTTTGTGTGAAAAACGAAATTAAGTGCGCGGATGCATTCCGAATGTTGACTGTGGCATACGGAGAAGCTACCTTGGACCGAAGCAACGATTATCGGTGGTAAAAAATGTTTTTAGAAGGTCGAGAAGATGTGAACGACGAAGAGCGTGCCGGACGCCCGAGCACTTCAACAACAGACGAAAAAATTAATGAAGTGGAGAAAATGGTATTGGCCAATCGTCGAATCACCGTTAGAGAAGTTGCTGAGGACCCTAAACATATCGATTGGCTCGTGCCATTCGATTTTTATCAACGATTTGGGCATGAAACGGGTCGCCGCGAAATTCGTACCAAAATTGCTCAATTGCGACCAAAAACAGCAACGCATGAACATTGCTAATGAGATGTTAAACTCTGTCCGCGACGAACCAAATTTGCTCCAGAGGGTCATAACTCGTGACGAATCGTGTGTTTATGGTTATGACGTGGAAACCAAAGCTCAATCATCTTAATGGAAGCTGCCGCATGAACCAAGACCGAAAAAAGCGCGCCAAGTTCGGTCGAATGTGAAAGTTTTGCTGACAGTTTTCTTCGATTGCAGGGGCGTGGTGCATCATGAGTTCTTGCCACAGGGAAGAACGGTCAATAAGGAATATTACTTGCAAGTTATGCGCAATTTGCGCGAAGCAATCCGCCAGAAACGCCCGGATTCGTGGGAGAACAAAAATTGGCTTTTGCACCACGATAAAGCACCTGCTCACACATCGTTGCTTGTGCGCGACTTTTTGGCCAAAAACAACACACTAATGATGCCGCAGCCACCGTATTCTCCAGATCTGGCCCCCTGTGACTTTTTCTTGTTTCTTCTGGGGATTACTTTGAAGGGGACAAAATAGATATTCATGAATAAATAAATAATTTTTGAAAAAAAAACAAAATTCGCGATATTTTTTGAACACACCTCGTATGTAGTGATTTAGGTGAGGGCGGTTTAGGATTAAAGAATTGTGGCGGTCTAGAATTAAAGAATTGCGGCTGTCTTTGGTATGCGGGCTGCTGGTTGAACTGTGGTTGCCATGCATTTCATGGTATATCTGCCAACCCAGGGTAAGAGATTTGCCTATCCGCGTAGTTTAGGGGAGTATTGTATGACTCCAATGCAACATCGGCGTGACCAGTAATCTTGTTCCTGATCACAGATAAAATGCCATAATATTTGGGAGTCCCTTTAAGGTGGTCATATATCTTAAGGATACGCTCCAAACTTTTTTCCAAGAACCGAACTCTCCTGGATCCCCCAAGAAAATCGTAAGACTTTTAACTACGTCGGGAATTTTGTCCATATTGGACAAGTTCCCGTTATTTGCGAAATCAACGATGGCATCTATTTTGTTACTTATGTCCATGGCAAGATTCATAAGGGAATCAAATAAACCTCTTCCTCGTCGTTCAAATGTCTCTGCTACAAGTCAAGCAACGAGTTGGGTAAGGTCGCGGTTGTTTCCACTAGTTGGGTTAACGCGAGAAGCAGGGGGAGTAATCGGCAATTGGGAGAATGGCAGGACCCTCGGGCATAGAGGGACCTACAGCGACGTTGTCCAGCAGGCTAGGTCTAATCAAATTATTTAGGTTCGACATGACTGATTTGAACTTCAGTGGATTATCCCGAACCGCTGATCAAATTTCACAGAAAAGCGTTTTAGGAGCACAGAGTCTAGGGACGAAAGTAAATCGGGCGAATTTTTGTTGAGAGCGATAAATTCGGATAAGATTTAACGTAATTTGAAGAAAATCCTCAACTGCACAAGTCAAAAAGGAGTATGCGATCCCGAAAAAAAAATCACGGATAGTGAGAATACAACGCAGCGCTGGATTCGCAAAATGAAATTTTTCAAAGGAACATGTTGCCCGATATTAAAAAGGATATCGGAATTTAATTATCTTCCCCCGAATAACCCACAAGATTGTATGAAAGGCAACAACAAACGCTTGAAATAGGGACACTCCGGATAATGATTGATATTGCAGAATTTCACCTTTCACCTTTCACTTTCACTTTTCACTAATAAACAATTTCACTCTGTGGATCAATATAAGAATAATGCAAATATAGTTTTATCAATAAATTTAAATTCTCAAAAGGGCAAGCGCATTTAAAATTTCATTCTTTGATATCATAGAAATAATATGTATTTATTTTAAAATTGAATTTATCTAACTGAAAAATTCTTCCGAGATTGTTCGTTATGTTTTAAGGAGAAATAGTCAGATTTACAATAAAATATCAACTTACGTTAGAACAATTGTAATTATATGCTTCATCGTTCAAATAGTTGATTTTTTCTCGTCGGGAGTTGTTCTGCTTGTATAGGTATTTGTTATTCTTGGCTGCTCCCAGGTCAAAACGGCGGTCACTTTCAGGACTCCTGTTTGCTGCGTATGCTTCTACTTAGGGGCCTATTTTGGCTACGCGCTTCTTAAGGTACTAAGTTGCCGCACCAGATTCTGCTCTTGCACTCCTTTTACAGATTATTCGCGTCGCACCTGTTGCGGATTTTTTTCGGGTGCATCTGTTACGGATTTTTACGTTACTCCTTTTACGGATTGCCCGCTTTTGTTTTTTCGCGGTGTTACACTTTTTAGTATACCGGTACCGAATTTACTTAATTGACAAAAATTGGACCACTGCTCAGTCTCAGCACAGTGTTAAGATCTAAAAATACTTAATTTTTTTGATCGATGATCAAAAAAAACTTGATCAATCCAATAGAAATGCGCGGAAGCAGCCCCACGTTGGGCGCCAGTTAATAATTAACGACAAGAAGTTATTTAAAAAAAATAATTATTGCACAGGGTCGGATCCCTGATCTATGTTATTCAAAATTTGAAATACAAATCAGCTCATTATTCTTAACTACTAACTTAAGTAAACTAAATCTGCTGACTTGAATTCGCTATTTGCATATTTTCCCATGAAAATTGGTGAAATATGAAAAGTACAATGCTGCACTTATTGCATACTCGTGCAGGTGAGCAATTCGAATACATCTCTAGGAATTCGTCATCAACTTCTACTGGTATAATCATTAGTCATGCCTAAATTGACAAATCGTGAAAAACCCCTAATCTAATTTTGAATTGCAAAATTTTTTATGTGAATATATTTCTCACTCTCCAGGTTTCAATGAAACGCTAAATTTCCAAAATTGCTTAAGTTAGGCATGCTGAATAATTGCTAATGTTAGGCATGGCTAACATAGACAAGCCTTGCCTTGCTTTTCGAGAGTCGTAAAGATACCGATTGTGATGAACACCAAGGTATCAAACGCAGGATTTATGTGCTGCCCGCTTTGAACTCCCTTACCAGCCATAATGTGGAAATCCTTCCAATTACGTTTCAAGTTTTGACTGGCCCACTGCAGCATTGTGTGAAACAAAATTGTTTCGCCCTTCTGCGCATTGATTTTCATTCGCCAATTGTTGGTGTACATCAGTAAACATTTTTAAGGGTTTGATGCTGAAATAGAAACCCTATTGAAATCATTACCGGTTTCCATCTGTCCGTTCGTCGGTCCGTCCGTCGGTCCGTCCGTCTGTATACCACATTAATTTTTTCCAGAAACTATAGAAGCTGCAGCCATGAGTTTGGAAAACTTCTAGAAAGTTTCGGGGTGCAAAAAATCCTCAAAGAGTTTTAAGGGGTCCCCCCAATATAGAGGGGTGACACTTAAAGAACAATATTTCATCTAGATGGTCAAGTGGGGTGTCATAAGTAAGATCTCAATGAGTGTCAAGTGGGGCAGGGAAAAGGGAACACACAAAATTTAGGCGTATCCCCGACGCAATTAAACATCAGTGTAGACCTTTTGAGCACAACAACAACAAATCCGTCAGGAGTCAAAAATCACTCAACTTTGTTAGTTTTGAAATACATTTACGTAAGACTGTAAAAATGCAATACTAGTTCTAAAATTCTTTTGCTCTTTCTCTCAAACGTCTATTAAATATATATCAGATTACTGCAATATCATTACTTTGTGTTCTTTTGTAAAAGGAATCAAGTCACACTGAATATAACGCTTGAGCAAGACACACTGGTTTTATTCCTGTAAATCTTACTAACCTCAACAGGTTATGGGCCCAGACCTAGCAATAGCAGTTAAAAAAATTTCAAGTGAATCTCGTGAAAACATAAAAAGTAGTGATCGCGAAAGATGAGTGCGACGGCTGCTTCAATAATTGAAAAACTGCACGATAAAAATTATTGCAGCTGGAAGCTCCAGATCAAAAGTGCTCTAATTTGTCAGGATCTGTGGCAATATGTAAATGGCCCAAAACCGGAGGAAACCGACGCAGCTACCGTCAGAGTGGAATGGTCCAACAAAGACGAACGTCATCATTATCCTGAACGTAAGTGTATCCATTAGCCACCATTATCCTGAACGTAAGTGTATCACAGTTTATTCACATTAAAACTGCTAAAATTGCAAAAGATGCCTGTAAAATTCTAGAGGGAATTCATCAACCTGCTGGGCCTGGTAGAAAAGTTACGCTTTGCAAGCAACTTTTATCATTCAAAATGGCGGAGAGTTCATCTATCTCCACACATATACACGATTTTGTCAACATTTCGGGAAAATTAAAAGAGATAGACATATCAGTCAAAGAAGACATATTATCTATTATTCCATTAGCGAGCCTGCCAAAATCATTCGACAATTATGTAGTTGCGATGGAGAGAAGAAATGAGTTGCCGACTTTCAAAAATTTAAAAACAAAGTTGCTCGACGAAGGCCGTAGGAGAGATACCGATAAAGACGAAAGTAGAGAGTTCGAACAGATTTTAATGTCAAAAGTGAAATCGGAGCAACGGAATACCCGGGCAAAAGACAGTGACAAATTTATAAAGAAAATTGAGTGCTTTGTATGTCACAAAACAGGCCACTACGCGGCCGAACGTATGAGTAAGTAAAAAGTAAAACCGGTATCCGTATCATTAGCCAAAATGAACACTTGACTTGCTACGAATTCATCGAATGAATCGATCATCATTAATACTTGGATTATTGACAACGGGGCGACAGCTCATATGTGCAACGACAAAAAACAATTTTTCCAGCGAATGATTAAATGATTGACGCAAAAGGCAAAGATGAACATCCAAAAATCAGCCGGTAAATCTAAAAGAAGTGTTGTATGTATGTACCTGATCTTCGTGCAAATTTTTTTTCAGTGTCAAAAGCAACAGCAACAAGTTGGGTAGACAGACCTATGCTCATGTCAGAAATGGTGCTGTACTCAACTTACAAAATGCAGTAACCAGCAACAAATAAAATCAAGAAACATGTCAAAGGCGATTTTATTGGAGAACATGTGAAATTCGAGGATCATACTATTATTAACAAAGTTGAAAGAATCTGGACTTCTGAGGTATTTGTTATATTTATACCCATAAATATCTCCCTTGATAATTTTTTCAGATTTTTTAGATCACGGGTGTCCATTCACGAGGTGGGAAACACATGTTTCATGTATTTCCCCCACTGTGTCCCCACTGAAGCAAAAACGGTCAGTTTTGAAAAGCTCTCATAGAGAACTTTCAGTTGATACTCATATCGGCCTTTCATGAAATTTTTTTTCAGGGGCCACTCCTCTGTACTGTAATCATCGATTCATGGCCTATTTTTCGAATCCTAAGTGGTTACAAAGCCCTTTTGCTAAGAGTTCTCTCCTGCCTCTTCGACTTTTTTCAATTATATGTACTCATCTTCATGATACCTATGATTCCTGAAATTTTCATGCAAATCCTAGCAAAGCTGTAGTGTCTGAGTCGGTAAAAAGCGCATATGGCTCCATAGCCATATGTTTCCATAGTAATACAGGGCATATTGTTCCATAGAAATACAGGAAAATTCAAATCGCTATAACTTCGTCAAATATTATTCCACCTTTATGAAACTTTCAGAAAAGATCAACCTTATGAATAGTCATCTGTTTTATTGAACTTAAGGGTACCTTTTGGATTTTATTCAAGAAAACATAAAATCGATAAATCATACTATTACTAACAAAGTTGAGTGAATTTCGACTTCTCATGTATTTGTTGTTGTTGTACTCATTACGGCCTACATTCATGATTTTTTTCAGATTTTTCGGATGGAAGGTGTCCAATCGCGAGGGGGGTACGCGAAAAGTTCGTACGTTTCCCCTTTCCCTGCCCCCTCGGTACTCATAAGGCAATTTTAAGACTTGTTTTGTAAAGATCTCATTTAGACCTTTCCAATGACACCCTACTCGACTACCAATGGTGAAATTTTTTTTTAGGGGTCACCTCCCTATATGGGGAGACCCCCCTTAAACCCCTTTGAAAAAATTTTCCACCCTTGAACTTTCAAGAAGTCACCACTTCTGACCTTTCCACAAAGTTTCATGGCTGTAGCCTCTATAGTTTTGGAGAAAAAGTGCTGTGACATACAGACGGACGGACGGACGGACGCACGGCCGGACAGACGGACACAGGTCGTGATTGCAATAGGGTTTTGTATTTTAGTACAAAACCCTAAAAACATGACAGTGAGTTTCAAACGAAAGCAGTGTATAATAAAATGAAAAAAAATCGGTGATTTTAACAGCATAAAGGGTTGGTCATTTGTTTATTTCCACAAATGATGCACAGTATGCGAAAGGAAACGCGATAAATAGTGCATTGAATGATGATTATTTGAAGTGGCATAGTCAATATGGTAGAAAAAGCATTTGTGAATTGTATAATAATAAAATGGTGCACGGGCTTGACGTAAACATTTCAAGTTTCGACCGCGTAGAAAACTGCGAAGTTTGTTTGAAAGGAAAGATGACAGTGAAACCTTTAACAAAATTTTCGGAAAATCGTTGTCAGAAGCCACAATGAGACAAAATTCGATTGGTTGAGCAAAATATTTTGCCATTTTCACAGACGATTGCACCGAAATGTCGTTTGTTGCATTTTTGAAGCAAAAAAGTGAAATACTTAGTGTGCTAAAAACATTTAAGCACATCGCAGAGAACCAGACGGGGTGTAAAATAAAAATGTTTCGCAGCGGTAATGCAAAAGAGTCTTTAAGTCGTGATTTCACAGAATATCTCAATCAGCATGGTATCCGTCGGCAATTAAGTGCTGAATACACACCGCACCAGAATGATGTGGCTGAGTGTGCAAATCGCACACTGATCAAAATGGCTGGATGTATGTTGATTCAAGCAAATTCACCGGAGTCATATTTTGCGGAGGCTGTGAATACGGCATGTTATTCACGAAAATGAGTGCCTAACAGATTACTTGAAAAAATTACACCTTTTCAAGCCTGGCATGGAGTAAAACCAACAGTAAAGCACATAAAAAAATTCGGATGCCGAGAAATAATGCTAAATAAGCAGACAAGCAAGTCGAAATTTGATCCGAAAGGAATACTAGTTATATTTGTAGGATATAGCAAAGAAGCAAAGGCTTACCGGCTTTATTAACCCAATTCACGGAAAATGTAAAAAAAGGCATGTTACATTTTTGGAAAACGAATGTGATACAAATGAGAATAACGAAGATCAGTTTGTTATTTTCGATAATGAACCCGAAGAAGAAAATGTGGACAGTGAAACATTCGAGGCAATGGAAGAGGCTTCTAGTAGTAGACTATATCAGCAAATAAACCCGTGGACGGTGATGAAGTTTACGAAAGCGATCAAAACGAAAATGAACAAGATAAAGAAAAACCAATTGTGAAATCCTATAATAAAGGAAGTAGACCCAGAATTATCAGGACGGGTAAACCAGTAAGACCACGCCTAGTTCGAACCGGAAAACAAAACTCAATTAACTTGACGGATGTAGATCGAGCAGAAAACCCCCTCACTGTGGAAGATGCGCTTTCAGGTCCACAAGCAGATGAGTGGAAAAAGTCAATGCAAGCAGGATATGATGGCATCATTAAGAATCAAACCTGGGATTTGGTAGACTTGCCAAAAGGACGGAAACCCATAAAATGTAAATGGGTATTCAATATTCAGACCGACAAAAAAATAAAAATAGTTCGCTACAAGTCAAGACTTGTGGCGAAACGGTGTAGTCAAAAAGTGAATATTGATTACAAGGACACTTTTTCGCCGGAAGCACGTTATTCGACAGTAAGATGTGTCCTCGCGTTGGCTGCTGAGTTCAATTTGTTATTGCATCAAGTGGATGTAACTGCTGCATATTTTAACGGTACACTCGAGGAGGGGATCTTTACGGCTTAAAACAATCCGGACGCGAATGGAACAAGAAGTTGGATGAGACTATTGAAGAAAATTGGCTTCGTTCAATGTAAAGCAGACTAGATGGTTATGCGGAGGCTTGGTGCCCTAAGGAAACCTTGTATACACGACGCGGAAAAAATGGACGCGATAGTGCGGGGACCCTTCCCTGCCCATCCCGCCCGTGTTGACGCTGTCTATGGTGAAACAGCAGTCAAGTGTCCACTCGTCACACAGCCGGAACTGGAGGAGGCAGTCCTCTCATTGAAAGCGAGGAAGGCTCCAGGTCTAGATGGTGTTCCGGCTGAGGTGTTGCGGCTCGTCTTTCGCCATTGTCCTGACTTGCTACTCAGCACATTCAACGCTTGCCTACGGGACGGGGTTTTCCCGGTACGATGGAAGGTGGCGAGGCTCGTGCTGATCAGCAAGGGGAAGGGAGATCCCGAATCGCCGTCTGCGCACCACCCGTTATGCATGCTAGACATGGCTGGGAAAGTGCTAGAGAAACTCATCAAGGGAAGACTCATGACGCGATTCGTGCTGCTGGGGACCTATCTCCTCGGCAGTACGGCCTTAGAGCAGAACGCTCTACCATTGATGCGATTGCAAAGGTGGTGAACGCGGTCCAAAAGGCAGAGGCATATGGCCGCACCAAGTGACGGATCGTCCTGTTGGTGACACTCGACGTCAGGAATGCCTTTAACTCCACTAGATGGGTGGATATTCTGGATACGCTGGAAAACTCTTTTCAAGTTCCAGAATATCTGATGCGGCTTTTGAGGAACTACCTAAAGGACCGAAGCCTGCTCAACGGCGCAACACAGGCCCAACAAAGGATGGAAATTACATCGGGTGTTGCCCAGGGATCTATCCTTGGTCGGGAACTGTGGAATGTGTCTTACAACGGGCTACTGAGACTTGAGATACCAGATGAGTCGCGCTTGGTCGGCTATGCGGATGATGTGGCGGCTCTTGTCGCTGGAAGCACCGTTGAGCAGGTCCAACAAAGGCTAGATATGCTAATGCGCCGAGTGAGGGACTGGATGGCTGCTCGATGGCTCCATTTAGCACTGGAGAAAACCAAAGTGGTCATCTTGACAAAAAAGAGAATCCCGAGAGTAAGGATGATCAGTATTGGAGATATACAAATCGAATCGAAGCCAGCGGTGAAGTACCTGGGGCTACTGATCGACTCGAAGATGAGTTTCTCTGAGCAAATCAGGGCAACGGCTGAGTAGACTGCTTCGGGAATATCGGCTCTGAGTCGACTTATGGCCAACGTAGTGGAACCCAGCCCATCAAGAAGACACCTCTTGATGAGTGCTGTAGGGTCAGTGCTATTGTACGGAGCAGAGGTTTACCAAAACGCCTGGCACAGGTACAGAGGAGAGGAGCACTGAGGATTGCATCTTCGTATCCGACAGTCTCTGATTCAGCGGTGAGAGTTATTGCAGGTGTGGTACCTGTCACTCTCCTTGCTAGAGAGCGCCACGCTATTTACCTGTGCCTAAACGAGGATGTCAAGGAGACGGTTGTCCGCGAGGAGAGACAGCTCTCGCTCAACAATTGGCAGCAATTGGGTCAGTTGCCCAAAGGGAAGGTGGACTGAGCGCTTCATCCCGGATGTAAGACCGTGGCTCAATCGAAGGCATGATGAGACTGACTTATATCTGACCCAGCTTTTGAGCGGGAATGAGTGTTTTCAGTCTTAACTGCAGAAGGTTGTTAAGTCACGGTCCCCCGATGATCGGTTTTGCCTAGGAGAGGAGGACAATACCTGCCACACATTTTTTTACAAAATGGGTCAGGCTGCGAAGGGAACTCTACAGGGTGACGGGAGAGCTCACTCCGGATAATATAGTTGCGGTGATGCTCGAATCGGTTGACAAATGGAACCAGGTGGCACATTATGCTCGGGCAGTTCTAAAAGATAAAAGGGACTGGAGCTGGGGTTTGCTTGTCTGGCACTTCCTCTTTCCCTCTCCTGTCCCGCTAAGAAGAGGCTCCCTCAGCTTGAAGGCGCCTCACGGCGTAACAAAACGAGACCTGGCCCGAAGTAATATGCCAAACGTTTCCAGGCTGGGTCCACAGTTTGACAGGGGACGTGTTTAGTGGGTAGTCTTGTTGCTTTCTTGCAAGCAATGGAGTCCCACACTCTGTGCATAAATGGTATTCACCTCATTACCACAAAAAAACGTGCAAAGCGGACACTTGTGCCTATATTATAAATAGAGCTAAAAAACGAACATAATTAAAAAACACGTAGCTAATCCAGTCTACAATAACTTTTATTTTTAGTATATGCGCATTTCGAGAGCGACTTACCCTCTTCTTCAGTACAATAGCTATTGTACTGAAGAAGGGAGTAAGTTGCTCCCGGATTGCGCATATACTAAAAATAAAAGTTATTGTAGAAAGGATTAGCTACGTGTTTGTAATGATTTTCGAAATGTCCGTGTAGGACACGGGTGCCGATGGTCTGGCACAAGTGTCAGCGAGCTAAAACAACACCGAGCTCAGCTAACTAGCTTCGCTTAACGACCGCGTACGCGTGCTTGACGACTAGCATTTGCGGGATCATATGAGGCGGGTTCTTGTCGAGCCACGAAGCTACACTACAAAATACTTATCACGCGTACTCTACTCTACAAGACGCACCGATCAATTTTTATAGTCTTTAGAAAAGTTCTATTAGGTGTCAATTAATCTACTTTACAGAAATTCAATATTGTTTTGCCTCGTTAAAGTTAGCGGACACGGAGGCTTGAGACAAACGCAAACATTACACAAAAAGCAACCGTTACTTTCACCGAAGAAGGTCGTTGCATTACAAGGGGAATGTCAAACCTAAAGATGTTAAAGTGGCTGAAGTGAACCACTCATCTCTGCCTAAAGGATGGAAACTTGACGGATGCAGTTTACTTTACACTAGTAAAACAACAAACTAAGCAGTTTCGACGGGGTGACCACCTTTTCTCTTCAGGAGCAGCCACTCCTGATCACCACGGGGCTGCTCGACTGCTTATGTTTATTACAGGGCAGTCTCTTCGATGCCGACCCAGGCATGGAGAGACTGAAGGATTTCGCTCTACACTAGTGAAGAAACAATTGTTTCCGCAGTGGAGAGATGGTTGTTATAATTTTAGGCCCCTCTCCTTGAATACAAGTCCCTGTCTTCTACGAAAGTATGCTAATAAAAACCGCTAATCAATCATAAAAACAAATCGGGTGTCGGTCAGGACTAATTGATGATGCGGATTTTATCACTGCCGGTCATCAGATTAGCTCCCAGCAAAAACTGACGCAATTCAAAGCAATGTATTTGAAAACCCCTGGCACCATCAGTTTGTTCAAAATTAGAACTGTCCGACTTCAAACTGTATAAAAATGTGCAAACCTTTCTTTTGGTAACATTAAGGGACGCACTACTCTATAACATCATCGGCATGTTCAGGCGACTGAGCCACCACGAACGAAGAACTCCAGAAGATGCTATAGACCCTATTATACCGAAGACAAGACAAACAACACCAAAAGAGAGTTTATCGGTGACTCTATCTTTGCTTTATGGAACCCTCCAAAGTATGCTATGTTAATATCAAATGGTGAGGGCGACAATGAAAATTGAATCGGTTCATCTGCCGACAGCAAAATTAAAAATGTGAGAACTCGAAGGAGAGTGGTGTTGTTTCCCCTTCGGGCCCCACGTTGGGCGCCATTGTAATGGTTTTCGAGATGTCCGTGTAGGACACGGGTGCCGATGGTCTGGCACAAGTGTCAGCGAGCTAAAACAACACCGAGCTCAGCTAACTAGCTTCGCTTAACGACCGCGTACGCGTGCTTGACGACTAGCATTTGCGGGATCATATGAGGCGGGTTCTTGTCGAGCCACGAAGCTACACTACAAAATACTTATCACGCGTACTCTACTCTACAAGACGCACCGATCAATTTTTATTGTCTTTAGAAAAGTTCTATTAGGTGTCAATTAATCTACTCTACAGAAATTCAATATTGTTTTGCCTCGTTAAAGTTAGCGGACACGGAGGCTTGAGACAAACGCAAACATTACACAAAAAGCAACCGTTGCTTTCACCGAAGAAGGTCGTTGCATTACAAGGGGAATGTCAAACCTAAAGATGTTAAAGTGGCTGAAGTGAACCACTCATCTCTGCCTAAAGGATGGAAACTTGACGGATGCAGTTTACTTTACACTAGTAAAACAACAAACTAAGCAGTTTCGACGGGGTGACCACCTTTTCTCTTCAGGAGCAGCCACTCCTGATCACCACGGAGCTGCTCGACTGCTTATGTTTATTACATGTTTTTTAACATTTTAAGATCAACGACAAGTTTCGGAAAAATTATAAATTTCGAACATAATTGTTGTTTATTTCGATGATATGCTGATTGCAAGCTTTCACCAAGATGATTTAAACTACATCAAAAGAAGTTTATCATCTGTTTTCAAAATTATTGACAAAAGACCTGCAGCATACTTTGTAGGAATTGAAATATACAGAAATGAAGAACGAGGAGACATAACAATTAATCAAGAACAATTCATCAAAAACCTTCTTTAGGAGAATCGTATATTGGAATGTTACTCGACATCAACGCCACTCAACCGAGGAATGATCTGAAAATCCTGCAGCGACTGCGCAAACTGTGAAAAGGCTGACTTAAAAACGTATCAGTCAATAATCGGATCTCTTATGTACCTGGCTTTGATGACGCGACCGGACATATTACATTGCATGGTAAGGCTATCGCAATTCAATCAGGATCCACATTTAACGCATTTGAAGTCTGCTAGGAATATTTTGAAATATTTAAACTCCACCATAAAGTTCAAAATCGTTTATTCTAAAACAGTTTATTCTTTGATGGGTCACGCTGATGCTGATTGGACTGGTTATAATGATGATTTACGGGATACATTTTTACATTTGGTAGTGGCCCTATATCTTGAGAATCTCGAAAAAAACGTGTCGTAGCTCTGAGTTCTACGGAAGCAGAGTATCTTGCCATGTCCCAAGCAACGAAAGAAATTATTTTCTTAAGGATTCTGTTGGCTGAGATGGATTTTGAAAACATCATCAATGGACCAACATTGCTTTATGGAGACAACCAGAGTGCCTTACAATTTGTGAAGAATCATGTTTACCATGCGCGCACAAAGCATATTGAGTGCGTGTTCGTCACATCAGGCAAATGTTCAATGAAGGCATTACAGACGTCAAATACGCATCTACCCAGGTAATGCTTCCTGTTATTCTGACGAAAGTGCTCGCAAAGAACAATCATCAAAAATTCGTTAAATTACTTGGATTATCATAACTTAAAATCAAATTTTTTTTGGTGCATTGTTAACTTAATTTTTTTGTATTATGAATTCTGAAAAATAATGAAATGTTAGATCAACCTTGTGTTGTGGGAGACTGTTGAAATACATTTACATAACACTGTAAAAATGCAATACTAGTTCTAAAATTGCTTTACTCTTTCTCTCTCACTTCTATTACATGTATATCAGATTACTGCATTATCATTACTTTGTGTTCTTTTGTAGGAGTAATCAGTTGCACTGAATAAACCGTTTGAGCAAGACACGCTGGTTTTTACTGCTGTCAATCTAACTAACCTCAACAAATTGTAATACGGAAAAGTGAAAATGAGGAAAAAGGGAAAATGAAAGGAACTTTTACAGTAAAATATGAAAATTGCCAGATTAAAGTACTGAATAAAACCTATTCCAACTAATTTTTCAAAACTTACGATAAAATCATATTTCCACAATTCATTAAATCTGTTAAAGAAAATAATACAATTCCTGACTTTAAAATTGAAGATTTATATTTGAAGCAAATTGAAAATGAAAATAATATTGATAATATCCTATTTAGAACAGAAACAGATAATATTATTAGTCTGGGGACGATTTCACAATTATATTCATAATATTGTTATTTGTAATTATCGCATGCCTAAACCGGAACAAACATAAACTAATCATTTCGTCGGAGCCTCAATCTAACGGTGGGGGTGTTACAGTGCACCTTATACAGCGCGCTATAGATTCTTCACTTTTCAGCTTAAATTAAAATTAAATTGGTTACCTCCGAATTTCTCACACGCACGTTTTCCTAATAACTTTATCTTTTCATGAAAGAGATCTAATTGCGGCGAATGCATTTCCGCCAAGCGCATTTTTTATGCAGAGAGCCGATAGCATATGCAAAGGTGTCATATGCATACCTTTTCTATTTTTCTGTTACAACAATTAGCAAGACGTAATTATTGCAACTGATCAGCATATTATAGGTATAAAAGTTAAAGTAATTAAAGACTCGGGTGGATTAGTATTTTTCAATTTAACAGAGTACGGGCAAGCCTTAATGCCGAGCATATTATTTGGATTATTTTGGATCCGTATAACAATTATTTAAATAGTTGGATAGATTTCTTAGTGTTTCAGTTTTGTTTGGATGGGTTGTGGATATGACAGATATATTTACAATGGACAAAGATCAGCAGATCGCTCTGCTGATTGCCCAATTGAAAGCTTCGCAAACTGTGCAGCCACAGCTTAACGAAGTAATACAGCAGATGAGGCAGGCTCAATAGCAACTTATTGACGTAAGCTTGGAGTTAGCAGAAAAACGCTGAGTCAATAAAGAGCTCATGGAGCAATTGAGGGATTTGGCGCTGGCAAAATCTAAAAAGAAGAACAAAACCAAAAAGAGAAAAGCGGAGTCTTCATTTTCCTCATCAGGGAGCTCTCCACCCTCTTTTCCTTCTTCAGAAAAAGAAGCTATGGAAGAGGAAGCCATACAAGAAGAAGATGAAGAAAATGAGTCCATGCAGGAAGACTCTGCTGAGGAAGATGAAGAATTTCCTGCTCTGCCACCGCCGGGTCCCCCAATGACTCTACCAGAGCTAGCTATCCCACTGAAAAAGAAAACCACTCTCACAGCACCCACCCCATCCAAATCCCTAGACGACGACAAGAAACGGACAACGGTACCCGCCATCCTTCGAGAGCCTAAAGGACATGAAAGACTGGAATTAAATATCAATCCGCCAAAAGGGTCTACTTGGGGATCCAGAAAATTCCAGAGGCGTCACAAGACCACAGAAAACTGACAAAATACTTGACAGAAATGACAATAAAATACCACATGTATATCCTTCTTGAAGAAAAGAATCTGAATGTGTTCATCAGGGGTCTGTATGGACTATCAATCGACGATATCAAGGAAGATCTGGAGAGCTAAGGTATTCACCTCATCGAAACCCACTACATAAAGTTAAGAGATTGGCCATCCAGATTGGTGAAGGTCCTTCTTTCCAAATCTGAGACTGACATATACAATATAAGGGCAGTATGTCACCTCATATGCACTGTCGAAGCGCTACGCCCCCGTACAGGACAAGTAATGTAACACAACTATCAGCAGTTTGGACACTCCTCCAAAAACTGTCACACACAGGCCCGTTGTATTAAATACGATGGACTCCACCATTTTTCGAAATGCGTTAGAAAAGCAGAGGAAAAGCCAAAATGTGTGAACTGTGGTGGAGAACATCCAGCCAATTATAGTGGATGTCCTCTAAACACAGTGAATGTCAGGAAATCGTTTGCACTAGTTGCAGCTGCAAATATCAATAAAACCACTACAACATCTACACAATAACAGAATAAAAACACGCAAAAACAAGCAAACACTCCACAAAACATAAATAACAACATGGACAGACCGGTTGCCACCATTTGCATGTTCCAGTTCCAAACCATGATGGCGAAAATGATTCAGGGAATGTTTGCATCACATAACAGTATCAATAGCACACTGATAAAGAAACAATAATGAGCTTCATGGATTATTTAACCATTCTCACATGGAATGCGAATTCCCTGCTTCATAAGAAGGGTGAGTCGACTCAACTTATATTTGATTATAAGTTTGACATCATTCTCATCAAGAAAATCTTTCTGAAGCTTAGAAACCGCCTACGCTTCCCTAAATATTTTCTGTGCAGAAATGACAGAATAACAGGCAGAGGAGGCGGAACGGCCATTCTTGTGGGAAGGAATGTTAACCATAATCTCGTATTGACACCTTCCTCACAAGCGCTAGTAGCTACTGCAATTCAAGTGCGGACGGATTCTTTTAAATTCATGGTAGTCTCGGTATACAGCCGCCCTCAGGCAGCTACGCTCATCGAAGATATTAAAAAACGTCTGGACTTTCAGGGTCCCATACTCCTTGCCGGAGACTTCAATGCCTATCACCGAAGTTGAGAAGCAACCCTGCTGGGACTGATTTAAATTGATACATTACAGATAATCCATTAAGCCTACATATCCCCAACAAACCAACACATTACGGCTACCGAAATATTTATCCTCTCGATATTGATATATCACGTACCTTTGAACACGATGTATGTAAGTAAAGAAGAAAACTAATTGAAAAGCTTTCCAAGTCGCACTGGCTAAAGAAACCATTATTCAAACACCTGAAACAGACAGTGACAGGGAAGAAATCACAGACAAAATAATACAGGCAAAAGAGGACAACACAGTCACAATTCTGACAAGGGTGAAAAACCCATATGAACTCCCTAATGACATCAACAACTTAATGAGGAGGAGGAATCGAGCTCGGAGAAGGGCTAGGAACACAGGTGATCCGAGATTACGCCAGGAAGCAAATCAAATTACGAACGAAATTCGTGATCGGATGTCAAAATTCCACAATGAACAATGGAAGAGCTTCTTGCAAATCTTGAGCCTGGCTTGGACGCTTTCTGGAGGGTTTCCGAATACTTTAGTATTAAAAACAAGCTAGTAATACCACCATTTCACGGCCCTTATGGTATCAAATTCGACACTTCTGGTAAGGCGGAGGCCTTCGCAGATACTCTAAAACAACCGTTCTGTGAAAATTCATCTGATGAGAAGGACCTTGACGAACATGAAGATCACGTCAATCGGTTGACCAACAGGCTCATGAGGTCAGACATTACAGACTCCGACCTAATACAAAGCACCTGTTTTCAAGAGGCTAAAGACATCATACAAGTACTGAACAGATGGAAAGTACCGGGATTTGATTTAATATCAAACACCATCGTAAAACGGCTCTCGGATAACATTCTCGATGCAATAACGGCGATTATGGACGCAATTTCCCGCTTGCGAAAATACCCCAAAATAACGAAATCGGCAATAGTTATTGTTCTTCCAAAACCTGGTAAAAACCTCATATTTCCACAAAACTAGCAGCCTATTAGCCTATTATCTTCGGTGTCAAAAAAAGTAGTGCTACTTAATCGACTAACTGAGGTTGTTACCAAAAAAAATAGTTCCAGAAGAACAATTTGGCTTCTAGCCAGCACACTCCACTGAACTCTAGTTTACTAGGGTGGTGCAACACATTAGAATAGGGCTAAACCGCAGGAAATCGACGGGTTTGGTTATGATTGACATAGCCAAAGCCTTGCAGGCATGCAGGACTTATTTACAAAATACATGAATCTCAAATGCCACTGCAGCTCATCCAAATCCTTTCTAAAAGGCAGATCATTTCGTGTCAAAATTGACAACCACCTCTCAACCATGCGGCAAATCCAAGCTGAAGTCCCACAAGGTTCACCCATCTCCCCCATACTATACTACATCTTTATTGCAGGCCTACCTCGGCTGCTTTTGAATGCCCACAAGTGCCTATATGCCGACGATACCTGTGCTCTATACTCATCCAGACAAGCAAGAGTCATCACCACCAAACTTCAACTCTCCATAGACATACTTTTGAAGTATTTTCGCATGTGGAAGATCAAGTTAAACCCAGACAAGACCCAGGCATTATTTATAAATAGAAAAAGACAACAACAACCGAAAACTCTGACTGTTGAAAAGGAAAATAGTGCCTGGTCAAGAACAACCAAATACCTAGGACTGACATCGACAGCAAACTCTCCTGGACCGACCACATACATAACAAACGAGGATATTGCTACAATGTGCTATCCCAACTCTACCTACTCCTAAGGCCAAGAAACTCAATATCAAGAACCGTCTGCTGATCTACAAACAAATAATACGACCGACGCTACTATATGGTAGTATAGCCTTCTACGAGACGACAGGGACCAACAAAAAGGCACTACAATCCATGGAAAACAAAAGCATTAGACAAATCTTCGGAATCCCATGGTATGTTAGAAATTCGGACAAATACAAGGACCTCAAAATCGAACCTGTCGAAATATACGTACGTGACAAAGCACTTAAACTGCTCGACAAAGAAGACGAACATCCTAACATTAACCTGGGAATCCTAAGACGCAAAGCACTCCTAAATTAAATTTAACCAACTATCCGCGCTAGCTTTAAGAAAATACAATTGACTATAATCAAGATAATAAGATCTCGCTAATCACGGTGAGTAAATAATTGCTCACAGATAGAAGGAAGCTAGGGTGCTAAATTGCACCAATTCCAAGGAAAGCGAATCCAAGTCAAGGCCTTAATACCCGATGTTCAGAATGTGAGACTGCATTGGGGTACTCTTGTTCTGGTTAAGGCGCGGTAAAGTTATTGTGGGATAAACAGATTGTGCGGTAAAGATATTTTGCGCCAAATTTAATTAGTATTTATCATTAAAAAAAAAATTTATTCGTTCAATTTTAACGGCGTATTGACTAACAGATAGACGTAAGGATATTACAGAGTTTAAGCTGCAATTTATCATGATTTCAACTTATTGGAAGATTAATAGCCTTCAAAGTTTCAATGCAAGCATCAAATTATTGTTCATACAAGATTTGGCAACTTGTAGACTCAAGCACAAAATTGTGAATTACAGCATACATACCAATTGAGTGATTATTTTATATTCACTATCGGTTGATAGGTAGAAAAAGCGAAAAATTCCACATGACGTTGAGAACTAAGTTCAGATTTGCTTAGAATTATTACACATCTATCATAATATACATCTCCTTTCCGCAATCAAATACTCGCTTGCCTCAAATTTGTTTGAACGAAATATATTCACGAAAGTCAACATCTTTTATCGAATTTTTAACTCTTTTTTCACATAACACTCCACAAGTATCACATTCGCGCAAACACCAGAAGTAAACATGTGTATCTAACAAAACGTTTCCTTTACAGTGATTTCGTATGTGCACCTTAACTTGCAGTTTTTTCACTTTAGATTTTATGCTTGCAGTTTAGATCGTAGTTATGCATATGGCTTGCAAAAAAATTCTCTAAATTTTTTTTTGGGAGCTCGACATTACTGAGATTCATCTTTGACTTCCCGACCGAATAATGAAAGTTGAATTTTTGCGGTTGATAGACCGGAGCTGATAATAAACTGTCATACCAGCTAATCTATTGATGCATCGATGTTCGATAAAATGAAGTAAATTGTTGTTTTCATAAATCATGGGAAGCGTCATATGAAGTGGTCAGTAATGAAACATATACCACCATATCAAACGCAATAATTTTGATATTCTTCCTGAATTCATCGACGAAATCTTGACGCATTCTTTGAATAAAAGCATTTAAGGATAGTCAGATAAGCTCTCAAGTATCCTTTCGAACATAGCACCGCATGAAGTTCCTAGGATTCTTCTAATGCAACATTAAGGCGCATACATTTTCGCGCCAAATTTCAATTAGCTTATCAAAGTAATGCGGTTTACTCTTATCTAGGAGTACAATTCTTATCTAACTTGCATATGAATTAGAAATATTAACATATTTTGTATCCAACGTTTTTCCATGAGGATCTTCCCTAGCTTTTCTTATGAAAGAGGGTAAAAAAAATAAAACAAGCTGAGAAAACAAAACTACGCTTATGTCAGAAGGGTTTTCTACTCAACCTACAATATACAGATAGCAATAATGTACGAGTATAAATCTAAGGAAAATTGCACCAATGTGGACAAAACGCCCATAATTGCTTTAAGAGAAATCCATTTTCACTCAATTTCAACCAGCTAGCATTTCTTTTTAGCACTACAGCCCCTTTCGGGCCTTCGTTTCCTGCAAACAGCGCCTCCAACTGTCTCGGACCGTTGACCGCATCTTCCAATTCCGAAATCCGAGCAGCGATGAACTGTCTTCGTCGACCGAGTCAGACCAGCGTTTCCTCGGTTTCCCCACTGGCCGCCGGCTTTCAGTTCTCCCAAAGAATAACTTCTTGGGTATCCGTTATTCGTCCGTACGATTCATGTGTCCAGCCCATTGCAGCTTCCGCAGTCTTACAATCCTTGAGACCTCCGGTTCGTCAAAAATTTCATACAGCTCATGGTTGTATCGAATTCGCTATTGGTCCCCGCTAGCATTTTGTTGCAGTAATTCTAAGATACAAATTTCCTCAGATGAATAAGAACTGGATGTGCTAAGCTCATATAAAATGCATGAGAGAGCATGCGACCGGTTTCTGCTCTCTTCCAAGCGATCTGTCTGTCATTTCCTCCCCGTCTGCCTCTTGCTGGTCACTTTCTTGTTCCAAAAGCTGACTAGATGCGTACTGTCTGTCAAGTTGACTGATGCAAATTGGGCGCCAAATTGGCCAATTTGCAAATTTCGTCGCGAATTTTATCCGATATTAAAACTGTGGAAAGTGTTCGCGATCTAAATTCGTTCCAAGGGTTTAAAGATTTGGTTATGGTTTGTGATTCAAGTAACTTTAACGTGTGACACTGTGAAATTACTTTACTATTTCAAAGTGAAATGTGTAGAGCCTTCGTGTGAAAATTATAGTCGAAAAGGATCTGTAGATGCTTCCTTTCACAGATAAGTTAAGTATATGTTAATACTTTGCATGTTTTCCTCATAACGGTGAAGGTTTTTCAAATAGAAAACAAATTTTTAGGATAGCATGAAAATTTGTTTACATTGAGCAGCAGCCATGTTTACTTGTGCAATTTGGCTCTCTCTAACGTAGTAAACAAGAGCGTAGCAGTAGGAAAAGTGGTCGCAGGGGTTGCTGCGACCACATTGTGTCGTGGTTGTCCACTCCAGTATTACTCAATGCAAATTCCATTATCATGGCCTGGATTGTGTCTCAAAGATATTTCTGTTATTCTTTTCCTCTGAAAGTTAAGAGAAGATGTAATCAAAATTCGAGTGTTTGATTCAACGCAAAACCCGTACAGTTTTCACGAAAGAAAATCCAAACGGCTATAACATCTTTAATATGATTCGATTTTATTGAAACATGTGGAGAAGAAAAATGTTTTATAGAACTACTTGTGCATGCAAGTGAATTGAATTCAAAGGAACGAGTATATGGGAACATGGGTCTCTAGGAATAGTGTTGAATTTCAAATTTTTCTATTGTTAACATTGTAGAGTGAATTTCGACTTCCTAGGCGTTTCTTAGTATTGTGCTCAGAACAACCCATCTCAATGATTCTTTTCACCTGCAAACGTATTTTTTCATTTTAAGGCATTCATTGATATTTAGAGTGAAGAGTACATAAAGTGTACTTTAAACTTCAATGGAGGGGAAAAATAATACAAATTTAATCAACATTCTCATCTGACAAGGGCATCATTTTGCTTTAAGATCACTTTATTTGTTGAACAAATTCTCAAAGGTTATCATGATACATATCCTTCCCGAAATATTCATACAAATTCTGACAAACCCATTGTGTCTCAATCGACTGGAAACGCATTTCGTCCCATAGCCACACAAAGTTATTGCCTCTTTCATCTCTGCCGATGATTTCATCTGTTTAACAGATACCTGACTGACTCTTGACAACGTCCGCAATACATTTTTTTAGTTTCAGGTAAATCAGATGGGGGTAGTGTACTCATCGCTATTCATAAATTTTTAAGCAGCAAATTCTGCTATGAGTGTTTCCCTTCACTTCCAGTAGAATGCATCAGTGTCTTTATTACTATGTCTCAGACCGTAAGTTTATTTCAACAGCATCTACCCTCTTTACACTATTTTAATCAGTGGTGACTTGAACATGCCTTGCCTAAGTTGGTACACAAATTCTTACATCCTCACATCCTATAATGATCCTGTTTTTTTCTTTTTTATCGCTTTACTTTCTATTGAAATTAAAGACGATCCAGAACGTAAACAACCAACTTGCCTATTTTATCCTTGCTATCAATTCTGCCACAACTTCCTTAATTTTAAAATCCCCCTCCAAATATGTAAAACCTGATTTCCAATCAATATGCACTCCTTTTTCCACAAGATTTAATTTCCGTAAAGCCAGCTATGCAGCCATACAGCTAGAGCTGGATAATATTGACTGGAATTCATTACTGCAGCAGCTAGATGTCAACACAGCATTATCTACCTTCTACCAAAATTTCAGGAGCATAGTTCTAATCATATACCTATCTGCCGTTCCCTTTAAAAAAAGAGCCCCAGCTGGTTTTCGACTGAAGTATCGGACGCTTTTTATTTGAAGGACCAATTCTGACACTAACCGAACCAACCACCAACAGCTTAACAAAGAAGCTAAAAAAGGGGTTAAGAACGCAAAGCGATCTTATTTCTATATGATTGGAACGTCATTGCATTTTAACAGCTTACTGCTGTCCAAGCAAGCGAGTGGACGTTTTTATTAATTACTCCGTGTAAATTTCACTGTACCGTCTGTGGCGGTTATATTATATATAATTCAAAATAACTCAAAAATATTCATTCCATACATAAAATATACTTTACATAAAAATACTTTACTTTTGACATATTAAACATATAATGTAAATCTAGATACCTATATTATTTTTGGAATTGTATATATATAGATTGTAAATTAATAAAATTAAGTTGATTCAGTTCGTTCTCAAATATTGTATTGTTTGATATTATATAATAAAATATTATAATTCAATTCATTAAAAATATCTTTCTAATTGTAGGAAGAAAAAGTTTATCCTTATAAACAATTACTAACAATTACGAACAATTACTAACAAGAACGAACACGTCCATCAAATAACTAAACTGTTAAATTTAAAGTGAAATTTCTTTTTACCTGTGACCCCTGATATTATCTGTTTGTTGAATTAGTTAATATAATATAATAATACAAGTGTTATTTGTTACAAATATCTTTTATATTCGTGATCATTCTTGAAATTCTTTTATGCATTTGTGACCTAATTATACAATCAACTTATGGACGTAATCAACTTTCCAGTGAGTGTATGCATTTTGATTATCGATCCGAATTGTGAATTCCGCAATTTTTCATTAGCTGTGCGATTATTTCCTTTTGCTTGAACTGACATAGCTAATGTGAAAGTGAATATATGTTCGTGCGTATAAATAAATTACTGACCTTCCCTATTAAATATTAAAGTGAGATACACACACAAACCATCAATGTGAGTGCTAAGTGCAACGTATTAAAATGCATCACGTTCGACAATACCTTCAAATATGTGATCTGTAAGGGCTTTTGCAACTGCAAACTGCACGGCGCCTGCATGGATGCACCGAGGGACTGGTATCATCCTTATCTAGAGGAACATTTCATTGCTCTGATTGTCAGAATTTTGAGCATAAAATGAAATACTCGTACATGTATGACCGAATTATTGATCACATTGATAATCTAGTGGAATAGAAGGATCAATTAATCGCGTGGCAGCAATCGAAATCTCAAGCGAATGATGAGAGCTTTGTTGAAATGGCTAGTAGCATTGACGAACTAGCCACTAACCTATCAAAGAGCAATAAAAAATTTTTAAAGCTCTTAAGATGTTCGATAATCGGTGGATCTCTATAAAGGAGCAAATTGCAACCGTTCAACCATCGTGTAAGAAAGACTGCCGTAAAGAAGATTGCAGTTAAGAAGATAACCATAGAGAATTGTTGAGTGATATGTTAACAAACATCACCAAAAAACTATCCGACCGGAAAGATTCATGGCAACAATCGGAAATGTTAACAAAACTGGCAAATATTGAGATAAAGTGTGATTCACTAGAAAATAAATTACAGGAGCAGCGTGAAGTACACCACACATTTCCAGTGGAGAGTGATGCAAATGGTCTAAATTCGAGATATCCAGAACCGAAAAGATCAATTCAAGCTCCAGAAGTCGTAAAACGCATCTTCAAGCTAAGCACGTTTTGGTCAGTGGATGAATGGAATATAAGGCTTCAAAAGTTAGAAGCAGTTAACGCCAAAATAGCTACTGAAGCAAATTATGAATCATTCTTCCTACAAAAAGCACCAAAAAATATTAGCGCCGCTGGAGTTCGAAAGTTTTTGGAGAATAGTCTCATGCTCAAAGGTTGCAGAGTTGAGGACGTATCAAAGGGGTATAAGCGTAAGCGTTCGATCAAGGCTTCCATCCCACATAAGTATGCCTGGCTTTTCTCCAACCATCAATCTGAAAACGCTACTGTCAACTGGAATGGAATTATCTTC
The DNA here is from genome assembly GCA_963969285.1 of Odontomyia ornata. Classification (NCBI taxonomy): domain Eukaryota; kingdom Metazoa; phylum Arthropoda; class Insecta; order Diptera; family Stratiomyidae; genus Odontomyia; species Odontomyia ornata. Next base: position 132,222,843 of record OZ017739.1, read on the forward strand.
AAAAAGTGGAAATCACATAAGCCTGTTTACAACAAGGACCAGCCAAGTAAATCTATGAATAGTATAATAATAGCTCCCTCTAATGATAAAAATACCACTACTAACATGACTTACAAAATCCACTCAAAGATTACTAATAAAACTGTAAATCCTTCAGGTCATTCAGATGGTAGTCTAGTGACAAACAGTACTGTTTGTCATAGTAACCAACCGAGAGGTAGTGTTGGTTCTTCTCATGAGCATTCTATTTCCACTCCTCCACTCAGACTATGAAACCGCACCCCAAATATCCCAATTTTGTTAGTGATTGTCTTCGAATTTCATCCTCAGAAGGATCAATTCAGTTACCTAGCACATCAAAACTCGTTAACCGAAAAGGAGTCCTTTTTAGACCCTCTCTTACCTCCAGCTGTAAAAGCAACAATTAACGCTAGTAACGATCTTCAAAGTATGTATCTCTTATCAAGACTGCGAGAACATAAAATATATGAGTTTGTTCGACTCTACCTGCCATACAGGCATAAAACGTCAGATACAACATGCATTGATGGTAAAACGAAGACCAATCTTAAAGTATTGATACAAAGTGAAGGTCTTCCTATAGAATAAGATGCTCTTCGCAAATTATATTTTAAATATCAGGAGCACCTATGTATCAACCCAGGACAAGCAGAAAAAGATTTTGAGACCTACGCTTGACATGTAAGCTCAAGTCAGATATCTTCGCTTCAAAGGACACTCAATAAAAATACTTCCTCCAAATGCATCAAAATGTTCTACCATAACTGTGGTGTTATGACAAGTAAACTCAGCAAACTTTTTCTTGAAGCTAAATCATGCCCTTTTACTGTCCTTGCTCTAACGGAATAACTTCTTTCGAAATGAAGAGATTCTCGATAGTAGTTGGTCTATATATCAAAATGATCGAGACTATCAAATTACCGGGTTGTCACGAGGTGGTGACCTCGTCGCTACGACCCCATATAAACATTTCGAGCATGCAGTAGCTCGAATCAAACTTAAAAAATTTGACTTGTACATTAGTGCATTTTATATTCCTCCAAAGTTCATTGATGCATGTGGAGTTATTTCTTCACTTGCTGGCCTTTCTAATGAAGAAGATAAAATTATTATACTTGGAGACTTTAATAGGCCTAATTTAACATTTATAGTCGACGAACATGATAATCGTCTCCTTCTAGTCAATCTTCTGGACGACAGTGATTACAACCTTGTTTCTACTTTTTATGGCAATGATTTACAGCAAGTAGCTCCGGCACCCACTAGCAATTTTAATTGGCTAGATCTTATCTTTACCAATGCTTATGACGATGTGGTGGTTAATCCAACCAGTGAGGTGGAAAATCTGTTCTCAAACACCCTCCACCATTCCGTACTTTCGGTGGATTTCAACTGCTGAACTACAGACACTCTTTTGTACAATAACTTGTTTGTATTTGATTTTCAAAATGCTGATTACGGAGCATTTGAAAGCATATTTTTAATATAGACTGGACTGCCATGCTTTCAACGTTAGATATGAATGATGCAGTAAATTTATTCTATCAGCACATCCTTGACGCCGTTGAAAGACATGTTCCTAAAATCAAGAAAAAGGACAAATTATCAGAGCCCTGGCTGGATAGTGATCTTCAATCTTTAATGAACAGAAGAAATAAACTGTATAAAATCATGCAAAGTAGATCTGATGTGAATGACGAAATTAAAAGAGAGCATGATGAACTGTCAAAAGAATTTCAATTGAAGTCACGCGAGGCCTATGAAGTATATGTTAATGTTATAGGTGAAAACATCATCAAAGATCCCAAGAAATTTTTTGAATTTGTGAAAATCAAGCGCAAAGCTCATGGCTATCCTAAGCAAACGACCTTTAAAGACTGCAGTTCTGCTCTCCCTGAAGAAATCAGTAATTATTTTGCAGACCAGTTTCAATCAGTTTACTGTTCAGCAAACAATTTCCATCATTTTTCACAACTAGACACAGAATGTGGGCCTGTACTGCAAGAAATTTCGGTTTCAGAGGGTGACATATTCAAAGTGGTTGAAACTCTTGATTTGAATCATGGAGCTGGCTCTGATTTACTTCCTCCAATTTTTTTATTTCAATGCAGAGAACAATCTGTTTTACCTCTTTACATCATTTTTAACAAATTGCTATCAAGCGGCGTATTCCCAGCATACTGAAAATCCTCCTAGTTAACTCTAATCCATATAAACAAAAACGAAGGAGCCGTTGACAATTATAGAGGGATTGCCATACTATCCACTACCCCAAAGTTATTTGAAAAAATGGTATGTTCCAAAATATCACCTTTTATTGAACAGCGTCTCAATGACCAAGCATGGCTTCAGAAAAAATCGATCCACAACCACCAACTTAACAGTTTTGGTCTCTAACATCCTTTGTTCAATGGAAAATGGACACCAAGTCGACGCGATTTATACTGACTTTAGTAAGGCTTTTGACAGTGTCGATCATAAGATTTTGTCTCATAAATTGAATAAATTTGGAATCACTGGCTCCCTACTTCATTGGCTGGTGGTAAAAGCTCAAAAATCGTCAAACGGAATTCATGTCTATTCCGGTGTTCTTCAAGGCAGTCACCTCGGACCTCTTCTCTTCAACATTTTTTATAGCGGACCTTTCTGAAGTGTTATCCGATATACCACAGTTATTTTATGCGGATGATCTCAAATTATATCATGTGAAAACATCCATAAGTGATTCTTTGTTCCTGCAGGACAAAATAAATACTCTATTAGAGTGTCTAACAAAAATCTTCACATTTGAAAAGTATAATTTCATTAAGTACAATTTTATTATCTGATTATCACCTCAATGATACAAAGCTTTCCAGAGTTGATAGTGTAGTAGATCTTGGTGTTCACTTGGATAAGAACTCTGCTTTAATTTGCACTACGATGATGTTCTCTGCAAAGCGAATAAGCTTTTAGGTATCATCAAACGACGCGCGAAAGAATTTAAGAACTTGTGGGTAACGAAAACGTTATACACATCATTAGTGCGCCCAATTCTGGAATACGCTTGTGTCGTTTCGAATCCGGTCTTTAATGTTCACTCAGAGAGGTTTGAGTCCGTTCAGAAACAATCCCTACTGTTTGCTCTGAGATCACTTTATGATCCAAAAAATTTCCATAATTAGAACATTATGCTCTTGCTTCACATTTGATGTCCTTAGAGGAACCGTTAAAGTTCAATATCTAATCGAAAAAATAACCATAAACAAGCCAGTAAGATTTACGAGACATTCACCTTTGCTCTTAGAAAAAAAAAACATCATACTATCTATGCTGACAATAAGCCGATAAATAGGTATGTAAAAATGTTCAACAAGATGAGCCATCTTTATTCCCCAACCACATCTACATCCCAATTTAAATCCAATTTATAGAAATTCCTCGATTCCTAATCCTTCACTGCAAATGTAAATTTATATTGTAAAAATAAAAAAAACTGTGATATGTATTTTAATAGAATGTAAGATATATACCTTGTTTGGTCAAATAAATAAAAATAAATAATAGTCCTCAGCCCTTCTGGTCATACAAACGTTTCCCGGAAACAACATCCCATAACCCTAATATCTTATCATGGCATAACTGCCAAAAGATCTGATGGGCAAGCTATCAGTGACCTTTTTGCTAAATTCTTTTCCTTCAGATTTAACGTTTCAAACCCCATTTATTACTCATTGTGTTCCTCCTCTTCTCCTATTGTGCACTCTAATGTGACCTCTCTATAGGAAATTGAAAGTTAACTGCTCGCTTTTGACATTAATGGTGGTGCGGGTCTTGATGGAATATAAAATCTGTTCTTAAATGCATTATCTTCCTAATTATCTACTCCACTGTGAATTATTTTCAACATTAGCCTTTTCAGGGTTTTGTAAAATAATTTTACAAAACCCAGCTGAAATCAAAACCTGTATGTCCGTCCATGTTTCACAGCACTTTTTCTCACGAAGCATATACTCGTAAGCTAGAAACATCAAATTTTGTCTGTAGGTTTAAAATGGTGCCCACCTCAAAGTTCAACAACAACAACAATTTTGTAAGGTATTAACGGAGGAGTCAGATAGGCAATAATGATATCAAATGAAAGGTCTTGATGAGAAGATTTCAAAACAAGTCTTAAACTGGAGTATTTTCTTCAAGGGGTGCAAAGAGAGGGAAAATACACGAAAAAATGTGTCCTCCCTCGCAATTGGACACCTGTGATCTAAAAAAATCTGAAAAAAATCGTGGAGACAGGTGTTCGTGAGCACAACAACAACAAATACCTTAGAATTCAAAATTCGCTCTACTTTGTAAATGATGATATGATCTTCGAATTTCACATTTTACCCGACAAAACCGTATAGATATCTTTAAACTCAACGACATTCAATATTTAAGTAGTCTTATAGGAAACTCCTATACTTTATGAAGTAATAACTTAGCCCTACGCCACTTACCCCGATCAGCCGATCCATGTACCCTACGCTATTGACGTCGACGGCTCGAGAGCGACCTTTTAACCACTCGCTGCCACTGAACCGCAATTTGACAGGTGTCAAAAGGAAGAAGAATACGTCCTGTTTGCGCGGGATCAGAGTTCCACGTTGTAAGACCTCAGGGTGCTGATACCGGCCAGACTAAAGAACAAAAAAAAAGGAAAAACAAACCACGTGAACGTCAGTGGCAGCCGCCTTGAGTTGGATCCTCCCGGACATCATCCCGGATTGCGGATGGCTGTGCCTCCACCTGCACCATCTGCAGTTTCCCATGACAAGCGAGCCCTTTTACGTTGCAAGTAAGTTCTATAATAGATTTTCATTACAGCGTCTAATTATTTTCAAACCCAGCGTCAGTGGCGTGGAGCTCCCACCAACGCAACGGCGGCTCCCTAACGGAATCGGAAGCGCAGTGAAACGATTTAAGTGTGAATGGTTGACGTCGGGAGCAGTGGACGCACCGACCTTACACCAAAGTAACGTGGTGGAGTTGGACATATCGCATTGAGAAGCAATATGCGAAGGATGTCTCATGGTGGACAACTTCGAGGGCCTTTCTTTCGCTTACCCCCCTAACGTGGCCGACTATGTCCTAATGCAAATAGCTCACTATTGCCTGAGGGAAACATTTGAATCAACTGGATGCCATCAAGCTTCTAACTTGGGACTGAACGCAATCACAACACATTGCGAAGAATTAGAATCGCTGAATCTGGACAAGAGTGAATCTGTTGAGGTTTGTGATAGGAATACGAACGAGCAAGTTGATAACTCCTCATCGACAACATGACAGTGCAATCTATATCTGATCATCGGTTTGTACACTGGAGAGTGGTTCTTAAGTGCAAAGGAAAGCGCTATTTGATGACTGGCTTATATTTTAGTAAACGTCTGGCATTCTGGCATTAAGTTTCAACCCTGACGCACGGAAATGTAAAAAGGACAAATTCAGTGCGGAGTTGCGTGAAAGTAAGTTCGTCATTATCCTAGTGTAGCCACATAGAACTTTACAGAAATTAATTGGAGTAGAAAATTGATGTGGCCCTATTTAAAGATCATGGAAGAATACGTTCCTTTTCTGCCCTAGAAACAGTGAAAGCAGGTGGTCTTCTATGTTAAATTGAAAATTTTCAGATACGTCTCTGTAATCTGCGCCGATTAGCTAGTGATTGTCGACGTAGCAGCTCCGTATTCCAAATAGTTTCTAGAAACATATCCTTACTTTACTGGGCTGCTATGGAAATGGTTGTGGGATCGTACAGATAATTATCTCTATCAGGAATACTACTAAATATATATAATGCCTATTTCAACCAGGCATAGTCAGTCGAATGGAATCAGTGCATTGATTACAACCATTTCTAATTTGATGTACGGTAAAAATGCTGAAAGAAATATTCAGTAATGCCTTTCATTTGTTTTTCACGAAAATCTGCTGGATGAAATTCAATCTTTAATGTGAAGAATTTTAACATTGAAATTAACGATTCTTCACTTTTATTAAAAAAATTAAAACATTAAAAATTAGAGCTGTTAGGCTCAAAATTTTTCCAAGAGCGATTTGCTTCATGAAGGTAAACAAAAGAATATTGTATAAACCGTAGGCCACGAATATCAAATACGTCCAAAAATTGTCAACTATAAACCTGTAATGCTACGTTCACTTCAGAATCTTGCCCGTAGGAAGGAAATTAGATTTGTATGCAACAGTAAAAGAAAGAATATTCTTTTTGGTTTTTTAAAGAAAGAATGACTTATGGAGTGACACCAAAGTATTTAAGGAATAATATTGCGTTTATTAAATTTAATTAATTTATCTCTCAAATTCTTGTTGGAAAAGATCACTTCCAGATTGAAGAGTTACCTTGAATAATATTTGTGGCAGTTTGATAAAAAGCTCATTCGTAATCCATTTTATTTTAGATACAGATGTAAGAAACTATACAAGATATATAATTTTAATTAGTCAATACAAATAAGTTGAACAATGAAGGCATATTCTTCAATTTAAAACTAAAGTAAACTTTATGTAAAAAGGAACTCATAATTTTCTGTAAGAGGCAATGAGCGATAAACACCTTCTGGTAAGAAATTTTCGTAAGGTGTTTCTCTAACAATAAAATGTGTAAGGTATATACCAATAATTTCTAAACTATCAAATTCCCAACCTTGTACTTCTAAAGGCTTTTTCGAAATTGTCTAAATTAGCTTTCACTAAGCATATGAATACTATTTATTTACTTTTATATGTTAGAGTATATAGTTTCAGTAACTTTCACATGATGGGTTATAATACAAATCTAACTACAGGTTTACTTAAATACACATAATATTTTCTTTGTACAAGTTTTGAGGTTGACAAAATTATACAATATGTGTTACGTTAAAAAAAAATGCTGGGCGCTTCGCCGCATAAACGATTCTGGCTTGGGGCCTTGGGGTCCCGACTAGCCCGTGGAGATGGGGTAGGTAGCGCCACTCGCCAACCCTAAAATTGCCCCCCGAAAGCCAATTGGAGAGCTTGCGGCTCCTCGGAATGGTCCTCCTACTACCACTAACTTCCACAAGAAAAATCACTGCCTAAAAAAATCACAAAAAGAACCCTGAGGGGACCAATCGCAGCTTGAGGTCCTAGACGGACGGATCCTTGCACACTCTGGACCGAGCTAAGCTTTCGGTCAACACTGCGCGCTCCACGTGCGAAAACACTGCTGTAACACTGTCACGACTCCAAAAATGTTATATAAAACAAAATCAACTCTACCGCAAGTAATTAACGCAAATATTATTCTTTCACAACAATTTTAATACAAGATTGATAATAAGAAAAAGGAATTTATGGAAACTTAACACTTACTCTAACGTTGGGGGCCCCGCCGATGAACGAAGTCCTCGCTTTCCATCAATCTTCTGTTCTCATTCCAAACTTCAGTTGTCTCGCGCAGTTTATCTACTCCTCTTCTCTCAATGCGTTGATGAATCCCAGATGTATGCAAAATTTGCGTCCTCTGCTTGAAAATAAGTTGTACGCTGCCTGTCTTTGATGATCGTCCTTCGTTGGCCAGAAATCCGTGCGAAAAAGAGACCGTTTCCGTGGTCGATGGCTCTTTTATTGACTTGATCCAACGGCTCTTTTACTTGAGTTGGAGAACCCAAGTTCAAGACCACAAAATTCATCACGGTTGCTCAACCTTGCAGCGTTTATCTCAGGTGCAAACCCAGTTTTTTACACGGTACCATCTTCCTTTCGTGCACTGTACTGTATTACCAGTAACAACCTTACCGATTAAATGTCAGTCGTGTTAAATACTAGTTATTCCGTGCGTCGCAACTGAAATTTGTGTGAGAATCATGTAAGTATATCCCATCGCAAGCTTTAGCATGGAGGTTTGGTTCTAGAATAGGTTCATTTTGTTTTTCAGGTAACATTTTTCGGATAACATCATCGGCTCCCTTAAATCCCTTTAATTGCATTCTATGGTTTATTGCCTCCGTGATGCTTTTGAATTTCACAATACCAATGGTTGTCTCTGCCGCATATACAAATGTCACGTCAGGATCATCAGGAGTTTGTCAGTATCGATATACGTAACAGAGCACAACAGCTACAAAATCTAACAGGATGTCGAGTGATTGAAGAATTCATGGCGATAACATGATGGACGAATTGAATCAAACAGATTTCGAGAATAATGCGTTTCCGGATTTGACGGAAATCACAGATTTCCTAATGCTATATCAGGTTAGTGTTATTCGATCCTTGGCGAAACTTCTACCACATTTACAAATGATTCGTGGCAATACGTTGTTTGAGGAATTTGCATTGATCACATTTGAAAATGCCAATATTGAGGAAATTGGTTTAACATCACTTGTGACAATCAATCGTGGTGATGTGCGAGTCGAGAAAAATCCAATTTTATGTTTTGTCACTGTTGATTGAAATCGTATTGCTATGAATGCAACGCCGGAGGCACTACTATTTAGGCACAACAAGGCTACCAACGAATGTCAATTGTGTGGTTTAGGGGGAATAAAAGGTGACGTTAACAGCGGTGATTGTGCTGTCTTCGGCAACAAGCGCTTCTGCTGGGATCAGGATCACTGCCAAAAAATATGTCCGTCGGAATGTTAATTGTTGGATGCATGCTTGGAATACTTCTGGATTTGATTCAATCTGCTTTACAATACCAATCATACTTGTTCCCACCTCGTTCAATGGTTTCACCACGTCCACTTGGAACGAAGTAGCAATTATGCTGACGTTTCGGGGAAGATTTGAATTGTTCACTGCTAGAATAGTGGGATTTGTCTGTATTAGATCACATAAGTAGCCGTAAACATGAGGTGCTTCATCGTCGTCTTCAACAACTGGGAGCTATGAGAGCCATAAATTCAGGATTTCATCCTTGTTGGGAATGGCGGAGCTATTGTATTTAAGTATTTTAGTTACAGCTTAGATATTATTTTCTGTGGGATTGGCATTCTCTGGATCACTACTTTTCGTTGCAAAAATCACTTCTACTAAAAGAGAAATTGCTTGCACTCATGTTACAGATGCTGAGGGACTCGGTTGTGTGTCGTGTGTGTCTCTCGATAAATTCTTGACAAAATTCAAAAGGAATTAGTTTGGGTGTAGTTACATAAAAGTGTTTTTGGGAAAATATGCCCGTCGGAATGTGGAAGTCGTACCTGTAATGGTCAAGGAAAATGTTGCAACGAAATTTGCCTCGGTAGTTGTTCAGATTATGGAAATTCATGTTCCGTTTGCCGAAATTTAGTTACTTATGCTAAAGATGGTGAGAGAATTTTTTTATCCATGAAAAAGAATATATCGTGTTCGGAAAATGGTGTTTGTGCCCCTTCCAGCTTGATGTCTATATATTTTCCATTCGATTTTTTTAAGCTTGTTAATAACACTGAATCAATGTTGCAATGTTGCAAATATCTTGATTTGGAATCCGGACGTCAAGCACTAACTCTTTTTCATAACTTTATCGACTGCGATATAATTTATATGCTGATTTCGATGTTGTTATGACAATTCAGTAAGATAGAATTCAATTGAAATATCCTTTCTTCCAAGGACCATAACAGGAAAGACAACTGCTGACTTAGTTTTATTTGACAATCATGTAGGTTGCATTTGCATACGTATCCTTCTTTTTCCGCTTAATACTTAATCCCTAACATTACTTAATGCTCTTTTAGTTTTGTGACGATTATGGACATAAGAACTTTTCTCGGTAACTTACCAAATAGACAAATTCGTTATATGATCTTGCAAAATATCAAGTACCTTATTTAAAGAAATAAAATTTAAGGTTATAAAAATTTCAAAAAGAAAAATTATTAAGAAATCTAGTACTTAAAATGAATTGGACCATTTTAATTCACACGTTAATATTCAAATTTGTATGAGTTCTTGTAACTAGCAACTTTTTAAAATCTTATTTTAAATTTAAATTTTTTTTGTAAAATATCACGAGCTTATGATTAATTGTAGGAAAAGGGAAGACTCCCTGATATTAAGTTTATAAAAATGAATAAAATGAATTGCTAGGATAATCAAGTCTTTCCTTTCTAGCTAAGCCCTTCTCTTCCAGCAGGAGAATGTCGGCGAACGGTGAGTATGCCGCTACGAGGGCAGGGTTCATGTAGTCTGTGAATGTCTGGTTTCGCGTTGCGGTCGGTACGTGGTGCCATAGCTTGTGGTTGCGTGTTTTTTTATTAGCGTAGATTTTTTTGGGTTTTCCTTAGAGTATTGTATTTCGGGCATCGCGTCGGTGATATTTGGGAACGCGTATTTTTGGCGGTTGTTTTAATTCATTTCCTCCGGGATGGGAAGTTGCCTTTTAGAGTAATCGATGGAAGTTGTTTGACACGCTAGTAAATCGGGCATGTGAACTGGTGGCTAAATTTTTGTAATTCAGACTGAGTCTGCTTGTGGAAGACTCGCGACCGTAACTCCTCTCCGAACTAACTAGCTAGCCAGCAGCTACCTCGGAGTAGACCAAGAGTGTCCGGACTTGTTGACCTGATGCGTACAGTCCGTTGTCACGTTCCAAGACTTCACGTCTAGAACCGATGAAAAGTCAATTCAGGTTTCCTTTGAAAAATCTCGACGTTCGAGACGTGTGAGAAGTAAGATCATTGCAATAAGTTTGATCAAAATTGAATCATATTCCAGGAAGTTATAGTCATTTGAAGTTTCTCCAATTACAATAACAAGAACACACGATTTCGGTATTTAATAGGCTTTCCAGCATTGCAGCCACTGCAGGTTTGATTTTCAAATGAGATCAATAACATAAATATTTTTGGGAATTCATGATTTGAGTGATTTCTGTTGATCTGCAATTAAATTGTGACCATTGCAAGTAGGGAAACAACGGATTTTCTTTTAAACGTGCACATCTGTTTGATATGTTTCTTAAATTTATTCATTGCTGGTGACCGTATTTCGTAAATTGGGTACAAAACCCTTCGGTATGAGCGTAGGTCTGTCTATTTAACTTGTTTTCTGCTGTTTTCCCGAGGTCTGGCAGCATGTTAACATCTTTCCCGTCCGTAAGTCCGGAGATCGTAGTGAAATCTGGAAGTATCGTTCAATTTCTTTAATGTCTTGTTTTGGCAAGCTCCTTGAAAGAAATGTGCATAGCAAAATATACGATGCTATAAGTATCCTGTTTGCAAATGAGCAACATGGCTTCATTAATGGCCATTCGAGAATAAATAATTTGTTAGAACTTACGAATACCATCTCTCTTGCTTCTAACAAGAGCCATCAGGTAGATGTCATTTACACCGATCTTGCAAAAGCTTTTAACAGTGTTGATCATAGCCTTCTAGCTGACAAACTCCGATCGTTCCGTATTTCCAACTCAATCCTCTCATGGACCCTTTTCCTCTTATTCTATCACCTTTCGTTACATGGAATAATTTATCGTCGGTCACATTTAGTCGAAAATCCGTTGTTCCTCAAGGATCAATTTTAGGCTATCCTCTACTTGTCTTCTTTAGGCTGATTGTTTAAAAATTAATCATTGCATCAATTCCGGAAAAGATTGCTCATACCTTCACGAGAATCTTGAGAATCTCCAAAATTGGTGTCAAGGGAATTTACTTCCTCTTAATATTTCAAAACGCTGTCGCATGAAATTCACCAGCAAAATTCATCCACTAATATATGAATACCGGATTGATGGATCGCTGCTCGCACTTGTAGACAAATTTAAAGATTTGTGAGAAGTATTTGGCCCATGTTTGTAATTTGACACCCATATTTCGTACATAACCCTAGACCTTCACGCCCTTCTATATCTTAACTGGTGTCCATCTATTTGTACTCTTAGCCCAATTAATCCTTGACTATGCCTCCCAACTATGGCCTCCTTACTATACCAATCTATTGTATGCTGTTGAGACTGTACAGCGTAAATTTACGCGTTCTCTATTTTACAAATACAATCTACGTTACAGCTTCAACGATGAGCGTTTACAGATTCTCTCCCATCACTCTAAAAAGGAGAGAATTCTTAGACCTGTGTTGCATATTTAAAATATATCACGGTATTCTCTCATCCAACCTTCATTTTTAGTACGCGTATCACATTGCTACAATGAACGTCAGCAGCTTTAAATGCTTTTAAAAGCATATTATATAACATTCTCCTTAGCTCCTAATTCTTTATTAGTAGTTTATATTCTTGTTGTTTTTTCTATTCAAGTAGTTTACTTTTTTTTTGTTGCATTTATTATACTTCATATTACCTATTTCGTGATTAGAATCATAAGGATCTGTAAAATAGCGTGACAAAATATATTAAGGAACTTGGTGTTGTAATGCTGGGAAACTCAAATCACTATAACCGTTGAATACTACTCGTCCTTCAGAAGGGGATACTTGGCCTTACATGTACACATCTAGGTATTAAATTTTATTAAATTTACGGGTACTACCATGACTCAAAGTTGAGTTTCTATGAGCAAATCCGGACAACAGCTGAGAAGGCTGCTTCGGGCGTATCAGCTGCAAGTTGACTTATGGCTAATGTAGGGGACCCAACCCTTCAAGAAGATGCTTCTCAATGAGTGCCGCGAGGTCAATGCTACTGTATGGGGCAAAAATATGGGGCGATACCCTCGGTAAGGAGGTGTACCAAAAACGCTTGCTACAGGCACAGACAAGGGGAGCACTGAGGGATGAGAGTTATTACAGGCATGATACCTGTTACATTCCTTACGAGACCATCAGGCTATTTAACTACAAGGGCGCACGGGAGACGGTTACCCGTGAGGAGAAACAGCGGTCACTCAACGATTGGCAGCAGTTTTGAGCGAATTGAACGAAGGTATAGTGAACTACGCACCTCATCTTGGATCTAAGACCGTTGCTAAATCAAAGGCATGATGAAACGGACTTCTATTTGTCCCAGTTTTTGACAGGCACATCTTATTGCCGAAATTTTCTAGATGACCGTTATTTTTAAGGATTATACAACAAATTTCCTAACGAATGGTTATTCAGGTGTTGTTTTTTTGGTTTTTCTGTTTCATGGATTCTTCTATTTTCTTTTCCTGAATAGTAAGATGTATTCTCTATAAGTAAATACTTGAAGAGGAGAAATGTGAATCTCCTCTCACACAAAGATTGTGTTTGATAGAAGGCTTTGGCCATAAACTTTCATTATGGTGGGTGACATAAGAGAGTTCACGTCTTCCGTGGATGCCGTTACATAACAATTTTTTTATATTTATAGTTTATTTTAGAATATCGTTGGCTAAATTTTATATTTAAAAGACTTCTACCCCATGTTAAATGACAACTTATTTTATGTTTCACTAATAGTTGTCTGTGTGCAACAGTTGGTTAGGGCACACTGCGCTTTTGCAGCAGCTACCAAATTCAAATCTCGATCGGACTATCACCCCACCCAGCTGTGACGAGTACTCATTGATAAATAAGGCTATAATCAAATGATTGAGCGTGATATTGACCATATCAGCTTAAACACCCAAACGGTCATGGTATGAGATACCCTAATAATAAATCTCAACGCCAAGGCACGGATTTGGACCGTTGTGCGATGGATTATTATTGATAATAGTACCATTTTCCACCCAGAGGTCTCTTTATAGGGTGTCACTGTGGCGATCATAAAAACTATTTCCACCACTGAGTGGCGCTGATATCATCTCGAGGAGGTTTGACTTTATACATCTGGCAACCAATCAGCCAGCAACAAGAAGACTTTTCATCAGCTGTTCTTTTTGGCTCTTGGTCGCAAAGCAGATAAGTTTAGTTTCATTTAACGAACTGTTATATATTTAGATTTTTGCAATAAATCGTTATTTACCACTTTAAGTGAGTTTAACGATTGCAATGTGCACGTCTTAATCCACGAGATTCAAGGTGGCTACAACTAGTGACCCTATCATCGATGTGAGCCCCGGCTAGGGGAGCACCCATTAAAATGTTCACTGAGGATTTGACAACCGGCATGTTCGTTCAACATACGCCGCCACAGGCAAGGCGCGACAATAACACGTTACTCGACGCGCTACATGAATCAAGCAAGGACATGATATCTTTGCCCAACTTGTTGCCACCGGTTGATGCAGCAACATACTTTCCACCGTCTGCGGAAGTTGCTTTTGTCAAAGACATGAAATCGCCACAATTTTGGTGAGGCGATCCGACGCTTGGGTTTGTGCAGGCGGAGGCGCAATTTTTCACCAATAAAATAACCTCTGGCAACGCTTATTATTACACGATTATCGCTGCTGTGGACATGGACATCCTGCAGCAAATATAAGCCGTTCACCATGAGTCACGAACAAATACTGTACACTCAAACGGCATCTTGTCACCAGATTCTCCGAATCTAAGGAGCGACAGCTAAACCGGTTGCTCACAGGAGCAGACCTCGACGGAAAACAACCCTCACAACTTACTTTTTATGGAATTGTTTGCAGCTACATATAAATGAGTTGCATATTTTGAATAATAATTTTTCTGAAAAATTATTAGAGAAGAAAAATGTTAGAAGAAGGTGGTTTCGACGTGTGCACTAATTCTCCTCAGGCCATCACTCTTAGATACACACCGGTGATGGCGACCACCATGCTCAGAGGTGAGGGAGTTAATTTTTAATTTTTCTACTTATGCAAACTCAATATGTTTTTGTATCTGCAAGTTATATTCAAGGTAAATTTATCTTGTAAGTACTTGTATTAGCTAAACTTTTTTTTTAATTGGATCATTTCACCCTTTTCAGATCAACTTAATGTAAATCTATACGACAAATTTGCTCTACATTTGAAGCTTATCTAACGTCGCGCGGATATAGATCACTCTTTCGGATGGCTCCGATAGCTTTTTAAATAGATTTACATTAAGTTGATGTGAAAAAGGTGAAATGATCCAATTAAAAAAAAAAAGTTTAGCAAGCCCTCACAACTATTTCGAGATTAATTTGTCTGAGGACATCCTCAAAATATTGTGGATGAAATGACTACCAGTGAATGTCAGGTGCTACAAAAGTAGCAGAACGCATAGTGGAAAACAGTGTTCTGGCTTACGTATTGGCTACAAAGGCCACTCTACTACAGGCAGCCGCGCCTGATACGTCGGAACTCAACAAAAGGCGTCAGCTTAATAGCGTTGCTGTCCAGATGACAAAATCATTAAACAATTTCAACACCTCTGATTTGCATGGTGCGACAGGTGGTGCAAGAGGCCACTGCGTTTCAACTAACAACGACGCTTGCTATTAGCATGAAAGATTTGGCGTAGCTGCAAATTGGTGCTCGGAACCTTGCTCGTTTCAAGCAAATCAGCATCAGGGAAACTGAGACAGTTGCCTTCCATCACCGGATTGGTAGACAACATAGATAAAATTCCGGAATTCCGACTACACATAGCCGATCAGCTCTCACACTTAAATTTCCTAATCGACTCCGGATCTACCGTCTCGTTTCTGCTTAAACGCTTCGCTCAACTTCAACAGCCGCAAATGCTTACATTATATGCCGCCAACAACACCACAATTCCCACGTATGGTAAACGACCCTTGAAGATGCACTTAGGTTTTAAGTGTCTTCTTCTTCTTCTTGGCACTACAACCCCTTGCGGGCCTTCGCTTCCTGCAAACAGCGCCTCCAACTGTCTCAGTCCGTTGACCGCGTCATGCGATTCCAAAATCCGAGCAGCGATGAACTGTCTTCGTCGACCGAGTCAGACCAGCGTTTCCTCGGTTTCCCCACTGGCCGCCGGCCTTCAGTTCTCCCAACGAATATCTTGTTTCAAGCGTCTATTTGCGTGGAATTTTATTGTAGCAAGTGTCTCTACACCAGTCATCGGGGCGGATTTCTAGACATATTACGGCCTTTTGATCGATTTAAAAAACAGAAGGCTTTTAGATGACAATTCTATCTGCTCCAGCCCAGGACAAATCGCTCTGGTGGATGTTTTCGTGGTGTCCACGACACATGCAAAGGCAACCACAACGGCAACTATCATTCAGTCTACGACTCACGACACGTTCCCAACAACAACAACAATACACACATCAGCACCAGCTAACCAAGTGGCATATTTCATCAAAACAACTAGACCATCAGTTTTTCAACGGCCTAAAAGTCTGACAGGCGAAAAACTGAAAGCAGCACGAGCAGAATTCGATCGGATGCTTAAAATGGGTATTCGCCCTACATCGAGTAGTCCTTGGGCCAGTCCCATCCATATGGTGGCCAAAAAATCTGGGGGCTGGAGAGTTTGTGGAAACTATCGCAAAGTTAACTCTCAGACAATACCGGATCGATATCCAATTGCACATATCCACGACGTGGCTGACCAGCTTCACGATAAAACTATATTCTCGAAGTTGGACCTAGAACGGCCTTACCACCAGATCCCGATGTCCGAAACTGACATAAAAAAGACAGCCGTTACAATACCATTCGGGTTGTTAGAATAATTGGTCATGCCTTTCGGTCTTAGAAATGCCACACAGACTTTTCAACGGCACATGGACAACATCCTCTACGGACTGGAACTCGTCTTCTGATATATAGATGATATTATCATCATACCAGACAATGCTGACTAACATCGAGAACACCTCAACATTGTCCATCAACAGCTTGAGTAAATAACTTGCACATTAACATTGATAAGTATGCTTTTATTCAAACGGACATAGAGTATTTGGGCTCCCCGATCAACAAAAACGGTTCACAACCAACACAAGAGCGAATCACTGCGCTACTTAACTTCAAATAAACTGAGACCATCGTCGAGCTGCGTTGATTTCTTGGGACCTGCAACCTCTACAGACGTTGTCTTAAACACTCAGCCCACCATCAAGCATCGTTAAACACTTTTTTAAGCAACAGCAAGAGAAACGGTAGTCGCAAAGTTTCTTGGACACTACCAACGGAATCAGATTTGCAAATGTGCAAACGCGACCTTGCAACTGCAGCCTTACTCGTCCATCCGGCTCACAAGGCACAACTTCAACTTGTCACTGACGCATCTGACATTGCTATCGGAGCAGCCTTGTAACAGTACGATGAAGAACACTGGCATCCACTCGGCTTCTTCTCTTATAAGCTGAGCCCAACAGAAGCTAGATACAGTGCGTATGATCGCGAACTACTAGCTATTTATGCCGCAATCAAGTTTTTTAGGTATCCTCTGGAGGGTCAGCATTTTATTATCAAAACCGACCACAAGCCTTTAATCTACGCATTCGCTCAAAGTCTTGACAAAGCTAATCCGAGACAATTGAGACAGTTGGACTTCATCTCTCAGTTTTCGACGGAGATAGTCCACATCTCCGGCTCAGCGAATCTGGTAGCTGACGCCTTCTCCAGAATTAATACGATCAACATGCTATTCACCTTAGACCCAACTCAACTAGCTTGAAAATCCAACAACACAACAGGAACCAGCCCAAAATTCGATCATGTACACATCGACATCGTCATTCTGCCATTGGTAAGCTGGTATCGATACTGTCTTACCATGGTAGGCAGGTTTTTACGGTGGCCAAAAGCAGTCCCCATGCAAGACATGACTGCCGATACAGTCGCCAACGCTTTTTACAACACCTGGGTTGCGCGTTTTGGAACTCGCAAAATGTTGACAACCGACGAGGGCGCTCAATTTGAGAGCGCACTTTTTCGAGCCCTTACCAATCTGACCGGAACGAAACGAATTAGAACAACACCCTATCATCCTGCGTCCAATGGTGCGATTGAGCGATGGCACCGAACCTTCAAATCAGCTCTTATGTGCAGTCAACCAACATCCTTGATAGAACGACTTCCAGCTGTTCTACTAGGGTTGCGAGCGTCACTCAAGCAGGACTTGGAAGTTTCACCCGCCGAATTACTTTACGGCGAACAGCTACCTGTTTTACAAACGAAGACATGCCAGCCAATCCCACCCTTTTTGTCGAGAAATTTCGTGAGCACATGCGACTCCTTCGACCGACACCAACAGCTCACCACATAAAAAAAAGCCTTTTTCAATACAAGGATCTCTAGGCTTGCGAGTCGATGCAGTCAGACAGCCGTTGGAGCAACCCTACACAGGACCACACGAGGTGGTTAAACGGATTAACGATTACGTCTTCATTATCAAGATAAAGGGATAAGATGCAACCGTCTCAACCGAACGACTCAAACCAGCGTATACTACAAAAGATGGCAACGAACAACATCATGATATTCCCCTCAGAACGTACAGTCGGACGTCAAAGCCAACATCAACTTGACGTCATTCCTGGAAAGGGGGTACTGTGGCGATCATAAAAACTGCTTCCACCACGGAGTGGCGCTAACGAGGAAGTTTCACTTTACACATCTGGCAATCAGCTTGCACAAGTTAAGTTTCATTTAACGAACTGTTTTATATTTAGATTTCTGCAATAAATTGTTATTTACCCCATTAAGTGAGTTTAACGATTGGATTGTGCACGTCGCAATCCACGGGATTCAAGGCGGCTACATCACCCAATCCTGGTACCTGTAGAGCTGCTTCTGTAATCTACATCATAATAGCCCTGTATAGTATTTTCATAACCAATCGACTTGAAACAGCTCCCTGCTACAGTTGTGCACCTTAAAAGGAACATCAAAGCTTATACAAACAGGAGATCAAATCGTCTGTTCTGATGGGGGGCGGAAAATGATCGAAACTCATTTATGGTATATGTATATATATTCATACCCCGAGGCATCATATAAAACTTGCCAGTCATAATCAATCGGCTTGTAATGGCATCTGCCATTTGCGAATTAGAAACTGGCTCTTATATCGATATCAATTAAGCCTTTATATTCTGGGATCTAGTCAAGCTCTACTTTTCTGCTATCACAATAGAATCTAAATCTTGTATTTAAAGTATTTTTTCCAGAAATTATTCATACAAAATCTGAGCAATTCCATCTTTTAGATAGCAACAGCCCCAAAATGAGTATACAGATATTTTTCTCGAATAATTTATTGCATGCTACCCACATACTGTAAACTTACATACATTAATAAAAACAAAAATATATTCATCACAAAATTTCACCACGATCGATATTCCTGATGGCTTCCCGCTATTTCGTTACCCTATATTAAAGCTTCTAATTATGCATTTAATATACATATTCTACTGGTCTAGTGAAGCAGGTAAAGCTCTAAATTTTAATGAATAATACTGTCTAGGTTATTATGCCAAACAGAAGGGCGTCCCTTGAGTCTGAGATGTGGTAAAATAAAGGTGAAAAATGGAGCATAACTGCTTCGCTATACGCTTTAAAATCCGAGCCAGGGACATACGAGTACATACTCCTGAATTAATGAATATACTCGCGTGTCTATAAGGGATGCTTCTGCATTGCAAAGTAACTAAAAATAAATGCTAGGTGATGCACATTTTGGTTGAATCTGGAATTATTTTCATGCAAATTGAAGCTGCGTCCGAAAAAAACTATGTTACAATTTTTCTTAAACACGGAGCAATTTCTTCATGAAGTGTGAAGATTTCAATCAACATATACTACTTACGGTAGCCTTAAAAAAATGTTGAGGGCACAAATTCACTTTGAGATGTATTCAATGAGCACAATATTCAGTAAGAAAGTTTAATCTTTCGCCTTCCTTAAGATATCTTTGGTAACGATTGCTGGAACTGTAAACTTACAAACATGAAGGAAAACTGAGCTCAACCATTAATTACAAAGTAACGATTATTTATAGACGCTTTATAATCCATTCATATCAGCTCATTAATCAGAGGATGATCCTTCCGCATAACACTGTTTACATAAGTTTTCCATTGATGTTTCCTAAGTACAATTTGCTTATCTAAGCTTTTCCCTAGAAAGAAAAGTTTGATTTGTGCTGTATTCAATGATTGACAGTAAAGAGATAAGATTTTTTAACAGTCAATTTATTGATGTTCAGTTTGTTATGAATAATAGCTGGGAGATAAATAATTTTAGACAGTCAAATGTGTCCTATTTTGAGCTATTATACATACATATATATAATATATATATACATATATATATATATATATATATATATATATATATATATATATATATATATATATATATATATATATATATAGTGGCGGCAAAATAGTCACTAAAAGTTGCTCATTTTATCATAAAGTATTGACTGTTATAGAAATTTTATTTAAAAATTTTAACCCTGATACAATTATGTCTACAATTTCAATAAAATATTACAAGAAGTATAAGATAAACAGAAAAAAATCCAAATAAAACAGAGCATAGTCCACATTTGGATGGAAAAATAGTTAGAAAAAGCAGTTGAAAATAAAAATAATTTAAAGTAAACAGCTCCAATTTTTTGTATTTGATTATCTATTTTGAAAAAAAAGCCAATATTTTGTCGGGTAGCCCTAATTAACAATAATGGTTAAGCAGTGTTTTGGTATAGAAACTATTAAATCCAGGCGTCACTTCAGTAGGATGTTTCTTCAAGCTTGCTCTATGTGCCTGAATGATGCAGCAGAATTTTTCGATTTTTTTTTTGTCTGCAAGCTTCTCGCCACATCGGCCCATGAGTTCACAGTTGGCTTGAGGTCGGGGCTTTGTGGCCATCAGCTAAGGATGTTTATCTATCCTTCCTCGCTCCAACACTTCACTAGGCATGAAGTGTGCTTACTAGTAGCATCGTTATTTTGCTGGAAAATGTAGGAAAATTGCATTTAGTCAAAAGCGTATGGCTCCGCAACATTAGCCAATATGTTTTATAGACAAACTAATCCATTCAACCATCAATTCGCACAAGTGGACCAACAGCGTGCCAGAAAAAGGCTCCCCTGCCATCACGTTTCCACCTCTATACCTGATTGTTTCGAAGGTGTACCTAAGATCGAGCTCTTTGTTTTGGGGTCACCTTACATACTGTCTTCATCGCTCCAGAGAATCCTTTTCCAGAATGCAATGGAGTTTCTTCATTGTCTCTGGCAAATTTCAATTATTATTACTTGTGAGAAAAGGATTCGCCTTATTTAAACGGCAAATAAGCGTATCCTCTCTATCAGTTGCCTTACTCGCTCTTCCTTTCCTTAAATGATTTCCCACGCTGCCTGTGTCAGTGAAAACTTGTACACCAACTTCTTTAACACATGAGATCCTTGGCGGTGGGTCTCATGAAAGATATTTCGAGGCAGTACTTATGGGCAATCAACTTTATAAGAGGTAGTTTGCAGCTTTTAGTTTTCCCCATTTTTTTTTTTTTTTTTGTTTTTCGGATAAAATTAAAATATTAGAATATATTGTTACATATACAAATAATTCTGCGAGCTACTGTCGCAATTGTTTTCACAACTATTAAGAGCATCATGATCAACAAACGAATGTACTCGAAAAACCACCAAGCATGATCAACATCTGGAAGTGAGTCACCGCCCATTCATTAAGCTGCTCGAATATTCCACATAGTTCGGCAATGTACGAGAAATGGATTGAATGACTAGAGACCCTATATAAAGGTGAGCTGAATGAATGGGGGGATCATTACAACCACGATATAGTAAAACTGCGATAGTGTGGAGTGTGAATTAAAAGCGATATTAATTATGATGTGATAGACAGTTGAAATAAAAACTGATAGACAAGCTGTAAAATAATGAAATCAATTATTGTGCATTCTTAGTAAATAAACTCTTTTAACTTAATTTAAAAGACAGTGTATTTTCACTTTCCCGGAATATTAAAATTATCGGCCGCGAACCATAACACGCGACAGTGGTGTCGAGAAAAGAGATAGAAAATTTCGAAAGTGAAAACTTTTAAACATTCTTAAAGTGCACAATGGTGAAAAAAGAGCCGAAATAGTTTGAAAAAATTCAACGAAGCCTAAACTTAAAAATTAATGAATTATCCATGTCGGATTTTAAGGAAGAGTTGGAACAGCGATACCTGGCTACGCAACGAACAAAGGCCACACTGAATGCACGCTTGCGCGACGCGATTGAATCGGAAGGCGCGTATCTGGATTCGGGTAAGCCCTCAGATGCAGAAAAAGGCGCAGATGGTGGAGAAGTAGAAACACCAAAATTAAAGGCACCAAAAAATGCGCTGATGCAAATGTTGATGCTGATACAGCAAAAGCAGCGGCAACTGTCATCTAATCTAACTGCGAAGCTAAATGAACAGTCAATTGATTTAACTGTGAAGCTAGACCAAAAGCTCAACCAACAAGCATTCGAAATCACACAGAATCTGGAGGAGCAATCAACGAAGCTAAATGAACAATCAGCGAAGCTGGACCAACAACCGATCGAAATCAAGGCAGATTTTCAAAAACAGTCAACCAAAATAAAAACGGAGCTCGGTAGTCTCAACAACCGAATTGCGTACGTCGAAGAAAAGGTATACCAGGTCGAGGAGAGAATCAACCATGATATCAGCCAGGTCGAGAAGAGAATGAACCATGAGATGGAAAAAGTGAAAAAGGACCTGGAAGCAGTGACGGCAGTAGTAACCACCCCACCAGCCCCGCTTATAACCACGGCGCAAAGCTCGTCCAGAAATGTGAAAGCACCAATATTTGACGGACAATCAGTCTGGAGCTTTTACAAAATCCAGTTTGAAGCCGCTGGGGCAAATCACTGGAATGAGCAGGAACAAGAAACTGCATTAATTCTAACTCTAGGAAGCCCAGCTGCCAAGCTTTTGCAGACGATCCCCCTTGAGACGCACTCAAACCCGGCTGCAATAATGAATGCGCTCGACATGCGTTATGCAGACGATCACCGAAAGCAGATTTATCGCGCACAGCTACGGCATCGGATACAAAAGTCTGGCGAAACCTTACAGCAGCTAGTCCAAGACATTGAGCGACTGGCACTTTTGGCTTATCCAGCTTACGACCCAGAACATCGAGATACCGCAGCGACAGAAACATTCATCAGTGCATTAAAGGACCAGGAATTGCAACAAGCCGTGTGCTAAGCCCAAAAGCAAACGGTTAAGGATGCATTGGCTTATAGTTTGAACTTTGTGGCAGCGAAAAATGTGGCTCGTACCACTGCCCGGCTTTGCGAGGTAGTGGCAGATGAGTGTAGGTGTTAACGCGGGGAAATTGAGCGAAAACCGCAAGTAAATGGTGGGCCTAGATGCTGAAATTGCGGTGAGAAGGGGCACCTGCAAAGACACTACAAGAAGCGAAGAACACCGGGCTATTGTCCCGGGTGTGCAGCTAGGAGAAGATCTAGACCGAGTCAGGAGCCCAGAATGGAAGCCAACTTCGTGGAGATTATCCGGCCAGACCTAGTCAGGCAACGACTACTTCATAACGGCAGAATTTTCTCACTACGGACAGCTAAGGCAAAAACTGCACCTGTCCATGGAGAGATTAGCCTCCAGATACAGTTGGGAGACCTGGTGTTCTGACTTAATTTTCTGATCGCGAACATTATGGATGACTGCATTCATGGAATTGATTTTCTGTGACCACATGAACTCACGTTGGACTTGCGCAAACATGTATTGAAATGGCAAAATGTCGAAGTATTGAATGAGGATCCCAGCGTCCAAATTCCCGAGATGAATTTTTGTACTTTTTACCGACACTGATGTACCGGATTCTTCCAAGAGTTTTGTATGGGCTAAGCGTGACGATGATTCCGGAGACCACCGATCTTATCTGATCAAGCCAACGAAGAGGTCTGCATTGCGCAGTTTGATTGTAGGACGAAGCCTTATAAGATCTATAAGGAACGGATACGTGCCAGTTAGAGTCCATAACACTGCAGACTCAACCACGAGCATCAAAGCGGGAGAATTCATCGGCAGCGGCAGCTTGTTTTCACCATCACCTCTTTGGAAGCCACTGACGACCATCATTGGAAAAAGAGGCAAGATGCAGGCAAAACCCGGCGATCCACGTCTGCAATATTGAAGCAGGTCAAATTGCCAATGCACCTATTCAAGCGAGCCTCTGATCCGGCCACCAAGTACAGTGACATCTTCTCAACAAGCTCGGCTGACGAATGCCGAACGAGTATGGTAACTCCCGTCATAGATACTCAGGGAGCCAAGCCAATCCGACAAGCACCGAGACGTCTTCTCATAGCCAAACAAGGAGAAGGGAGCGCATTGATCTCGGATATGGAAAAACAAGGTGCTACCGAACCTTCTGTCAGTCCATGGGCCACGCTTGTAGTTCTTGTAAAGAAAAAGGATGGTAGCACTCGTTTTTGTATCGACTACAAGCAGCTCAACGACGTAACTAAGAACGATAGTTACCCACTTCTACGCATCGATGACATCATGGACACTACACTCGATCTCGAGAGTGGCTACTGGCTGCTACAAGTCGACAAGAAGGACAGAGAGAAGACCGCAACTTCAGTTGGGGCCAGATTGTGACAATTTGTGGTGATGCCATTTGGGATTTGCAATGCTCCAGCCACTTTCGAATGCGTGATGGAATACGAGCTACGAGGCCTCACCTGGAAAACATGCTTGGTGTACCTAGATGACATCATTGTTATCGGGAGAACGTTCGAAGTGCATGTGCGGAGCTTGGAGGAGGTTTTCTCCCGATTGCGACCCGCGAATTTGAAACTTAGTCCCGATAAGTGTATCCTTTTTGCAGCTGAAGTAAAATACCTGGGACACGTCGAATGAGCAGAAGGGGTTAAAACAGACCCTGGGAAAATTGAAGCCGCGAAAAGCTGGCGAACACCAAACAACAAGCGACAACTACGAAGTTTTCTGCGTCAAGCGACCTACCATCAAAGATTCGTCAAAGACTTTGCCAAAATAGCTAAGTGTCTCCATCAGTTAA
The DNA here is from genome assembly GCA_963969285.1 of Odontomyia ornata. Classification (NCBI taxonomy): domain Eukaryota; kingdom Metazoa; phylum Arthropoda; class Insecta; order Diptera; family Stratiomyidae; genus Odontomyia; species Odontomyia ornata. The sequence continues at coordinate 132,247,713 of OZ017739.1, forward strand.
CCGAGAAAAATCGTCCGTATGTCTCGAATGAACAATGCCAGACAGCCTTTGAGACCCTGAAGGAGAAGCTGTGTGAATCACCCGGGCTGGCATATCCCAAACCCGGAAAAATGTTTGTAGTTGACACCGATGAGAGCAACGGCGGTATTTGAGCTGTACTCTCCCAGCAGATCAATGGCGAAGAAAGAGTCCTTTCGCATTGCTGTCGAGTTCTTTCAAAAAGTGAGAGGAACTACTGCGTGACCAGGAAGGAGCTATTGGCTATAAAAGAGGCCACCAAGCAGTTCCACAAGTACCTATATGGCCAGAAATTTGTTCTTCGAACGGACCATGCACCGCTGAGATGGCTGCTCAACTTTCAAGACCCCGAGGGACAAGTTGCGAGATGGATCGAAAAATTGCAATCATACGACTATGAAATCGTTCATCGGAAGGGAGAAGTTCATGGAAATGCTGACGCTCTATCTCGTCGTCTATGTCCAGCTAACTGCAAGCATTGCCGATGGATTGAGGAAAAGGAACCGCCCGTTGCGCTGCAATTGATAACGCCCGAATTCGATGAAGGTTGGTCATCTGAGGAGATTCAAAATGCCCAGTTAACCGATGAAGACATCGGGCCATTGTTTGTATGGAAGGAGACAACTGGGCGACCTGAATGGAAGCTCGTTGAGGGACAAATGCAAACCTATAACGTATGCGTGCCATTCGAAAGGATTGCTGTTGACATCGCTGGACCCTTTCCTGAATCTGAATGGGGAAATCGATACACGCTGGTTGTAGCCGATTATTTCAGCAAGTGGCCCGAGGTCTAACACATTCCCAACTAGGAAGCAACTACTGTAGCCGAACAGCTAGTATTAAATTGGGTCAGTAGGTACGTCGTACCTTGCGAACTCCATTCGGACCAATGCCGAAACTTTGAGTCACTAGTTTTTGGCGAAATGTGTGAATTACTGGGAATACGGAAAACGAGGACAACACCGCTGCATCCCCAATGCGATGGAATGGTCGAACGTTTCAACGGCACTCTCAATAAACATCTGGCCAAGTTGGTTGACGAGAACCAAAGGGACTGGGACCGACATATCCCACATACAGAGCTTCCAAACATGTATCGATAGGCCAAGCCCCAGCCAAAGTCATTTTTGGAAAGACTATTCATCCGCCAGCTGATATAAAGTTCGGAACACCCCGTGAGAAACCCCAAACGATCTCGGAGCACGCAAGTGAGCTAAGGCAACGGTTGAACCAGATACATCGGAGAGTGCGAAAACACCTCGAATCGGCTACTGACCGCATGAAAACTAGGTATGATCTGAAGGTTAATTCGACTGGCTTCCAGCAAGATGACTTGGTGTGGCTACATAACCCACAACGGCGAAAGGGTAGTCTCCAAAGTTGCAGCATAATTGGGAGGGGCCATACCGAGTTACAAAGTGAATCAACGACGTCGTATACCGCATACAAGAACACCGTAAGCCAGGAGCCAAAGTGAAAACCGTGCACCTGGACCGTCTTGCCCCATATTAAATCCAAGGAGAATTGACTACTACTGACGACACATCTTTTCGAGGCGAAAAGGACTGAGGTGGGAGCAGTGTTACATGTCCAAATAATTCTGCGAGCTACTGTCGCAACTGTTTTCACAACCATTAAGAACATCAACAAACGAATGTACTCGAAAACCCGCAAAGCATGATCAACATCTGAAAGTGAGTCACTACCCATTCATTAAGCTGCTCGAGTATTCCAGGTAATTCGCCAATGTACGAGAAATGGATTGAATGACTAGAGACCCTATATAAAGGTGAGCTTAATGAATGGGGGATTCAGTTTTACAGCCGCGATATAGTAAACTACGATAGTGTGGAGTGCGAAGTAAAAAGCGATATTGAAGTGATAAACAGTTGAAATAAAAAATCAATAGACAAGTTGTGAAATAGTTAAATTAGTGATTGTGCAATTTTAGTAAATAAACTCTTTTAATTTAATTTAAAAGACATTGCGTTTTCACTTTTACGGAACATTAAAATTATTGGCCGCGAACCATAACAGGCGACATATATATATATATATATATATATATATATATATATATATATATATTTAAAAATATATATATATATATATATATATATATATATATATATATATATATATATATATATATATACATATATACATATATATATATATATATATATATATATACTTATAAATATATATATATATATATATATATATATATATATATATATATAAAATATATATACACTGAAGATGACTCAAAGTAGTCGAAACGCGTCTGCTCACACAACTAAGCAAGGCCCGACGGCTTTTAAAGAAAAAAGAGGATTGGCCTGCGGATATCAAATGAACAAAATTATTGACTACAACGCTGCCAGCCAGGCAAAACTGTTGCGATCCTTCCACAACCTTACCCGAAAACTTCATCAAACAATAGCAAACATATGGTTCAACAAACAGTGCTTGAAAAACAACATTACACCAGCATTTGCAAGAATCGTGATAAAACAAAACACAATCGCTGCACGTAACACACAACGTAGCGCACAGATACTCCGCATTAAAAACGAAATAAGAACACTGTACATAAAAAAGGACGAAATCAACCGACAACTACTACACTCACACTTACAATTAACTAACACTATACAAACTGAAAACTTTCTACAGTTTTATAATGACGTGAGGCAAAACATTGATATTCAGCTCAAAACTAAATATGAGACCATGACGAAGAAACTTGACAAATTGATGAAAAAACAAAACAAAATGACCACACCAGCGAACAGAACTTTCTATCCACGGACTGTAAACCTATCAGATACGCCTTTTACGACACAAGAAATGGAGCTGTTAAATAAGGGACTGAAACATAACTTACATAATACAAACCGCAACAAAGACCTAGAACAACTAGTAATCGACACTGAACTAGCCATTAACAAACTGCCGCAGGAACAACAGACACGTGCAAGACATACTGCAGTAGACATACTACAAAAAATACGCACTAGCATAAACAAAACGGATTTCCACGAAGACCATAAGATATTAAGACACATTCAGACAAAGCTTACGGATAACCTACTAACAGTGACGAAGGCTGACAAAAGACATACAACGGTGATCCTAAAAACAACGGACTATGTGCAAAAAACAATAGCCTTCATTAACGCCAACGGCTACAAACTGGTAAACAAAGACCCCACCAATAGGTTCCAAGCGGACGTACGTACTGCCATTATACAATCCCCACTAATTATTCCTCCTAATACTAAGCAACGCTACATAAACACAAATCCATGCACACCACCCCTTAAAGCACAACCTAAGCTCCACAAACCCAATATTCCTATCCGTCCTGTCGTCAACTACCGCCCAGCTCCTGCATACCAATTAGCACGGTACTTGGCAACGATAATGGCTGATGTCGTGCACCTTGACGACAAATACGCATTAAAGAACAGCCGCGAGCTAGCAAATTCTACCACTTCTTTAAAATTGACTGAAAATCGTCGACTTTTATCATTAGACATCACCAACCTCTATATGTCTATCCCTGTCGATGAAACACTGGCCATACTAAAAGATAAACTTTCATTCAACAACAGCCGACGATTCACAGATCAAATACTCAATCTCATAAAGACCACAATCAAACAGAACTATTTTAAGTTCAATCGCAACACATACATTGCCAAAGACGGTCTGGGTATGGGACATCCAATGTCCTCAATAATGTCAGAAATATTCTTACAATCTTTGGAAGAAGTCTTTATACCCAAAGTTGTCAAAAGATTCAATGTAATATTTTACAGACGATATGTGGATGACTGTTTCATTGTTATTGACTCACAAAAAAATAAACAAGACGAACTACTTACCTATATGAATGAAATTCACCCGAGTATAAAGTTCACTATGGAAAAAGAAACAAACGGACAACTCAACTATATGGACCTAACTGTGACACGTGAACAAACACGATTGGACTACAAAATATACAGAAAACCAACCACAACTGATCATACCATACATAAAACATCTAACCATCCCACACAACATAAGATAGCAGCGTACAGATCAATGGTGCAGAGGCTTCACTCCATCCCCATGACTCCTACTAACTACTCCAACGAACTAAACAACATTAACAGAATAGCTAATAATAACGGATACGACATTGACAAACTTGTCACACAGTACAAACAAAAACAGGAACGCCAACCGACTGAAACTCATAAGAACGACCAACAGTGGGTATCGTTAACATACGTAGGCAAAGAGATATACAAACTATCAAACTTCCTTAGGAAATACAAATTGCAAACTGCATTCAAAACGAACAACAACATTGGAAACAAACTGAAGCCAAAACTGAATGACACATCGATATACGAAGGCAGCGGCATATACAAACTGACATGCAAGGACTGCGACATGGTATATATAGGAAGGACAACACGAAAACTAACGACAAGATACACAGAGCACCCACGATCTTTCTTATACAACAAGGCAGACTCCAATTATGCGACGCACCTACAAAACCACGCACATGAGCCTGATGCTATGACAAACTCTATGAAATTGCTACACAAAGAAAACAAAGGACCGAGACTTGACATCCTAGAAAGGCTTGAAATTTATAAACATAGAAAGACAGACGGTGACATTATCAACGAACAACTTGTTACCAATTCCGACGCAAATATCTCAGTCCTAGACCACACTCAGACGAAAACGGAAACGAGATGAAACAGAACAAACGGACAGCCAACAAGCAAAAAAAACAAAAACATAATATCCCCCTACCTGGTATAATTGAGTAATTTACTTCCTGACCTCATTACCCATCCACTTATTACCCATCCGCTAATTACCCATCCGCTAATTACCCATCCGATAATTACCCATCCGCTAATTACCTATTCGCTAATTACCCATCCTACGACTATATAAAGTCGCTCCCTTCAACACATCCTTTAGACACTGAAGATGACTCAAAGTAGTCGAAACGCGTATGCTCACACAACTAAGCAAGGCCCGACGGCTTTTAAAGAAAAAAAAAATTAAAAAAAATATATATATATAAATATATATATAAATATATATATAAATATATATATAAATATATATATAAATATATATATAAATATATATATAAATATATATATAAATATATATATAAATATATATATATAAATATATATATATATATATATATATATATACATATATATATATATATATATATATATATATATATAATACATATATATATATATATATATATATATATATATATATACATATATATATATATACATATATATATATATATATATATATATATACATATATATATATATATATATATATATATATATATATGTATATATATATATATATACATATATATACATATATATATATATATATATATATATATATATATATATATATATATATATATATATATATATATATATATATATATATATATATATATACATGTATATATATATATATATATATATATATATATATATATATATATATATATATATAGCTATTAGTAATACTATACGCAGCTCTCTTTGCGCCGATTTTTGCTTCTCCCGCGTTATGGACAATACATCTATATTAGTTTCTTCTGTATGTTACGAGACATTCTTTGTCAAGGCTCATCGTACTTTTACACGTTCTCCAAACTTTAACTTCTTTAAAGCAAACAACGAAGCTCTGCCCATCAAACTGAACTCGGTTGATTGGCTGGCGTGTTTTGATAACTTGGAGTGTGAGAAAGCTTTGAATAAGTTTTACAATTACTTCTATGAGTTGATCAAACATTTTACACCTTTACAAGCACTTCGCAAAGTAGCGCAGAAACCATGGCCAACGAAGCAAGTACTTTGTGGCTTGAGCGCGAAAAGTAAGTCTGTCAAGCATTGTGGTATTGAAGAATCCAGAGTCCGTTTTTCTTATTTGCGTGTTGTAGCCAAAACCAAAACCAAGAGTGCAATGAAAAACTACTTCAGTAGTTTGGGTAGTTCACTTATGGCGAATAATGCGAAACATTTGATCTTGCCAGCCTCTTCTTCTGTCCACTGGAATAATATCGTTAGTTCTTCTCCTCAGGATATTTTTGACTTGTACTCTCAGTTTTTGTCGCCAACTTTTGCTCCTACTTCATATGTCTCTATCCAGTTAATAGACCTGTACTTCATCCCATTGACATTTCTTCACTTTTCACTGAAAAAGCTGAAGTTGAATCCCTCGTTAATTCACTCAATCCTTATATTTCACCTTGTCCTGATAGTTCACTAAACATTCTCATTAAATCATAAGCGTCTTCACTTTGTATCCCTCTGGCTTTTCTTTTCAGCCTCAGTCTAAGGACTGGTACTTTCCCCGCTTGTTGAAAACGAGCAAACGTTGTTCCTATTTTTAAAAGTGGGGATCCTTCTTCTGTGTCCAATTATCGCCCTATTTCCTTCTTCTTCTTCTTCTCAGCACTATAGCCTCTCTCGGGACCTCGCTTCCTGCAAAATGCGCCCCCAACCGTCTCTGTCCATTGACGGCGTCCACCAATTTCGAAGTCCGAGCAGCGTTGGACTGTCTTCGTCGACCGAATCAGACCAGCATTTCCTCAGTTTTCCCAGTGTTCTCCGGCCTTCAGTCCTCCCAACGAATACATTTTTGGGTACCCGATTCATGCAGCCAGCCCATTATAGCTTCCACAGTCTTATCATCGTTGAGACCTCCAGTTCGTCAAAAATTTCATACAGCTCATGGTTGTATTCTATACCTTATATCAAATCAAAATCAAAAACTTTATCTTATACGGAAAAAATTCTATCGCAATGTTCCTAACCTAAGAAAAAACTAACTCAGACTATTCAAAAATTAATTATAATGTTACCGCAACAGTGAACCTTTATCCTGCATCTAATATTTTATAACCTAATTCTAGTCAAATTTAATAAAAAGCTTTATCCTATACTAATACAATGCTTTCATAATGTTCCTAACTTAAACTTTAAACCTTATATCTAAACCTAATATAATAAACATAACATATACCTATCCTAAATATAAAAATCTATTCCTAATTTTTTACACAAATAAACAGCATTAAATGTAGCAATAATGAGCTGCAACTCAAAACTATGCAATGAAAAACACAAAACAATAAAATAACCACGAATAATTTAGACATCATAATTCAGCCACCAATACCTAGGTTGCTCCGTCGCACCCCACTACCTTCAAAAAATCTAGCAAATGAGTATCTCCATTGGAATGGTAGGTCTCGTGAACTCAAATTCAGAGGATATTTTATCTTCTGATCGGTGGCTCGTCTGTATATGTGAAATATAATTGGGACACCATCAGAGTCAAGAACTTATCGATTCATGTCCAAATACACGAATGCAATCCAAGGAAGATCATATCATAGCTGAGCAAGCACACGGGAGCATGGTACTGACCAAACCAACTTCCGAAAAAATCAATACGGTGATGAAAATGAGATACTCTATCTCTAAATGAAGGGCCGAGAGGGGCTGTAGTGCTACAAAAGAAGAAGAAGAAGAATCCAGGGAATTTCTCTCTCAGTTATAGATCTTGCGGTATATCCCAAAAAGCCTCAATTCGAAGATATCGACTCTCGTCACTTTAGACGTTTGATAAATTATTTTATTCGATATACTTGTATAATGCTTCCAATCCATCTCATGCTTTCTATACAAACCAGTACATGCATAAATGCATTTCCTTTCGTAAACTCTTAATCTTTCCATAACAAAAGCACTATGTTTGTACCAGATCTGGCATCCATATGTCAAAACTGGTTAAACTAGAGTCTTGTAACAAATAGTCCTTCCAATAACGTTTCAGGTCTTGACTGACTCCTGCAGCGTTGTCAGGAACAAATTTGTTTTGCACGTCTGCGTATTGATTATCACTCGTCATTGAACATTTGAACATTTTTTGAAGACAGATGTCTGAGGTAACTTTCGCTATTGCATGTATGGTGGAATGCCTGACACGAAAACCAAATTGGCAATCCAGCATTGGCTCATATTTCTCAATGTCGGCCTTTAATGCTTTATTTAGTATCATTTCAAACATGATATCTGGCAGCAAGCTGATTGGGCGATAGCTTTTAGGGCACAAAGAATCTTTTCCTTTCTTCAAGATCGGGAGCACATTGGCCTGTTTCTACTAATTGGGGAAATATAAAGTGCTCAACATGTTATTTAACAATACGCAATAATTCCTAACAGCAACTTCTGGTAAATGCTGGAAAACTATATTTGGAATACTGTCAATACCACATGATTCCTTGTAGTTTATCCTGCCAAATATGAAATGCCACCTCCCCCATCACCATTAATCCTATCGTTTCTTACTTATTGAAAATCTTTGAATGTCATGCAATGCCATAAATTGTGGTGGGTTTTAAGGAGAAGCATGATGTTAAACTTTTGCTTAACAATAAATTCAAGGAGATAGTCACGTCAATGTGTAGTAACAAAGGAGTTGACGTTGTTCGAGATGAGATGAAACCTATTCATGGAAACATGACTGGATGACAAGTTATTTTAAGGCATTGGAAAGATCTAAACACTGAAAAACATAGTTCATTTTTGAATCTTGTTTACCCATTCTCTACAATAAAGAGTTAATTTGCTGGTAAATTTTGAGAAGCTGCTCATTATTGGCAATTAAACTTTTTACATTATTCGTAGCATTATATGCTGGTCTTCTAGCGGCGAATGCAAATGATACTCCGGGCTTGAAGAAGTTGCAAGATATCATACCGCGATGTTCTAGCGTTTATTTTGGAATAAATTTAACTTTTGCGTATTTATATCGGGGCCATCCCCGATATGATGCTGGATGACTAAATAAACCACAGTTGACGCAGTATAATTTTTCTTTAGGCTCTGTCTGTGCCAATTTGCACTCGCCAGGCCATGGACATCTTTGCATTTTACGCACTGATTGTGTTGGCAGCCGCATGAAAAAATCTTGGATACTGATAAAACTGGCTGAGTTCTCTTTTTTGAGGTGTTCCCACCGCACCACTCAGAAATTCAAGTACCTTATTTGTTGAAGGGCACTTGGACTGCTTTTCTTTGAAGTTTGTACTAAATAAGGTGGTAGATTCTTTTTTCTATGATGAATCTTCTTGTTGCAAAGGCTTTGACGGAAATAAATTCAATTTCTAGCACATCTTCCTTGAGCACCTTAAGAAGATCGAACGTATCTTCTCCGCAGTCCAGACTCTTCAACAAAAAAGTCTAATTTTTTCAATTTTTGGGGTAAAGGTTAAGTACGGAACCTCTCCAAAACACAGCGCATCTTTGGTGGACTTGAAATCAAACAGTAAGTCGTTAATTTTTCTGCATTTACTCTTTTGATTTCGAAATAGCCGAACCATACCTTTTCCACTATATGTGAATACATTTATTGGCAGAACTTTTTCTGCCTTGTTGATGGCTTTTTCAGAGGAACCAGCAGAACTGTGAGTTGTTTTCCTCGCCTTGTTTTTATTTTTCAAATACTGAATAAAATTTATATCATTATCTTTATTCGATTACCTTCGATACTTTTCTCAACTTCGATTGCCTTTTGTAATCCGTATAGTGCTGCATAAAAGTTTTGGCTATCGTGAGTGCCTTAAAACATCTTCTGGGATCGTTTGTTTTGTAGTTTTCTTCACTCTCATTTCTTTATCTATTTGCTTTTGCGGGTTTTTAGTCTTCATCCATTTCATGAATAAATCTTCGTGGGACTGTAGCTGTAGCCTTTGTTCATGATTTTCTTTTTGATGTCTGATCACTTACACATTTTATGTCTACGATTATTTGCGTTTCACATCCGCCATTCGCGGAGTTTTCCCGATTCTGTCTTTTTTGTTAACATATATATATATATATATATATATATATATATATATATATATATATATATATATATATATATATATATATATATATATATATATATATATGTGTGTGTGTGTGTGTGTGTGTATTTTTTATTAATATATATATATATATATATATATATATATATATATATATATATATATATATATATGTGTGTGTGTGTGTGTGTGTATTTTTTATTAATATATATATATATATATATATATATATATATATATATATATATATATATATATATATATATATATGAAATATATATATATGTGTGTGTGTGTGTGTGTGTGTGTGTGTGTGTGTGTGTGTGTGTGTGTGTGTGTGTGTGGTGATAGGATATAAAAAAATTTATGCCTGGAGGTCACAACTTCGCTTCGATTTTCACCAAATTTTCAGAAATATTTCTATTCTGACCATAGTATAGCACCGGACTGTACCAAAACACAAGAGAAGATGCATTCAATTGTGTGATAAAGCTCACATTATAAAGTCCAACGTCGAACAATTTGAAACGAAATGGCGGCCGCTCAAAGGTCGAAAAAGCATTTCAGGGTCAGGTCAGAATATAAAAATGGTTGCTAGGCAAAGTTCAAAATTCGAAAATTTCTCAAAGCTACAATTCATATTGGATTATTATGAAATCTAAAATCAAGGTAGATGCTGATGAGATAATGGATTAAATGTACCAGAGTTAAATTCGATTCCTATGAACGCTGCATATTTTAGCCGTAGTGATTTTTGCATTGCAGTTAAAAAATTATATTTAATATAGCCGAACATGATACAATATATTCAAGAAACTGAGTTTTGAATGGTTTGAAATGAAAAAATTTGCAACTAAAAAGGGTGAAATAAAAAACTTTTAGAAAAAAAAAAGAAAACCGACTTCGGAATGCCCTAAAAAGGATGAAATAAATTTTATGGAAGCGGTGCCAAATGTATTTCCCCATTTCTATAAAAATACTTCCAACATCTGCACCATCACAAAAAAAAACGGGCAAAAAATGATATGGCACCGCTTCCATAAAATTTACTTCATTCTTTTTAAGGCATTCCGAAGTCGGTTTTCTTTTTTTTTTTTTAAGTGTTTTTAATGTGTATATACATGTATTGGTGAATTATCAATTACGTTCCAATATTTGGTGTTGATACGGTAAGATAAAAGTTCAAACTTCATCTTCTTTACTTCAGTCATTGTTAAGAAGCTGGAATTTTCATCTCGCCATGATAAACGTCAAGAAATCAATGTGAGGGTGCTATGGGATGATACAGTATTTTACGTCTAGCATTCGTTGCTCCGGTGAAACATTTTCAAAAACTTAATATATATATATATATATATATATATATATATATATATATATATATATATATATATAAACACACATATATATATACATATATATATATATATATACATATATATATATATATATATATATATATATATATATACATATATATATATATATATATATATATATATATATATATATATATATATATATATATATATATATATATATATATATATATATATATATATATATATATATATATATACATATAAACATGTATATATATATATATATATATATATATATATATATATATATATATATATATATATATATATATTATGCATATATACATATATATATATATATATATATATATACATATATATATATATATATATATATATATATATATATATTCTGCATATATACATATATATATATATATATATATATATATATATATATATATATATATATATATTCTGCAGATATACATATACATATATATATATATATATATATATATATATATATATATATATGTGTATATATATATATATATATACGTGTATATATATATATATATATATATATATATATATATATTATGCATATACATATATATATATATATATATATATATATATATATATATATATATACATATATATATAAATAATATATATATTTATAAATAATATATATGTGTATATATACATATATATATATAGATATATATATATATATATATATATATATATATATATATATATATATATATATATATATATACAGTAATCCCCCCTATAACACGGTGCTCTCATAACGCGTTTTCATATATCGCGATTTCATGTCCCTCATATAACACGTTCTTTCTCCCATATAACGCGGGGATTCCCCACGTTATATATCTGCACTCTGATATTTATAATGATTTGTGCAGTTCATAATCCATTTCGCGTACGCTTGCACGTTGTGTCAATTGTGTTGTTATAAGATTAAATTAAATTGTTTTATTAAATTTGTGTTGCTATTTTTGGAATTGTAAGAACATTGATCACACAAATATCTACTAAAAGGTGTAGAAATCTTATTTTTATAATTTTTATTTTAAATAAAATATTAATTCCTCAGCCATGTCAAGTGAAAAGGAAACGAAACCTAAGGTAAAAAGGAAATTTATTTCTTTACGACAAAAAGTTGATATTCTGGATCAGCTAAATAATGGTAAGAAATCAACAGCAATAGCAAAGGGTCTGGAGCTGAACGAGTCAACAATACGAACAATTAAAAAAAATGAAAATAAAATAAGGAGTGCTGTAATGTGTAGATCGTTGCAGACCTTAAGTAAATCTTCACGTGTAAAGGATTCGTTAATACCAAAAATAGAAAAATGTTTGATGATTTGGATAGAAGACTGCAATCGGAATAATATTCCTATAAATAGTTGCTTAATAAAAGCAAAAGCGCTAAAAATTTTTACCCATTTAAAGAAATCAGAAAATGTTTCTTCCGATGAGCCAAAGTCAAAATTTGTCGGTAGTAATGGCTGGTTTAAAAGGTTTCGGAAAAGGTTTTCCTTGCATAATATTCAAATTCAAGGAGAACGCGCTTCAGCTGATTATGAAAGTGCTCTGAAATTTAAAGAAGAACTTCCGAAGATAATTGATAAAGGTGGATATACGGCAGACCAAGTTTATAATGCCGATGAAACTGGCTTATATTGGAAGAAAATGCCTAAGCGAACATATTTATCGAAAAACGAGCGATCTGCTGGTGGGTTTAAGGCATCTAAGGAGAGGATAACTTTGCTTGTTTGTAGTAATGCATCTGGTGACCATATAACAAAACCAATGTTAATTAATCGTTTCTTAAGCCCACGGCCAATGAAAGGAATTGATAAGGCTACACTTCCCGTTTACTGGAGAGCAAACAAAAAAGCATGGGTCACAGCTGCTATATTTCACGACTGGTTTTTCAACTGCTTTGTACCAGAGGTCGAAAATTACTCGATAGCTAAAAATATTAGTTTCAAGGCTTTACTTCTGATAGATAATGCTCCAGGACATCCAGTAGACCTAGTTCATCCAAACGTAAAAGTACTTTTTTTACCACCCAACACAACATCAATACTACAACCACTTGACCAGGGTATTATAAAAACATTCAAATCTTATTATATACGCAGAACACTTGAATTTATATTGGAAAAATTTGAATGCAATCCAGATATGAGTTTACCTGAGATATAGAAAGATTTCTCAATTTTAAAATGTGTGGAGTTAATATTTCTATCGGTTCAAGAATTAAAGTCTTCGACATTAAACGCCTGTTGGAAAAATATTTGGCCTGAAATCGTTTTGCAAGAAAATGTTTTGGATTCTACAAGTATAAATATTGAGCGTATAATAAATTTTGCTCGATCAGTGGGTGGAGAAGGGTTTGACGACATGAACGAACGAGATATTCATGAATTAATAAATGACGCTGAAGATTTAGATGAGCAAGAGCTTGTAGAATTAGCTGATACATCTGACGCAAATAATTCACATAGTGCTGAAGAAAGCTCAATGCAGATTATTGACGAAGTAGATGAAACTTTAAGCATGGAAAACCTGAATAAAATAGTAAAATTGGGCAAACAATTGGAACTACTTGTTAGTAATTGTGATTCTTCAATGGAACGATCTACTGAATTTAAAATAAATCTTGAATACTGTCTTGCACCATATTTAACACTGCAGAAAAAACATAAAACCGAAACCGGAGAATCAGTAGATAGTGAAATTTTAATTCATACCGACGGACAAGAAAATATGACCTTAAGTAAAGAAAATAATAAAAATTTAAATGGTGAAACCTTTGGACCTTCTATTAAAAAAAGATGTCGGTGGAACGTTATTTCAGACAGCTCCGACAGCGAATAAACGTGTAAAAAAATGTTTTTGGAATTATGTAATTTAATTGAAATTTACTGTTTTTTAGTTACAAATGAATAAGTTTTTTATTTAAAATATTCTTAGTTTTATTTTCATAAAGCGTACATATTTCGTTCATAGCATAGTTTTTCCTTAATACATATTCGACTCAAACCCCTTTTAACAAGAAAAGTGAACCGTCAACCATTTGTACATAACGCGTTATACGCGGTCATACGCGTTATACGAGCATTCTCGTATAACGCGTTTTCTTATAACGCGGAACGAATCTACCGTGCTATAGGGGGGATTACTGTATATATATATATATATATATATATATATATATATATATATATATGTTATATATATGTTATATACAGTATATTGTGTATATATATATATATATATATATATATATATATATATATATATGTTATATACAGTATATTGTATATATATATATATATATATATATATATATATATATATATATATATATATATATATATATATATATATATAGACATATGTAGTTTTATGTAAACATAAAGTTTGCTCCAGAATCAATCTCAAGAAATTTACTTAAAAAGATCCTTCTTAACCACATCACTCGTTCACTTTTATTCGATACCCATCGCCTTCGTTTTCAGTTAACTATGGCACCTAATTTTCATGAAAGTTTCAAGATAATTATACCCTACAGTTCTATGAAAACTCGCTATGCATTTTCATCTTCATCTGTAAAGTGATGATCAGTTTAGAAAGAAAAGTATCTCTTTTTAGGTTGCCATTCTCGCCGGTCTTTAGTATGGAAATTACTAATTTTAGATTTCTGGGCATATGTTATAATGTATAATATTAACTAGAAAGTAACGAATCAACTCTATAATTTGCAATCACTCAGTCATTATATCTTCGGAGAATTTTTATAAGTCCTATTTGTAACGTTTACATCTAAGGATGTAAGAAGGATCCTTTACTAAGCTCATCGGTAAGCAAAGGATGAATTCGGAAGCGAAAGCATCCTGAAATGCTCCCTCTAACTAGTTTTGAATTGTATTTATGCCACATTTAGAAGTAACTTATTGGTTATTTCCGGTAAAAATGATTTACTAAAATTTACCGTTTATGCAGAAAATTAAGGATACTGATCGTTTTGACCATCCGTCACCATAAGACTCGGTATCTCCATCAAATCCTTGAAGAGTGCCAACTAATTGGCACTTTTCGTGCGAAAGATTATTTGAATTCAATTTCTCGACATCAATGTATCATATTGAACTGTTAATATGTACAGAGTCCATGGAAGGATCAAAATTCTGTTCCGATACATTTTAGATCAATATGTTGTCCTTCATTTGAAACCTCTACAATTAAAATCCTTACACCCGTCGATCAGTTATGCTGAAAAATCGGGGTGAAAGTCGGAAATTTTTTAGTTTTAACGGTAAAAGTCCTTTACCGTTACTTGAATTTCTTTTCCTTTGAACGGGACCTAACTGGAAGGAAGATGTATCATTTGCCAACAACAGGACTCTTCTATCTATCTTCGTTTGAAAGTTATGCGTGAACATACAACAAAAACAAAAATATACGCGACGAATTGATAGCCTTCTTTCTTTTGGAAGTCGGTTAAAAACAGGAATTAGGAAATGTTTGATGGAACCCGAAGAGGGGATTACAAAATATTTCTTATAATTATTTTTCTTTAAAAGCTTGCTTTGTAGAGTGAGCAGACGAGTTTCGACTACTTCGAGTCATCTTCAGTGTCTTTCTTATAAGATCAATTCTATACTTTTTTCTCATACATATATAGTTGCTCAATTGTATTCTATGTAGTACCCTTTGAATGGGCAAAGATTGTTGGATAGTCACCATTGTGTTTCTATACATAGTGGTGTCATCGTAGCGAACATTTTAACTCCACATTGGGGGAACCCATATTTCTGGTGGCGCACGTATCGCTGGTAAATGTCTGAGGTAGAATATCTTTAGTGAAAATCCAATCCAAGTACAGAAACTTTTAAAGCTGCTTTGAAAGTGGTTATGAGTTTTGAGATATATGATGTACATGTATCAACATATTGGCAAATCCCAGCGAATAAATTATGTAGGATGGATGTATGTTCGCTATGCGTTTTGTGTGAAGATTCACCACCGCCATGTAGGGCTAAAGCTAGTCGTAAGATTATTTCATTCTTCGCGATTATAGAAGATTGTAAATAAATGCACATGTTTTCGATTTTGTGTGTCCATTCATAAATTTGGGGTGTGTTCATTTTATGAATGGAAGTGCACAATTTTATTGTGTGAAATATAAGAATTAATACTTTTAAAGAATTTAAAAGATTATAAATCCATTATATACGAATCGATTTTCTTTATCGCTAAGTGTTCTTTTCATGTGTTTTTCTAAACAATAATAAATATGAAACTAGATTTTTGAGTGTAATCATATTTGTAAACGTTGAATATCTAACTAAGCAAGTATACATATTTGAGTTAGAAATAGTGATGTTAATAAAATTACAACCATAGGTTTTATTCTTGTCGATTTTAAAGTTATCACTGAATAAATTGCAATGAAAAGACTTTTTGACTCTGACAAACAAAATAAACACTCAAGTACGATCAGTGAGAAATTCATTTAAATATTTTTCCTAAATTATTGTTACATCAATGTATGTCTTTGCTATATATGGTATGTCAAGGGATATCAGCTGAATGCTGATTCATGGTTGCAAGGACTGAAATATAATTGCTTTTATTTTAATGTATAATAATGGTAATTCGATTTTTGCACGAAAAATGTATCACTTGGTATCAAAAAATTTTGTTGCAGCATTAACCAATTAAACTTTTTAAAGTGTTTTGTCTTATTTAACTTTCAAAATAAAAATCATGTTTTCTTTTCGTGACTTTATTTGATTAATTTTTAGCATCTACGGGTTTCACTGTACCACCTGTCTCGTGAATATAATAAACTAATTTACTTAAGAACAAATCATAGTCGTCAAATACGTACACACTGAAAGTTAATTAGAAATGAATTTTTAGTTTCATAAAAGTTATAAAATTAATTCTGAGAATAGTGATTTTCGCTTAGTCTTCTTCTTTTTAGCCCAACAGCCCCTCTCGGGCCTTCGCTTCCTGCAAATAGCGCCTCCAATTATCTCAGTCCGTTGACGGCGTCTTCCAATTCCGAAATTTGAGCAGCGATGAACTGTCTTGTTTCCTCCGTTTCCCTACTGGCCTCCGGCCTTCAGTTCTCCCAACGAATACCTTTTAGGGTATCCGTTGTTCGTCCATACGATTCATGTGGCCAGCCCATTGCAGCTTCTGCAGTCTTACAATCTTTGAGACCTCCGGTTTGTCAAACATTTCATACAGCTCATGGTTGTATCGAATTCACCATTGGTCCCCATCAAGCTTCATTCCAATTATTCGCCTCAAGACCCGTCGCTCGAAGGCGTTCAATATATTTGCGGATGCTTGGGTTAGGGTCCATGTTTCACACCCATAGCATAACACAGGTCTCATCACAGATTTGTATACTTGGAGCTTTGTTCTCCTGTGTATGCAGCTGGTCTTCAAGATCGTCAATACTGAATAAAATATTTGATTTGCGAGCTGTATTCTTCGACGTATTTCGTCTCTTTAATTACCCGTTAAGTCTTACTTGTGTTTGTTACAAACCAGTATACCCTATGTATACTGGTAAGAACTAGGAGCTCAACTTGATGCGTATCCTATATACAACATCAAGGCTCCCGGGGAAAGAACTCACTGTAACACCACTTACCTGCTACTCTGTCCATTTTCACTAAATCAACCAAGGCAAAAGTTTGTTTTATTAATTATTTTATTTTCTCTGTTCCTATTTTTATCTAACATTACATTTCACAAATTACATTATTGGAGA
Source organism: Odontomyia ornata (assembly GCA_963969285.1). Taxonomy (NCBI): domain Eukaryota; kingdom Metazoa; phylum Arthropoda; class Insecta; order Diptera; family Stratiomyidae; genus Odontomyia; species Odontomyia ornata. The sequence goes on from OZ017739.1 coordinate 132,265,840, forward strand.
CTTATATCAATATTGAGCCTGTAGAGAATCAAATGGACGTGTTAATGGTTCGGGGTGGCCATACAGCGTGGAACGCAAAAAGGCCGATTGAGGATCGCGGCGCAAGCCAACACCTCACCCCTCACCACTTCGTTGAACACTGGACGATATCTTCGGCTGAACTTTAAATCGCGAATACTTTAACCGTCTAACTGATAACTGGGTAGCAGCACGCTCCCTTTTGGATTTGAATACAAAACTCACTCGTATAAGACTGCCCAAGAACATTAAATACCATTCTTTTGTGAGCTTTCAACCTAAATTCTCTTTAAAGGTGCTGAGTAGCCGAACACGTGCGCTCTCGTTCCACGAAAGTTTTCCCTCCCCGCTTCGTCTCGCTTGCTCGGCCGGTGAATATGGGAAGCTGGGGAAATTGAGCGAAAGAGTGTTTTTCGCTTAAGCTTTCGACTTCGAAAGAGTGCTTTCAGTTTAAGCTTCCGGCTTTCCCAAGATCTCTTGAGGTAAAATAGCGAAACTGGGGACATTGAGCGAAAGAGTGTTTATGCTGGAACTTTCGGTTTTCCTTTCCGCTTACCTCTCTTCGAAGCACCCCGTTCGTTCACGATGTGAATATCGTTGCGGGTTGAACTTTCTCGTTCACTTAACTGCTCGCTTATTTACTTGCGCATGTGTTTCCATGGCTAATTTTCATTGGCGAAGTGCGAGTACATAGGTATTGTTTGCTCGCTACTATTGCAGTAATGAAGCGGGAATATATCCGAGTATGTTTATGTGTTCACTCGCAACATTCCTCCGGCAGTTGAAAAAAGGATTTAGTGTACTTGGAGAGTACAATAAATCGTCGCTCTACTCCGGTGATCTGAATTACTTAATATACCCCAATAGATTACGCTCACTCTTGGTTTTTCGCAATTTTTGTTGTTGGTTGAGTCTCGCTACATTCCTTTTTGTGCAAATCATTCGTACTTATATCTCGCGCTGTTATCGCCATTGGTATTGTCCACTGTACTTCTCGCAACTTATTATTAACCGTTGTTTTGCTGCTAATTTATGCGTAATTTACTAGATGCGAACGCGCCAATGTTATAATTCTATCCAATTGACGTTACTTAATATGTTGTTACAAGTCAACGTTAGAATTGTAAATTTCCACATTTATGAATTAATGAGTTAATATTTGGTTTGATAATATTCAATGTTTTGTTTGATTCAATCATAAATTAATATAATAATATTTCGTTCGGTACCATAAGTTGATGCTAATTAATATGTATTAAATGTCAGTGTTGTATTTGCAAATTACTACAATCAAAAATTACTAAGTTAAGATTTGATTTTATACAATTATGTATCATATTTTCCTATTCTGTTTGGTACCTTGAGTTAATGTTAATTAATAAGTATTACATATCCATGTTGCTTTCATAAACTACTACAATTATAAATTAATAATTTGAAGTTTGATTTCATACAATGTTTTGTTTGATTTAATCATAAGTTACTGTAATGATGGATACAATGAGCGAAGATCCTGTTTGGTTTAATAATTTGTTTGCTTCAAACATTAAGATGTTACTATTTCATTTGATTCTATGCAATAATGGAATAGTGCTAAATTTGCTTCTGACGTAAATTACAGGATTATAGATTATTTCGTTTTACTATAATATTGAAAACCATACTGAACATATTTTTTCCGACCTTAAATTGTTTTTTCTTGACAATGAACTATTATTTTACAATCGAAAAATAGCGGACTACAATTTCTTCTTTTAATTGGTTTTACTTAATAATATGGTTACAACTTCTTTTAAGATTCATATTCAATGCCGATCATTTTTTTATATTTGGAAGTTAATGGTTTTCTCTTATTTTTAACATTACTTATCATCTTGAAATTTTTATTCTACTCGTATATTTTTTGGCTTTTAATTTCCTCATTTCTTTCAAATAGTATTAAAGTTCTCTTGCGTATATTCAAATATTTTAATTACTAATTAATTCGATGTTGCTTTTGGTTAGTGATTATTACTCGTATTAGGGTGTTACTATTTGTTTAGTACAGGTTTTAGTAAATTATAACAGTTAGCGTTAGTGAGGATTTAATGTGGACGGCTTTCAAAATAGTTTAAATGTGCAAAGAAATTCGTTTTTTATTCCATTCATGGTTTATTAATATTCTATTAAATTACTTTCATTAATGCTATAAAAAAGCTCTTTATGTAAGCTTCTGCTAGCATTTTATTAAATTGTGTATTGTGCGAATAGGTTAGTAGGGAAGTTTCAATAGGAAATATTGTTAAAGCTTTAGCGGTAATTTATTGCGAATAAGTTAATATGTAAACGGGGAATGAATATTTCACACGATCGTTACGTTCGGGCATTGCTTCGCTTCGGAAGAAGATTTGCCGAGAGAATAGCTTTCCATTTATGTAGCTTGGGAGTCGTCTTTGTTGTATTCCCAAGACTTTAGTATAAGCTATCTTGGCTTTATAGGGTGCGAGTGAGCGTGATAAATAAACTTTCCCCTTAATACGCATGGTTAATGGTGTTAATGGGAATGGGAGTCATGGATTGAAGGTTTATGTGATTGTTTTTGCTCGCCGCTAACGAGTTTTGAAGATATGATTAGCATTGCTTCTGCAATGATGCATGAGATAATTGAATGAAGCGATGTATTGTAGCTTTTACATGCGCTGATTGCTAGGAAGTATGTGAAGTATATGATGTGTATGTACTAATTCGTGGTTGGCTGGTAATTGCCTTGAAGAGCATTTGTTTTTAATTAAGTTGGCTTAATGCATTTCGTAGTGGGCAGGGCTTTTAATTCATCTATGCTATACGATTGTGTAGGAGGAAGAGCTTTTAAGGTATATGCATTTAATTGTCGTTTAATTGGCTTAAGTCGTAAATTACATACTTGTTTATTCATTTGTAGTTGTAAAAAGGGAGGGTTATTAGAAATGTATTCAGCAGTATGTGTAAATAGTTGTGGATTATTTATAAATCGGAATTATTATGTACGTTTTTTTATTAAGTATAGAAATGTTTAATGAGTTAATATGAATGAATTCGACCTTTTTCTCAAACTGAAATTAGAAGGAGTGATTTTGAGCTCTGTTTTATACTTTTATTGATTTTAGTGAATTGTTAAATAGATATACTGCATTGAAAATTTCTTGCGAGAAATTATTGTAAAAGATGATCGAAGCGACACAATCACTATATGGGCTTGGGAACATATAGTTTCGGTCTTCATTCAAGACCCTATATGTGTTCCGTCTAATTTTTCCCTAGTGTGTGTCTAAAAGATGATCGAAGCGACACAATCACTATATGGGCTTGGGAACATATAGTTTCGGTCTTCATTCAAGACCCTATATGTGTTCCGTCTAATTTTTCCCTAGTGTGTGTCCACTAAGTTTGGCATAATGCTGTCCTGGACCTTACTAGAAGACAGTACAGTGCCGTGCGAGGTCACTTCATTAGCCGTTAATAAATTTCTGATCTCGATCTTGAAAAAACGATTGTTTAAAACATCTTGAAGTATATATTATAGCATTCTAAGACGCTATTTGGTATTTTCGCCATATATGAAGTAAAAGGGTGGGAAATGGGTGGGTTTTGAATTGTCTTGCGCTTTCTACAGGGATTTTATTTGTGACTTTTTTCTAATAGTTAGCAGTTATATAATGCATTCATTGTGCAAGGAAACGTAGTGGCTTGTTTAAAGGGTACATGGTTGATAGTGTGTTGTAAACCCTTTTGGATCAACAGCTCAGCGGCTACGACTGGATGGTAAATTGATGTCTCTTTTGCATATGACTTAATACTATATGTAGCGTGTCTGCCGAAAGTTGAAATCGGGCAGCTCAGAGGCTCAGAGGGACTTATAACTAAAAATAGCGTGTCCGTCGACAGCTAATGCCAACGGCTCAGGGGCTGTTGTTAAATTTACTGGTTTTCATTCCAGTGATTGTGCAATTAGACATAGAAAAAGCGTGTCTGCTGATAGTTTTGCCTGCCACTTTTCCCGTTTCCTTAACATGATGGAGTTGCAGTGGATTTTGTAAGAGATAATTTGTTTTGGGGTAAAATCGTTTGCATTGTGCATTGTTCTTATAACTAAAATTCTGTTGTTTCAAATTTCCCATACTTTAATTGTTTCAGTGTAACTTGAAATTAAATTAGTTTCATGTTTATTTGCGTTGGAAAATTGCCGTTCTCATGTAAATTATTTTTTTTTATTTGTTTAGCGCAGTTAATTTATTTAGTTTGCTCTTCAATGTTTTTGCATTTAAAAATATTGCCCAGATGTCTATCTATTCAATTTGCAGTTAAATGTTTGTTTTTGTTTGCTCTTTTAATTATGCTTCAGTTAATTCGAATGCTCATTCAATTCAAGAGATAAGACTTTAATATGCATGTGGGTACGCGTATTGTCCAAGCAGTCGGAGTGATAAGTGGTATCATATTTCGATAACAATGGGCACGCGTTTGTTTGCTCGTATTAAGTTTTCGTTTTGCTTATTTGTGTTTAATATTTACTTGTAATGTTTTGTGTTTTGCATGTTAGTTGATTGAAACTTTATATCTTTATAAATTCTACGTTGGGTTTGAACGAGTTAGGAGTTAGTTCGAATGACTTTCAGATAAGAAAGATGAGATTTAAGATATATGAATGAGGGAGTAAATGAATGAAGAATTAAATGTTCAAGATGACTTTTTGATTTTAGGACTGGTCTTATTTGATGGATATTATGAGTAGAAATATTATTATATTTGAATGTTGATATTATGTTTTAGTTATTAAAATGATCAATAGGATTTTTTGTTTCGATTAAGGAGTGATCTGGGTAGATGACCAGTATGGGTAGCGTTAAACTGATATTATGTTTTTGTTGTTTAAACGATTAACATGATCCCATATTTTTTAGAGGACTGGTGAAGTTTCATACTTTCTTTTTGTTATTTAAATGATTGAAATAATTATTTGATTTTTTTTTTTCGTTTTAAGAAGGTTGATTTAGTTTTATGCACTGTATTAGTAGCGTTGTTATGATGTGGGGATATTGATACAATATTTTTGTTTTTTTAAAATGATTAAAATTATTAGTTGATTTTTTTTTAGGAAAGCTGATCTAGTTTGATGGACTGTTTGAATAATATTGATATTATTATATTTAAATAATGAACATTATCTTTTGATTTTTTTTTAAAGAAGGTTGATCCAGTTTGATGGACAGTATGAGTAGCAATGGTGTCTTACAGGAGTTGAATGGTTTGAGATATCGGCTGGGTGAATAGATTTTACAGCCCATTTAAATTTGCTACACAGCGCACTACACTGTGGTCTCTGCAAAACCGATATCCTACCGGCTGCGCCAATTTTGTTACAAACCAGTATACCCTATGTATACTGGTAAGAACTGGGAGCTCATTTGATGTGTATCCAATATACATCATCAAGGCTCCCGGGGAAAGAACTCACTGTAACACCACTTACCTGCTACTCTGTCCATTTTCACTAAATCAACCAAGGCAAAAGTTTGTTTTATTAATTATTTTATTTTCTCTGTTCCTATTTTTATCTAACATTACATTTCACAAATTACATTATTGGAGACTTATATCAATATTGAGCCTGTAGAGAATCAAATGGACGTGTTAATGGTTCGGGGTGGCCATACAGCGTGGAACGCAAAAAGGCCGATTGAGGATCGCGGCGCAAGCCAACACCTCACCCCTCACCACTTCGTTGAACACTGGACGATATCTTCGGCTGAACTTTAAATCGCGAATACTTTAACCGTCTAACTGATAACTGGGTAGCAGCACGCTCCCTTTTGGATTTGAATACAAAACTCACTCGTATAAGACTGCCCAAGAACATTAAATACCATTCTTTTGTGAGCTTTCAACCTAAATTCTCTTTAAAGGTGCTGAGTAGCCGAACACGTGCGCTCTCGTTCCACGAAAGTTTTCCCTCCCCGCTTCGTCTCGCTTGCTCGGCCGGTGAATATGGGAAGCTGGGGAAATTGAGCGAAAGAGTGTTTTTCGCTTAAGCTTTCGACTTCGAAAGAGTGCTTTCAGTTTAAGCTTCCGGCTTTCCCAAGATCTCTTGAGGTAAAATAGCGATACTGGGGACATTGAGCGAAAGAGTGTTTATGCTGGAACTTTCGGTTTTCCTTTCCGCTTACCTCTCTTCGAAGCACCCCGTTCGTTCACGATGTGAATATCGTTGCGGGTTGAACTTTCTCGTTCACTTAACTGCTCGCTTATTTACTTGCGCATGTGTTTCCATGGCTAATTTTCATTGGCGAAGTGCGAGTACATAGGTATTGTTTGCTCGCTACTATTGCAGTAATGAAGCGGGAATATATCCGAGTATGTTTATGTGTTCACTCGCAACATGTTTATTTTCAAGCAATGGTAAATATAATTATTCGTCGAGCATAACTATATTTTGCAATCAGTAAATTGCAAAAAATCAATGATAAAGTCAAATCAATAATAATTGTTACAATGCATTAATTTCAAGCTTGTAATTTCGATGTCAGGAAGGTTTCGAAAATTGTTCTTTCGATGATCTTGTTTTGTAGGGGGCTTATAAAAATTATTTTTTCAACAAAATTGAGTATATCAGTTTGCTCATCCGTGTGCCCATTTTTGCATTACAGCAAGTTTCTCGAGCAACTACAAACGATATAATCGAAATTTCGGACTCGTTTAAAAGCAATAAGCTAATGAACGTTTTTAATAACAAAAAAAAACCTCAGAGGCATTTCGGGAGGCCTGAGTATATAAAATACTTTAAAGGGCTCTACGAAAAACAAGCACGTTTTCCCACACCACTAGGAATAAAGTGCAAGACGTTTTTTTAATGTGGTATCCCCTGTATGCTTTATCCATTTCACAGAACATGCGCTTAAAACTTGTGAGAATCGTAGTAAAGTGCAAGACGTGTTTTGAATGTGATATCCTCTGTAGACCTTATCCATTTCACAGAACATGCGTTTAAAACTTCTGAGAATCGTAGTCCCTCCGATGGGCTGATCACAATAAGAAGTTTTGGGTTTAATAAGGCAACTAACATGATCTTCACTAAGGTGTTAACTGTGTCAAAGGAAATAGATGCAGATCAAATTACCTTCTAATACAAGCACAAACTATGAAAGCATTGATAAGGTGTTGCGCGATGAGAAAAGGAAGAGGTATATGTAGTATGTAGCTAATAATTTCTGGAGCTGAAACTCAACTATCACGTGAAGCACGCTGGGGTACATGGTTGCGTGACAAAAGCTATAAGCATGATGCAACTCAAAAAATTAGCCCCAATACCAAAAATCTGCGCTCGATAAATGAAAAAATAGTACACATCAGTAGAAATTAGGTGGCAAACTGATTAAATCATAGTAAACAAAGCATCAGGTTTAAACTAGATCTTTGGAATGCTTTGGCTTTGAAACATCACCGATTACTTAACTACCATTTAAATCTTGATCTGAGGTGGTTAGTTGCAGTGCATATGGAATAGGTGGATAACATACAACCATAAGTGATGTGAAATATTTAACAGACATTACTGTAGCAATATGAAAAGACTACTTGAATAAATATTCGGCCGTACAACTAGTACAGATGTGCAACTAGCACATCTCTCTTGATCGTCATTACGTTTGGTATATCCCGATTCAACAGCGGCTGGAATCGTTGCAAATACGGAATTGCTAAGGGCTTGCATTTCTAGTTTTACTGGCATTTTATCGAAGTTACATGGTTTTATATGCACGTCCGTGAGTTTACGAATAGTGGTGATAACATCATTATCCAATTCACGCACCTTTCGAATAATTCTCCATGAAAAGATTTTACTATATTAATTGATGTCATTTTTCAGATGGATATTCCTTGAATTTTTAAGATATTGAAACATGTCAAAACAGTTGTATGTTCCTCTACCTTCTCCGGCAAAGTATGAATTTCAGTAGAGGACCTAGGTAAGTATAAGAATCGTCGATTTACTGCGGTCTGATCACAAACCGTTCCTAATACATCGAAGCCGACACTGAGAATATAATTTATGGTTGTTATTATAATAAAAACCAGTGAATTTCCATTTTGGAAGCAAACAATGTACCCAATTTCTTGCTTCAAAATTAGAAGCAGAGTGTTTCATGCTACGTTACTAAGCCGCCCAAATCATAAAAATCATAAATAATGTCTACTGCGCAATTATATTCCAGTTCCGTTCTTATTGACATCTCGTCAAAAAGTAAAACATACTGCCCATCTAAACTAGACATTCCTTTGCTTTTTTCTCAAGCAGGTCTTTTATAGAATCAACAAAACTAGTTTTTAAGCGAAGATTCGAATACCAGTGCAGAATAGTCCTGACTGGAGGAACACTGAATTCCATGTTTAGAAATTCCCTGTAAAGGGAAGGGGGCCTATAGTAGTATTTCAAGTAAAAAATTTGCGCATTGATCCAAAGGGGCATTAGGCTTGTGGGAAAGCTGGGAACGTATTAAAAGCTGAGCCTCTTGGCTTATATCCTTCAACAAATTTCTTGCTTGTTTTTCAACATCCGATTTATTTTTCCTTATTCGGTAATACTTTAGAGAAACAAAACATGCTTTTGGAATTGATTGTTTTTCCTCAGTGCTTTTTGTTAGGCGGCGGTCTGGGGATGGAAACTGAGATGGGTGTACGTTTAGCATGCTAGGTCTTGAATGAAGGTTAACATTCCAAAGATGGCTTTCATCCTTCGGTTCTTTTCGCACTTCAAGTGGAGGAAACAACTGAGATGACAGGTTATTTAAATTTAAATCGGCTAAAGTTGGATGAATGAAGCTCTGTTTGGGCTTTTCTCTAAAATGAATTGGATGAGGTTTCTCAGAATATTGTTCTTTGCAATTTCCAACTCAAAACTACACTAAGGATCCATAACATACTCACTATTTGAGAAAACGCTACGAATGACAGGTGTTAGCAATGCATTTTGCTTCAATACCTTTCTATGGCCATATTTTCTAATGCAGGGCTTTAAAAATGATCCTCACCCAGAAATTGGGATTATTTCAAAAAGTTTGAGTGCGAAATGCCTATACGCTTTAACTAGAGATTGGTTCTCTTGTCAAACGTATAGCCGTGAAGGTGATTCTATATATGAATTTCTATATAAAAAATCTACATAAAAATTTCAAAATAAAATACAATTAAAATTTGATACTTAAGCCTTTCCTTTAATGAATTCACAGTTAAACACTTTCTCACTTCAAATTTAAAGATGTAATGCCCCATTTCAGTACATTGCATTTATTCAAAACTTTCTAACGGTGAAGCCTATGAAACATTAGACACCATGAATTTTCCCCACATTTAGACGCTTTTCATTTAGGCATCTTGATTGTGGAAAGCGATTCCGAAGTCTTTCATAGTGCGCGATCGGTTCAACCAGGGGGTGTGGGTTCGATACCCGGTCTGTGTACCAATTTTAGTTTTGTTTTTCCCTTTTATTAGTTGATTGTTTACTTATTTAGAATACATTTTTATGCTTTTGTGTCACAATGGTAGAATTTTCTAAAACGCATCGCAGGATGCCATCCATTATAATCAACAATTTTTATGTTTGTAACTAGGTTATCAAAGAAGATTTGATTGTGGAATACATTCCAAAATATTTCGTGAAAACAATGATTATTCGTAGAATTTAGAATAGGATAGGTCTACTCACTAGATAAATGTGTACCCATGATGTCTCGGTAATTTTATTGAATATTGATTATCGGTTATTTTTAAAAGAATTCTTCGCAGGTCATCAATGGCGAAAACATATCACACTGTACTACGAATGTGAAAAAGTTTTTAAAAAATCAGTGGTTTCGAAAAATGGGTCTTGCCACATCCATTTGCACATATCCCGACGATATAAATTCGCAATTCTGACCTTTACAGGAATAAGTCATATGGGGTACTACTCTCAATTATTATCATTTTTACTCTTAAGCGTGTTTCCGAGCCAGTTTTGAATTCTTCTTAGAGTTTTCATTTCACAGTCTTTAGCGCTTCTATTGCTTCGTATTTCTTGCACATTTATTATGTGCACAAAGGCTTATCTAATAACTGAAGAATGTTTCGAATTTCAGAAACTGCTATAAAACCTGCTTGTAAGATAATTAGGCCATAACTGCTTCTGAACATCTGATTCACATCAAATCCATTTTAAAACAATGCTAATTTGAATGCCTTTATTCTATTTCATTCTTTATTTTAGTGACTTGTCGAAATTATTATCAAATATCATTATTATTTTATACAAAAAAGATGATATTATCGTTCTTTTCAACTTTGTTACCAGTAGTTGGCTACCAACTATATTTTCTTTCAATTAGATTCTATTTGATGAGCTATTCCCCTTTAGAAGTGCATCGTACATTTTCTTTGATTCCAACAAAGATAAAAGCAGGATGACTTCACTAGGTATATCCTGTTAGTGCTTCCTAATCCACTCATTTATTCCAAACATCACAATCATCATTACTCAAAATAAAGAAACTGACACAAAGTCAGGTATATCTATTTTATTAAATGTGTGTTCACATTTCGAAATTAATTCGCAAAAGCTTACTATCTATGTAAGGTATGGAATTCTTCAAATCAAAATCATAAGAGGAATTATTAAGCATTCGTAATCATAACCTGAAAATCACATATCTAACTTGAATTACACTCAATGCAAAATTCATTTACTCGCGTATCGTAAAACTTCTATTAACAGCTGCAAAATTTATATTACAAGTTATATTTTCCTACGAATACTCACAAAATATCTTTAAATTTACTTCTCACTTGCCATGTCGCCTCTAACAATGATAATTTTCTCAGCTTCTCATAAGATAATGATAACCAGGCAACTTTGCATCGACACTACCTTCGAGTTCAATCCCGATATTGTGAACTTTTCGCCTTTGAAAGTCACTTGATCACACCTTTTCTCCAATAACTCAACAAAAATACAAGTATCGCATATTTCCTAGATGTTTCAAATAAGAAATTGCTATAATGAAGCAAAGCAAACTCTTTTCATTAATTGATACATGAGATTACGGGTCTCCCTCTTAGTATTAAAATATGTGCTTTGCATTACTGGAAAATAACTATAGAATACAATTTAAAAATTGGACATGAAAAATTATATAATTTATTTCTTTAACATCATGCATTTGTTGGCATGTTTAAAAAGATATTAAAATTGACTTTCAAATATTTTGATTTAAATTATAAAATGAATTAATTACTTCTTTCGTAATGGGTTAGTTATTTCCAACTGACAAGCAAATTGTCCTTATTTGGAAATCATAAGTGATTTACTTTTTTAAAGCAACTCCATTCATTCATTCAACATTCTTATCGCAAATATGTATATTCCTCAAAAGGGCCCACGAACATCATTTGCTACGTTGCAATTAACCACGATAAAATTCATTTCCTTCCCTAGCAGATTTGATCATTAGCCAACGATGCATTGAAGCTCGCCAAAGCGACATGCATCCATCTAAGACACATCGGCGGAAAGAAACTTTTGCTCGAAATGCTAAAATCGACATCGCAGCGCCATCTATCCTGCCAATTGGCGTTCACCGTGACACCACTATGTATAGAAACACAATGATAGTCACACCATTGTGTTTCTATACATAGTGGTGTCATTGTGTTTCTATACATAGTGGTGTCACGGTGCACGCCAATTGGCAGGATAGATGGCGCTGCGATGTCGATTTTAGCATTTCGAGCAAAAGTTTCTTTCCGCCGATGTGTCTTAGATGGATGCATGTCGCTTTGGCGAGCTTCAATGCATCGTTGGCTAATGATCAAATCTGCTATGGAAGGAAATGAATTTTATCGTAGTTAATTGCAACGTTGCAAATGATGTTCGTGGGCTCTCTTGAGGAATTATCAAATCAAATATAATATTTGCGATAGGAATGTTGAATGAATGAATGGAGTTGCTTTAAAAAAAGTAAATCAATTATAATTTCCAAATAAGGACAATTTGCTTGTCAGTTGGAAATAACTAACCCATTATGAATGAAGTAATTAATTCACAATATAATTTAAATCAAAATATTTGAAAGTAAATTTTAATATCTTTTTAAGCATGCCAACAGTTGCATGCTGTAAAAGAAATAAATTATATAATTTTTCATGTACAATTTTTACATTGTATTCTATAGTTATTTTCCAGTAATGCAAAGCACATCTTTTAATACTAAGAGGGAGACCCGTAATCTCATGTATCAATTAGTGAAAAGAGTTTGCTTTGTATCGCTTCATTATAGCAATTCCTTAGTTGAAACATCTAGGAAATATGCGATACTTGTATTTTTGTTGAGTTATTGGAGAAAAGGTGTGATCAAGTGACTTTCAAATGTGAAAAGTTCACAATATCGGGATTGAACTCGAAGGTAGCGTCGATGCAAAGTTGCCTGGTTATCATTATCTTATGAGAAGCTGAGAAAATTATCATTCTTAGAGGCGACATGGCAAGTGAGAAGTAAATTTAAAGATATTTTGTGAGTATTCGTAGGAAGATATAACTTGTAATATAAATTTTGCAGCTGTTAATAGAAGTTTTACGATACGCGAGTAAATGAATTTTGCATTGAGTGTAATTCAATCTAGATATGTGATTTTCAGGTTATGATTACGAATGCTTAATAATTCCTCTTATGATTTTGATTTGAAGAATTCCATACCTTACATAGATAGTAAGCTTTTGCGAATTAATTTCGAAATGTAAACACACATTTAATAAAAAAGATATACCTGACTTTGTGTCAGTTTCTTTATTTTGAGTAATGATGATTGTGATGAAACTTTTGGACGTTTTACTGCATTTTTTGAAACCACTGATTTTTTAAAAACTTTTTAACATTCGTAGTACAGTGTGATATGTTTTTGCCATTGATGACCTGCGAAGAATTCTTTTAAAAACAACCAATAATCGATATTCAATAAAATGACCGAGACATCATGGGTACACATTATCTAGTGAGTAGAGCTATCCAATTCTAAATTCTACGAATAACCATTAAGTTTTCACGAGATATTTTGGAATATATTCCACAATCAAATCTTCTTTGAGAACCTAGTTACAAGCACAAAAATTGTTGATTATAATGGATGTCATCCTGCGATGCATTTTAGAAAATTCTACCATTGTAACACAAAAGCATAAAAATGTATTCTAAATAAGTAAACAATCAACTAATAAAAGGGAAAAACAAAACTAAAATTGGTACACAGACCGGGTATCGAGCCCACACCCCCTGGTTGAACCGATCGCGCACTATGAAAGACTTATTTATGGCAAATTTTTAACAACCCACAATCAGAAAAATAAAGCACCCTAACGATTTTGGCTACCTTCGAAATTGCTTTCCACAATCAAGATGCCTAAATGAAAAGCGTCTAAATTTGGGGAAAATTCATGGTGTCTAATGTTTCATAGGCTTCACCGTTAGAAAGTTTTGAATAAATGCAATGTACTGAAATGGGTCATTACATCTTTAAATTTGAAGTGAGAAAGTGTTTAACTGTGAATTCATTAAAGGAAAGGCTAAATTATCAAATTTTAATTGTATTTTATTTTGAAATTTTTATGTAGATTTTTTATATAGAAATTCATATATAGAATCACCTTCACGGCCATACGTTTGGTTTTTCCTTGAGTTATTTTGGAATATCTCAGGACAAGAGAACCAATGTCTAATTAAAGCGTATAGGCATTTCGCACTCAAACATCTTGAAAAAAATCCCATTTTCTGGGTGAGGATCATTTTTAAAGCCCTGCATTAGAAAATATGGCCATAGAAGGGTATTGAAGTAAAATGCATTGCTGACACCTGTCATTCGTAGCGTTTTTTCAAATAGTGAGTATGTTATGGATCCTTAGTGTAGTTTTGAGTTGGAAATTGCAAAGAACAATATTTTGAGAAACCTCATCCCATTCATTTTAGAGAAAAGCCCAAACAAAGCTTCATTCATCCAATTTTAGCCGATTTAAATTTAAATAACCTGTCATCTCAGTTGTTTCCTCCACTTGAAGTGCGAAAAGATCCGAAGGATGAAAGCCATCTTCGGAATGTTAACCTTCATTCAAGACCTAGCATACTAAACGTACACCCATCTCAGTTTCCATCCCCAGACCGCCGCCCAACAAAAATCACTGAGGAAAAACAATCAATTCCAAAAGCATGTTTTGTTTCTCTAAAGTATTACCAAATAAGGAAAAATAAATCGGATGTTGAAAAACAAGCAAGAAATTTGTTGAAGGATAAAAGCCAAGAGGCTCAGCTTTTAATACGTTCCCAGCTTTCCCACAAGCCTAATGCCCCTATGGATCAATGCGCAAATTTTTTACTTGAAATACTACTATAGGCCCCCTTCCCTTTACAGGGAATTTCTAAACATGGAATTCAGTGTTCCTTCAGTCAGGACTATTCTGCACTGGTATTCAAATCTTCGCTTAAAAACTGGTTTTGTTGATTCTATAAAAGACCTGCTTGAGAAAAAATCAAAGGAATGTCTAGTTTAGATGGGCAGTATGTTTTACTTTTTGACGAGATATCAATAAGAATTGCGCAGAAGACATTATTGATGATTTTTGTGATTTGGGCGGCTTAACAACGCAGCATAAAACACTCTGCTTCTAATTTTGAAGCAAGGAATTGGGTACATTGTTGGCTCCCAAAATGGAAATTTACTGGTTTTTATTATAATAACAACCATAAATTATATTCTCAGTGTCGGCTTCGATGTATTAGGAACGGTTTGTGATCAGACCGCAGTAAATCGACGATTCTTATACTTACCTAGGTCCTCAACTGAAATTCATACTTTGCGAGAGAAGGTAGAGGAACATACAACTGTTTTGACATGTTTCAATATCTTAAAAATTTAAGGAATATCCATCTGAAAAATGACATCAATTAATATAGTAAAATCTTTTCATGGAGAATTATTCGAAAGGTGCGTGAATTGGATAATAATGTTATCACCACTATTTGTAAATTCACGGACGTGCATATAAAACCATGTAACTTCGATAAAATGCCAGTAAAACTAGAAATGCAAGCCCTTAGCAATTCCGTATTTGCAACGATTTCAGCCGCTGTTGAATCGGGATATTCCAAACGTAATGACGATCAAGAGGGATGTGCTAGTTGCACATCTGTACTAGTTGTACGGCCGAATATTTATTCAAGTAGTCTTTTCATATTCCAACACTAATGTCTGTTAAATATTCCACATCACTTATGGTTGTATGTTATCCACATATTCCATATGCACTGCAACTAACCACCTCAGATCAAGATTTAAATGATAGTTAAGTAATCGGTGATGTTTCAAAGCCAAAGCATTCCAAAGATCTAGTTTAAACCTGAAGCTTTGTTTTCTATGATTTAATCAGTTCGCCACCTAATTTCTACTGATGTGTACTATTTTTTCATTTATCGAGCGCAGATTTTTGGCATTGGGGCTAATTTTTTGAGTTGCATCATGCTTATAGCTTTTGTCACGCAACCATGCACCCCAGCGTACTTCGCGTGATAGCTGAGTTTCAGCTCCAGAAATTATTAGCTACATACTACATATACCTCTTCCTTTTTCTCATCGCGCAACACCTTATCAATGCCTTCGTGAAGATCATGTTAGTTGCCTTATTAAACCCAAAACTTTTTATTGTGATCAGCCCATCGGAGGGACTACGATTCTCACAAGTTTTAAACGCATGTTCTGTGAAATGGATAAGGCCTACAGAGGATACCACATTCACAACACGTCTTGCACTTTGCCATGATTCTCACAAGTTTTAAGCGCATGTTCTGTGAAATGGATACCACATTAAAAAAACGTCTTGCACTTTATTCCTAGTGGTATGGGAAAACGTGCTTTTTTTAACGTAGAGCCCTTTAAAGTATTTTATATACTCAGGCCTCCCGAAATGCCTCTGAGGTTGTTTTTTTTATTAAAAACGTTCATTAGCTTATTGCTTATAAACGAGTCCGAAAGGTCGATTATATCGTTTGTAGTTGCTCGAGAAACTTGCTGTAATGCAAAAATGGGCACACGGATGAGCAAACTGATATTCTCAATTTTGTTGAAAAAATAATTTTTATAAGCCCCCTATAAAACAAGATCATCGAAAGAACAATTTTCGAAACCTTCCTGACATCGAAATTACAAGCTTGAAATTAATGCATAGTAACAATTATTATCGATTTGACTTTATCATTAATTTTTTGCAATTTACTGATTGCAAAATATAGTTATGCTCGACGAATAATTATATTTACCATTGCTTGAAAATAAACACAAGTAAAACTTAACGGGTAATTAAAGAGACGAAATACGTCAAAGAATACAGCTCGCAAATCAAATATTTTATTCAGTATTGACGATCTTGAAGACCAGCTGCATACACAGGAGAACAAAGCTCCAAGTATACAAATCTGTAATGAGACCTGTGTTATGCTATGGGTGTGAAACATGGACCCTAACCCAAGCATTCGCAAATATATTGAACTCCTTCGAGCGACGGGTCTTGAGGCGAATAATTGGAATGAAGCTTGACGGGGACCAATGGTGAATTCGATACAACCATGAGCTGTATGAAATTTTTGACAAACCGGAGGTCTCAAAGATTGTAAGACTGCAGAAGCTGCAATGGGCTGGCCACATGAATCGTATGGACGAACAACGGATACCCTAAAAGGTATTCGTTGGGAGAACTGAACGCCGGAGGCCAGTGGGGAAACGGAGGAAACAAGACAGTTCATCGCTGCTCAAATTTCGGAATTGGAAGACGCCGGCAACGGACTGAGACAGTTGGAGGCGCTATTTGCAGGAAGCGAAGGCCCGAGAGGGGCTGTTGGGCTAAAAAGAAGAAGACTAAGCGAAAATCACTCTTCTCAGAATTAATTTTATAACTTTTATGAAACTAAAAATTCATTTCTAATTAACTTTCAGTGTGTACGTATTTGACGACTATGATTTGTTCTTAAGTAAATTAGTTTATTATATTCACGAGACAGGTGGTACCAGCGAAACCCGTAGATGCTAAAAATTAATCAAATAAAGTCACGAAAAGAAAACATGATTTTTATTTTGAAAGTTAAATAAGACAAAACACTGTAAAAAGTTTAATTGGTTAATGCTGCAACAAAATTTTTTGATACCAAGTGATACATTTTTCGTGCAAAAATCGACGTACCATTATTATACATTAAAATAAAAGCAATTATATTTCAGCCCTTGCAACCATGAATCAGCATTCAGCTGATATCCCTTGACATACCATATAAAGCAAAGACATACATTGATGTAACAATAATTTAGGAAAAATATTTAAATGAATTTCTCACTGATCGTACTTGAGTGTTTATTTTGTTTGTCAGAGTCAAAAAGTCTTTTCATTGCAATTTATTCAGTGATAACTTTAAAATCGACAAGAATAAAACCTATGGTTGTAATTTTATTAACATCACTATTTCTAACTCAAATATGTATACTTGCTTAGTTAGATATTCAACGTTTACAAATATGATTACACTCAAAAATCTAGTTTCATATTTATTATTGTTTAGAAAAACACATGAAAAGAACACTTAGCGATAAAGAAAATCGATTCGTATATAATGGATTTATAATCTTTTAAATTCTTTAAAAGTATTAATTCTTATATTTCACACAATAAAATTGTGCACTTCCATTCATAAAATGAACACACCCCAAATTTATGAATGGACACACAAAATCGAAAACATGTGCATTTATTTACAATCTTCTATAATCGCGAAGAATGAAATAATCTTACGACTAGCTTTAGCCCTACATGGCGGTGGTGAATCTTCACACAAAACGCATAGCGAACATACATCCATCCTACATAATTTATTCGCTGGGATTTGCCAATATGTTGATACATGTACATCATATATCTCAAAACTCATAACCACTTTCAAAGCAGCTTTAAAAGTTTCTGTACTTGGATTGGATTTTCACTAAAGATATTCTACCTCAGACATTTACCAGCGATACGTGCGCCACCAGAAATATGGGTTCCCCAATGTGGAGTTAAAATGTTCGCTACGATGACACCACTATGTATAGAAACACAATGGTGGTGTCATCGTAGCGAACATTTTAACTCCACATTGGGGGAACCCATGTTTCTGGTGGCGTACGTATCGCTGGTAAATGTCTGAGGTAGAATATCTTTAGTGAAAATCCAATCCAAGTACAGAAACTTTTAAAGCTGCTTTGAAAGTGGTTATGAGTTTTGAGATATATGATGTACATATATCAACATATTGGCAAATCCCAGCGAATAAATTATGTAGGATGGATGTATGTTCGCTATGCGTTTTGTGTGAAGATTCACCACCATGTAGGGCTAAAGCTAGTCGTAAGATTATTTCATTCTTTGCGATTATAGAAGATTGTAAATAAATGCACGTTTTCGATTTTGTGTGTCCATTCATAAATTTGGGGTGTGTTCATTTTATGAATGGAAGTGCACAATTTTATTGTGTGAAATATAAGAATTAATACTTTTAAAGAATTTAAAAGATTATAAATCCATTATATACGAATCGATTTTCTTTATCGCTAAGTGTTCTTTTTATGTGTTTTTCTAAACAATAATAAATATGAAACTAGATTGTTGAGTGTAATCATATTTGTAAACGTTGAATATCTAACTAAGCAAGTATACATATTTGAGTTAGAAATAGTGATGTTAATAAAATTACAACCATAGGTTTTATTCTTGTCGATTTTAAAGTTATCATTGAATAAATTGCAATGAAAAGACTTTTTGACTCTGACAAACACTTGGAAATAAAAAATAAACACTCAAGTACGATCAGTGAGAAATTCATTTAAATATTTTTCCTAAATTATTGTTACATCAATGTATGTCTTTGCTTTATATGGTATGTCAAGGGATATCAGCTGAATGCTGATTCATGGTTGCAAGGGCTGAAATATAATTGCTTTTATTTTAATGTATAATAATGGTACGTCGATTTTTGCACGAAAAATGTATCACTTGGTATCAAAAAATTTTGTTGCAGCATTAACCAATTAAACTTTTTACAGTGTTTTGTCTTATTTAACTTTCAAAATAAAAATCATGTTTTCTTTTCGTGACTTTATTTGATTAATTTTTAGCATCTACGGGTTTCGCTGGTACCACCTGTCTCGTGAATATAATAAACTAATTTACTTAAGAACAAATCATAGTCGTCAAATACGTACACACTGAAAGTTAATTAGAAATGAATTTTTAGTTTCATAAAAGTTATAAAATTAATTCTGAGAAGAGTGATTTTCGCTTAGTCTTCTTCTTTTTAGCCCAACAGCCCCTCTCGGGCCTTCGCTTCCTGCAAATAGCGCCTCCAACTGTCTCAGTCCGTTGCCGGCGTCTTCCAATTCCGAAATTTGAGCAGCGATGAACTGTCTTGTTTCCTCCGTTTCCCCACTGGCCTCCGGCGTTCAGTTCTCCCAACGAATACCTTTTAGGGTATCCGTTGTTCGTCCATACGATTCATGTGGCCAGCCCATTGCAGCTTCTGCAGTCTTACAATCTTTGAGACCTCCGGTTTGTCAAAAATTTCATACAGCTCATGGTTGTATCGAATTCACCATTGGTCCCCGTCAAGCTTCATTCCAATTATTCGCCTCAAGACCCGTCGCTCGAAGGAGTTCAATATATTTGCGAATGCTTGGGTTAGGGTCCATGTTTCACACCCATAGCATAACACAGGTCTCATTACAGATTTGTATACTTGGAGCTTTGTTCTCCTGTGTATGCAGCTGGTCTTCAAGATCGTCAATACTGAATAAAATATTTGATTTGCGAGCTGTATTCTTTGACGTATTTCGTCTCTTTAATTACCCGTTAAGTTTTACTTGTGTTTATTTTCAAGCAATGGTAAATATAATTATTCGTCGAGCATAACTATATTTTGCAATCAGTAAATTGCAAAAAATTAATGATAAAGTCAAATCGATAATAATTGTTACTATGCATTAATTTCAAGCTTGTAATTTCGATGTCAGGAAGGTTTCGAAAATTGTTCTTTCGATGATCTTGTTTTATAGGGGGCTTATAAAAATTATTTTTTCAACAAAATTGAGAATATCAGTTTGCTCATCCGTGTGCCCATTTTTGCATTACAGCAAGTTTCTCGAGCAACTACAAACGATATAATCGACCTTTCGGACTCGTTTATAAGCAATAAGCTAATGAACGTTTTTAATAAAAAAAACAACCTCAGAGGCATTTCGGGAGGCCTGAGTATATAAAATACTTTAAAGGGCTCTACGTTAAAAAAAGCACGTTTTCCCATACCACTAGGAATAAAGTGCAAGACGTTTTTTTAATGTGGTATCCATTTCACAGAACATGCGCTTAAAACTTGTGAGAATCATGGCAAAGTGCAAGACGTGTTGTGAATGTGGTATCCTCTGTAGGCCTTATCCATTTCACAGAACATGCGTTTAAAACTTGTGAGAATCGTAGTCCCTCCGATGGGCTGATCACAATAAAAAGTTTTGGGTTTAATAAGGCAACTAACATGATCTTCACGAAGGCATTGATAAGGTGTTGCGCGATGAGAAAAAGGAAGAGGTATATGTAGTATGTAGCTAATAATTTCTGGAGCTGAAACTCAACTATCACGCGAAGTACGCTGGGGTGCATGGTTGCGTGACAAAAGCTATAAGCATGATGCAACTCAAAAAATTAGCCCCAATGCCAAAAATCTGCGCTCGATAAATGAAAAAATAGTACACATCAGTAGAAATTAGGTGGCGAACTGATTAAATCATAGAAAACAAAGCTTCAGGTTTAAACTAGATCTTTGGAATGCTTTGGCTTTGAAACATCACCGATTACTTAACTATCATTTAAATCTTGATCTGAGGTGGTTAGTTGCAGTGCATATGGAATATGTGGATAACATACAACCATAAGTGATGTGGAATATTTAACAGACATTAGTGTTGGAATATGAAAAGACTACTTGAATAAATATTCGGCCGTACAACTAGTACAGATGTGCAACTAGCACATCCCTCTTGATCGTCATTACGTTTGGAATATCCCGATTCAACAGCGGCTGAAATCGTTGCAAATACGGAATTGCTAAGGGCTTGCATTTCTAGTTTTACTGGCATTTTATCGAAGTTACATGGTTTTATATGCACGTCCGTGAATTTACAAATAGTGGTGATAACATTATTATCCAATTCACGCACCTTTCGAATAATTCTCCATGAAAAGATTTTACTATATTAATTGATGTCATTTTTCAGATGGATATTCCTTAAATTTTTAAGATATTGAAACATGTCAAAACAGTTGTATGTTCCTCTACCTTCTCTCGCAAAGTATGAATTTCAGTTGAGGACCTAGGTAAGTATAAGAATCGTCGATTTACTGCGGTCTGATCACAAACCGTTCCTAATACATCGAAGCCGACACTGAGAATATAATTTATGGTTGTTATTATAATAAAAACCAGTAAATTTCCATTTTGGGAGCCAACAATGTACCCAATTCCTTGCTTCAAAATTAGAAGCAGAGTGTTTTATGCTGCGTTGTTAAGCCGCCCAAATCACAAAAATCATCAATAATGTCTTCTGCGCAATTCTTATTGATATCTCGTCAAAAAGTAAAACATACTGCCCATCTAAACTAGACATTCCTTTGATTTTTTCTCAAGCAGGTCTTTTATAGAATCAACAAAACCAGTTTTTAAGCGAAGATTTGAATACCAGTGCAGAATAGTCCTGACTGAAGGAACACTGAATTCCATGTTTAGAAATTCCCTGTAAAGGGAAGGGGGCCTATAGTAGTATTTCAAGTAAAAAATTTGCGCATTGATCCATAGGGGCATTAGGCTTGTGGGAAAGCTGGGAACGTATTAAAAGCTGAGCCTCTTGGCTTTTATCCTTCAACAAATTTCTTGCTTGTTTTTCAACATCCGATTTATTTTTCCTTATTTGGTAATACTTTAGAGAAACAAAACATGCTTTTGGAATTGATTGTTTTTCCTCAGTGATTTTTGTTGGGCGGCGGTCTGGGGATGGAAACTGAGATGGGTGTACGTTTAGTATGCTAGGTCTTGAATGAAGGTTAACATTCCGAAGATGGCTTTCATCCTTCGGATCTTTTCGCACTTCAAGTGGAGGAAACAACTGAGATGACAGGTTATTTAAATTTAAATCGGCTAAAATTGGATGAATGAAGCTTTGTTTGGGCTTTTCTCTAAAATGAATGGGATGAGGTTTCTCAAAATATTGTTCTTTGCAATTTCCAACTCAAAACTACACTAAGGATCCATAACATACTCACTATTTGAAAAAACGCTACGAATGACAGGTGTCAGCAATGCATTTTACTTCAATACCCTTCTATGGCCATATTTTCTAATGCAGGGCTTTAAAAATGATCCTCACCCAGAAAATGGGATTTTTTTCAAGATGTTTGAGTGCGAAATGCCTATACGCTTTAATTAGACATTGGTTCTCTTGTCCTGAGATATTCCAAAATAACTCAAGGAAAAACCAAACGTATGGCCGTGAAGGTGATTCTATATATGAATTTCTATATAAAAAATCTACATAAAAATTTCAAAATAAAATACAATTAAAATTTGATAATTTAGCCTTTCCTTTAATGAATTCACAGTTAAACACTTTCTCACTTCAAATTTAAAGATGTAATGACCCATTTCAGTACATTGCATTTATTCAAAACTTTCTAACGGTGAAGCCTATGAAACATTAGACACCATGAATTTTCCCCAAATTTAGACGCTTTTCATTTAGGCATCTTGATTGTGGAAAGCAATTTCGAAGGTAGCCAAAATCGTTAGGGTGCTTTATTTTTCTGATTGTGGGTTGTTAAAAATTTGCCATAAATAAGTCTTTCATAGTGCGCGATCGGTTCAACCAGGGGGTGTGGGCTCGATACCCGGTCTGTGTACCAATTTTAGTTTTGTTTTTCCCTTTTATTAGTTGATTGTTTACTTATTTAGAATACATTTTTATGCTTTTGTGTTACAATGGTAGAATTTTCTAAAATGCATCGCAGGATGACATCCATTATAATCAACAATTTTTGTGCTTGTAACTAGGTTCTCAAAGAAGATTTGATTGTGGAATATATTCCAAAATATCTCGTGAAAACTTAATGGTTATTCGTAGAATTTAGAATTGGATAGCTCTACTCACTAGATAATGTGTACCCATGATGTCTCGGTCATTTTATTGAATATCGATTATTGGTTGTTTTTAAAAGAATTCTTCGCAGGTCATCAATGGCAAAAACATATCACACTGTACTACGAATGTTAAAAAGTTTTTAAAAAATCAGTGGTTTCAAAAAATGCAGTAAAACGTCCAAAAGTTTCATCACAATCATCATTACTCAAAATAAAGAAACTGACACAAAGTCAGGTATATCTTTTTTATTAAATGTGTGTTTACATTTCGAAATTAATTCGCAAAAGCTTACTATCTATGTAAGGTATGGAATTCTTCAAATCAAAATCATAAGAGGAATTATTAAGCATTCGTAATCATAACCTGAAAATCACATATCTAGATTGAATTACACTCAATGCAAAATTCATTTACTCGCGTATCGTAAAACTTCTATTAACAGCTGCAAAATTTATATTACAAGTTATATCTTCCTACGAATACTCACAAAATATCTTTAAATTTACTTCTCACTTGCCATGTCGCCTCTAAGAATGATAATTTTCTCAGCTTCTCATAAGATAATGATAACCAGGCAACTTTGCATCGACGCTACCTTCGAGTTCAATCCCGATATTGTGAACTTTTCACATTTGAAAGTCACTTGATCACACCTTTTCTCCAATAACTCAACAAAAATACAAGTATCGCATATTTCCTAGATGTTTCAACTAAGGAATTGCTATAATGAAGCGATACAAAGCAAACTCTTTTCACTAATTGATACATGAGATTACGGGTCTCCCTCTTAGTATTAAAAGATGTGCTTTGCATTACTGGAAAATAACTATAGAATACAATGTAAAAATTGTACATGAAAAATTATATAATTTATTTCTTTTACAGCATGCAACTGTTGGCATGCTTAAAAAGATATTAAAATTTACTTTCAAATATTTTGATTTAAATTATAATATGAATTAATTACTTCATTCATAATGGGTTAGTTATTTCCAACTGACAAGCAAATTGTCCTTATTTGGAAATTATAATTGATTTACTTTTTTTAAAGCAACTCCATTCATTCATTCAACATTCCTATCGCAAATATTATATTTGATTTGATAATTCCTCAAGAGAGCCCACGAACATCATTTGCAACGTTGCAATTAACTACGATAAAATTCATTTCCTTCCATAGCAGATTTGATCATTAGCCAACGATGCATTGAAGCTCGCCAAAGCGACATGCATCCATCTAAGACACATCGGCGGAAAGAAACTTTTGCTCGAAATGCTAAAATCGACATCGCAGCGCCATCTATCCTGCCAATTGGCGTGCACCGTGACACCACTATGTATAGAAACACAATGGTCACACTTTATCTAAGGCTCCACTCGGTTCCATAATTCACTATGCCGAAGGTTCTTCAAAGGACTTATTCAGCCGTAAAAGTTTAACTTAAGTTTATATACATAATCAAACCTTAAACTTTACCTGCAGTTTTTATATGTCACTGGACTGCCTTCTCTTTGATGCATTTCTATTATATTAGGCTCCCCCTTGCCTCCTTTAGAATAATGCTATACACCACATTGTGTTATTTTGTATTTAGTCATCGGTATATCAAAAATAGAACCAAACAAAAACGATAGTCCACAAAAGCTTTTATTCTTAAATATGTTTTGATTTGACGCTATAAAAACCATGAATTACTACTTGCGATAGAGTTTACCTTTACATTTTGCCTTTACCTTTTACATTTTTTAATTATTAGCAAACGAATAAGTTAGTCTTCGCGTGAGTGGGCACATATTTTTAGTTTTTCTTTTCTTAAATTGCCTGCTGGTAATTTTTTTAACTAAATCCGAATTGAATTTGGTCCGAATTTGCCAATGTTTTCTTCCTTATTCAAATATTTGCTTGTATCCATAGGATCATTTGGTATTTCCATACTGTCGATGTTGATATCCTCTACATCCTCACAGTTTATTTGACCGGAAAGAAACAGGTTAAGTAATTGAGTAATCACAACAAATAAATTCAATAAACGCATTTCCCGAAAACACTTGCAACTCTTTTCTTATAACTTTTGTATTGCAATCCGTTGTCTAATCTTCAGAAAATCTCCCAAGACCTTAGCCGAAATACCAGGGCCTGCCACGTCTTTTGATCTGAAATTAGTAATTTTTCCAAGAAATAAAGTTAACTACTATACTCGTATAAGATGGAGTGGATTCTAATAAATTTTCCATATTAAAATCTATTTCACTTCAACATGAAGCTAATCGCCTAAAGCACATAAAGCTAAATGAAAGTTTCTACATGTTACATACGCGGAATATGTTGCTTCCAAAAAGCAAATATGATACTGAAATTAATCGTATTACTGCTGAAAATTTAGAATTAGGGAGTCAAGAAAGAAGAGTAATTGCTCCTAATACCATTTGGATCAATTCCAGGATTTTATCGCAGATTCAATTTAACGAATGTAAATAACGATATCCACCTGGTAGAAATTTTACTTATCATTCAAGAGGTAAGCTTTTACACTTTAGTCATGCGAAGCTTAACTCAATGAATCAAAATTTCGTGGAACTGGCACCCAGATGGAGTTAAACAGTTTTGTTTGTGGCAGCCCAGTGGAACGAAAGTGTTTACATAGACAAGTACGTTAAGTAAGCTTAAGCTTTCTTCCCGGAAAAGAAAATAACTGCAATTTTAGTGCGTTTGAAATCACAGTTTAAGTACGTTCGAAATTAATAGGTACTGTCCAAAAATATTAGCTACACAATTCGAGCCTATAGCTTTTAATGAAAAAATGATTTAACCGCATATTTTAGGGGGTTACACTCTGAAGATTTAAAGTTGTTCACTTAAGGCACAGCCCCCAGTTATACTGCAAATTTGAGTAAACTTTACAGCCATCCATCTCAGAAACCTTACTTTTAAAGTAAAAATTTTAATGATCGTTTGGCTATTGAATCAGTTCATTACATTTTGCAAAAAGTTTGTTGCAAAAGTTATATAATTCAAACAAAATAGCACGTTTTTGTTGAAAAATATAGTAAATCTCGGAAACAACTTAACGTATCCAATTGATTTAAGCTATGTTTGCTAGATCTAAATTATTTACATTAAATTAACTCATCAAAAATTTAAAAAGGGATTTTCGCAAAAAATTTCCTGGAACAAAATGAGTGATTTGCACTAGGGATGTTACGGAGCTTCGACTCCGATTCCGAAAAGTCGGAACTTCCGATTGATATCAGACCTCCGACTTCGACTTCGGTTCCGACAATTTCAATCGGAGGTTAGCTACGGATGTCGAATCGAAATACTGCCGCGGCGGCGATCGTGTAAGAGAGATCGGACTGCGCGTACGAACAAGTTTGTATTTGTCACGCGGAATCTGCCTTCTCGCATGCATCGTTTCGATAACTTTTCCACTTGTCGTTCGTTCGATTGGTGGCATTTGATGAAGACGTCATTTGTTAAGTTTGTGCTTCAAGTTTCAAGTAAAGTTATTAGAGTTTATGAGTGATGAGTGTTTGTTTATGTGTTTAATATATGTGTGACAATTAAAGTAATTTAAAATGAAGCCGAAAACAAGTGTTATTTGGAACTACTTCGATGAAGTATCGATGAATGCGGCAAAATGTAAATTTTGTGACAAGATATATTCACGAAAGGGAGGTACGACTACTTCGTTAAAAGGTCATTTAAAGTCTATACATCCTTCTGTATACGAAGATTTTGCTAAATTAGACTCTGAAAAAAACCAATCAGTACAGCCTTCAACTTCATCACCCCTTCAAGAAGCAAAAAAGCAAATTACTCTCAAGGAAACCTTGATGAAGAATCAAAAATTGTGTAATTCTAATCCTAAATCAATGCAAATGGATAAGTTGATTTCGGAAATGATTGCGTTACAAGATCTTCCATTCAATATTGTTGAAGGGAATTTAAGGGGAAGACAGTTTTTTACTGAATATATTTGTGATGGCTTATATGCAAAGATTGCAGAAAAGATACAGAATTTGCTCAAAGAGTTTGAAAAAATCTCGTTTACAACAGATATTTGGACTGAACCGAGTTCAAACGTATCGTTATTAAGTCTAACAGCGCACGGCATAACTAAAGATTTTAACAGGACTAAAGTTGTTTTGAAATGCCACACTTTTAACGGAAGACATACAGGAGACCTTGTCCAAGAAAAAATTAATGAAATGTTAACGGAATGGAAAATCACAAATGAGAGAATTCACTGTTTCACCCGCGATGCTGGATCTAATATGATACGAGCACTGAGACTCGCCGATATTCCTGATGTCAATTGCACTGTACATCAATTACAACTGTGTGTGCGAAGTATGTGGGATTGTGATGAAGAAATCACAAATTTAATAACGAAATGCAAAAGAATTGCAACGCATTTTAATCACTCTCAAATTGCTCTAACTGAACTGCATAAAATACAAAAGGAACAGCTTAACCAACAACCTTTGCGTGTGATGCAGGACCGTAGTACGCGGTAAATTATTAAATTATAAAATTTTTTTTATTATATATTGCTTATAAAATAAAATATATAATTGTAAAATTATATAATATATAAAATATATATTTGTAAAATTGTATATTTTTATTATATATGACTAGTAAAACAAATAACATAATCGGCACTAAATTTCTGATACTATGCTTGTGCGATTTATTTACTAATTTTGTAATTTTAAATTATTTTCTAGTTGGAATAGTACATTTTATTTGATGGAACGAATGATTAAAATACAAAATTCACTCTGCCTGTATGCAAGTAAACACAACATTCCACAAATATCTCCAGAAGAATGGCTGCAGCTCAAAAAACTAGTGTCCATTCTACATCCTTTTGAAGAGATTACCCGTAACATGAGCGATAGTAGTACTAGCATCTCATCGGTAATTCCTTCAATATACACACTAAAGCAAACATTACAAATCGAAGAAAATAAACCAGAAACAAACGAAAAATTTAAAAATATACTAAAATGTGCGGCTGACCAATTAAATTCAAGATTTGGAGACCTCCATTCTAACAACTTTTTTGCAATAGCAACATATTTAGATCCTCGTTATAAAACGAAATTTTTTAACGAAGTGATAAAAGAAAAGGTTGAATCTGAATTAATGAGTTTACTTGAAAGTGGAAAATCAAACGCAGATGAAAATACGGATGCGCCTGCAGAAAAAAAAGCAAGAGGGGCACCACCAGCAGCTGGTGAATCAAGCGATATCCAAACTATTTTGTCAACTATATTGTCGAATAGTGATGATGATGATAGCACCACATCTGATGAACATGTTGTGTTGGACAAATTTCTTATAATAAAGAGCTTACTTCATGAGTATAATAAGGAAAAACGTATTCCTATCGGTGAAGATCCCTTATTATGGTGGAGGAAAGTTACAGCGAAATTTCAACCCTTAAACTCGATTGCCCGCCAATATTTATCGTCTCCATCAGGCTCTGTAGCAAGCGAACAACTTTTTAGTGGTGCTGGCCTAATCTATGACTCATTGAGAAATAGATTAGATGGAGATAAAGCCGCTAAACTGTTGTTTATTAAATATAATTTACTTCGTTTGGAATCACTTCATTTGATGTAAGGTAGTAATACCAGTATTGATTATTTCGTGTATTATTTATTGAACTCAAATTAAAGCGGCTAAAACATGTTTGTATTTTCATATTTTATTAGACCTGCCCTTAATTGATCTCATTTCTGCCACCACCTTCACTTCCGCTTCCGATTCCGGTTCCGACTCCGGTAACTCAAATTTATAAACTCCGACTTCGGTTCCGATAAAACCACCTCCGTTACATCCCTAATTTGCACACACTGAATAAATATCATGCATGCACATTGACTTCTATCAAATTTCCAAATTTTGTTCTAGGAAATTTTTTGTAAAAAACTATTTTAAATTTTTGATTTGTTGATTCAATGTAAATAATTTAGATCTAACAAACGTAGCTTTAATCAATTCGGTACATTAAGTGGTCTCCGAGATTTACTAATTTTTTTTTAACGAAAACGTGATATTTTGTTTGAATTATATAACTTTTGCTACAAACTTTTTGCAAAGTGTAATGCGTTGATTCAATAGCCAAAGGTTCATTCTGGCTTCTAGCTAAAATTTTTTTATAAATATTCGTTACGCTTCTAAGGTGAACGGCTGTAGAGTTTACCCAAATTTGCAGTTTTACTGGGGGCTGCGCCTTAAGTACGAGAAGCACTTAAAGCCTTTGAAATTCAGTATTCTTAATGAGAAATGCTGATTTGAGGCTGCGGCCAATCAAATGAGTTAGAATAATTAACTTATTCAATAAATAACAAAGTGCAAACAAAATGTTCTCGATACAAAAAAACAAATCCATGAAGGTTCAATTTCACACTAATGAACAGTCATTCTACATCTAGCATTCATTGCGTACAGACGTGTTTTTAATTGTTCCTGTTACTAGTTTTCAAAAATTAAATATTTTTTTAAAAATCGGCCGCAAATTAATTTTTAGTGGGAAAAGCTTATAATATCATCGAAGCAATCGACTAAAGCATAATTTGAAATCAATACGTAAAGAAAAACAAAGTATTGGCAAGTCTAAAAAGTATTGAGCCTTTTTTGTAATTTTTCGATTGAATATTTTGTAGTGAATTAGGTATATATATATATATATATATATATATATATATATATATATATATATATATATATATATATATATATATATATATATATATATATATATATATACATATATATATATATATATATATATATATATATATATATATACATATATAAATATATATATATATATATATATATATATATATATATATATATATATATATATATATATATATATATATACATATATATATATATATATATATATATATATATATATAAATATATATATACTACCGACAAAAAGTTTGGAAGCATCTGTAAATTTTGTGAAAAATTAGAATAAATCGATAATAGTCGATTTAATCTATTTTTCAGTTCAAAATACAATTATTTTGAATTGTTCTACTGCATTTTGAATAATTGTTGCGGTCTTTATTCAAGGATATTGATGAAAATCTCAAAACCAATAAAACTCATAATAACTTAATGTCACTTTGTTTAATTTGCTGAGCACCCTGCAATAATTTTTCTCGCGTCAAAGTTTATTGCAGGTTGACATTACCAGCTGTCGTCTCCATTAAAAATAGTTGTTCATTAGTTGCACTCTGTGAAATTGATATTTTTTTATTTTCTGGTTGTTTAACGTGTGCTTTGTAAAGATATCGGTAATTTCTTTTATTATGTGTTTAAAATGGGAAAAGGAAAACAATCATCAATTGAAACACGATCGGGTATTATTATTTTAAGAAGTAAAGGATACTCTGAAAGAGAAATTGCAAAAAAACTCAATATATCGCCTAAGGGAGTTCATTACACCCTTGCGAAACATCGAGAGACTGGCAGTTTGCTGGATAGAAAACGGAGCGGTCGGCCAAAAAATACTTCAGCAGTAGAAGACAGATTTATAGCAACCACTTCTAAACGTAATCGTCGACTTACAGCACCCGATATCACCCGGGAGTTGAATAAAACGCGATTCAAAGATGTTTCAATTTCTACAGTAAAGAATCGTCTTGCATCTGCTGGTCTGCGTGGTTGTGTAGCGGTAAAAAAAACATTATTACGGGCAATACACAAGAAAAAACGACTGGAATGGGCAAAGCAGTATCAACATTGGACAGTAGAACAGTGGAAAAGTGTTCTATGGACAGATGAGTCCAAATTTGAAATTTTTTCTCTGATGGACGAGTGTTTGTCCGCCGCAGGCCCCATGAACGAATATCTGAAAGTTGCTTGGTATCATCGGTAAAACACGGTGGTGGTAACATTTTGGTCTGGGAGTGTTTTTCTGGAACAGCTGTCGGAGATCTTATCAAAATTGACGGAATTATGAGAAAGGAGCAGTATTTGCGAATCTTAAATGATTATGCTTTACCTTCAGGGACACGCATTGTGCGTGAACCATTTGTGTTCCAACAAGAAAATGACCCGAAACACACGGCTAGGATATGCAAAGCCTTCTTAGAGGAACAAGAAATGAATGGTTTTCTTGAACTGATGGTGTGCCCCCCGCAATCACCTGATCTATCGCCAATAGAAAAAAATTCCGGGGTCAAATAAACGTCGACCGAAGTCAAAAAAAAGGAGGTAACCAACTAAGGGTTGGTAGTTGCTGACTCCGAAGGACAAACTGGACCTGGGGAAGGCAGATGGACTTAAGGGGACTTCGTAGTTACCCGACGATTCTTATGGCCCACAAATAAGAGAGGGGTATCCAGATGGAGCCCAACCGGATCAAGATCCAAACTTAGACGTGGCCATATATTTTCCATTTGAGTGGAAAACCCATTCAAACATAGTTTGCATGAACTTTCCCATCAAAAGAGAAATATAGGCGTGACCAATTTATGTTATAGAACTATGTGATCGAATCACATACCCCTATATCATAAAAGGGCACTCGAGCGGAAGGCCACTCTACCCGGCAATAGCTCCTGTTAAACGACAAAAAACGGAGGAGCGCGCCCGATGGCTAGCCCATATGAGTGGAGGAGCCTGCTATCGTTGCGGGTGCTATACCCAGTCAGATACAACAGAATGGAAAGACCGAGTTTTTAAAGTTTAGCAATTCATTTTTATCTTTTCTTATCGCGATCAATGGCAATTAATATAAATAAAAGAGGACGTTTGAGGTTTTTGACATGTGATCTGACCTGACATTAAATTATGTTAAAGTGAAAGTATTATGGATAATATTGACATTATTTTTCCTTGTTTCAAAAGATTTAATTGACGTTGTTCTTAAATTTACAGCAGTGTTGAAATAAGTAAATTTTTAAATTCGAAAATGCTACGTATACTTTTTGGCCAAAAAGAAAAACGTATGATTGCTTGTTCAATGAAAGCATTCAATATATGAATTATCCCGGTGAGTACAACTGAAAATTTTACAGAGGGCGGTGCATACATGCAATTCAAATTTAACAGGTAAATCAAAGGAATCAGTTCTTCTACAAGTACGTTATAAGACATTAAGATCAATTGATTTACAAAACGAAAGTTTATCCAACATTCGCAGTTTTTAGCTTAGAGCTCGTCTTGATTCACAAAGGATGAGTAGGAACCCAAGTCCCTATGGAAGCTCGAGCAAGAATTTCAACACGGCAAATGAAATTCAAACGTCTAATCAGCGATTTGCTGCCCGAAAGTTAACTTTTACCAATAGGATTTATAAATATTTGCAATGTGTGGTCTTAATGCCCTAAGTTTCATAAAAAAATCTATTCGGGCAACGTCACCTTACGCCGATACACGCTACGGGCATCTGACGAATGTACTTGGCAAAGTCTTACAATTATTTGAACTATTCAAAAAAAATTTCTCGAAAACTAAGGAGTTTACATCAACACTTGCATTCAGCGCATTCATACTCGTATTAGCTAAAATATTAGATATCATTTATCGCATTTGACTCAAAATCATTACCGGGTCTAAATAAAACAGTGACGAAGCTTTCTTTTACTTTTTCATTCATCCCGGATCCTTAAACCACTAACAGGCTATTTATTTATATTCGATATACTTGATCGGTAACACCTTCAATTTGCGCTCACAGTTTTTTAAAACGTAAAGCATTTAATTCATGCATTCAAACGACTTGATTGCAATGCAGATCACTTACACATTTATTGCGTACACGTTTCATTCCACCACCGCATTGCGAAATTTTCTTCGACCGAATACGAAGTTAGGTACGGCAAGTATGCATGACCAATTATCAACTCAACCAAAAATTTAGCAACAAAAGTTGGTGAATAGGCATTCGCCTTGATCCCAGAGTCTCGAGCACCTGTAATTTGTCGTATCAAAGTGAGTAACAACCGCACAATTGCTCAAATCAGTTTTATCGATAGACAGATCCAAAAGAGGTCAATAAACTCGTCTCGAAATATTACTTGGACATTAAGTTATGCGTGACGAAAGTCAACTTGAAATGAAACGGCTGAGTTGTTTGCTAGAAGAGACGTTACAACCCACGGCGATGCTTGATTTGGCCAGTGTTCAGTAAAGGGTTCCTCATAAATGTTCGGAAAACTGAAAAGTACATTTGAATTTCATTTAAAATTATAATCTTTTGAGAGTTCGTTTCTTTGCTTAAATACCTCCCAACAATCACTACTGCTATCCAAGACTTTGATGTGGGGTTAAGCTTATGATCCAATCGACAGTGGCAATTTTGTGGGTGAGAGCTCGCCAGCAGCAGAAATAGCCGTTGCCTTGCTGGTTTTTGGCTAAAGCTTCCGGGTCTCGGTCAACCCTTCGTCGTCGGAAAATGCGCCCAAACTGTCACAAATCAGTTCGCCAACAACCGAGGCAACACTCACCACTAACGTGGATCTTATCTTTGCGACGATTTATCCCAGGAAGCGCTTGCTTCCCAAATAAGGAAGGCCACAACGTCCAACACCATTTACGCCCATCCAACTGCCTTGGTTCTACTCGCGATTCATTTCGCGCAGCCACTCCAATGTAAAACCAAACATCTCACACTTTATATTCGGACACCGAATTTATCCGTCCAGGCGGCACCTTATGATTCGCTGTAACTAGCACGGATACACCCGGTTGACTACAGCAGCTTTCAATCGCTTGGAATTTCGCCAAGGTGAAAAGTTCTTCCAGCGTTAAATGTATGGTGACACAGGCTGGCACAAACTCCCGAGCTCAAATATTTCGAGCCAAGCTCCTAAACTTTCCATCCACCCTAACCCCAAAAAGAATTCTTTGACCCGCTTCCGCTCCGTTTCAGTTTCGTTTCATCCCCAATTTAGCACACCAGTAAGGTGTTCATACACTGTAAATTTTACGTAGCGGATTAAAATTGTACTAAATGAACTAAATTTAAACGAAGTAAAGAAAAACGAATAGGATTTGAATCAGCAATAAATTTAAATCTCATAACGAACATAATTAAAGGGAAACATTTAAATTTAATATAAAGGAAAATTTATATAAAATTACATTGGATAAAATTACTGAGGTGAAAAATTATTTTACAAAAAACGATTAAAATGATAATGATGACATAGTTTTTCTAAATCTGCCACATAAAATCGTAAGTAGGAGATAGGAAAGTTTTCGACTAGTTTGCTGGTGATACTGCTTGATTAATACAATTTCTTTTATTTAAAATGGATTTTATTTACGTACATATTGTCCATTATTATCTATGACCTTTTGCCATTTTTTGGGTAGAGCCATTATTCCATGTGTGTAGAACTTCTGTGGTTTATCGGCGAAAACCTTGGCCAAGTGATTTTCACAGTCCCTTTTCGAAGTGAATTTCTTTTCCTTAAGGAAGTTTTGCAGAGACCGAAACAAATGGTAGTCTGATGGCGCAAGGTCTGGACTATACGGTGGATGCAACAAAACTTCCCAGTCAAGCTCTGTCAATTTTTGCCGGGTCATCAAAGATGTGTGTGAGCTGGCATTGTCATAATGGAAGATAACGCCCTTTGTATTGATCAATTCTGGCCGGTTTTTTTGAATTGCTTGTTGCAATCTGGTTAATTACTGACAGTACAGAGTCGAATTGAGTATTTGGCGAGGTTCTAACAATCCCCTTGCAATCCCACAATAAACACAGCATAACCTTATTTGGTGTCAATCCTGGCTTCTTTTGACCATGAAAAAAAAATCATCGAAGGTAGCCGATATGAGTATCAAATGAAAGTTCTTTTTGAGAGCTTTTCAAAACAGTTCTTAAACTGACAGTTGTTGCTTTAGTGGGGGCACAGGGGGGAAATACATGAAAAATGTGTTTCCTCCCTCGCAAATTGACACCTGTGATCTAAAAAATCTGAAAAAATTATCAAGGGCAATATTTATGGGTATAACAATAACAAATACCTCACAAGTCAAAATTCGTTCAACTTTCTTAATAATAGTAGGATCCTCGAATTTCACATTTTCTCCAATAAAATCGTCTTTGACATGTTTCTTGATATCATTCGTTGCTGATTACTGCATTTTGTAAGTTGAGTACAAAACCCTTCTTACATGAGCTCAGCTCTGTCTACCCAACTTGTTTTGTGTTGATTCATGTGGCACCCAAACATGGAGCTTCTTTGTGTATCCAGCCTTACGCAAATGGTTCAAAACTGCTTTGTGATGGATGTCATGGCTGCTTATGTGTCGGTCTTCTTAATTTTTGTAAGATTTCATCGACTTTTTCAGTGATTCGTCGACCTGAGTGGGGTGCATCTTTGACATCAAAATTTCCAGAACGAAACGGAGTGAACCATCTCTCGGCTGTGGCTATTGATAAAGTTTCTTGGCCGCAGACACCACAAATATTTTTCACGAGCCAGTGATGCATTCTCACCTTGATCGTAGTGATATTGTAAAATATAACGAATTTTTTCAGAAATTCCACTCATTCTTAAATGATTACAATTTTTGACACGAACGACGACGTACAAAGCTGTCCATATGAAAATTGTAAACTGGATGTCACCTTTCAAACACATGTCAGTTTAATTCAATCTGATTAGTATTACCCGATATATGACAACGAACACCAACTAATGACAAATAATACTCAATATATTTTAGACTATCCTATATTTATATATATTGTTGCGAGTCATGGTTCGCGGCCAATAATTTTAATGTTCCGGGAAAGTGAAAACGCAATGTCCGTTAAATTAAATTAAAGAGTTTATTTAAAGAAATGCACAATTATTAATTTCACTATTAAAATCTAACTTCCAATTGTCCATAAATTTCTATCACGATTGTCTTCTAAAATCACTTCACAATCACTGCTCTATCGCAGTTTTTACTATCGCGGTTGTAATGAATAATCCCCCCATTCATTCAGCTCGCTTTTATATAGGGTCTCAAGTTATTCAATCCATTTCTCGTACATTGGCGAGCTAGCGGGCATATTCGAGCAGCATCATGAATGGAGCAGTGACTCACTTTCAGATGTTGATGCTTGGTGGGTTTTCGAGTACGTTCGTTTTGTTGATCATGAATAATAGGTTTTTGAGTACATTCGTTTTGTTGATCATATCTTCTTAACGATTGTGAAAATAATTGCGACAGTAGCTCGCGAAATTATTCGTGCCCTTAACATTGCCCCCACCTCAGTTCTTTTCGCCCCGAAAAGATGTGTCGCCAGTTGTAGTCGATTCTCCCTGGATGTAATACGGGGCAAGTCGGTCCATTTCATTTTGGCTCTTGGCTTACGGTGTTCCTGTATGCAGTATACGACGTTGTTGATTTGCTTTGCAACTCGGGTTGGTCCCTCCAAATTATGTTGCAACTTTGAAGACACACCCTTACACCGTTGTGGGTTATATAGCCACACCAAGTCATCTTGCTGGAAGCCAGTAGAATTTGCCTTTAGATCATACCTTGTCTTCATGCGGTCAGTAGCCGATTCGAGGCGTTTTCGCACTGTCCGATGTATCTGGTTCAACCGTTGCCTTAGCTCACTTGCGTACTCCGAGATCGTTTGGGGTTTCTCAGAGGGTGTTCCGAACTTTATATCAGCTGGCAGACGAATAACCTTTCCAAAAACGATTTTGGCTGGAGCTTGGCCCGTCGATGCATGTTCGGCAGCTCTGTACGCCATCAAAAATAGTGGAATGTGTCGGTCCCAATCCCCTTGGTTCTCGTCAATCATCTTGGCCAGGTGTTTATTGAGCGTGCCGTTGACATGTTCGACCATTCCAGCAGCTCGCACCTTTCGCCAACAACTAGTGACTCAAAGTTTCGATCTTGATCCGAATGGAGTTCGCAAGGTACGCCGTACCTACTGACCCAATTTAGCACTAGCTATTCGGCTATAGTAGTTGCCTCCTGGTTGGGAATGGGGTAGACTTCGGGCCACTTGCTGAAATAATCGGCCACAACCAGCGTGTCTCGATTTCCCCATTCGGACTCAGGAAAGGGTCCTGCGATGTCAACAGCAATTATTTCAAACGGTACACCCGCGTTATATGTTTGCATTTGTCCTCTCAGTCGTCACTTTGGACCTTTGACGGAAGCACAAATTGTGCATCTACAGCACCAGTCCTCTACGTCTTCTCGAGCATGGAGCCAGTAGCACCATTCCCGCAATGTCTCTAAGGTCTTGTTAACACCAAGGTGGCCTCCCGAGGATCCTTCATGCATTTCCTTAACCACGCCGTTTCCAATTTCCGCTTGAGTATGCCACCGTCTACCTGAAGGGAGTTCCATTGTGCCCAATAGCTTTTCAGGGTTGCGGCATGCATTGAAACGTCCTTCCACTCAGGTCGCCCAGTTGTCTCCTTCCATACGATCAATGGTCCAATGTCTTCATCGGCTAACTGGGCATTTTGAATCTCCTCCGGTGACCAACCTTCATCGAATTCGGCCGTTATCAATCGCAGATCCACGAGCGGCTTCTTTTCCTCAATCTGTCGGCAATGCTTGCAATAAGCTGGACATGGGCGACACAATAGGGCGTCAGCATTTGCATGAACTCCGCCCTTCCGATGAACAATTTCGTAGTCGTATGACTGCAATCTTTCGATCCATCTCGCAACCTGTCCCTCGAAGTTTTTGAAGTTAAGTAGCCATCTCAGTGATGCATGGTCCGTTTGAAGAACAATATTCTGGCCATATAGGTACTTGTGGAATTGCTTGGTGGCCTCTATGATAGCCAATAGTTCCTTCCTGGTCACGCAGAAGTTCCTCTCACTATTTGAAAGAACTCGACAGCAATACGACGTGTCCCAGGTATTTTACTTCAGCTGCAAAAAGGGTACATTTGTCGGGACTAAGTTTCAGATTTGCCAGTCACAACCGGGAGAAAACCTCTTCTAAGTTCCGCACATGCCCCTTGAACGTTCTCCCATTATGAGCAGGTCTTCCTGGTCAGGCCTCGCAGCACGTATTCCATCAGCCGTTCGAAAGTGGCTGGAGCATTGCAAAGCCCGAATGGCATCAACACACATTGCCACAATCCGGTCCCAACTGAAAACGCTGTCTTCTCTCTGCCCTTCTTGTCGATTTCTACCTGCCAGTAGCCACTCTTGAGATCGAGTATAGAAAACCATTTTGCGTCGGCTAAAGTGTCCATGATGTCATCAATGCGTGGAAGCGGGTAGCTATCTTTCTTAGTGACGCCATTAAGCTGCCTATAGCCGACACAAAAACGAATGCTACCATCCTTTTTCTTTACTAGAACTACAAGCGCGGCCCATGGACTGACAGAAGGTTCGATAACGGCTTGTTTTTCCATGTCCAAGATCAATGCGCTCACTTCTCCTTGTTTGGCTATAGGAAGACGTCTCGGTTCTTGTCGGATTGGCTTGGCTCCCTGTGTATCTATGACGTGAGTTACCAGACTCGTTCGGCCTTGATAATCCGGACTTGTTGAGAAGATGTCACTGTACTTGATGACCAGATCAGAGGCTTGCTTGGATAGCTGCGCTGGCAATTTGACCTGCTTCAATATTGCAGACGTGGATTCCCGGGTTTTGCCTGTGTCTTGCCTCTTTTTCTAATGATGGTCGTGAGAAGCATCTAGAGAGGTGATGGTGGAAACAGGCTGGCAGCTGCCCATGGCTTCTCCCGCTTTGATGCTCGTGGTTGATGCTGCGGTGTTAAGGACTCTAATCGACACGTATCCGTTCCTTATAGATCTTACAAGGCTTCGTCCTACAATCAAACTGCGCAATGTAGATGTCTTCGTTGGCTCTATCAGATAAGATACGTGGTCTCCAGAATCTCCATCAAGCTTGGCCCATACAATGCTTTCGGCAGGATTCGGTTCATCAGTGTCGGTACATACTACTACATGCATCTTGGGAATTTGGACGTGCGGATCCTCCATCAATACTTCGACATTCTGCCATTTCAATACCCGTTTGCCCGAATCCAACGTGATGCCATGTGGTCACAGAAAATCCATTCCGAGAATGCAGTCATCCATAATGTTCGCGACCACAAAATTATGTCGGAACGCAAGGTCTCCCAACTGTATCTAGAGTTTAATCACTCCATGGACAGGTGCAGTTTTTCCCGTTGCTGTCCGTAGTGAGAAAGTTCTGCTCTTGTGAAGTAGTTGTTGCCTCACATGGTCTGGTCGGATAATCGATCGGGTTGCTCCAGTGTCGATTGTTATGGTGCAATGTTCTCCGTCAACTTGACCCGGAAGGCATAAGTCCGCTTCTCCACGATGTAGTCTTGACACGGTGATGGTGGTGCTGGGGACGTCGATCTTCCTAGCCAACCTCTGCCCCACGAGGTTGACTCGTACATGTTTCCCGACCCGTCTGTTTGAAGGGCTTCAACTCTAGGCTCCTGACTCGGTCTGGATCTCCTCCTACCTGCACACCCTGGACAATAACTCGGTTTTCTTCGCATCTTGCAGTCTCTTTGTAAGTGCCCCTTCTCTCCACAATTCCAGCATCTAGGTGCACCATTTACATGCGGGTCTCGCTCAATTTCCACGCGATCACACCTGCACTCATCTGTCACTACTTTGTGAATCCAGGCAGGGGTATGGCTCACGTTTTTCGCTGCCTCAAAGTTCAGACTATAAGCCAAACTGTCCTTAACTGTTTGCTTTTGAGCTAAACGCACGGCTTGCTGCAGTTCCTGGTCCTTTAATGCACTGATGAATTCCTCTGTCGCTGCGTGGTCTCGATGTTCTGGGTCATAAGCTGGGTAAGCTAAAAGTGCTAGTCGCTCAATGTCTTGGGCTAGCTGCTGTAAGGTTTCGCCAGACTTTTGCATCCGATGTCGTAACTGTGCCCGGTAAATCTGCTTCAGATTATCGTCTCCATAACGCATGTTCAGCGCATTCATGAAAGCAGCCAGGTTTGAGTGCAACTCAACGGGGATTGTCTGCAAAAGCTCCGCAGCTGGGGCTCTTAGAGCAAGAATTATTGCAGTTGCTCGTTCCTGCTTATTCCAGTGATTTGATTTACAGCAGCTTCAAACTGGGTTTCGTAAATACTCCAGACCGTTTGCCCGTCGAATATTGGTGCTTGCACATTTCTGGATCAGCTTTGCGCTGCGGTTGCAAGTGAGGCTGGTGAGGTGGTAAAATCTGCCTTCGCTGCTTCCAATTTCTTTTTCATTTTTTCCATCTCATAGTTGATTCTCTCCTCGACCTGATAAACCTTTTCCTCAACGCATTTAATTTGTTTGCTGAGACTACCGAGCTCCACTTTTATTTCAGTTGGCTATTTTTGCAAATCCGCCTTGATTTCGACTGCTTGTTGGTCCAGCTTCTGGTCTAGCTTCGCAGTCAGACTGGATGACTGTTCATTTAGCTTCGCTGATTGTTCATCTACCTTCACGGTTAGAATGGATGACATCAGCATTAACATTTGCATTAGCGCATTTTCTAGCTCCTTTGATTTTTGTGTTTCTACTTTTCCACCTTCTGCGCCTTTTTCCGCATCTGAGAGCTCACCCGAATCCAGATTCACGCCTTCCGACTCGATTGCGTCACGCAAGCGTACAATCAGTATGGCTTTTGTACCTTGTGTGGCCAGATTTCGCTGTTCCAACTCCTCCTTGAGCTCCGATATGGTCAATTGATCAATTTTTAAATGAAAGTTTCCTGGTTTTTTTATTGTTTCGGCTATTTTTCCACAAGTTTCCACGTTGGTGTTCACTATTGTGCACTTTAAAAATGTTTAAACGTTTTCAGTTCCAAAATTTTCTTACTCACTTCTTGACACCACTGTCGCGTGTTATCGTTCGCGGCCAATAATTTTAATGTTCCGGGAAAGGGAAAACGCAATGTCTTTTAAATTAAATTAAAGAGTTTATTTAAAAGAATGCAGAATAATTAATTTCACTATTAAAATCTAACTTCCAATTGTCCATAAATTTCTATCGCAATTGTCT
The DNA here is from genome assembly GCA_963969285.1 of Odontomyia ornata. Taxonomy (NCBI): domain Eukaryota; kingdom Metazoa; phylum Arthropoda; class Insecta; order Diptera; family Stratiomyidae; genus Odontomyia; species Odontomyia ornata. The sequence continues at coordinate 132,307,142 of OZ017739.1, forward strand.
TCTAAAATCACTTCACAATCACCCAATCAATATCGCCTTTACTTCGCGCTCTATCGCAGTTTTTAGTATCGCGGTTATAATGAATAATCCCCCCATTCATTCAGCTCGCTTTTATATAGGGTCTCAAGCCATTCAATCCATTTCTCGTACATTGCCGAACTAGCGGGAGTATTCGGGTAGCGTAATGAATGGAGCAGTGACTCACTTTCAGATGTTGATGCTTGGTGGGTTTTCGAGTACGTTCGTTTTGTTGATCATACCTTCTTAACGATTGTGAAAATAATTCCGACAGTAGCTCGAAAAATTATTCGTGCATGTAACAATATATATATATATATATATATATATATATATATATATATATATATATATATATATATATATATATATATATATATATATATATTTATATATATATATATATACATATATATATATACATATGTATATATATTTATATATATATATATATATATATATATATATATATATATATATATATATATATATGCATATGTATATATATATATATATATATATATATATATATATATATATATATATATATATATATATATATATATATATATATATATATATTGTCGCGTGTTATTGGTTCGCGGCCAATAACACGGTGAAACACTGAAAATACACCCGGCAAACTATATCGTGTAGGCTGTTTATATGGTCGAATGATGCATAAAAATATTATTGTTATATTTTTTGTACCCTCCAAATTTTATTTATTTACAAAAAACCGTTTTTCCAAACTTTCCGCGGTAATCTATGAATATTTCAGTTATTTTTTTTATCGATTTTTAATATGAAATATGTTTCTCAAAGAGCATTGTCAAACCTTTCGAATGATGTATTGAAATCTATTGTTTAAACAAATAAAGTGTAAGTTTTTATTGCATAAACCTTGAAAAAGTGATTTTTTTCTCAATTTTTCTAACTTTAACCGTTTTTTATTGCATAATGGAATAGAAAAATTATTTAAATTAAGTTATATTCCGAAAGAAAATTTGTTCACAAATAAATTGGTGTATTGTTTTATAAAATTGGACCAAAACTGCGGATTCTATGCTATTTTTCGTAACTAGAAAATATGGCCTATCATGTGTATGGCAGTGTTTATAATGAATTCGTCTCAAATTTTTATTTAAATTCAAAAAATTGGGATTAAGTTGTTGTGGTTTAGAGAAGAAATAAAAATCAGTCTGTTATTTACATGATTTATTTTTCTTACATGTAACACTTTTATTAAAAATGTTTACCCGACCTTCGTCGTTTCAGAGAAGAATCGCTCGTCTCGCGTTTGAGCAACCAGCAGTAATCTGCTAACATGTGTATTTTGTTTTTTCCGTGAAAACGCTGTTCAATCGACGCCATTTCTTGATGAAACCTTTCTCCTTGTTCATCACTGAATTTCCCAAGGTTCTCCGGAAATAAGTCCAAATGTGAATGCAAGAAGTGAATTTTGATGGACATTTTGCATCCCATGTCTCCGTAGGCTTGCAAAAATTCATCCACGATGGCAACGTAGTCGTCACTTCTTGTTTTGCCCAAAAAGTTATCACAAAGAGAAATGAAACTGATCCATGCTCTTCTTTCCACCTGATTCAATTTCTCAGTGAAATTTCCATCATTCATGATTTTGCGAATTTGCGGGCCAACAAATATCCCTGCAATCATGGAAAATTTTCATACAACAATGTTATAAATTATATTTTCATAGAATATGCAAACAATTTTGAAATAATTTAAAAGTTTATTTGATTTCGGAAAATTGTTTGCAACTTTTTTGAAACTTTTTGATATTTGAGTGTAATACCTTCCTTGATTTTGGCGTCACTCAGCTTAGGAAAAGTCGCTTTTAAGTGTAAAAAAGCTTCACTGTCTTTATCCAGTCTTTTTACGAACTGCTTCATGTAGCCTAGTTTCAGGTGCAATGGCGGTAATATGATTTTATCAGCTCCTACTAATGGAATGTTTACAACATTGCTTTTTCCGATTTGGAAAAACTTTCGCAATGGCCACTCTCGTCGATCATAGTGGTTGCTTGCACGACTATCACATTCACAAAAATAACAGGGATATTTAGTATAACCTCCTTGCATTCCAAAAAGAAGCGTTAAAACTTTGAGGTCAGAGACGATTTCCCATTCATGTTTTGAGTAATTTATCACTCTAAGGATCTTCGCCAAAGTTTCGTATGTCTCTTTCATATTGGTAGCATATGCCAAAGGTACGGATGGCAACTGATTTTCGTTGTGTAATAACACAGCTTTCAAACCTGACATCAAACCATACATCAAATTAACGACTAATGTTTACAAAGAATTCTCTTTTATTTCAAGCGTAAAATCGATGACATACTTACTTTTACACGATCCATCGATGAATAACCGCCAATGTGTCGACTGATGTTCTGTATCAAAGCATTGAAACAATTTTTCAACATCTTTACAATAAACAAGGTTTTCATCATCGCCATCAATTTCAAAATTGTTGTTGAAAATGGCCCGCTCAGTGTTTTTTCTTGTGAATGTTATTTTGAAGTCGTTTTCCACAAGATTCCATTGTTTTAATCGTGATGCCAAAATTTCTGCTTGTCTCCATGATAGTTCCAGATCGCGCACTATATCATTCATATCTGAATTCGAAACAAAATGCCGCTCTTTTGATTCTAATCCAGCGATAAAAGGTTCATCATGTGAACTAGGAGATGCTCTGTCATCAGCACATGTGAAATCAACTTCTACTTCTTTTATTTCAGCTAGCTTCTTTTCATTTTCTTTTCGACATGGTTTTGTAACGGTAAGCACATTGGGATACTGTATACTGTTACGCGTTTTGAAGCGCTGACCTTGGAGGTTTGTTTCGCAAAAATAGCAGTCTTCTGGTCTGTGGATGACTTGATGATGCCAAACCATTGGACTTGAAAATGGCAGACAATCTTCATATCTTTGACTAGATTTCCACTTTTTTAGTGCTAAAGAGCACGTCGAACATATGAATTCCGGTTCATACCAACGACTCTCACTATAATTGCGCTCAAAGTGAAGATTGTACGCTTCAACCACGGCACTATTTGTTTTTAATTCACGGCGATGTTGCTTATCCACAAATAAACCACAAACGTAGCAGAAACTATTGCGTTTGTCACACATCCTCAACTGACAATATCAACAAAAAGCACACTTGAGAAAAACTCGACTTTCGCATGAAGAACATAAAAAGGCACTGCTAGTCAACGATTTGTCTGGAACCATTGTACCTTTTCATGTTTTTGAAATGAATAGGTTTGCATTTCTGCTCCAATCACGTAAAAAATGAGCTAATAACACAGATTCTAACCAATGATACGAGTTTCCTTTTTCATTAATGGAATACCTATCTTGATTTCCAGATGAGGAAGATAAATCTGGACAGACACCAAGAAAACGGAGGACGAAAAAACGGCGTAGAATCCGCAATTCATTATAAACACTGCCATACACATGATAGGCCATATTTTCTAGTTACGAAAAATAGCATAGAATCCGCAGTTTTGGTCCAATTTTATAAAACAATACACCAATTTATTCGTGAACAAATTTTCTTTCGGAATATAACTTAATTTAAATAATTTTTCTATTCCATTATGCAATAAAAAACGGTTAAAGTTAGAAAAATTGAGAAAAAAATCACTTTTTCAAGGTTTATGCAATAAAAACTTACACTTTATTTGTTTAAACAATAGATTTCAATACATCATTCGAAAGGTTTGACAATGCTCTTTGAGAAACATATTTCATATTAAAAATCGATAAAAAAAATAACTGAAATATTCATAGATTACCGCGGAAAGTTTGGAAAAACGGTTTTTTGTAAATAAATAAAATTTGGAGGGTACAAAAAATATAACAAAAATATTTTTATGCATCATTCGACCATATAAACAGCCTACACTATGTAGTTTCTCAGGTGTATTTCATTTTTTTTTTTTTTGTAGCACAGTGTAATTTTAATGTTCCGGGAAAGTGAAAACGCAATGTCTTTTAATTTAAGTTAAAAGTGTTTATTTAATGCACAATAATCAGTTAACACTTTCACTAATTTTAATTGTCACTATTAAAATAAATCTAACACTTGTCCATAAATTTATTATCGCAATTGTCTTCTAAATCACTTCACTATTACGAAACACACTCTATAAATTTACTATCGCAGTTCTTATCGCGGTCGAATGAATTATTCTTCCCCCATTCATTCAGCTCGCCTTTATATAGGGTCTCTACGTATTCACCCATTTCTCGCACATTGGCGAATGTTCTACCGAGAGATACCTGGTAGGTTCGAGCAAGTTCATGAATGGAGTGACGTCACTTGCAGATGTTGATCATGCTTGTTGCGTTCTCGTGGGTTCGAGTAAATTCATTCGTTGACGTTCTTAACGATGATGAAAACAATTGCGACAGTAGCTCGCAGAATTATTTGTACGTGTAATTATTTGTACATGTAACACTGCCCCCACCTCAGTTCTTTTCGCCCCGAAAAGATGTGTCGCTATTTGTAGTCGATTCTCCCTGGGTGTAATATGGGGCAAGACGGTCCAGATGCACGATTTTCATTTTAGCTCTCGGCTTACGGTGTTCCTGTATTCGGTATACGACGTCGTTGATTCGCTTTGTAACCCGGTATGGTCCCTCCCAATTATGTTGCAACTTTGGAGACCTACCCTTTCGCCGTTGCGGGTTATATAGCCACACCAAGTCATCTTGCTGGAAGCCAGTAGAATTAGCCTTTAGATCATACCTGGTCTTCATGCGGCCAGTAGCCGATTCGAGGTGTTTTCGCACTGTCCGATGTATCTGGTTCAATCGTTGTCTTAGATCACTTGCGTACTCCGAGATCGTTTGGGGTTTCTCAGGGGGTGTTCCGAACTTTATATCGGCTGGCAAACGAATAGTCTTTCCAAAAATGACTTTGGCTGGGGCTTGGCCCGTCGACGTATGTTCAGCGGCTCTATACGCCATTAAAAATAGTGGGATATGTCGGTCCCAGTCCCTTTGGTTCTCGTCAACCATTTTGGCAAGGTGTTTATTGAGCGTGCCGTTGAAACGTTCAACCATTCCATCGGATTGGGGATGCAGCGGTGTTGTCCTCGTTTTCCGTATTCCCAGCTGCTCGCACATTTCGCTAAAAACTAGTGACTCAAAGTTTCGGCCTTGATCCGAATGTAGTTCACAAGGCACCCCGTACCTGCTGACCCAATTTAACACTAGCTGTTCGGCTATAGTAGTTGCTTCCTGGTTGGGAATGGGGTAGACCTCGGGCCACTTGCTGAAATAATCAGCTACAACCAGCGTGTATCGATTTCCCCATTCAGATTCAGGAAAGGGTCCTGCGATGTCAACAGCAATCCTTTCGAATGGCACGCCTACGTTATAGGTTTGCATTTGTCCTCTCAGTCGTCGCTTTGGGCCTTTGACGGAAGCGCAAATTGTGCATCTGCGACACCAGTCCTCCACGTCTTCTCGAGCGTGGAGCCAGTAAAACCTTTCCCGCAATTTCGCTAAGGTCTTGTTAACACCAAGGTGGCCTCCCGAGGATCCTTCATGCATTTCCTTAACCACATCGTGGATTCGGCTTTTGGGTAGTATAGTTTGCATCCTATAGGAGCTGCCATCCGCCGTTTCGCATTTCCGCTTGAGTACACCGCCCTCCACCTGAAGGGAGTTCCATTGTGCCCAATAGCTTTTCAGGGTTGCGCCATGCGTTGAAACGTCCTTCCACTCAGGTCGCCCAGTCGTCTCCTTCCATGCGAGCAATGGTCCGATGTCTTCATCGGCTAGCTGGGCATTTCGAATCTCCTCCGATGACCAACCTTCATCGAATTCGGCCGTTATCAGTCGCAGATCAACGGGCGGCTCCTTTTCCTCAATCCGTTGGCAACGTTTGCAGTTAGTTGGACATGGATGACGAGATAGGGCGTCAGCAATTCCATGAACTCTGCCCTTGTGGAGCAGTTGGGGCCTCACTAGGTCTGGTGGGATCGTCGATCGGGTTGCACCAGTGTCGTTTGTTAGGGTGCATTGTTCTTCATCAACTTGACCAGGAAGGCATCTGTCTGCTTCTCCACGATGTTGCCTTGGCACGGTGCTGGGTATGTCGATCCTCCTAGCCAACGTTCGCCCCCCGAAGTTGGCCCTTGCAGTTTGATGATCCATTCTAGGCTCCTGACACGGTCTGGATCTCTACCACCCTGGACAATAGCTCGGTCTTCTTCCCTTCTTGCAGTCTCTTTGCAGGTGCCCTTTTTCCCCGCAATTCCAGCATCTAGGCGCACCATTCACCTGCAGCTCTCGCTCAATCCCCACGCGCTCACACCTGCAATTATCTGCCACTACCTCACGAGCCCGGGCAGTGGTACGGGTCACATTTTTGGCTGCCTCAAAATTTAAACTATAAGCCAATGCATCCTTGACTGTTTGCTTTTGAGCTAACCGCACGGCTTGTTGCAATTCCTTGTCCTTCAAGGCGCTGATGAATGCTTCTGCTGCTACGTCATCTCGATGTTCTGAGTCGTACGCTGGGTAAGCCAAAAGTGCCAGTCGCTCAATGTCTTGTGCTAGCTGCTGCAAGGTTTCACCAGACTTCTGCATCCGATGTCGTAGCTGTGCCCGGTAAATCTGCCTCAGATGATCGTCTCTATAACGCATGTCCAGCGCATTCATTATAGCAGCCGGGTTTGAATGCAGCTCAACGGGGATAGTCTGCAAAAGCTCCGCAGCGGGGCCTCTTAGAGCAAGAACTAACGCAGTTGCTCGTTCCTGCTCATTCCAGTGATTTATCCTAGCGGCTGCTTCAAACTGGATTTTGTAAATAGTTCAGACCGTTTGCCCATCGAATATTGGTGCTTGCACATTTCTAGATGAGCTTTGCGCTGCGGTTATAATTGGGGCTGGTGAGGCGGTTACTAGTGCCTTCGCTGCTTCTAATTCTTTTTTCACTTTTTCCATCTCATGGTTTATTCTCTCTTCGACCTAGCTGACCTTTCCCTCGACCTGGCTGACCTTTTCCTCGACCTGGTTAACCTTTTCCTCGACCTGGTCAACCTTTTCCTCGACGCCTTTTATTTGTTTGTTCAGATGACCGAGCTCCGCTTTTATTTCGGTCGACTGTTTCTCCAACTTCTGTGTGATGTCTGCCTTGATTTCGATCGCTTGTTGGTCCAGCTTCACTGATTGTTCATTTAACTTTGCTGATTGTTCATTTAACTTCGATGATTGTTCATTTAACTTCGATGATTGTTCATCAAGCTTCGTAGTTAAATTGGATGACTGTTCATCTAGCTTCGCAGTCAGACTGGATGACTGTTCATTTAGCTTCGCTGATTGTTCATCTAGCTTCGCAGTCAGACTCGATGACATCAGCATTAACATTTGCATTAGCGCATTTTCTGGCTCCTTTGATTTTGGTGTTTCTACTTCTCCACCTTCTGCACCTTTTTCCGCATCTGAGAACTCACCCGAATCCAGATTCACGCCTTCCGACTCGATCGCGTCACGCAAGCGTGCAATCAGTATGGCCTTTGTACCTTGTGTGGCCAGATTCCGCTGTTCCAACTCCTCCTTGAGCTCCGATATGGTCAATTCATTAATTTTTAAGTTTAAGCTTCGTGGCATTTTTAATGTTTCTTTAAATTTTACTATTGTGCACTATAAAAATGTTCAAATTTTCACTTTCAAAATTTTTCTTTCGCACTTCTTGACACCATTGTCGCGTGTTATTGGTTCGCGGCCAATAATTTTAATGTTCCGGGAAAGTGAAAACGCAATGTCTTTTAATTTAAGTTAAAAGTGTTTATTTAATGCACAATAATCAGTTAACACTTTCACTAATTTTAATTGTCACTATTAAAATAAATCTAACACTTGTCCATAAATTTATTATCGCAATTGTCTTCTAAATCACTTCACTATTACGAAACACACTCCATAAATTTACTATCGCAGTTCTTATCGCGGTCGAATGAATTATTCTTCCCCCATTCATTCAGCTCGCCTTTATATAGGGTCTCTACGTATTCACCCATTTCTCGCACATTGGCGAATGTTCTACCGAGAGGTACCTGGTAGGTTCGAGCAAGTTCATGAATGGAGTGACGTCACTTGCAGATGTTGATCATGCTTGTTGCGTTCTCGTGGGTTCGAGTAAATTCATTCGTTGACGTTCTTAACGATGATGAAAACAATTGCGACAGTAGCTCGCAGAATTATTTGTACGTGTAATTATTTGTACATGTAACAATATATATATATATATATATATATATATATATATATATATATATATATATATATATATATATATATATATACATATATATATATATATATATATATATATATATATATATATATATATATATATATATATTTATAAATATTTATATATTTCCCAATAATGGAACATTAAATGCCGAGCAATATATCTACTGCTCTGCTACTAAATCCTACTTAAACCTCCTTTATGGGGACGTAAAAAGGTGATAACGGAATTGAAGTAATAACTATGCCACCGGAATGGAGGTTGGGCAACGGGCTAGCTCCCTCTGAATGGATTGAACTCGTGGCAACGACCTCGCAATCGGAAAAGGGACTATGGGATTGGATCCAGGAATGTCACGCCATTCAGTTTTCCGGGTGGTGTTAAGGACCTTTTACAACAGGCGCGTCAATATTAATTTAAAATACTGGCACTGCAGGAATCGAACTGGACTGGAAATGATATTAAAGACATGAGATCGCACACAATATTCAAGAGTGGGAAACCTACTCAGAATTCAGAGTGACCTGTATTGTGGATAGAGAGTTCAAATCGCATGTTATTGATTTTCAGCCAGTCAATGAACGGTTGTGTGTGATCCGTATAAAAGCAAAATTCTTCAAAATATAGCTGATCAACGTTCACGCCCCAACCGAAGAAAAGGGCGAAGAAATGAAGGAAACGTTCTAAATCACCTGGAAGGAAGAGTCGGCTCATTGCTTACCAACGATACAAAAATAATTCTGGGTCATTTCAACACTAAAGTTGGCAATGAGCTATCTCATCGGGGAACGACTGGAGGGTATAGCCTCCACAATAAAACAAATGACAACGGCCAGCGCCTAATCGGCTTTCTATGTAGCAGAAATCTAGCCATACGTTCGACTTGCTTCCCGCATCAACGCATTCATAAAATGACCTGGATATCACCGCATGGCGACACATGCCGATATCATCACGACAGAGCGTGGTTTCGGGCTGATAACCACGTTCCAGGCTTTTCACTACTTTATATGCTTGTGTTGTTGCTCACTAAACTTTCATCTATACTTCTCGACTGGTTGTCATAGTATTTTCTTTTCTTAGTTCTAATTATCTTATTTGCTAGTCTTTTGAGATTTTCATAGTGTTTTCTTTTTATCTAACGCGTTCTGGCACTCATCGTCGAAACAATTATTTCTGTTGCGATGGGCTTGATATCCGATCGTCTGTTCTGCCGCGGTCTTAAAAGCGGCTTTCACTTTCATCCAGAGCTCGGCGCTTGTCTTTAACGATGCGTCTGATAAGATGGGAGCTAGCTGGTTGTCGAGGTTCTCCGTGAAATTTTTTGCCATGGACGCCATTTGGAGCCTTTTGATGTACAATTATTGTAGCGGGCTGGTCTTTGCCAAATATGTCTTTGACATAAGATATCGATAGGTTAGTTTGATTAAGTAATGATCTGAGTTACAATTGGATTCTCGGTATGTACGGACGTCAAGTATGCTCGAAGGCCAACGTTGTTGGATCAGAACACGATCGATCTGGTTTCATGTGTCGCCATTCTGGCGCTTCATCTTCATTTATAAACCCCAGATTCATAAATCCAACCCAAAATTTAAAAAATTAAACCCATCACGATAACGACTACTTTGAATAAATACGAGTTAAATAAAGAAGCGAAAATTTCCCTTTTTATTGAATTTGATCAATCGGGCCAAATGAGGTTTCTAGTGTCTAAGTTTCACGGATATTTCGATGGGCTGATTGGGCTCAATATATTAACAGATTTAGGTGCAAAGGTCGATCTAGCCAACAATGCGCTAATCACAAGGAACTCTACGATACAATTAAATTAAACCCAATATCACTTCTCAAAAATATTCAATACACCCAAAGCCAAAAGTCGTAATCAAACTCCCGGTTGATGTTAAAGAGGGTGAAGTACATGTGCAAACAACGAAAATTAACAAAAGTATTGTAATCCCAGAAGGGATATTTTGGTAGAAGTAATGAACTGTTCAAACAAATCCAAAATTCTTTTACTTGATCATCCCCTTACAATCAATAAACTCCCAAATTTGTACTCAGAATTGAACAACTTCAACATAAGTGGCTATGACCCCGACCACACAGAACAAGCCTTAAAGGAGGACATCGAACAACTTATTAGGGCTTCACATCTGAATATGGAAGAACGGAAATTTCTGTTCAAGGTTTTTTGAGAGCTTGAGGATATTTTCCTTAAAGAGGGACAAAAACTCACCTTTACGAACCAAATCAAACACCATATTCGAACACATGATGATATTCGCATTTACAAGAAATCGTACCGCTATCCCTAAGTACATAAAGAAGAGGTTAGTCGTCAAATCAATGAAATGCTCAATCAAGGAATAATAAGACCAAGTTATTCCCCATGGAGCAGCCCCATATGGATTGTCCCTAGGAAAAAGGATGCCAGTGGCAAGCAGAAATGGCGTCTTGTGGTTGACTATCGCAAGCTCAACGAAAAAACCATTTGTGATAAATACCCACTCCCTAATATTGCCGATATCCTTGACAAACTGGGCAGATGTATGTACTTCAGTACAATAGACTTGACCAGCGGCTTCCACCAAATTGAAATGAGCCAAACAGATGTTGCAAAAACAGCTTTTACTGTGGAAGGTGATCATTTCTAATATATGCGCATGCCTTTCGGATTAAAGATTGCTCCCTCAACCTTTCAGCGTGTAATGGACAATGTACTTGGTGAATCACAAGGCGTTGTGTGCTTTGTATATCTAGACGATAGAAATATCTTCTCAACATCATTGCAGGAACATGTTGAAAATCTTCTGGAAAGTATTCGCCCGGCTTCGGAAGGCAAATCTTAAAATTTAACTGGATAAATCAGAATTTCTGCATAAAGAAGTTAATTTTTTAGGGCACCTTGTTACCACCGAAGGAGTCAAACTCAACTCTGACAAAATTAAAACCATTAAAGATTTTCCCCTTCCTCAGATACAAAAAGAAATTAAATCTTTCCTAGGATTATTGGGTTATTATCGCAAATTCATCCCAAATTTTGTTAAACTGACGAAGCCGCTCACCAAATGTTTGAAAAAGGGTAGTAAAATCGATTTCGATCAAAATTACATTCAGGCATTCAACCATTGTAAACATCTCTTAACAAATGACCCCATATTGCAATATCCTGACTTCCCTAAACGCTTCATCCTCACCACCAATGCAAGTAATTTTGCGATCGGGGCTGTTCTGTTGCAAGGCCCAATTAGAAGCGGCAAGCCAATTTGCTATGCGAGTAGGATTCTGACTTCTTGCGAGATAAATTATTCAACGATCGAAAAAGAGCTTCTTGCGATCGTTTGGACCACAAAGTATTTTTGACCTTATTTGTTTGGCAGAAAATTTAAGATCCTAATAGACCATAAATCACTAATGTGGTTAATGAGTTTTAAGGACCCTAACTCTCAACTCATTCAATGCCGCCTCAAGTTAGAAGAATACGACTATGAGATTGTGTATAGAAAAGGTACACAAAATTCAAATGCCGATGCACTGAGTCGTATAAAGTCCATCCCAGCTGGCGCAAATAACGAGTTATATGCAAACGAGACCTCATCAACCATAGCAGCTGCAATGATGCCAGACCAAACTGATAATAGCATACATTCCGCCGATGAGGATAATTTTGATGGAATCCCGAACTCAGAGAGACCTCTAAATGAATTCAACATCCAAATGATCCTGGAATCTCCCCGAATCCACCGGTGGAAATCTTTTGGAAACTTTCAAACAATTTTTAGCCCCCAATAAACGCAATTCTAACTGACGACGAAACGTTCAAACTTGTTCAAAACGTCTACTCTAAATATTTTTCCAGGAGTAAAACATTTAAAATTGTACACTTTGTGGAAATTTTGCAGGACATAACAGATAATGACGAACAAGACAGGGTCATCCAAAATTATCATAAAAATAACAACCAAAGGGGAATTAACGAAACAGGTCTACATCTTAAAAGAAATTATTACTTTCCTTTCCTCAAGATAAAATTTACCAAAATTATTAATTATTGTGAACGTTGTCAAACCATTAAATATGATCGTCATCCTCAGAAAATTAAATACCAAACTCCCGTATACCCTTGTAAACCTTTAGAAAAAATGTATATTGATGTATACACCATCAACAAACGATAAGTTTTAACAATAATAGATAGTTTCTCCGAATTCGCTGCAGCTGACTCACTTACGTACAAAAGCAATCTAAATACTACTAATGTCTTAGAGATTTTATTAATATTCATGCTATTCCCAAGAAAATTATTGCAGATCAAGGTACGGAAATGACGTCAATTCTTTTCAAAGACTTCTGTCAGCAATACTCCTTTGAATTACACATAACATCATTTCAACAGACCAGAAGTAGTTCATATGTAGAGAGGCTACACTCCACAATGACCGAAATATACCGTATCATACTTGAAAAGCGTCAGGAAAATAACATTGATATTGATCATGACAATATCCTCAACGAAGTCATGGTCACATATAATAACGCCATCCATTCAACTTCCAAACTAACCCCTTACGAACTGTTCACTGGAAAAACCCATTCATTTAACAAAACTGTGCAATTCAATCAAGAGCATGAATACCTAGAAGCACTCAATAGGTTTAGATCAACTATATATCCCATTATCAAAGATAAAGTAGACCGATTTGGTGAATCAGAACCTCGAAAAGATCAACACAAATCGCACTGACCCCTTACAGCTCGAAGAAAATAAAATCGTGTTTCGGAAAGAATGTAGGTGCAATAAAATGACTCCCCGGTTTAGTAAGCATATCGTTCAAAAAGACGATAAAATTACACTTATAACTACACGAAATCAAAACTGCATAAAATTAAAAGAAGACGTAAATTTCAGGCTAACACTAGCAGCACAAGAACAACGGATGGAAATTCAGGACATGACCAATAGTAAAGGACTTCTACCTATACAAATTGGGACGGCAAGAACAATACATTCATACAAAATCCTTCTGCATATAATACGATTCGAACCATACGAACAAACACTCCTTCAGATCTTAAGCTCACTGGAAGCTTTTGCAAAACTTAACATTCTGACTGACTCCCTGGAAATAACTAAGGCCAAATTTAGAGAAACTAAACATAAACTGGCAGCTCTAACACCGAGATACAGAACATGACGAGGACTAAATACGCACTAGGAAGTGTCATAAAAGCAATAACAGGTAACCTTGACGCAGATGATGTCATTCGCATAAATACCGAAATCAAGAAGATTCTTAATAAGGAAAACGTGTTCGAACAAGAAGCCAATGGCCAATCTAAATTAAATTATCAAATGATTGAACGTTTTAACAATATCACCAAACATGTTAACCAGGAACAGAAAAGCATAACATCCTACCTAGAATACTTGGAGAAAACCATAAAAAATAAAATTAATTCCTAAGACCTTTCAATCCGCTATTTGTAATACTTGAATCAAATTAACTACAATCTCGAACTTCTTGACAATCACCTAAGCAGTATATCTGAAGCGATCACCCTGGTAAAATTAAAAATTATCTCAAAACATATCCTTAGTCCATCAGAAATTTCAGAAGTAGACGATGCCTTTGCAGGAAATCATGTTAACATAACATCAATAGAAAACCTTTACGAGTTACTAGATCTCGAAGCCTACTATAATAACACCAACATCATTTTTAAAATCCAGATACCCTTGATTTCCACCCAAATATATTCCATCCATCATATCATACCGCTTCCTACAAACGAACGTAATTTTATCCACTCCAAACCCTACCTAATAATGAGCCCCAACGAGATCCAGTACCTACAAACAAAAAATGCCCACAAACCGAGCAATTCTTCTATTGTCGAGAATCGATCCACAAGGAAAAAACAGACACTTCGAAATGTATTGAAAATATTTTAAACAATAAACATGCGTCCTGTACATTTTACGATCGGAGCGTCAAAACAGAAATCTGCCAACCCGAACACCATTATCTAATCCTGATACTACGTGCCAACCCAACTAAGTATCTGTAAAAGGAAACAATCCTTATACACTTCGAAGGCTGCGAGATCATAATCAACGGTATAGTATATACATCCCAGGAAAAATCATTCGTCGACGAACAATTGTTCATCGAAAACTGTTTAACAAAGTTAGTATCTCATCCACAGGCATTAACCCATTTCATCTAAATTTTCGGACAAAAGTCCTGCAATACTCACCAGGCTATATCCTGTTACTAGAGGTATTATCAGTGCCGTTATTGGGGCGTCCATAACAATCAGTATCATGATGGCTGCAGTAAACTTCGGAATCGATTCATCATCAACCCGAATCCACCAACAATAATTGCTCCTATCCAGGAACCCATGTTCATCTGGCCGTCGCAATCTAAGGGGGGAGGAGTTGCATCCATCTGACTATTCAACCCAACCAACGTGAGACACCCCTCTCATGACCAGGTACAAACTCGGAACGTGGGAAGGTCAACAGACAAGAATGCAGACCGACAAGAGTGCAGAGGAACATGAATCCACACGACATCCGGCGAAGTACTATACAGTGGACCCTCGTTACAACGCTGCTCGCTATAATGCGCCCTCGGTTATAGCGCGGGTGATCTTCACCGCCTACCCAAAAACAGATTGTCCACGATAAGTTCCAACATTTTTATGCAGGTCTCTGTTGCATTAGTGAGGAGAGCATTTTATTGTTACTGTCCGGCGAACTGATTGTTTATATTAAGTTCAAACGTGTTTATACAAATCCGTGTGCATTTCATTGGCATCGCGTATTAAATAATTGTGTATGTATTGAGTTTGTGCAATTGTGTATGTTCAAAAAGTGTTTAATTATAATAGACATGATGAATAAAAGAAAAGCCTACAGCGTCAAAGAAAAGCTTGACATCATCGCGAAAGTCAAGAGCGGAGTTTCTAAAGCAAATATTAGAAGAGAATACGGGATACCTGAGGGAACTGTAAGGGGTTGGATAGCAGAGGAGAAAAAACTAAATTTATTTGTTGATAAGCTTGACAAAGATGCTGGTCTTACTCGAAAGAAGACAAGACTTGGACCAAATCAAAATGCGGACGATTGCCTCTATGAATGGTTTGTGCAAAAAAGAAGTGAAGATATTCCCGTTTCTGGAACTGCTTTGAAGTTGCAAGCTGAAAAATTTCATGCAAGCTTAAGAGCAGGAGGAGACTTTAAGGTTTCTGATGGTTGGTTGTGGCGTTGGCAAAAACGACATGGCATCTATCAAATTTCTATTTCTGGAGAAGCAAAGTCTAGTGGTATTGAAGGCGCGGCAGAACTCTCCAAGCAGTTTGTAATTTCTACTAAGGAAGGTAGGTATTCTGATGTACAAGTTTATAACTGTGATGAGACTGCGTTATACTACAGAATGTTACCAAATAAAACATTAGATCTTAAAAGTAACCCACAAAAAGAAGGATTAAATTTAAGCAAGGAAAGGATAACAGTTTTATTTTGTGTAAATAAAGCTGGTAGTCATAAGTTAATGCCACTCATCATAGGTAAAAGTCAACATTCACGATGTTTTAAGTCAATCAACATGAAATCTCTGCCGGTTGTTTATAAGAACAGCACAAAGGCCTGGATGACTTCAAATATATTACATGACTGGTTTCATAACTCCTTTGTTCCTTCTGTCCAAAAATTTCTGAGAGAATTGAGACTAGATCCAAAAGCTTTGCTTCTCTTAGATAATTGCCCAGCTCATCCATTTGCTGATAATCTTGTGTCTGACGATGGAAAGATAAAAGTAATGTTTCTTCCAAAAAATACAACAGCTCTTATACAACACTTAGATCAGGGCATTATTAGTGCCTTCAAAACAAATTACAGGAGAGAAATGATGAAGTCTTTATTAGCATCAGACACCGAAGTCATCACATTTAAAAAAAATGGATCTTAATGACGTGTCGTACAGTATTGGATTAGCCTGGCAGGCAATCACATCGGAGACAATTCAAAATTGTTGGAAAAAATTAAATGAATCTAATAATGAAGCTGGTCTTAACCAGTCCATAACACATTGAGATTCAGCTTCAGATCATATGTTCACTGAGGCTGAAATTTATCGTATCCGGGAAATATTGAATGAGCCGGAAATTACTCATGATTCTTTGACTGATTGGTTAGATGTCGACGCTAAAGAAGATATTTGTCAGAATATGACTGACGAAATGATCGTCGATTCCGTTTGTGGTGATGAAGATTGTCAAGAAGGAATAGGTGAAGAAGAAATCGTCAGTGGGATAGCTGATTTACCACCAACAACCAAAGAAGCAATAAATGCCATGGAAACAGTAATAAGATGGGCTGAATTACAAGAAAATGTTAGCAGTGTCAGACTGTTGCAATTAGCATCTTTCAAAAAAGAGATGCTGCAGAACTTATCAACAACCAAGCAAACGAAAATTACTCAATTTTTTAAGTGATGAATTTAAATAATGTCGGTAAAATTATCTCGAATATGTTTTTATTTTCAAGAGTACCTTATGTATATAAATAAACTGATACGTGCATATGTTTATGTGCTTATTAAGATGTATCATTATGTTATATGAATTACAATAAGACAATAAATACGCAAATGGTTCTGTTATTAAAATGTGAAGCTTATGAGATGTTTCATTATGCAGCTATGCAAATCGTTCCGAGTAAATTTATTTTGGTACTACCGTGCCGCTCGTTATAACGCAGCTCTCCTTATAACGCGGGTGTTGTGTGCCACCTGATATGCGCGTTCTAGCAAGAGTCCACTGTATTTCATAAAATTGTAAAATTGCACATTTGTACTTTTGGCTTTAAAACTTAAAAATGCAAAGTCAGTCAGTTGTATCTGAACCGCTAGATAAACCAGTTATCTTCTTAATTCGTAAACTTGCGTTTTTTCAAGTAATTAATTATTAAGAATCTTAACTCGCGTAACATATTTTTAACAACACTAACACCGTTTGTTTTTCATTTGATTTAGAGAAAATGGCCATCAGGTCAAAATTTGCCAAAGGACACTCCTAGTCAAATCGTAATTAATCCGTTCTTGAGCAAGATGGCCATAATATTGCTCTCAAGCACCCAGATGATGATTCAATGCGCTCAAATGAGCACACAGATTATGAAATCACAATTCTAAATGGTGATTCATAACAAGTGTAAGTTAACGCCAATTTACCTTTTCTCATAGAAAAGTGAGCCGGCAGACAGTCTTGTCAGCAAAATAATATACTTGATACGGTAAATGCATGGGAACGCTTGGAAATGCACGAGAATGCACATTTTAGCTAGTAAGCATATTTAGTTTATCTAATTCAACTTTAAGACTTAAGTTTTAGTTTGTAACGAACTTTCTTATAATAAAGATTATTTTTTTTTAGGGAACCTTTTCCTCTGTTTAATTAACTGGCGCCCGACGTGGGGCCATCATAACCGTCGCGTATCGAAATATCTTTGGAGGGCAAGCCTTAATCCTCTTAATTTGGTCACTGAGGCTGGTGACCAATCCAAGGTCTTGTAAAATTGACGAAAACCAAGTCAAGTAAACGTGCGCTTACACCATGCGAAAACCAAGCGGTTGGTTCGAGTGTTTCGCTCGAAAAAACAAGGATCTTTTCGAAAGTAAACTCGCGCGCGTGTTCCTGTTTACCCCATATCAGGAGTAAAACGTGACGGACATATTGGAACAGGCACCTGAGTAGTCGCAATAAGGAAGCAGACAAAAAGGAAGAAAGCAGCCAACCGATATTTATGATGGCACCGACCCTGTTGGAAACTGTGTTCCAGATCATATTGTAAGGATAAAATTTAAGATATTTTTTTTCCCTCTCTCAAAAGAAAAATTGTTTAGAACTCAAAAGTGAATTAGATCAATGAAACAAATCAAATTAAATGACGTTAGGAGCTAACTGATCAATTCTATAAAAGTGGAACAGTGTAAAAGTGGAATATTTAAGAGAGCTCGAGAAATTTTTGTCTAGTTAAAATTATTACATAAATTTCATTTTCGTGTGAACTTATCTCAACTATTTTATTGCATTTTGAAAACATACTTATATTTAACGTTGCCCCTATTTGTGTGAATTTCTGGAGAAGCATAAATGAAATACTTCATGCATATTTTCGTATTTTTGCTATATTTTTGAAATATTTTGTTTTCAGGAAAATTTTATTTAAATTTGGGTTTCATCGTGAAAATATTAGTTTCGGCTGTGCTGTTTAAATTTTCAAAAACGATTTTCAGTGTCACTATTCAGATTTTTCCTCTTGAAGTGATTTTCGTTGATATTCTGTTGAAAAAATTTACAAAGTGATTATTTTCCGAAATTTTGCGAAGTAATTGCTTTTGATAGATCTTGGTGTGATTGATTTGTGGTTTTTGTGTTTTTAGAATTCAAACTGATTTATCACTGGCATTAATTTACCTCGAAATTCATTGCTGTGGTCTAGCATTGTTGTTGTTGTTGTGTTCCGTTTTTCGCTTCGAAAGTATTAAGAATGTAAAACCCGAATAATCTCATTCGTCCTGCAATGCTCACATTGCCAGACGGTGACACCTTGCCACCCGCGGCGCCGCCCGCTGGTCCACATGTTCAACCAAATAATCAAGAGTTGACTAATCTTATTTCCCGACTTGTAACTGAGGCACTCAATAACCAGGGTAGACAATTGTTTAATTCTATTATGAACCCTGCCTCGGACATTAATAATGACATCGACATTCCTTTTAACCTTGGTCCTAATGTTAACTTCACCGAAATGGACAAAATACCTGGCGTTGTCAAGAGTTTGAGATGCTTCTCTGGCGAGCCAAGCGAGTTCAGTTCATGGCGAAAGAGTGTTGATAGGATTCTGAGATTATATGACGACCTTAAAGGAACTCCTAGATATTATGGGATCCTCTCGGTTATTAGAAATAAAGTTGTAGGTCAAGCGGACGTAGCACTTGAATCCTACAACACACCTTTGACTTGGGAGAGGATTTCCATGTGTCTCAAGTTACACTACGCAGACAAGAGAGATCTTAGCACCCTCGAGTATCAGATGACCACTCTGGCCCAGAGTCCTAACAGTATTCCCCAGTTCTATCAGGAAGTGTATTTCCATCTCTCCTTTATACTCAACAAATTACCCTCTATGAAATTAGATCAAGAGGCACTAAACATAATGACAGTCGTATCATGCCAAGGCGCTTGACACCTTTATTAGAGGTCTCCAAGGAGATCTGCCAAAATTGTTGAGTATACGAGATCCTGCGGATCTACCCCAAGCACTCCACTTGTGCTTGAAATTACAAAACATGAGTTTCCGTGCTCAACATGCAAATAACATGCAAGGAGAAACTCAGAAAGCCCATCGGCAAACTCCACCTCCGGTTCCACCAAGAAGGAATATACTTACATCCTTGCAACCACGACCAATACCAGCCCCTAGGAATAACTTTAATCCGGAATTACTTTATAGTCCTCGAAACTCCCATCCCACATTTAATCGAAATCATCAGCAACCCGGTTTCTCTCCACCCCAACGGTAGCCATTTCACCCTTCGCTTCCGATACCTCCGAAACCACAACCACGACCAGAAGCTATGAACGTAGATGAATCCATCCGATCAAGGCCCATTAACTATGCAAACAGACCCCGACACCAGAGTTTCCATGCTAAACGATATCAATCTGGTCAAGTCCATCGACCCAATAAAGCTCAAAGACTATTTAATACGGAAGCTCGAGATTGTCCTGAAACAGAAGAAACCCTAGATAGCATGAACAAATATGAGGACAATATAGCTACTGAAGACTCTAACCACGACGAAACCCTTACAGAATATATTGAAGGCATAGAAAATTCTAACATTGACCAAACTGAAGAATTCGATGACATATATTTTTTAGGCTGAAGTCCTCTTCACTTCCGTATTTTGAACACACCCTTAGAAGTGGAGAGGTATTAAAATTTTTGATCGATACAGGTTCAAATAAGAACTATATCCAACCTAGGCACATAAAAAATGCTATACCAAATCAAAAGGTCTTTTCCGTAAACTCCGTTGGCGGAAGTATCAAAATTACCCACCATGCTTTTGCTAATCCTTTCGGCACCAACACACAAAAACTGAAATTCTTCATCCTCCCAACACTTATCGCTTTCGACGGGATAGTTGGCAACGATACGTTGAAAGACCTTAACGCAGTAATTCACACAAAGAAGAATTACATGGTGATCCACCCTAATATTATTGTACCCCTTAAACAACACAAATCTGAGAATGTTAGCACTATTACCATCAGAACATCCCATTAATATCAAGAACAGTCCAACCAACTTCACCAAATAATAAAAAAGCACCGGAATCTTCTCTCTGAGCCTAACGAGAAATTGACTTTTACCACCAAAGTTAAGATAGAAATTAGGACTACAACCCAAGATCCTGTATACTCGAGATCATACCCGTACCCAATGGCTCTAAGGGAAGAGGTCAGGAAGCAAATCAACGAGTTGCCTGTTTGGGTAGTACCAAAGAAGGAAGATGCTTCTGGAGAAAAGAAGTTTCGGTTAGTAATTGACTACCGAAAACTCAACTCAGTGACTATCCCGGAAATAAATGAAGTTCTTGCCAATTCGGTGAGAAATAAATGGTTCTCGATAATTGATCTCAAAAGTGGATTTTACCAGATCCCACTACGAGAATCAGACATAGAGAAAACCACCTTCTCGGTTAATAATGGCAAGTTTGAGTTTACTCGTCTGCCATTTGGCCTCAAAAATGCTACAGCAATATTTCAGAGGGCATTATACGACATCCTTAGAGAAGAGATTGGGAAAAGCTGCTATGTCTACATAGATGACATAATTATATTCGGCAGAATGTAGTAATCTAGGAGCTATGGCTCTAAAAGCAGCGCTGACACAGGCACACAGCACGAACGCAATTTAACAAGGATTCAGTCGATTCAGTCACCTTCCCCATCGCAACACTCGTTTTTTTTTTTTTCTTTGCATGGCAAATAGGTCCAGAAAATGTCTTTTGTACTTAACTCCCGGGAAACAAAATTCTAAAACTGTTTAATATTTTAATGTGTAGTGATTTTATTACAATATCTTTTGAATATAATTTAACGAATTGCGGTGTAACGCGGGATACAAATGCTTAGAACGAAACGGTTAACCTTTTAAATTATATGAACGCTAAAATCATTGTATCATTTAAACCCCTTAAAATTTGTCTAATTCTTCCGATTTTTCCCACTTAATTACGCCTAATCATTATAAACGAAAATTGCTTTCAATTGATAACTTAAGCGAAACTACAAAAGACGACTTAGAATTTTAAAAACAACCGAAACGAGTGTGCCTTATCACCACCGCGGGTTCACCCATAGATGGCACTTCTATTTCCACATGGTACGAGCGAGGTTATTCCGTGTGTCGCGAACATTTTTCAATGGACATTTTTCCCATAAACCGCTCCGTGGAAAAGACTGCATTTGATTCGATCAAGTGCCAACAGAGATCTGGTGGAAGTGATTTGTGTGCTTGCAGTGGTCATTTGAGGAGTATGTTTGGATGATTGGCGAGGGAGTTTCATTAGGAAAATAAATAAAATCGTGGTGGATTGCTAGTTAATATTAGAAAAGTACACATTTCTATTGATATGCCGCAAACAATTGCAGCGAAAGCAATTCTATGCGATATTGAAGGAACCACAACTTCTATTCAATTTGTGCAGAGCGGCGAGTGGTTTGGATTTCGTGCGATCGAGACGTATAAGGAATGACGTGTGTGATTTGGTGTTGAGAATACGGTTGGCGAAAAAGGCAAAGAAATCTATTCCCCATCGCAGATCTTCTATCACGGTGCAATGGGTCGCCGTCGGATGTAGTCGCTGGTCGCCGTCGCGTGGAACGAAGACGGGCGAGCTGGATTGGACGAGACCCGACCGATTGTCAAGTCGTGAAAGGTTATGAAAGATGAGAAGGTGCCGAATTACAGATTTTCGGATACTGTAGTTTATCTGTCAGTTTGGAATATTTCACTCGAGTGGAATTATTTCGAATATTTTATAAAGTATATTTTTAATACTAGCAAACATAAATTGTGCGTTGTCTTATACGGAACACGGTGAAGTGTGAAAGTGATTTTAAACCATTCGTGCATGTGCCTAGAGAAACTAAACTATTTATGAATTTCTCCTCGCCTAAACGTCAAACTCTGGGATTTCAAGGTCGTCGGCAATTTCGCAGCTTGTTCGTAACTCTTCAGCGATATGTGTAAGCGCTGTGGATATTGCCGTTGAGTGTACCGAATTCTGACCACATGGTTGCAGTATGATCAACTTTTTGGAGGGAGTCAAGGCCGCCTTCCAACCGAGCGGATATTGCTTCGTGTCAATTTTCAGAAATCCACATTTTCCGCTGTCGCCTCTTTTTCAGATAAACACCTTCATGTTGCAACTTATATAAATTCTAGTTAAAATCGCTCTCGGATTTATTTAATTGAAAATATAAATGATTATTAAATCAGATAGTGAAAGTGATGGTGATAAAGCTAAAAGATATTTGAGATAAAGACACCAAAATATAAATGAGTCCTTGGATGCTGCGCGGTTCGTGTGTTTATTTTTGAAACAAGAATTGAATGCGATCATTAGCCAATCGATTTTCGGTTCGCAAGAGGCAATATTAAACGTAATCAAAGGGATAACATGTGCCGTTCCGGGCAAAATTGAAGCTACTTCGACCTGCTCCCTAGATCGATTCGTCGTTTTGAAAGGCACGGCGTTAAGTCACTGCATATGTCAAATGTGATTAATGTCGAGGAGATGAGTGCGTATATGTGAAGAAATTGGCAAATGAAGTGTTCCTGAGATTCCCATGTCTAGTCCTATCAACTACCACCCTGCACAATTGCCAACTGACCACTGAACCATATTAAACATCAAAGTGAAAAAAGCAATTTATCGATGGAATATGAAGCAGTAGAATAAGTAGCAGCGAGCATTATCACGTTCGAAGACCATACGGTTGTGATATTCAAAGAAGTCTACATGTATTTACACTTTGATAGCTGAATTTTTATATGATTTTATACACCCTTAGGATATATTTTATGCCTTAATACTCGTGTACTAATATTTGATATACGAACGCGAATCTTCACTACCAAAAGAAAGAAGTCTTGACTCATAAGTTACAACCGGTACAATAATACGCTTAACATAAATTCCAGGACTTGCTCACCCCACTTCGTCAACGAGCGCTCGTCGTCGAGGGAAAGGTATTGTAAGTACCCTTTTAATTTATTTTTTTATTATATATATTCATTATTTATAAAAATTATTTAATATTATTATAATATTATATATATTAATACTTATATTTAAAAAAATAATTTTTTATAAATTCAAATGGGAAAATTGCTTTAATTCGGCATATTCAGATTTTTGAATATCGCAACACGTCACGAATAATACATTAAAACACTATTGCATTGGTATATAGAGAAACAATAGAAATTTACTCAATTACATTTAAAGTTATCAGACTTTTCTTGAGTGTTTTATGTTACACAGATTCCTTTTGATTTTGAATCTATTGAAGAGTTTTTTGTTGATTGATCTTTATTCTTTCCCAACTATGAAGCCATCAAAGCAAGTCTGTTTTTTTTTTGGCTTCAACCATCTCTGCATATTTTTTTTTTTTTTTTTGATTCTGTTTCACTTTTGAATCTACAGTAATTGACATACTTAATATAATTGTCAAAAACACTTCACAACCTATAAGCTATTAACACTTTCATCATGTGTATGCAAACTATCGTTTGTATGTATTTAGCTTAGAATTCAACGCGATTCAACGTATTAGCATAATTAAATCCAAATCAAATCGCGCATCATTCTGAAACATTGGATTTTGGTTGTATTTTTCGATACTGGTTATGTTTGTTGAAATTATCAACAGAGCATTAAATCCAAGGAAATAAAAATTTCTTTAATAGAGCAGCTTGCCCACTTAATTCGGAAGGGTATTTTAAATTTGTGCGCTTGTAAAACAACCAATAGATACGATTATGAAATGTTCCGCATTTGGCATTTTATTTAAAATATGCTTCGAACAATTTTTCGAATTCCACCATATATCTGACATCAACATTCAATTTTGTTTTGGTTTTCATTGAACAACCTTCAATTTAGGGACGGCTCAACATTGAATTTTTTGAGTTTGATACAGAAATTATACTCGGTTAATTTGAACTAACATGCATAGTGGTGATTTATTATTCATAAAAATACAATTTACTCAACACATAACTATAAAAATCATTGAAATAAAACAATTATGTTAAAAGTTTTTCGACGTTTTGTTAATATAATATTATTTTCATATTTTGATTCACATTAATATAAACAACAAAAGAGAAGGAAAAGAAACAGAAACATCCTGCTAAGGCTACTAGATTGTATTGATTAGTAAATATTATTAAGTCCAAAATTACTGATGAGAAATCAAATTAAAACCGAGTAAACTATTTCAAAACCGGGAAATTTGTTGTATAAATCAAATAACTATTGCTAAATAATAATTATTATAAAAATCTCTAAATGATATAAAATCAGAATTAAGATAAAACAGAGATACCATGTATTTATTGCCAACATCGGTTTCGCCACAGTGAGATTTAGAGATGAATTTATTTTAAGATGGTATACTCTATGTATTTATTATTATTAGTTGCTATAATTGAAGAAAAAAAGAATAAAAAAATGATGAATTGAGCTAAAAGAATCGGTCTTTCCCTTCCGGTTTTTTTCCAATCGGATATAGGACCCGGTACGGTGGCAGGCTTCCATCCCAAAATATGAGCCAGCCGCTGGGTACAAATTAATTCCTTCCTTTGTTTCAGGTGACTTTATGGGTTGAGTGGCCCAAGCAAAGTGCCTTTTTATGGCATAGAGTTATGCATGACATAAATTGGTCACCGGGGTACTCCCCTTCTGATGGGAAAGTTCATATAATTCAAGTTGTATGAGTTTTCCACTCAGAAGAGGAATACCTGGCCACTTCAACAAGTTAACAATGGATTTATTCCGGTTGGGTGGGTATGAAGGGGCTCCACCACCACCCGGTTGCCCCTCTTTTATTTGTGGGCCCTGAATTTATTTGGGTAAAGACGAGGTCACCCCAAGTTCGCCTTTCTTGTCAGGTTTCACTTGTTCTCGTAACAAGTTATAATTCCTTCGGTGAGGTTATCTACAACTTTGCGACTTCGGTCGTTTTCTTTTGATCTCTGAAGACAATTCGTGAATGCGAAATTGTTTTGTAGTGAGTCCTCGTGCCGGGGAAACGAACCCGCCCCACGACACCGCAATGCTAGCCTCCCAGCGCATTCACGCGTCTCCGGACGAGGGCATTCTCGGCAGAAACCGACACCTTCCTCTGCCGAGGCAGCAGAACATCGCTGCAGTCCTTCACGGACTTTATTGAAACTCCTTATAATCACTACAAGAAGTGAGAAAGAGCATCTTCAGAACGTAGAAAGAATTTTTGGAATTCTAGACTCTGCTCATATGAAAATCCAGCTTGACAAATGCGAGTTTATGCAGCAGGAAATTGAGTTCTTGGGGTATATTGTGAGTACTCAGGGTATCAAAACCAACAAGAAGAAAGTTCAGGCTATCGCCACCTTTCCGACCCCGAGAACACTCAAGGACCTCCGATCTTGCCTTGGAATGTCAGGGTACTATCGCCGCTTTATTCGTGACTCTGCAAAGCTCGCAAAGCCCCTGACATCCCTTTAAAGAGGAGAGGACGGACATACGCCCAAAGATCACTCTAAAAATAAAATTATACACATGAATAAAGATGCTTTAGATGCTTTTGATAAACTAAGGAAAGCTTTGATGTCCCAAGAAGTCATTTTAGCCCATCCGGACTTCGACAAAGAATTCGAACTAACAACAGATACGTCGAGCTACGCAATTGGAGCAGTGTTATCACAAAATGGAAAACCAATAACATTCCTTTCCAGGACCCTCTCAAAAACTGAAGAGCATTATGCAGTCAGCGAAAAGAAATGTTGGCAATTATATGGTCCTTGAACTCCTTGAGGAATTACCTCTTTGGTTCAAGGAAGGTAAAAATCTTTACCGACTACCAATCTTTAACATATGCTCTCAGTAATAAGAACAATAACAGCAAAATGAAGCGCTGGAAAGCTATATTAGAAGAGTACAATTATGAATTCAAATAAAAACCGGGTAAGGCCAATATAGTCGCCGACTCCCTTTCTAGGCCCCGCCATAGTAGCACCATTGAATTCCATGACGGTAACACAACATAGTGATGAAAGCTCCTCACAAAATTTAATACCTACCGTTGAAATACCGATTAACGTCTTCCGAAACCAAGTAGTCCTAAGGACAGGAGAAGAAGATAGTTACCAAGTTCTAGTACCTTTCGAAAATTACACCAGACACATATTCATCAAACCACAATACAGTACAGAATCCATCATTAGTATATTCAAAAGGTATCTGAACCCGAACGTTATCAATGGGCTTTCAACAAGCAAACAGATAATGGGAAAAGTTCAAGAAATTTATACGGTTCACTTCATCAACTATTGAATCAGGTATACACAGGAGATAGTTGAGGATATAACGAGTGAAGTCGAACAAGAGGAAAAAATCATCAAAACCCATAAAAGAGCGCATCGTAATAGCGAAGAAAACCGGCTTCAAATCCTGGAAAATTTCTACTTCCCCAAAATGTCTAAAAAAATAAAAAATATCGTGAGTCGTTGTACCACATGCCAGGAAAGCAAGAACGATCAGCACCCAGCAAAAGTTCTTCTAAACCCAACTCCAATTCCACAGTATTCAGGCCATATTCTCCCTCCAAATCAGTTGAAGATATGAAGCAGCGCCTGCGGGACATTCTCTTTCTGTTTTGTATCCCCGATAGCGTCGTCATAGACAATGAAGGAGCATTGAGGTCCATCTCTCTCACCACAATGATGGAAGACGAGCTCCAAATCAAGACGTACAAAACTCCCGCGTATAAAAGCGAGGTTAATGGTCAAGTGGAGCGCTTCCATTCGACCCTTGCAGAGATTATGAGATGTCTCAAGAAAGAGCAGCCAGACTGGTCTTTTCAAGAACTTCTTGAGAAAGCTGTTTTGGAATACAACAATACCATCCACTCGACAACTGGGAAGAAACCTTCCGAACTTTTCCTGGGAAGAACAACAAACAATGACCCCGTTGACTTAGATGCGTTGCGACTCGTGAATGTTGAGAAGCTCCAAGCAAAACAAGAGAAAGATATGAAGCAACATAATAAATTTAGGAAACCCCCTAAAGATTATAGCCCAGGAGATATTGTTTATGTGAAACAAAATAAACGAAAGGGTTCGAAACTTTCATCTCGCTACAAACCAGAAATTGTTAGAGAAAACAAGAACACAATAATTATTACAGAATCAGGCAAAACAATACATAAGGACAAAATTAAAACCTAGTTTCTTCTTTTAGGTTCGTTGCCGGCATCGCTTCCGAAAACGTACAGACTCTTGACTTTTCTAATTCACAAATTGTGTCACTCCACTCGGGATATGCAAAGATTCATAATGGCAATTTTAAATTAATTCATATTATTGACATGGATCAGTACAAGCAGTTTTTGGCAAATATACGACCGATCTTGAATCTGTCCCATTTCAGATCTTACCCTAACTCCCGTTACCTGAAATTCGAAATCGATCAAATCGAAAACCTTATTGAACATCTCAAACTTCGTAGAAACAAGCAGGAAATCCAGACCACGAGGATTTCGTAGCAATTAAAGCGAAAATGAACAATCTGCTGGACAACAGCAATAAGCAAGTGATAATAAACCAGCCCTATAACGAAAGAATAAACAACATAACAAAAACTACAAACAAAATTCTAGATCTGATCACAAACAACACCGAATTAAATATTAATTATATTTTGGATCTTCAGTTCCTTCTAAAACTAATAAAAGAAGAATTGGTTAATATTAATTACGCACTTCATTGGGCCAAAGTCGGCATTATAAATTCAATAATACTTTCCAAAACAGAAATTAAATTAGCAACTGAGACTCTTGATAAAGAACAGTTACCATTTCAGACAATCGAGAAGGCCTTAGATTTTTCGGAAATAAAAATCATTACTAACGGGTCATCTATTCTATATATTGTAAATATTCCACTTACAAAAAGCGAATCTTATCAAAAGTTATTTATCAAACCTGTAAAAAAATTCAATTTCGTAAACGATTTAAAATACAACAACATATTGACAAATGAAGAACAAATATATGCAATAAAAAACGAATGTAAAGAAATGAACAGATTTGCGATATGTAAAACCAAAAATTTATTAGACATAAGTAATAGCACATGCATTCCACGACTCCTGCGAAGCATAAGCGCCGAATGCAGCAAAGTTAATAACCAGCATATCCCGGACATGGATGAAATAGCCCCGGGAATTCTCTTGCTGAATAGATTCAACGGAACCCTGCAGACAGAAGGCAACACCCACAGCCTCAACGGTACTTACTTCATCAAGTATAGCAACACAACAATCAACGTTAACGGCAACATATTTAAATCCTACGAAACTTCCACCCTAAAAGCCTTACCTGCCATCTTACAACCATCAGTAAAGGTGAAACGATTCAAGAACTGCTTTCGATGGAGATGCTCAAAGATATTCATATAAACAATAGTAAGAATATCGAGCTGTTAAAAACAGAAGGCGATGTACAAAAAATTGTTACAATAACAACAACATCCTTCACATTACTTATCATCGTGATATTGCTTATTTGGAGAAGATGCAACCTGTTAAAATCAAGCCAAATTCAACCTCCTGGTATTCCAATAAAAAAAAACGCAAGTCGTGACCTCCAGTCTAAAGCCTGTGGAAGAAATTCGATCACCGGAACCTAGTGGGTCCGAGAAGAAAGTGAAGTTCAACGACTTACCCTATTTTTAACACCGATTGGGACAACCGAACTTGAAGGGAGAAGAGTTAACGCCAATGTACTTTTTCTCATAGAAAAGTGAGCCAGCAGACAGCCTTGTCATCAAAATAATATACTTGATACGGTAAATGCATGGGAACGCTTGGAAATGCACGAGAATGCACATTTTAGCTAGTAAGCATATTTAGTTTACCTAATTCAACTGTTAGACTTAAGTTTCAGTTTGTAACGATTTTTCTTACAATAAAGATTATTTTTTAAGGAACCTTTTCCTCTGTTTAATTAACTTGTACACATTTTTGTCGAAAAAAAAACATAGTTTTTATGAAGATTGAGCTGTAATGTTTAATTATTATGAAAATTTGGTCCCTTACAATTAAATATGAAACGTGCTTTTATAATTAACGTTGAGCAAATCACTGATTGATACACAGGCGCTTGGCTGAAATCGAGCCCGTATTTCACAGCACGCAAGGCAGATACACAACAATTGAGTTCTCGCACTTAATGAGTATGATCGAGTTTTGCATTTAAAAATTCAAAGTGAACATATGTATATACATATAGCAATATTATGGTCAACTTTGTCAAAAAGCCCCACTTTCGTGCATGGTTTTGCTTTGAAAGATAAAACAGTAACAACATACAAAAAGTATTCATATGAATAGTGAAATTATTTTACCTTAAATTTGATCATACCGAACAAATTAATTGTTACATCGGTAGTTTTTACGGCTAATGCATTATCATCATGGTCTTTGCTGGTAACCTCCAAGGCGTTAAAAAGTGAAACTGCCAGGAAAGCAACAAATAATTTTGTCAAGCTACGCATTTGAACCGATAAAATACCCTTAGTCTACACTATAATTTAATTATATATTATTATTATTTAATTTAATTTACAACAAACTATGCCACGTTCACTCTTTTGTAGGCTACAATTAAATTTAATGTTAGCAGAATGTCGAAGCCAATAATTGTGAACCACCCTTCGTATCAAATATCTGGAATTAATTAATACATAGTTTAATTTTTTCTGTTGAATTTCAGCTTGCGCTTAGAAATGGCTTCTAAAGATTACGATTACCATAATTCAAATTTCTTGCAATTTGATCCGAATAAAAGATAATGATATAACTTGGATAGGCAAGAGAAGGCTTAGGTAGTCATCTGGTATTCAGATAAAGACAACTCTTATTTAAATCATGAGCGACGATATATCAAAATTTATTTAAATTTGTTCTTGTATCACTACAGCGGTAACATAAGTGGAGTGCATTTTATATAAATACTTTGCAGAGTTAACTACTGCCATGGACATTCAAATAACACGAACGATTGTTTCATCAAAACAGTAAATTTATTTTTATTCCAAAAATATATTTTCTCCTTTTTCTCGCTAACAATATTTTTTTCCTTTTCGCAGATATGTATTTCGCCTGTGTCGTCCCGGCTTCTCCGGTGTGCACTCATCTTTTTTATCTCCGTTTGCCCCTTCTTATACTTGCTACTTTAATATGTTTATCCATTTTGTCCACGTGTTACCTAAATCGGTATTTTACCTCCGCTTCTCTGGTAATTTACTAATTACTGGCGTTTTCCATATGTCTAATTGGTTCGCGTTTTTTACCTGTTTAATAACTTTGAGATTTTTAATTGGTGCTTTTCCTCGATGGTGTGTTATGCTACCGCTGACTTCAAATCTTGCCTTTTTTTATTGATATCTCCGCCTCATTCATATGTTCTGCGAACCTTGTTGTCACCAGCCTTTTCGTTTGTCCTTGAAACAGGATAAAATCATTACCTTAATTCTTCTTATGCTTATTTCTCCTTATGCTTCTTTTGAAATTAGATAAATTATCTCCTTCCAAATAATTTATCTTCTTCTTTTTATTTCTTCTACTTTTGAAGTAAGATAAATTTATTGAATAATAATTATTTTCTTCTTAGTAATTAAATTTCTTCTTAAAATAAATTAATGAACTCATTCTTCTTTAAGTTGAATTTATTTTTTTAATATATTTGGAAAAATCACAATTATACTCATTTTGAATCACATATACTTATTATTTTAATAATAATATTTTAATTATAGGTTTACTATTTAAATGTTTTGCAGAGACTGAAAATCTATGTTTAAATTTATTCATCTAAAACAATAGATACCTCCTTTTATAAACTACTTTTATATGTGTGTGTGTAAAACAAAAATTATCAAAATATTTTATTAACTAAGTGTTTATATGTATATTTCATGTCAAATAAATTAATTTAAGTATTTTAGCAACCAAGTGTATATATACAGGGTTATCCCTTTCGTGGTAGGCCAGTATAACCCTGCCATTTGACATCTGTCAGACTTAAATGTCATCGAAAGCGTGTTTTTTCTAGTTGAAGGTTTGCCATTTGGAAATATGGATCTTTTAACAGTCGAAGAACGCGTTAAAATTATTAAATTTTATTATAAAAATGGTGATTCTGCTGTATCAACATTTAAAAGCTTTACGAGCCGATTACGGTCGACATAATCGACCTACACAGCAAACAATTTCGATTTCGAACACTGTGAGAAAATTTGAAGAGACTGGATCGGTTATTGATATTGCAAGGTCTGTGCATCATCGCAACATTCGTTCTGCTGAAAATATCGCTGTCGTTGCTCAAAGTGTGGAGGAAGAACCGAATTTGTCGATTCCTTGACGTGCTCAACATTTGGGCTGTTTTACGGCTCGTTGTGGCGGATTTTGCATTTGGATTTGCATTTTCATCCGAACGAAATCCAACTCACTCAAGAACTTAAGCCTCAAGACCATACACAACGCAGAAGTATGCGAATTGAGTGATTGAACAACAAGCCATTGGT
Source organism: Odontomyia ornata (assembly GCA_963969285.1). Taxonomy (NCBI): domain Eukaryota; kingdom Metazoa; phylum Arthropoda; class Insecta; order Diptera; family Stratiomyidae; genus Odontomyia; species Odontomyia ornata. Next base: position 132,339,405 of record OZ017739.1, read on the forward strand.
AACGATTTTTCGAACAAAATTTTCTTAAATGATGAGGCTCATTTTTCGCTCAGTGGTTACGTAAATAAACAGAATTGGCTCATATGGGGCTCTCAAAATCCTCAGGTGATCGCAGAAAGGCCTTTGCATCCGGAAAAAGTGACCGTTTGGTGTGCATTATGGTCTGGTGTTGTTCTTGGCCCGTATTTTTTGAAAACGATCAAGGAAGAGCCATTACAGTCAATTCTGACCGGTATGGACGGATGTTAACCGATTATTTTGGAGAGAAATTGAAGATTATAATCTGGAGAGCATGTGGTTCCAACAGGTTGGAGCCACAATCCACACAACACAGGCTAATCGAGCACTTTTGCAAGAGGAATTTCCAGGACGCGAGATTGAGTAATGTCAATCGGCCCGCAAGATCCTGCGACCTAACACCTTTGGATTTCTTTTTATGGAGCTATGCGAAAGATCATGTTTACGCGAACAATCTTCAAAATCTTGAGCAATTGAAAACCAATATTCGTGAAGTTATGGCCGAGATATTGCCGGAAATGTGCCGAAAAGTCATTGAAAATTACCTCAAAAGGATTGAGGCCTGTAGGAGGTCCCGTGGAAGACATTTGAATGATATTGTATTTCGGGTATAATGGCAAAGTTCAATCTTTATATTGAATAAAAAATTTTGTTCTCATCTGGATATTTGATATGTTTTCTTTAGCTTTACTTTCCCAAGCGTAAAATGGATAACCCGATATATATATATATATATATATATATATATATATATATATATATATATATATATATATATATATATGTAAGTTGCTTCATCCTATGTACGATTTTGGACAATCAATACACGTCATTTCGTGGATACCACTTTTTTTCTGTTAACTCCCTTCGGTGTTTTTCCATACTTAAAATTCGATTGAGTTGGTTGTTGTTTCTGGCGACCACTTCTCTGTTTACGTTCCTCATCGCCATTTTCAATTTTTGGCCAATTCCTCCAAATGCGACACTAATTCTCTTCCGCTCCTCTCTGTTCGGTCTCAGTGTTGTCCACGTTTGTAGACTTTTCCTTCTTTTTTTCTTTTACAGGATCTTTATTATTTCGTCCTCTCGAAATCCGGTTTTCCTTTCTTTGTGTGGTACGTACACCAATTCCTTCTTGAGTTTTTCTTACTCATCGGTATCGTCGCCATTTTATGTTGATATGAATGATTCGATGTATTCACTAATGTTCGTTGCGTCATTGTTAGTTTCCTGTAAATCATGAGTTTAATTTTCCCATCTTTCCAAAAATGGCAGTTTTCCTTCTTTTACCTCTTCGACTGAGATCTTGATTTGTTTATTTATTTTGTTCATTGGCTCCAGTGGTTGTCCTACTTGTTCTCCATTCACTATTGCTAGTAATATGTCCGCATATCTGATCCACACTTTCGGGAGAATTCCATCTTCTTCCATGTTATCTTCAATCGCTGCCATGAAAATTTCCGCAATTTCGGGTGATACGGCATTTCCCATAGCTAATCTCCGTGTTAATTTATAATAATTTCCCCTGAAAGTAAAAGAAGATTCATTCATACATAATTGTAGATGTGTTCTAATTTGTTGGTTCCTTTTTGTATTTTTCAGCACTCGTTCTTCCAGCAATTTTTCAAATTGATATAGCGCCTGTTTCCCGGGATACTTGGAAATAATGCTTTTACGTCAAATGACACTATTTGCTCTTTCGAATAGATCGCTTCTATTCCCTTCATGACATCCACGAGTTCGTATAAGTTTTGTACAGTTCGTTTATCTTGCATTGTTCTTAACTGTTTGCCATCTTCCACTACCTATTTTGCAATTTTATAGGTATCTAAATTTGCTATGAATTCTCTAATCTGATTTCCCTCCTCAGTTACTTTAGGTTGCCATTTTATCCGTGAAAGTGATGGGTTTGGCATTCTTCTTCTTCTTCTTTTTAGCCCTACAGCCCCTTTCGGGCCTTCGCTTCCTGCAAATAGCGCCTCCAACTGTCTCGGTCCGTTGACCGCGTCATCCGATTCCGAAATCCGAGCAGCGATGAACTCTCTTCGTCGACCAAGTCAGACCAGCGTTTTCTCGGTTTCCCCACTGGCCTCTGGCCTTCAGTTCTCCCTACGAATACCTTCTTGGGTATCCGTTGATCGTCCATACGATTCATGTGTCCAGCCCATTGCAGCTTCCGCAGTCTTACAATCCTCCGATTTGTCAAAAATTTCATACAGCTCATGGTTGTATCGAATTCGCCATTGGTCCCCGTCTAGCTTCGCTCCGATTATTCGCCTCAGGACCCGTCGCTCAAAGTCGTTCGATATATTTGCGGATGCTTGGGTTAGGGTCCATGTTTCACACCCATAGCACAACACAGGTCTTATCACAGATTTGTATACTTGGAGCTTTGTTTTTCTGTGTATGCAGCTGGTCTTCAAGATCGTCAATACTGAATAAAATATTTTATTTGCGAGCTGTATTTGGCGTATTTCGTCTCTTTCATTGCCCGTTTTCGTTATTTTGGTGCCTAAATACACAAATTCGCCAATATTTTCGATACTGTATTCGTCAAATGTGATATTTTGTGTATTGGGGCTATTTTTCCTCGACCGCGTCATGAGCTTTGTTTTATTTTCGTTGATTTGTAGCCCTACTAGCTTTGCTTCGCAGTCGAGTTTCAAGAAGAGTTCTTTGGCAGTTGTTAGTGACCGTGACAGAATGTTGATATTGTCCGCATAGGCCACTACCTGGCTCGACTTGTATAGTAATGTATCTCATGTATCGACACGTAGCTTCCTTATGAAGTACTCCAGATTCAAATTGTATAGCAATGGGGCCAGCCACCTCCCTGCTTTAGTCCAGTATTTGTGCCAAAGGCATCGGTGAGTTGGTTACTGATGCAGACTTAGGAGGTCATCGACGTAATAGTCATTTTGGTAAGACGGACTTATTTGGCTGGGATGCCAAAACCAAGCATTATTTGGTACAGTACGTTACGATCAATACTGTCGTATGCTTGCTTAAAGTCAACGAAAATTTGGTGTACGTCTATGCTGAACTCCCAGCATTCTTCAAGTACCCGCTTGACCGTGAACAATTGGTCTGTTGTTGATCTACCTGCCCTAAAACCACCTTGATACTCCCCGATAATACTGTTGGCGCATGACCCGATATTATTTTCTAAGATTTCAGAAAATATTTTGTACGCCGTACAAAGTAGTGATATGCCTCTATAATTTTCGCACTGTAGCTTGTCACCTTTTTTGTGGATTGGGAATATAATTGATTGACTCCACTCTTTCGGCATATGTTCTTGTTGCCAAATGTACTGGATGATTTTGTGAATAGCTTGATGAACACTACTGCCACCATATTTTATGAGCTCCACTGGAATCTCACCGATGCCTGGCATTTTAATATTCTTTTGGGCGTTGATGATGGAACAAACTACATCCAGAGTTGGTGGGGCCAATGGAAGGTCTCCGCAGACATCTATTGGCTCCGATGTTCTGGAGCTATGCGGAGGATAAAGGAGGTGCTTGAAATATGTTGCCCATCTTTCCTTAATCTTGATTTCATCAGCGATTATATCGCCACTGTCATCACGACAGAGCGTGGTTTTGGGCTGATAACCACGCTTCAGGCTTTTCACTACTTTGTGTGCTTGTCTTGTGTTGTTGCTCGCTAAACTTACATTTATACTTCTGAATTGGTCGTCATAGTATTCTATAGCTACTCTTCTGAGATTTTCATAGTATCCTCTCTTCGTCCTGGTGTTCCTACCTACGTATTTTTTGTACGCCTGATTCTTTTTATCCCACGCATTCTGGCACTTATCATCGAACCAATCATTCCTCTTGCGCCGGGCTTGATGTCCGATCGTCTGATAGCCGCTTTCACTTCCATCCAGAGCTCATTGCTCGTCTTTAACGATGCGTCTGATACGATGGGAGCCAGCTGCTTGTCGAGGGTCTCCGTGAAATTTTCGGCCACACACGCCGTTTGGAGCCTTTCGATGTCAAATTTTTCTAGCGGGCTGGTTTAATTTTATCGAGTAATGATCTGAGTTACAATTGCCTCCTCGGTATGTACGGACGTCAAGTATGCTCAAGGCCCAACGTTGTTGGGATAGAACATGATCGATCTGGTTTTGTGTGTTTGGCATTCTTAATTTGCTAATATCTGGAAAAATATTTGTTGCTTCATTTAATACTTTTTCAACTCTTTTTATCGATTCTGCTTATGGACTTATTCTTAGTTTATGGTAACCGCCTACTTCAATTTTTCTATAATTCGTTTCTCGTATTCCGATTTATCCATTATTACTACCTGATTCCACTTGTCCGCTTTTGAATAAGGTCTTCTAAGAAGTTTTTGGCCTTACTGGCAAAAAGTCATGGTACATTCAAATTCTCTTGCCACCCAATAGATGACCTATACATATGTATGCCATAAAAAGTCATTTCGATCAGTAAACAAGTTGAGTAAGCAGGAGAGTGCTCCTGCCAGAAGGTCTTTGTAAACATCCTGGGGTTAGAAACAAGTTTTCTAATAGCGTGAATCGATAACTTGAATTATTCATCCAATACATGGATACGAAATCTTTCAAATTCATGCAAAAGATGCATAGTTTCTTTCATAAGCACAGTGCAGCCGCTATTTTGATCTAGTTTAAATGATTGTTCTGAATGCTCGGCCAATTGACCATATTCAAGTTAAACACTATTCATTAAATTTTCATGAAAATCGAAAGAAACTAAAAGTTCCTAGGTCAATTTGAAATATGTATCAATCATAAACACGTGTTATTGTTGTTGTAATTCCATACAATTGAAATGGCTATAACTCACTTGATTATGATTCGATGTCAATCAAATTTTGTGAATGCTCATATTTTATAGCAGTTTATATAATCGCAAAATTTTAAGAAATTTAAAGGTACCGCAATGATTTTATGGGCGAAAATGTAAAATCTACAAATCATACTATTATTAATAAAGTTGAGTGAATTTCGATTTCTGAGTTATTTGTTACCCTTGTACTCATAAAGGCCCACATTTTTGATAATTTTCAGATTTTTCGGCTCAAAGGTGTCCAATCGCAAGGGGGGGGGGGGGCGCACAAATTTTTGGTACATTTTGCCTTCTCCTGGACCCCCTTATTCATAAAATGATTTTCTTATTTCAGATTCTATACGTTCTAATCAAGATCTTCCATTTGATCCTCCACTCGACTTCCTTTGATTTAAAAAAAATTTCCAAGGGCTAATTCGTTATCAGGGGGGACCCCCCTTAAATAAATTTTAAATTTTTGGTGAGGCCTTAAATTTTGAGAGACCATCACTTCTGACCTTTTCACAAAGTTTGAGCATTCTAGCTTATATAGTTTCTGAGGAAACTAGCTGTGACGCACGGACAGACAGGTCGCGAAACTATTAAGTCTTTGTAAAAATTGTTTTTACAAAGACCTAAAAACACATGGTACCTTCCAAAGTTGGCAGATGACGTTTGTTAAGAACAATGGATAAAATCGAGTATCACGCGGTGATAAAGTACCTCTATTTGAAAGGGGAAAAACTCTGGAAGTGAAAGAAGAGTTAGATTCCGTGTATGATGAATCGTCACCTTCACTTAAAACCGTGAAACATTGGGTGGCCGAGGTCAAACGCGGTCGCACAAGCATTTTTGACGATGAATGTTCTGGACGTCCGAAAACTGTTCCAACGGAAGATATCGTCAGTTCAATGCACACAACCGTGATGAAAGATGACCGATTAGCTATTAAGGAAATTGCTGAGGCTTGTTGTATATCAACTAAATGGGTGCATAAGATTTTACATGAAGATTTATGCATGAGAAAATTATCCGCGTGATGGGTGCCGCGTGCGTTGACAATTTACTAAGAGCGCGTATGGATGGACATGTCGCGCCAGACTCTTCAGCAGTTCCAAAAGAATCCTGTAGAGTTTTTGAGCCGGTGAATTACTGCCGACAAAACTTGGATCCACACTCCATACTTCTGAGACTCAACAACAGTCAATGGAATGGATTGTGGAAAGCGAACCAGCTCCAAAGAAGGTGAAGGTTGTTCTTTCTGCCAAAAAAGTGATGGCGACAATTTTGTGGGATATCCGAGAATTAATTATCGTTGATTCCCTTCAAAAAGGTAAACCCCTTAACGGACCGTATTACGCTGCGTTGCTGGAACAATTGAAGATTCATGAAGAAGCGACCACACTTGGCGAAGAAGAAGGTGCTGTTTCGTCAGGACAACACGCGGGTCCACACATGGATGGTCGTAATTGCGAAATTGGACGAATTCAAGTTCGAATTGTTTCAACACCCACCCTATTCACCAGACCTAGCTCCGAGTGACTTTTTTTGTTCACCAACTAGAAAATATTTCCAGGTGGGAAAAAACATTGACCCATATTTTTCCCATCTGGAAGTTTTTTCTAGTTGGCGAACAAAAAAAGTCCGAAGTTGAAGGGGCAGTTAACCTGTATTTTTCAGGTTTACCTAAAGAATTTTGTTCTGATGGCCTGAAGGGTTGGGAAAAATGATTGAACAAATGTATTGACTTGCCTGGAGACTATGTCGAGAAATAAATTTTTGTTTGGCTTGGATCATGTGTTTTTCTTTAAAAGGTCGGAAACTTTTCAAAGAACCCTCTTAATATGTAGATTTCGCTTTCCAATCTTTTATTGTTTTCAATGCGCCGACATCGGTTTTTCGTTTTTTGATGTTTATTGAAAATTCTTTCTGCCATATTTCAAACCGTTTCTTTTTCTATGTAAGTCGCATATTTTATTTCAGCTACAATATCCACTATTATATTTTCGTATGAGGGTTCTTCTGGGATTGCAAATTTTAAACCCTTATTCAGTAGTTCTAATTCTGCTTTCCTGAATCTAATGCTCGATTTATTAATTACGTAGGTTTCAATTATTTCTACTTTATTTTTGATTATCCTATTCGTATTTGTTGTCAATACGCGTAATTTATTGCTAATTTCTTCATTCCTTAACCTTGCGTATTCTCAAGCTCTTTGGACTTTTTTGAGTTTCACCGCAATATTCCAGTTACCATTTCTCGTTATTTTGGCGCCTAAATACACGAATTTGCTCACAATTTTCATACTGCATTCCCCAAGTGGTATATGCTGTGTACTTGAAATATTTTTCTCGACTGCATCAAGAGCTCTGTTTTATTTTCAAAGATTTGCAGGCCAACTAGTTTTTTCCGCTGTCAAGTTTCAGTTCTTTGGCAGTTTTTGATGACCGTGACAAAATGCTTTACCCACCCCAAGCTTCCATGATTCCTCATCCCAAACCCCCATGTAAATGGTAGTAAATGCTCTCGGGGTCGCACATTGGGTTTACTGTTTCCTCAATGATGGGACATTAAATGCTAATAACTGTAAATACATCTACAGCTCTGCTACTAAATCCTACTTACACGTCCATTGTGGGGACGTAAGAGAGTGAAGGCAAATCTTCCGCGTCGATAACGGAATCGACATAATAACCATACCGCCGGAATGGACGTTGGGCGACGGGCTAGCGCATATTGCTCCATAGTAACACAGGAAAATTCAAACCACTATAACTTTGTTAAATACCATTTGATCTTAATGAAGGATAGGTCGGACTAGTAAATAGTCACCTCCCTATGTGGGGAGACACTCTTAAACCCCTATGAAAAATTTTTCCACCCAAAAACTTACAAGAAGTCGCCACTTTTGACCTTTTCACAAAGTTTTATGGCTGTAGCTTCCATAGTTTCGGCGAAAAAGTGCTGTGACATACAGACGGACGGACAACATTGGATCCTGGAATGTCAGATCACTCAATTACCTTGGCGCTGTTAAGGACTTTTTACAACAGGCCAGTCAATATAAAAAAAATACTGGCAATTCAGGAAACGAACTGCAGTGGGAAAGACATTCAAGACATGAGATCGCACACAATATTCAAAAGTGGGAAGCCTACTGGAAAACGAGAATTCGGAGTGGCCTTTATTATGGATAGGGAGTTAAAATCACACGTTATTGATTTTAATAAAGAAGCGTTTGGAAGCGATTCGTATAAAAGCGAAATTCCTCGAAATCTGGCTGATTAATGTTCACGCCCCGACCGAAGAAAAGGATGAAGAAACCCGCTTTCGTTATTTTGGCGCCTAAATACACAAAATTGCTCATATTTTCGATACTGTATTCGCCAAATGTGATATTTTGTGTATTTAGGGTATTTTTCCTCGACTGCGTTATGAGCTTTATTTATTTTCGTTGATTTGTAGCCCAACTAGTTTTGCTTCGCTGTTGAGTCTCAGGAAAAGTTCTTTGGCAGTTGTTAATGACCGTGACAAAATGTTGATGTCGTCCACATAGGCTACAACTTTGCTTGACTTGTACAGTGATGTACCTCATGCATCGATAGGTAACTTCCTTATGACGTACTCCAGAGCCAAATTGAATAGCAATGGAGCCAGCCCATCTCCCTGCTTTAGTCAAAGGTCAAAGGCATCGGTGAGTGGGTTGGTGATGCGGACTTGAGAGGTCATCAACGTCATTGTCATGTCAGTAAGATGGACTCATTTGGCTGGGATGCCAAAGCAAAGCATTATTTTGTATAATATGCTACGACGAATACTGTCGTATACTTTCTTAATGTTTACGAAAGTTTGGTGTACGTCTATGTTGAACTCCCAGCGTTTTTCAAGTACCTGCTTCACTGTGAACAATTTTTTTATTGCCAATCTACCTGTTCTAAAACCACCTGGATACTCACCAACAATGCTGTTGGCGTATGATCCAATTTAAGGATCTTTCAAAGTATTTTGTACGCCGTACAAAACAGTGATATGCCTCTACAACTTCGCACTGTAGCTTGTCACCTGCTTTCTGGAAAGGGAGTATAATTGATTAGCTGCACTCTTTCATCATATGTTCCTGTTCCTAAATGTGTTGAATGACTTTGTGAATAGCTTTATGAACACTGCTGCAACCATATTTGGTGAGCTCCACTGGAATCTCATCGATTTATTATTCCTCCCGGCTTTGATGATAAAACAAATATCATCCAGATTTGGTGGAGCCAATGGAAGGTCTCCGAAAATATATATAGGTTCTGATGTTCTGGAGCTGTGCGGAGGATAAAGGAAGTTTTTGAAATATGATGCCCATCTTTCCTTAATCCTGTTTCCATTAGCGATGATATTGCCGATGTCATCACGACAGAGTGTGGTTTTAGGCTGATAACCTCGTTTCAGGCTTTTCACTACTTTGAATGCTGTTCTAGCGTTGTGGCTCGCTAAACTTACATCTACATTTCTCAATTGGTCACCATAGTATTTTTTTTCCTTAGCTCTTATTGTCTTCATTGCTACTCTTCTGAGATTTTTGTAGTGTTTTCTCTTCGTTCTCGGGTTCCTTCCCACGTATTCTTTGTACGCCTGATTGTTTTTGTCGAACTTATTCTGCCATTCATCATCGATCCAATCATTCCTCTTGCGCCGGGCTTGATGTCCAATCCTCTGTTCTACCACGATCCTAACAGCCAATTTCACTTCCATCCAGAGCTCGTTGCTCGTCTCTAACGATGCGTCTTATACAATGGGAGCCAGTTGATTGTCGGGGATCTCCGTGAAATTTTTAGCCACAGACGCCATTTGGAGCCTTTCGATGTCAACTTTTTTAGCTGGGCTGGTCTTCGCCGAATATGCCTTTGACATACGACATCGATAGGTTAACTTGACCAAATAATGATCTGAGTTACAATTGGCTCCTCGGTATGTATGGATGTCAAGTATTCTCGAGGCCCAACGCTGTTGGATCAGAACATGGTCAATCTGGTTTTGTGTGTTGCCATCCGGTGATGCCCAGGTCATTTTATGAATGCGTTGAGGTGGGAAGAAGTCCAAAGTATGACTAGATTTTTTCTACATACGTAGACAATCTTTCGCTGGCCGTTGTCATTCGTTTCATCGAAGAGGCTATATGGTCTAGTCGTTCCCCAGTGAGATATCTTATTGCCAACTTTAGCATTGAAATCACCCAGAATTATATTTGTGTTATTTGTATGCAATGAGTCTAAAGCTTACATTGGAAATATTTATACGACAGAAAGTTTTTACTAAACAGTGGTCAACTTTCAAAGTGGTGGCCAATTAAATTATCAAAACTAAGGGCTCCTAAAGAAATTCACCTTTCCGGTTGGTGCAGCGAACGCTGATTTGTTTTAGGTGTAGGATGCTAGTAAATGTGTATTATAAGTGAAGGACCAATTAATTGCATGAATAATTCATTCAGTCGTTGGTAATGAAGAAAATTTAGTAGCTGAGTTGGGTGGAATGATTAAATTGTGGGTGAACTTGGAATTTCATATTTTGTTCCTTTTCTTACATTTTGTAATTTTTTTAATTGAATTCTTGAAATTCATATTAAATTGTTTTCTTTCCGTGGTTTAAACAATTTATTGTTTTAGACAAGGAATAAATTCTTGGTTTTTCAACCGAGTATGTGTGTTACTTTGTGTGGTGGTTTGTGATATTTTTGGAAGTCTAGCTGCCTTTACGGAGGCTCTGCAAGAGAAGTGAGCCCAAAAAAGCGTGCAAAACGAAAAAGTGAACGGAAATGCTATCGATGAAATCTATACTCTAGCCCTCTGACCTGGTTGGTGTCCATACTTAGCTTGCGGTAAACTACAAAAAAATTGAATATTCACTCATTGAGATGATTTTTATTTCATTCGCACACCGAGTGTAAAATAATGCGAAATGCTTGCTTAAATTTTGACCAATAACCTAAGCATTACTACGGAAACGGGTTAGAAAATACAGTTAAGTCCCATTTGCGGATACAGTCCTATGAGAATTTATTAGTGGAGTTCAAATGATTCAGATTTCGCTTTTTGGTGTTGTTGAATAGCTTTTAATTAACTTTTAACAAGAAGTTCAAATGCACCCATCATAATCAGGGTATTGTCAAAAAAACTAATTTTACAAAGATTTAGTAACTCCACGGTCAGCAGTAGCCAAGATGAAAAATTGATAAAAATTCTTGAAACGATAAACGATTCAAAAGTGATTGAAACTACTGCAATTCTTCATGAAACAGAATCTAGGTAAATTTTAATGACTACTGTCATATTACATGCATCCTAGATTTTTGAATTTGTCATATTTTTCCTACATTCATCTATATATAACCTTTTAACCTCAACATATTTATTTATAAGACGAACCCTAAACATCTCATTGGATACTCGCAAAGTGCTTCGATGCTGTTTTCTAAGCTGACGTTTCAAAATCCAACAGTGAAAACGCAGGTAAGGTCAGTAGTTCCGTTACGAGCCTTTTTAGAAATGGGTCGTTTTGGCTACAATTTAGCCAAGGGTCGCATACGAGTATGTTAATGCATTTGGTGAGGTGGATTCGCTTCAATTTGTGAAGAACCTAAACACCCTATTTGTTTACGTAGCCAAGCTGTTGTAAGGACAAGTAAAATGTTAAATTCAATATGACGAGTTTTTTTTTGTTCTCTCAAGTCATCATACGACGGTTAGTTTTGTTTAACGCCTTTATTATGTCGTAGTCAGATGTAGTTAGACGACCAGTATGTGGTGCATCTTGCACATTAAAATTTCCAGAACGAAACCGAGCAAACCAATGCTGATACTGGCATTCAGTAAGGCAGCCCTCACCATCAATTTCACACAATTTCTTTTGAGCTTCTTCTTCTTCTTCGTAGCACTACAGCCCCTCTTGGGCCTTCGCTTCCTGCCAATACTGCCTCCAAATCTCCCGGTCCATTGACCGCGTCCTCCAATTTTGAAATCCGAGCAACAATGCACTGCCTTCGTCGACCGAATCAGTCCAGCGTTTCCTTGGTTTCCTCACTGGTCTCCAGCCTTCAGTTCTCCCAACGAATACCTTCTTGGGTATCCTTTATTCATCCATACGATTCTTAGGCCAGCCTATTGTAGCTTCCGCAGTCTTACAATCGTTGAGATCTCCGGCCCGTCAAGACTTCATACAGCCATTCGCCATTGCTCCCCATCTAGCTTCATTCCAATTATTCATTTCAGCACCCGTCGCTCAAAGGCGTTCAATATATTTGCGGATGCTTGGGTTAGGGTTCCATGTTTCTCACCCATAGCATAGCACAGATCTTATCACAGATTTGTATACTTGGAGCTTTGTTTTCCTGTGTATGCAGCTGGTCTTCAAGATCGTCAAAACTGAATAAAATATTTTATTTGCGAGCTATATTCTTCAGCATATTTTGTCCCTTTCATTACTGGTTTTTGTTATTTTGGCACCCAAGTACACAAGTTTGCTCACATCTTCGATACTGTATTGGCCAAATATGATATTTTGTATATTTGAAGTATTTTTCCTCAACTGCGTCGTACAAGTAAGCTTTGATTTGTAGACCTGCCAGTTTTGTTTCGCTATCAAGAAGAATTATGTGGCGGTTGTTAATGACCGTGACAAAATGTTGATGTCGTCCATATAGGCTACTACTTGGCTCGACTTGTACCTCTTTTATCGACGGGTAGCTTCCCTATGAAGTACTCCAGAGCCACATTGAATAGCAATGGGGTCCGTCCATCTCCCTGCTTTAGTCCGATATTTGTGTCAAAGGCATCGGTGAGTTGGTTATTGATGCGGACTTGAGAGGTCGTCGACGTCATTGTAATTTTGGTAAGACGGACTAATTAGGCTGGAATACCAAGGCAAAGCATTATTTGATACAGTACGTTACTATCAATACTGTCGTATGCTTGCTTGTAGTCATACATACTCTAAAACCATGAACCGATCTTAATTTCTAAAGTTTTTGAAAATATTTTGTACGCCGTACAAAGTAGTGATATGCCTCTATAATTTCGCACTGCAGCTTGTCACCTTCTTTTGAAAGTAGGGAATGTAATTGATTGGCTCCACTCTTTCATCATATGTTCCTGTTGCCAAATGTGCTCGATGACATTGTGAATAGCTTCATGAACACTGCTGCTACCATATTTGAAGAGCTCCACTAGAATTCCATCGATGCCCGGCGATTTATTATTTTTTTGGGCTTGATGGTGAAACAAACTTCATCCAGAGCTGGTGGCGCCAATAGAAGCCCTCTGAAAACATCTAGAGACTCCAGTGCTCTGGAGCTGTGTGGAGGATCAAAGAATGCGGATCTCTCCTTAATTTTGGATTCATCAGCGATAATATTGCCGATGTCATCACGACAGAGCGTGGTTTTGGGCTGATAACCACGTTTCAGGCTTTTCACTACTTTGTATGCTTGTATTGTGTTGGTGCTCGCTAGACTAACATCTATACTTCTCAATTAGTTGTCATAATAGTTTTTCTTTCCAGCTTGCACTGCATTTTTGTCCTTTCGGAAGTAAAAAAATAAAACATGCCGATAATGCTCTCTTTGATTGTCCATTTTTAAGTTTATTTTTAACCAACTTGTTGTTTACAAATGACGCTCAGTTTGTGACTGAAGAGAGTCTAAAGTTTAAGTTTAAAAATAGTATATATATAGTAATATAAGCCACGCAATCACTACTACATGAAATATGCAGTCCACTATATGAAATATGCAGTTCAGGTCATCTATTATCGAACAACCCAATAAATTATAGACAGGAGCTATTAAAAAGCATACGCAACGAATGCTAGCCATAAAGCCCTTGACAAAGTTTTTGGATGACAAAAATTTCTGCTATATCATAAAAATTTAAAAAGAGTACTTTTGCAGTATTGAATCATATTTATTTCCAAACAGTTTGATGTGATTTAATGTAAATATACTTAAATCAATCTTGACAACAAAGCTTGCTTCATATTTTTAATGTAAATTACATGTTGAGGTACTCCAAAATTATATTCGTCCTTAATATTTACTTTGGTAGTCATCCTAAATAATGAAAGCAATAAATATAATATTTCAACTTAGATTTTAGTCATAAATAATAATTACCAAATCAGCTTGTTCCTGCGATAAGTCTTTCAAATATTGAAGCAGCGGAGCACGTTTCCCGAACCTTTGTTAAATTTGATTTTTAAGATTTTATTTGAAATTCACTATAACCAAACTTTTTACAAACCTCGGTCGAGCAGCATTTGAATAAAAGTCATCCAACTGTTTCAAATAACGCACAGCATCTTCGGTATTCATGAATTGGTTTCGCCTTTGCGGTAGACGCACCATTGTCGTTGCAGCAATAGATCCGACTACCAGCATGATGCAAATAAGGACACATGTAGATTTGAATAACTGCGCCATTTCAATTGTAGAATTTCTAACACAAAAAAGATGTAAGACCATATAGTTAATCATAACACACCCAAATGATGTAAGTACGAGTAATAATTAATTCTAAAAAAAGAGGTTTCGTGTCCTTTGAAATACTAGTTTCATTTATTCTGGTTAAAAGTTTGATTTGTTAATATTATCAACTTTTGTTCAGATATTTGCTACATTACGTTCACTCTGAATATTCAAAATTCATTTACAGCTTTTTGTTAGTAAAACTTTGTAAAGGACGTTATAAATTTGATGGGAAGGGTGTTCCAAGTATGTCTCTTGAATCCCTATTAAAAATTTTATATTTATTTGACTTGTTCACATTTGTTTTATTCTGAATCAAAATTTATCACTTTTGTTATATTCTTTAAATTTAAACACACACCTATACTCCTTACAATAATAGCTCACACACCAAACGTCTACAGAAAACTAAATAATAATGTTCAGGATAAATCCAGTACCCTGTATGCTGTACAGGACTTGCTTAGTAGAACTGATAGTAAATGTAGTGCATTAATTGCTTTTATAGTAATGTCGGGATGAGACACTTTCCACCCACTTATTTCACCTAATGTGTTAGGATTCCAGATATACATACATTTGATTTCATTTATTAAATAATCTGTTTACTCGTTATCTCACGTGAAAATAATTTGATTTGTAATCTGGTTTGTTTTCCTTTCAGTTGCTCAAGTGTGAAGTGTAGTTCCTGTTATTAATTGTTATCGTTTGTCAAACATTCAGGATATTTTATCATCATTTTGTTGCATAAGGTAACTGTATCTGAATGTGCTCAGTGATGTCATTTGCATGTTAACTGATTTCGAATTATTGGAAATTTTTTCAAGACTCTAATATAGAACAAACTTTATAATACCAAAATGAACAACGACGGTAATTCAATTCGACTACTTATTCAATGACGACTATTTTACTAGAGAAAGCATAACTACCAGAAAATACAATATCTTGGACTCCGGAACTGCACAAGCTATTTTAGTGTTTTTTTTTTCAAAAACTGTAGACCTTCATGTCGTTTGGTATTTCACCATATAGAGGGTGACTTTAACCTATCAAGGGCTCCCCCTACCCGATGGGTAGATCAAACCTCTGCTTGCGTTTTTAGCTCCTAGACACCAAAAAGTAATCATGTCTCGATTGCATAGGGCAGTCTTTTCCAAAGTCTACTACATCCTAAAGATTTTTCTCAGGTTTTAGCAAATCTTTCTCCACACCATTTTAACATTTCTATCATCATTTTCAGCTGAGTCAAGAAAAGCAGTCGCTGAATGATGTTTATCTATAGAAAGTACTCAAAAGTCAAGAACTTAACTTAAACCCACCAGCGCATCTCTTCCACAGCTTCATATTCATAGCTTCCCTGTCTACTAGGCTTGCTTTTCGACAAGTCACATTTTGCTCTTCGAACAATCGTTCCAACTCTGCAGTTCCACATATTCACAAACTTCAGTTTCTTTGTTTAACAATTACATAGATACAAAATGTATTCCCATTACTCCCTTTCAGATCTGCACCCTCTACAGCACAGATATGTTTCTCTTCCAGCAGCATTCAACTTTCTATCCTTCTTTACATCTTCACACTATGGCTTGAGACAGCCATAATAACGTCACATGCCTCGCACGTGAGACTTACATGGGTAATTCCTTGTAGACGCTCATACGCATCATGAACCCTAATAAAAGGATTTAGCAGTCCTGGGTTATTTTTCGTGAATTACGTCCAGACGCTCATGCGTATCATAAACACAATAATAAAACAATTATGTATATGGATTAACCCACCTCGGCTAGGATAAGATGCAAATGTAATATAGATGTACATATAAGAATCACATAAAATTTTGTATAAATAGCTGAGTTGAAGGAGCTATCAGCATCAGTATAAGTTGTAGAAAGGACGAGTAAATATACATTAGTTTGAAATCTAAACGTTTTTTCATTACTCTACGCAATATTCGGCAAACGATTTCGTTGCACTTAACTCCATCACGAATATACCGAGTCACATCCAGTTGGCGCTGTTTTTTACTTAATCCTCTGACTACTACACCTTTCAGCAGGCTGTTAACAATGATCTTCATTAACAAGTTTGATTATTTCAAAACCAGCACAATAACATCGTGTAGGGAACTAGGTATATTATAAATGTCAGTGAAGGACTGCAGCGATGGTCTGCTGCCTCGGCGAAAGAGGATGGTAGTTTCCGCCGAGATTGGCCTTGTCTGGCAGGCAAGCATTACGGTGTCGTGGGCGGGTTCTTTTGCCCAGCACAAGACCCACTTCAAAAAAATTTCGCATCCACGAATTTCGAGGGTTCAAATAAATATCGACCGAAGTCGAGAAGGAGGTAACCAAGTAAGGGTCAAAAGGAGTTGCTGATTCAGAGGACAAGCCGAGCCTGGAGAAAACAGACGGACTTAAAGGGACTTCATCGTTACTGAAGTTACTTATGGCAGTAGCGTAGATAAATCAAGGTTGAGAAGGTTAACTTAGAAGAAATTCTGTTACTGTACCATATTTATAAGTAATTAAAACGATGTTTGCAGCACTGAAAAATTATATTTAGAATGTTGTTATTCTATACAACTAACAAATAGTAGTCGAAAAACGACTGAATATTACCGGTACGGTATTTGCGCGTCAAGCGGTCGCGAGCAGGATCGGTGAAAGTGAAATGACTGTGTGTATTAAAATCAAAGCAAAACTCCGCATTTACCGTTTCGTAGTCACTGATAGTCCCCAATTTACATACTCTGTACTTAAAGACAGAGACTAATGACTGAATCCGACGAAAACAGCAGCACGCTACTTATGTATAAAACAATTACTCGATTAAAAAAAAAAACAACTTTTTAAAAAGTGTAATTATTAGATCTTATTCATCACAGTTTGAGTTACATTGTTTAACTGACTTAATTCTATCTTTCTTCTTAACATTACACTTCAACTTCTACAAAATGACCTACATTCAAAAATAATGCTTGCTGCTATCGGTAAGTGCCATTTGCAATTGATTGGCAGTCGAAGAAATGTGAATGCAATGTTGTGGTAATTTTGCAATTGCAAGAATGCTTACCTTTGACGGAATTGGTTTTAATTGTACCAACAAACTAGGTCAACCAGTTTGCTGGATGTTCTTTAGCACTTGGGGTAAACTCAACATTGAATGTTTTATTTGGAGATGACGACGTCGATGTTGCAATCATTTCCTCATTTAGTAGAGGTAGTTGCATCGATGACCCGCGCGCATCACGCATTGCTCTTTCTGCCAATCACAGGCGAAGTGGCATCGGATTACAATTTTCCGCCTACATATCTTATAGATATAATAACATTGTTTACTGTTTTTGCTAAATGCTCCTATTTCTAAGAAAAGTGTTTATTTTGAACGAAACAAATTATTTGTATTTATAAAAATGAATGGAACAACAGATTATTTTTCGGTACTGAAGTATAGCCGATAAAACTACTGGATTTACCAACAACCCTTATCCTCTCTAATGGCCAGCTCCAGAACTAGCGCGCCTAATCTAACCTTGACGTCTAGATACGTTTTTTTATAACTCGGTCAGTTGAGTTGGATCAGTGACCTTGCGTAATTCGTAGCGTCGCGACGATACATTTTTGTGTGATATGTCGAAACAATGTAAACTGAAGGGGTTTTTTGCTCCAAAACGGAAAAGCGAGAGTGAAGGTGTTAATAGTGGCGTGGAAAAACTATGCTTCGACAATATTGCGTGCCCCTTTGCCGCCACCTTCTGCACGAATGGAACTGAAATAGATAATCTCGATGAACCCTCTTGCTCTAATGAAGGAAACCTTAGGGCAATCCTAAAATACAGGGCTTTTCGTGATACTGACATGCGTAAAATGCTTGAAGGTCCAGACGAACGAAATAAGCATTTAAGTCCGTCAATTCAAAATGAAATAATTGAATGCTGCAATCAAGTTATTTTAAATAAAATAGTAACACAAATAAATGAGGTCAAATGTTTTACAGCGCTATCAGATGAAACTATGGACATGTTTATGTTTTTGTTATGAGTTTATCAGCGGTCACTCTCTTATCTTCGAAACTACCTATCTTATGTTTGGCCAACAATAGCCAAAATATATCCCCTCCGCGCTACCCAAAGACATTAATCCTAGGAAATTGTCAATAGTCTTATTATTTTTAATAGGAGCACCAGCAGAAACGCCGGTTGGCTTCTTCTCCTTCTCCTTATTTTTAGATTTTAAATATTTGATAAAGCTATCATTAGAAACATTAATATTACCTTTATTTTCTTTACACTCCATCTCAGTATCCATATCGTTGTTAGTTGCAGCTGGTAACGCATAGTAATTTGCACCATCCTTTGCACCTCCTGCACTCAGTAGATATCGGCATCATGAATTGTCTTTATTGCATCTTGTATTGTTGGTTTTTTTGTTTGTTGAGCTTTTTGCGTGGCTACTTTATTTTCGCTCGTGTCCTACCGGACATACTTTGCAGCTTAAGCACTTTAGTTTTGTTCACTTTTGATAATCTACAAATCATTTCCTCCAAATTATGAAATCAGAGTTTCATTTCTTCATTTTCTCTGGTAACTCTTTCCAGTTCTTCGCTTGATAGCATAATAGGCTTTCCATGTTCAGAACTTTCTCATATTATTTTCTTTTCATTATTTGTTCATTAGTTGCATTTGAAATGCCTGGCCTCGGGTCGCCCGGTAAACCGTTGAGCTCCTCCATGCTTCCAGTGAAAAAAACGTTTCTTGTTTTTTTAACTGCTTGAGACTTCTCCGCAAGTAAAATCCAGATATTCGATAAATTGTTCGAATAATTCGACGATGCAGTAAGTTTTAAAAAATTAAATTCTAAGTGACGTTTAAAAAATTATTTTAATTTTTTAAAAATTAATAAGACCTTTTAAAAACTTGTCAATATGCAACAAATGCTGGGCATCGGTTCATAAAGGGTTTTCGATTAAGGACAGAACAATTTGGATTTTTTGGACCAAATTTTCCATCATTCTGGCACACATTTGGACTGGAACGTTGGCGACTTCGCATTGGGTGTTGTCTTTGAGCTCATCTAAAATGCTGGCTTGTTGGCATAGACCAGTGATTTGATATAGCCCCATAAAACGAAATACAATGGCGTTAGTTTGCATGAATGGGGCGGCCATTCGACCAGACGATTTCTCGAGATAACACGTTCACCAATTTGGCCCTTCAATAAATCGATCGTGAGGCATGATTTGTGGCTAGTGGCACCATTTTGTTGTAATCACACATTGTTGATGTCAGGTTCATCGAATTCTGGCTACAAATAATCCTTCAACATAACACGATAGCGCCATTGACGTAACATAACGGTCATTTTCACCCACGAAAAAAAATGGTCTCATCACACCTCCGGCATGAAATCCGAACCAAATTTTTCGCAGATGCAACGGCATCTCAAGAAGCATATGTCGGTTTATTGCTGACCAATAATTCATATTTTGCTTATTAACAAAGCCATTGAGCCAGAAATGGACTTCATCACTGAAATTGATTTTTCGATGAAATTCTTCATTTTCTTAAAGCTTTGCCAGAGCCCAATTGGAGAAGTTTCGGCGTTTCGAATGGTGAAGTGGCTTTAGTTCTTGCGTCAATTTAATCTTGTAACTATGTAGGCCAAGATCTTTTCGCAAAATAATCCGCAGTGTAGTTTGAGCAATGCGCAATTCTTGAGAACAACGTAGAATCGACTTATTGGGCTTATTTTGAATCGATGCATTTACGACTGTGACATTTCCTTCGCTCCAATAATGAACACTTGGACTCAAACTTATTCACTATAGCACGCACAGCCTGTCAGGTAGAACGATTATTTCAGCCGAAAATTGGAGTAAGCACTCTTAAAGCTACGACTCAGAATTCCAGTAGTAATTTTTAGGGTTTTGTACTAAAATACAAAACCCTATTGCAATCACGACCTGTGTCCGTCTGTCCGTCCATCCGTCCGTCCGTCTGTATGTCACAGCACTTTTTCTCCGAAACTATAGAAGCTACAGCCATGAAACTTTGTGGAAAGGTCAGAAGTGGTGACCTCTTGAAAGTTCAAGGGTGAAAAAAATTTTCAAAGGGGTTTAAGGGGGGTCTCCCCATATAGGGAGTTGACCCCTCAAAAAAAAATTTTCACCATTGGTAGTCGAGTAGGGTGTCATTGGAAAGGTCTCAATGAGATCTTTTCAAAACAGGTCTTAAAATTGCCTTATGAGTATCGAGGGGGCAGGGGAAGGGGAAATGTACGAACTTTTCGCGTACCCCCCCCCCCTCGCGATTGGACACCTTCCATCCGAAAAATCTGAAAAAAATCATCAATGTAGGCCTTAATGAGTACAACAACAACAAATACATGAGAAGTCGAAATTCACTCAACTTTGTTAGTAATAGTATGATTTATCGAATTTTATGTTTTCTCGAATAAAATCTAAATGGTACCCTTAAATTCAATAAAAAAATTTTCACCATTGGTAGTCGAGTAGGGTGTCATTGGAAAGGTCTCAATGAGATCTTTTCAAAACAGGTCTTAAAATTGCCTTATGAGTATCGAGGGGGCAGGGGAAGGGGAAATGTACGAACTTTTCGCGTACCCCCCCCTCGCGATTGGACACCTTCCATCCGAAAAATCTGAAAAAAATCATCAATGTAGGCCTTAATGAGTACAACAACAACAAATACATGAGAAGTCGAAATTCACTCAACTTTGTTAGTAATAGTATGATTTATCGAATTTTATGTTTTCTCGAATAAAATCTAAATGGTACCCTTAAATTCAATAAAAAAATTTTCACCATTGGTAGTCGAGTAGGGTGTCATTGGAAAGGTCTCAATGAGATCTTTTCAAAACAGGTCTTAAAATTGCCTTATGAGTATCGAGGGGGCAGGGGAAGGGGAAATGTACGAACTTTTCGTACATGTAACATGTAACAGCAAAAACATTTTCAAGATTTCATTCAGTGAATGATTGCTAGTAATATTGAAACAAATTGGGGGCTGGCAAAAATGGAGTAACAATAGTAAGATATCATTGAAGTTTTTCTTGAGTTTATTCATTATTGGTGTATGCAAATTGTCAACTGAGTACAAACCCCTTCTGATCGTAGTTCTGCCTACCCACTTGTTTTATTCGTTTCTCGTCGGGAGTTGCTCTGCTTTTATAATCAATGTCCTAGGCTGTTTCCACGTCAAATAAGTGGTCGCTTGGACATTCTGTTTGCTGGATATTCTGCCACTAAGGGGCCTATGTTGACAGCATATTTCCTTACGTGCTTGGTTGTCGCGCCGGAGTCAGCCGTTTCACTCCCTTTACGGATCACTAAGCTAATTCACACATTTTACTGATTTTATTTGCATGGCTCCTTTTTCATATATCGGAGTTGAAAATACGCTTCAAAAGATTAATTGATCATCGGCCAGTCTCAACACAGTGTTAAGATCTTTGGGGCAATTAATTTTTCTGATCAATGATAAAAAAAACCTGATCAATCCAATCATCGTATTGAAACGCGCAAAAGTAGCTCCACGTTAGGAACCAGATAATTTTAACGAGGAGGATATGTTTAAAAACAAGTTTGGTAAACAGACCGGCGCTCATGTCAGAAGGGTTTTGTATTCAATTTACAAAATGTAGTCACCAGATCGAATCAAATCAAAAAACATGTCAAAGCCGATTTTATTGGAGAAAATATGAAATACGAAGATCATACTATTATTAACAAAGTTGAACGAATTTCGACTTCTGAGGTTTATGTTATTGTTATACTCATAAATATCTCCCTTGATATTTTTTTTCAGATGTCCTTTCGCGAGGGAGGAAACACATTTTTCATGTATTTCCCACCTGTGCCCCCACTGAAGCAAAAACTGACAGTTTAAGAACTGTTTTGAAATGCTCCCATGAAAACGCTCATTTCATACTCATATCGGCTACGTTAGAAGAATTTTTTTTCAGGGGCTACTCTCCTGTACTGTTATCATCGATTCATGGCCATATTTTTCGAAACCTAGAATGGTTACTAAGCCCTTATGTTAGGAACTCTCTCCCGTTTCCTTGATTTGTTTCACTTATGAGCATTAATTGTACGTACTCATCTTCAGTCATTCATTTAATTGAATCAAGTGTTCAAAGCATGCACATTAAACGTTGAAATTGGGAAAAAATAACTCAAAATTATCCAATCTTCGCATTTAAAACAGCCACTATTTTGTTTTACGATTACTGATACCTCTAGCTGAACCGATTCTCAAAGATCTACATGACACCTATCATTCCTGAAATTTTCATGCAAATCTTAGCAAAACTGTAGTGTCTGAGTCGGTAAAAAGCGCATGTTGTTCCATAGCCATATGTTGCCATAGTAATACAGCGCATATTGTTCCATAGTAATACAGGAAAATTCAAACCGCTATAACTTCGCTAAATATGATTCAATCTTTATGAAACTTTCAGGATAGATCAATCTTATTAATACTCATCTGTGTAATGAATTTCATTGAATTTAAGGGTACCGTTAAGATTTTATTCAAGAAAACATAAAATCAATAAATCATACTATTACTAACAAAGTTGAGTGAATTGCGACTTCTCACGTATTTGCTGTTGTTGTACTCACCAAGGCCTACATTCCTGAATTTTTTCAGATTTTTCGGATCACAAGTGTCCAATCGCGAGGGGGGGACACAAATTTTTCGTATATTTCCCCTCCCTGTGCGCCCCTCGAAGCAAATTTTGCCAAACTAACACCTGTTTTGAAAAGTTCTCATCAAGACCTTTCATTTGATACTCATATCGGCTACTTTCAATGAAATTTTTTTTTCGGGGGGTCACTCCCCTATATGGGGAGACCCCCCTTCAATACCTTATAAAATGTTTTTGTAGTTGAACTTTGAAGAAAACACCACTTTACACCTATATACAAATTTTGATGTTTCTAGCTTAAGTAGTTTCCGAGAAAAACTACTGTGACACACGGACGGACGGACGGACGGACGCACAGACAGACGGACAGACAGGTCGCGATTTTAGTAGGGTTTCGTAAAATTATTTTACAAAACCCTAAAAGTATATTTCGGTTCTAACAGGGTTGGTTCCCTGATCCATATTTCCCATGTTCTAACTTAAATAAACTGACTTTGCTGACTCGATGTCTGCTAAATCACTTTTCCTATGGAAATAAGTTCTCATGTATAGTGCAATACTGCACTCTTTTCATGATTGTGCAGGGGAGTTATTTAGTTACACAAGTTTTGGGAACAATTCGTTAGCTTGAAGTTTAGCAAAACAGAACCTTTAGTTTTACTGTTTCCATATGTTTTTATTCTCAAATGTTTCTTAAAAAGACACCATGAGGGCATAAAAAAATTATTTTAGACCACATTAAATGAATTGTTGTCATCTTTCCAAATAAATATAAAAACATTAAAATTACATTTTATCGATTTAGGAAAGTAAGTTGCGGTGTCTAAAATTACACACCAATTATCGAATTAGTTTATCTTTATTCATATCATGTCAATTAGTAAGCTATTCAGTTGGGCATATGTGTTGGATGGCATTTGTAATAATATATATATTCAATCTGCTTATATCCGTTGGCTTATTGATTGATAGACAATTGTTCTGATTTCTCTTTTGCGGGTATCAGCTTTTCCTCAATTGGCTTTTCCGCTTCCGTAAAAGAGTGTGGGAGCATTTCGGAAGTACGCTTGGCTCAGCTTTCATTATATTTTGCTAATTGAAAGCAAATATAAAAGTAAACTAAATTGATTGATTTATAATACGAGTAGTAATATATTTGTAATGGTTGGCATAGTAACAAATGTTATCTTATTGAGTGAATATCCTTACAAAAATATAAAATGATCATGTACGTAGGTTAAGGAGCCGCGGTGTACAGGTTAGAGAGCTCAGCCCCGTAAGCCGAAGGTCCCCTGTTCAGATTCTATTTGTTTCGATTGATTCGTCGGATGGGCTCTAACCCTGTTCAGTTATCGTCCATTCTGGTATCGCAGCTAGATGGACGGACATACGTCCAAGCATAGCACTGACCACATAACCTTCTCGAGTGCCGATACGACCGAGACAATGAGATAACCTATTACTAATCGGAGACCAAAAAAGGCTTAAAAAAATCGAATAATTAGAAATATAACAACAAACAGGTACGAGGAAAAGTTTATATCACATAGTATAAAATAGCCATGTTTAGCGCATTCAATAAGAAATATACATTCAAATTAAAAATGTCTGGGTACTAGACACATTGTTAATAGTTTCAAATTTTGCTGAAAGTTTCGCTATCACTGAGTAATGAGCAACAATGTTACCGTCATTCAGATATATATATATATATATATATATATATATATATATATATATATATATATATATATATATATATATATATATATATATATATATATATATATATATAAATATTGTTGCGTGTTATGGTTCGCGGCGAATAATTTTAATGTTCCGGGAAAGTGAAAACGCAATGTCTTTTAAATTAAATTAAGAGAGTTCATTTCATTACTTAAAAGTGCACAATCACTTATTAATTATTTCACAATTTTAATTTTCACTATTAAAATCTAACTTCCATTTGTCCATAAATTCCTATCGCAATTGCTTCTAAAATCCCTTCACTATTACTTGATCGCTTTTCAATTCACACTCCACACACTATCGCCGTTTTTACTATCGCGGTTGAATGAATGATCCCCCCATTCATTCAGCTTGCCTTTATATAGGGTCTCCATCCGTTCAATGCATTTCTCGTACATTGGCGAATGTTCAGCCGAGAGGTATCTGGTATATTCGAGCAGATTAATGAATGGAGTGACGTCACCTTCAGATGTTGATCATGCTTGGTGGGTTCTCGTGGTTTCGAGTAAATACATTTTGTTGATGTTCTTAATGGTTGTGAAAACAATTGCGACAGTAGCACGCAGAATTGTTTGTACATGTACCACTGCCCGCACTTCAGTTCTTTTCGCTCCGAAAAGATGTGTCGCCAGTTGTAGTCAATTCTCCCTGGATGTAATATGGGGCAAGACGGTCCAGGTGCACGATTTTCATTTTGGCTCTTGGCTTACGATGTTCCTGTATTCGGTATACAACGTCGTTGATTCGCTTTGTAACTCGGTATGGTCCCTCCCAATTATGTTGCAACTTTGGAGACCTACCCTTTCGTCGTCGTTGTGGGTTATATAGCCAAGTCATCTCGGGCCAATTGCTGAAATAATCGGCTACAACCAGCGTGTATCAATTTCCCCATTCGGGTTCAGGAAAGGGTCCTGCGATGTCAACAGCAATTCTTTCAAACGGTACCCCCACGTTATAGGTTTGCATTTGTCCTGTCAGTCCTCGCTTTGGACCTTTGACGGAAGCGCGAATTGTGCATCTGCGACACCAGCCCTCTACGTCTTCTCGAGCGTGGAGCCAGTAAAACCTTTCCCGCAATTTCGCTAAGGTCTTGTTAACACCAAGGTGGCCTCCCGAGAATCCTTCATGCATTTCCTTAATCACATCGTGGATTCGGCTTTTGGGAAGTATAGTTTGCATCCTATAAGAGCTGCCATCCGTGGTTTCCCATTTCCACTTGAGTACGCCATCCTCCGCCTGAAGGGAGTTCCATTGTGCCCAATAGCATTTCAGGGTTGCGCCATGCATTGAAACGTCCTTCCACTCAGGTCGCCCAGTCGTCTCCTTCCATACGAGCAATAGTCCGATGTCTTCATCGACTAACTGGGCATTTCGAGTCTCCTCCGGTGATCAACCTTCATCGAATTCGGTCGTTATCAATCGCAAATCAACGGGCGGCTCCTTTTCTTCAATCCGCCGGCAATGCTTGCAATTAGCTGGACATAGATGACGAGATAGGGCGTCAGCATTTCCATGAACTCCGCCCTTCCGATGAACAATTTCGAGGTCGTATGACTGCAATCTTTTGATCCATCTCGCAACTTCTCCCTCGAGGTTTTTGAAGTTAAGCAGCCATCTCAGCGATGCATGGTCTGTTTGAAGAACAAATTTCTGGCCATATAGGTACTTGTGAAACTGCTTGGTGGCCTCTATTATAGCCAATAGCTTCTTCCTGGTCACGCAGTAGCTCCACTCACTTTTTGAGAGAACTCGACAGTTATACGAGAGGACTATTTCTTCGCCATCGATCTGCTGGGAGAGTACAGCTCCAATACCGCCGTCGCTCGCATCGGTATCAACTACAAGTATTTTTCCGGGTTTTGGATACGCCAGCACGGGTGATTCACACACCTTCTCCTTTAAGGTCTCAAAGGCTACCTGGCATTGTTCATTCCAGACATATGGACGATTTTTCTCGATTAGCTGATGGAGACACTTAGCTTTTTTGGCAAAGTCTTTGACGAATCTTCGATAGTAGGTCACTAGACCCAGAAAACTTCGTAGTTGGCGCTTGTTATTTGGTGTTGGCCAGCTTTTCACGGCTACAATTTTCTCAGGGTCTGTTTTGATCCCTTCTGCTGATACGACGTGTCCCAGGTATTTCACTTCAGCTGCAAAAAGGGTACACTTTTTGGGACTAAGTTTCAAATTCGCCAGTCGGAATCGGGAGAAAACCTCTTCTAAGTTCCGCACATGCTCTTCGAACTTTTTCCCGACGACAATGATGTCATCTAGGTACACCAAGCAGGTTTTCCAGGTTAGACCACGTAGCACATATTCCATCAAGCGTTCGAAAGTGGCTGGAGCATTGCAAAGCCCAAATGGCATCACCACGAATTGCCACAATCTGGTCCTAACTGAAAATGCCGTCTTCTCTCGGTCCTTCTTGTCGATTTCTACCAGCCAGTAGCCACTCTTGAGATCGAGTATAGAAAACCATTTTGCGTCGGCTAAAGTGTCCATGATGTTATCGATGCGTGGAATCTTTCTTAGTGACGTCGTTAAGCTGTCTAAAGTCAACACAAAAACGAGTTCTACCATCCTTTTTCTTTACCAGAATTACTGGCGCGGCCTATGGACTGACAGAAGGTTCGATAACGCCTTGTTTTTCCATGTCGGAGATCAGTGCGCTCACTTTTCCTTGTTTGGCTATAGGGAGATGTCTCGGTGCTTGTCAAATTGGCTTGGCTCCCTGTGTATCTATGACGTGAGTTACCATACTCGTTTGGCCATGGTCATCTGGGCTTGTTGATAAGATGCCACTGTACTTGGTGACCAGATAGCTGCACTGGCAATTTGACCTGCTTCAATATTGCAGACGTGGATTCCCGGGATTTGTCTGCATCTTGCCTCCTTTTCCAATGATGGTAGTGATTGGCTTCCAAAAAGGTGGTGGTGAAAACAGGCCGGCAGCTGCCGATGACTTCTCCCACTTTGATGCTCGTGGTTGAGTCTGCGGTGTTAAGTACTCTCACCGGCACGTATCCGTTCCTTATAGATCATACAAGGCTTCGTCCTACCATCAAACTGCGCAATGTGGATGTTTTCGTTGGCTCTATCAGATAAGATCGGTGGTCTCCAGAATCACCATCAAGCTTGGCCCATACAATGCTTTCGGCAGAATCCGGTACATCAGTTTCGTTACATACTACTACATTCATCTTGGGAATTTGGACGCTTGGATCCTCCATCACTACTTCGACATTCTGCCATTTCAATACCCGTTTGCCCAAATCCAACGTGATTCCATGTAGTCGCAGAAAATCCATTCCGAGAATGCGGTCATCCATAATGTTCGCGACCAGAAAATTATGTCGGAACACAAGGTCTCCCAACTGTATCTGGAGGTTGACCTCTCCATGAACAGGTGCAGTTTCTCCCGTAGCTGTCCGTAGTGAGGAAATTCTGCTCTTGTGAAGTTGTTGCTGTCTCACTAGGTCTGGTCGGATAATCGATCGGGTTGCACCAGTGTCGATTGTTATGGTGCAATGTTCTCCGTCAACTTGATCCGGAAGGCATAAGTCCGCTCCTCCACGATGTAGTCTTGACACGGCGATGGTAGTGCTGGGGACTTCGCTCCTCCTAGCCAACCTTTGCCTCACGAATTTGACCCCATCAGTTTGAAGGGCTTCCATTCTAGGCTCCTGACTAGGTCTGGATCTCCTCCAACCTGGACAATAGCTCGATTTTCTTCACTTCTTGCAATCTCCTTGCAAGTGCCCCTTCTCACCGCAATTCCAGCATCTAGGCGCATCATTTACATGCATGTCTCGCTCAACTTCCACGCGCTCACACCTGCGCTCGTCTGCTACTACCTCGCGAACCCGGGCAGTGGTATGGCTCACATTTTTCACTGCCTCAAAGTTCAGACTATAAGCCAATGCGTGCTTAACCGTTTGCTTTTGAGCGAAATGCACGGCTTCTTGCAATTCCTGGTCTTTTAATGCGCTGATGAATACTTCTGTTGCTTCGTCATAAAAATCCACTCTTGTGACTGATTTTTTTACTAGAAATCGCATTTTAACCATCAATCACTCACCGTATTTGCTTGATATGGCTCTCTGTGACTTTTACCTATTCAAAAAATTGCATTTAGCCATGAAAGGGAAACGCTTTGCGTCCGTAGAGGGCATCCAAAAGCCTTGTACCTACATCCTGAAGGAAATTCCGGCCAATGACCTAAAACACTCTTTCGAAAAGCTTTTGGATCGCACAAACCAGTGTATCGAGGCCGGAGGAGACTATTTTGAATAAATAAACTCGAAATATCAGAACAAAGCTCTTCTTGTTTCTATTTAGCTCAGCCTCATTCATTTTGGTAAGCACCTTGTATGTACACGAGTAGCTCGTTGGGTTTTACTTCTTCAGAAGTACGACTGCGAAATAAAGCACAGATCAGGAGCTAGAATGAAGCACGCTGGCATTTTGAGCCGTTATGCAGTATTGATGATTGACGAAGACAACATAATCACGAAAATAAAACCTACTCAGAAACAGGACGAAGAACTGAAAGCAATAATTGATATCCTCAAGAAGAAACCATCGCATAATGACTACCTCATGAGTAGAGATATCTTGTACAAATTGGTTAGCGATCAAGAGTTGATGGTAGTACCCAAGGGTATGTAGCGTGAAGTAGTCAGACAAGTGCATGGAAAAGGTCATTTCAGCATGGGAAAATCAAAATAATTGTTTATGGAGGGATATTACATACCCAAATTGGAAGACTAAATACTGGAATATATCATTAACTGCATTCCACGCATACTCACTAATAAAAAACGCGGCAAACTTGAAGGTGAACTACATCCACTGAACAAAGGCGAAATACCTCCATATACATATCACATCGAATTTCTTGGTCCTTTGAAATCAACGAGCAAACAGTACAAGCATATTTTGGCAGCTATCGATTCATTCTCATTTTGTTGGTTATATCCAACGAAAAAAACGTCTGCCAACGAAATTATTACGAAGTTGCGGCTGCAAAGTGCTATTTTCGGTAACCCAGTTCAAATTATCTCAGACAGGGGTTCAGCCCTCTCATAAGCCGATTTCCAAGAATATTACAAAACCAAAGGTGTGTGACCACAAGCAAATGGACAGGTAGAGAAACTTAATGGAATAATCATCACCGTACTAGCGAAACTTAGCGTTGATGACCCTACGAAATGGTACAAACATGTACCAAAAGTTGAACAAGTGATAAATTCTACCTATTCACGAAGTACTGGCGTAACACCATTTGAACTGATAATGGCTGTAGACATACCAAAGAAGATCTGCAAATCAAGGAATTAATTGAAGAAGCAATGGTCAGCTGTTTTCAAGAGGAGAGGCACGATATACGATGACAAGTGAAGGAGCAGATCTTGAAGGTCCAGTACGAAAATAGAAAAGCTTACAATCTACGTAGAAAACCAGCAATGCATTCTAAAGTAGGCGATTTGATGGCTATAAAGAGAACGCAGTTTGGAACTGGGCTTAAGTTAAAACCAAAATATCTTGGCCCATATATTGTAAAACGATGCAAAGCCCATGGTACCTATGACGTTATTCGAGAGAATGAAGGCGATGGTCCGAGGCAGACAAGTACTGGCACAGAGTATATGAAGCAGTGGTCCGCATGTCCCGAATCTAACGCTGATGATGCATTCGGGTCGAATTCCCTGTTTGATGGCCGAAAGTGGGAAAGTGATAGAGAACAACACGACAATGTGGTCCGACGTTACGATAGATTGAGTCAGTCGGGGATGAGACTGCCTGAAAGACGAAGCAGTCTCGTCGACGAAGACAAGCTTCATTAGTATTTTATATCATTGTGTTATCTTTCTTTCAATAAATTTGTCTTTAGTTTAAAAAGTTGTTATCAATTCCCATGTATATATATATATATATATATATATATATATATATATATATATATATATATATATATATATATGCATATATATATATATATATATTTATATATATATATATGTATGTATGTATATATACTTGTACATGTATATATATTTATGTGTGTATATATATATATATATATATATATATATATATATATATATATACTTGTGTATGTATATATTGTTACATGTACAAATAATTCTGCGAGCTACTGTCGCAATTGTTTTCACAACCATTAAGAACATCAACAAAATGAATTTACTCGAAACCTCCAGATACAGTTGGCGGACTTTGTGTTCCGACATAATTTTCTGGTCGCGAACATTATGGATAACTGCATTCTCGGAATGGATTTTCTGCGACCTCATGACATCACGTTTTATTTGGGCAAACGGGTATTGAAATGGCAGAATGTCGAAGTACTGATAGAGGATCCCAGCGTCCAAATTCCCAAGATGAATGTAGTAGTATGTGCTGACACTGATGTACCGAATTCTTCCAAAAGCATTGTATGGGCTAAGCTTGATGGTGATTCTGGAGACCACCGATCTTATCTGATAGAGCCAACGAAGACGTCCGCATTGCGCAGTTTGATTGTCGGACGAAGCCTTGTATGATCTTCAAGGAACAGATATGTGCCGGTGAGAGTCCTTAACACCGCAGACTCAACCACGAGCATCAAAGCGGGAGAAGTCATCGGCAGCTGCCAGCCAGTTTCCACCATCACCTCTTTGGAAGCCCGAGAACCCACGTCTGCAATATTGAAGCAGGTCAAATTGCCAGCGCAGCTATTCAAACGAGCCTCTGATCTGGTCACCAAGTACAGTGACATCTTTTAAACAAGCCCGGATGACCAAGGCCGAACGAGTATGGTAACTCACGTCATAGATTCACAGGGAGCCAAGCCAATTCGGCAAGCACCGAGACGTCTCCCTATAGCCAAACAAGGAGAAGTGAGTGCGCTGACCTCGGACATGGAAAAACAAGGCGTTATTGAACCTTCTGTCAGTCCATGGACCGCGCCTGTAGTTCTAGTAAAGAAAAAGGATGGTAGCACTCGCTTTTGTATCGACTATAGGCATCTTAACGACGTCACTAAGAAAGATAGTTACCCGCTCCCACGCATCGATCACATCATGGACACTTTAGTCGACGCAAAATGGTTTTCTACACTCAATCTCAAGAGTGGCTACTGGCAGGTAGAAATCGACAAGGTGGACCGAGAGAAGACCGCATTTTCAGTTGGCACCGGATTGTGGCAATTTGTGGTGATGCCGTTTGGGCTTTGCAATGCTCCAGCCACTTTCGAACGCTTGATGGAATATGTGCTACGTGGTCTAACCTGGAAAACCTGCTTGGTGTACCTAGATGACATCATTGTCGTCGGGAAAAAGTTCGAAGAGCATGTGCGGAACTTAGAAGAGGTTTTCTCCCGATTCCGACTGGCAAATTTGAAACTTGATCCCGACAAGTGTACCCTTTTTGCAGCAGAAGGAAAATACCTGGGACACGTCGTATCAGCAGAAGGGGTCAAAACAGACTCTGAGAAAATTGAAGCCGTGAAAAGCTGGCCAACACCAAACAACAAGCGCCAACTACGAAGTTTTCTGGGTCTGGCAACCTACTATCGAAGATTCGTCAAATGCTTTGCCGAAATAGCTAAGAGTCTCCATCATTTAACCGAGAAAAATCGTCCGTATGTCTGCAATGACAGGAAGGAGTTATTGGCTATAATAGAGGCCACCAAGAAGTTCCACAAGTACCTATATGGCCAGAAATTTGTACTCCAAACGGACCATGCATCACTGAGATGGCTACTCAACTTCAAAAACTCCGAGGGACATGTTGCGAGATGGATCGAAAGATTGCAGTCATACGACTACGAAATTGTTCATCGGAAGGGCGGAGTTCATGGAAATGCTGACGCCCTATCCCGCCGTCCATGTCAAGCTAACTGCAAGCATTGTCGACGGATTGAGGAAAAGGAACCGCCCGTTGATCTGCAATTGATAACGACCGAATTCGATGAAGGTTGGTCACCGGAGGAGACTCGAAATGCCCAGTTAGCCGATGAAGACATCGGACTATTGCTCGTATGGAAGGAGACAACTGGGCGACCAGAGTGGAAAGACGTTTCAATGCATGGCGCAACCCTGAAAAGCTATTGGGCACAATGGAGCTCCCTTCAGGTGGAGGGTGCCATACTCAAGCGGAAATGGGAAACGGTTGATGCCAGCTCCTATAGTATGCAAACTATACTTCCCAAAAGCCGAATCCACGATGTGGTTAAGGAGATGCACGAGGGATCCTCGGGAGGCCACCTAACAAGACCTTAGCGAAATTGCGGGAAAGGTTCTACTGGCCCCATGCTCGAGAAGACGCAGAGGGCTGATGCCATAGAAGCACCATTTGCGCTTCCATCAAAGGCCCAAAGCGACGTCTGAGAAGGCAAATGCAAACCTACAATATGGGTGTACCATTTGAAAGGATTGCTGTTGACATCGCTGGACCCTTCCCTGAATCCGAATGGGGAAATCGATACACGCTGGTTGTAGCCAATTGTTTCAGCAAGTGGCCCGAGGCCTACCCCATCCCCAATCAGGAAGCAACTACTGTAGCCTAACAGCTAGTGTTAAATTAGCTCGGTAGGTACGGCGTACCTTGCGAGCTACATTCGGATCAAGGCCAAAAAGTTGAGTCACTAGTTTTTAGCGAAATGTGCGAGCTGCTGGGAATACGGAAAACGAGGACAACACCGCTGCATCCCCAACCCGATGGAATGGTCGGACATTTCAACGGCACTCTCAATAAACACCTGGCCAAGATGGTTGACGAGAACCAAAGGGACTGGGACCGACACATTCCACTATTTTTGATAGCGTACAGAGCTGCCGAACATGCATCGACGGGCCAAGCCCCAGCCAAAGTCATTTTTGGAAAGACTATTCGTCTGCCAGCTGATATAAAGTTCGGAACACCCCCCGAGAAACCCCAAACCATCTCGGAGTACGCAAATGAGATACATCGGACAGTGCGAAAACACCTCGAATCGGCTACTGACCGCATGAAGACCAGGTATGATCTCAAGACAAGTTCTACTGGCTTCCAGCAAGATGAATTGGTGTGGCTATATAACCCGCAACGGCGAAAAGGTAGGTCTCCAAAGTTGCAACATAATTGGGAGGGATCATACCGAGTTACAAAGCGAATCAACGACGTCATATACCGAATACAGAAACATCGTAAGCCGAGAGCTAAAATGAAAATCGTGCATCTGGACCGTCTTGCCCCATATTACACCCAGGGAGAATCGACTACAAATAGCGACACATCTTTTCGGGGCGAAAAGAACTGAGGTGGGGGCAGTGTTACATGTACAAATAATTACATGTACAAATAATTCTGCGAGCTACTGTCGCAATTGTTTTCATCATCATTAAGAACGTCAACGAATGAACTTACTCGAACCCACGAGAACCCAACAAGCATGATCAACATCTGCAAGTGACGTCACTCCATTCATGAATTTGCTCGAACCTACCAGGTACCTCTCGGTAGAACATTCGCCAATGTACGAGAAATGGGTGAATAGGTAGAGACCCTATATAAAGGCGAGCTGAATGAATGGGAAGGAATGATTTTCATTCGACCGCGATAAGAACTGCGATTGTATGTGGGACGCGATATTATTCGAATAGTAGAAAAGTGTGTTTCGTAATAGTGAAGTAATTTAGAAGACAATTGCGAAAGTAAATTTATGGACAAGTGTTAGAGTTTTTTTTATAGTGACAATTAAAAATAGTGAAAGTGTTAACTGATTATTGTGCATTTTGTTTAATTAAATAAACTCTTTTAACTTAAATTAAAAGACATTGCGTTTTCACTTTCCCGGAACATTGAAATTATTGGCCGCGAACCAATAACACGCGACAATATTTATATTTGCTATCCACATGCGAAATCTCTTTTTTCTTGAAAAGACATCGGGCCTTGCTTCTTTGAGTGGGCGGACGCGTTTTTACTCCTTTGAGTCATCTTCTGTGTCTAAGGTATATGTGGAAGGAGATGACTTTATATAGGTGCAGGATTGGTTATGCAGGTAGGTACTAAATTAGGCCATGTGGAGAGTAATTAGGTTTTTGTTTTTTTTTTTTTGGTTTGGTCTAGTGCTGAGCAGGTTCCATCGGAATTTATTTTAAATTGTTCGTTGATCATAAGCATAACACAGGTGATAATGTTACCGTCTATTTTTTATGATTACATATTTCAAGTTTTTCTAGGAAGTCAAGCCTCGGTCCTTTGCTTTGTTTGTATAGCAATGTCATAGCGTCAGATTTGTATGCGAGGTTTTTATTTTATTTTTATTTTATTTTAATTCGAAATCTTACAGGCGGTTACCCCAATTACAAGATATTCAATACAATAATGATAAAAACCAAAAACATATTGAATGAATTAGTTGGAACTGTACAAATTATTCAAACATTAACGAATTACGTGTTAAATAGTTTTTCTCTTAGCAAAGACTTAAAACTAAGAAATGAAGAAGGAAATGGACCAAGCTCAAGATTATTGTGGCCTCAAGGGAGGCGCACCGTAGCAGAGTGAAAATAAACATCGGTACGTGCAAAAGGAGTGACTAAGGTTTGACATGATCGAGTAGTTCTTGCAGGAACCCGTAAATGTATATTGTCTACAAGATATGAGTCGATCAGACGGTGGTAAAGTTTGAACAAGAAACATTCATCTAAAAAAAGACGTCGATCACAAAGAGATGGTAAACGCAGAAAGTTAAGCCGATCTGAATAGGAACAATACGGAACTTTAAACTTGTAAAATAAGTATTTAGTGAATTTTCGCTGAACTAACTCTAAGGCAGTAGTAAGATATTCTTGATGTGGAGACCAGATTTGGGTAGCGTATTCTAAAATACTTCGTACGAGAGAAACGTAAAGAAGGGACGCAGTGTGAATATCACTAAATATGTGGACATGACGCAGCACAAAACCAGACATTTTTGTAGCCCTATTGATAACATGAGAGATGTGTCTCTCAAACTTTAATTTAGAATCGAAGATGACGCCAAGATCCTTGCAATGTGAAACACGCGCGAGGGGCATATCGTTTATGTTTTACTGGTAAACTATAGGTTCACGTTTCAATGAGAAAGACATTACGTGGCATTTTGGGATATTTAAATGGAAATTGTTAGATAAACACCAGTTGCTTAACGTAATCAGATCGTTATTCAAAATGCTGCAATCAGCAGTACTATCTATTTGTCTAAATAGTTTCAGATCGTTAGGTAAGTCGCATAATTGGAGTCTGGCTTGTTGTGTAAAAAATATCATATATGCTCTTTGTACATTGTCATTTGTTTCTGTAATTTTTTTGAATTGCCGAAATATGTGTGTGATCAATTAAATCAAAGAACATTTGAATAAACCCGGACCCGAACAAAAGCGGTTGGTACAAACTTTGCCACCCGCTTAGAGGATCGGAATATTCATACTATACAAATAAGCGCAGTCCGAGTGCTCTCCAACAAATACGATACTTGAATTTCCGAGTAGTGAGTTGGGAACACCTCCAGAAAAGCGAAGTGAACCAGTGTTATCGGTGTCAAAGATTTGGGCACTGCAAAAAATTTCGGCATTATACTCGTAGGTTCAAGTGTTAAGCTTGGGCGCTGATGTCTCAGAGTTTTCTAATAATGTCTATTGAGCAGAGATTTTTTGATTTAAATGTATCTTTCTTATTGGATGCGCTAGACATGACTATTATCGACTTAAACTATTCCTGGTATGTTGTTATATTTCCAATTACTCAATTTTTTCACCCCTTTCTGGTCTCCGATTATTAATAGGGTATCTCATTATCTTGTTCGTATTGGCACTCGAGAAGGTGATGTGGTTAGTACTATGCTTGGACGTCTGCGATACCAGAATGGACGATAACTGAACAGGGTTAGAACACCTCCGAAGAATCACTCGAAACAAATGGAATTTGAACAAGGGATCTTTGGCTTACGGGGATGAGCACCCTAACCACTAAACCACGCTTTCTCAACTTACGTACATGATCATTTTATATTTTTCTAAGGATATTCACTCAATAAGATAGCATTTATCATTATGCCAACTACAACAAATGTATTATTACTCGTATTATTAATCAATCAATTTAGTTTACTCTTATATTTGCTTTCACTTAGCAAAATATAATAAATATA
Organism: Odontomyia ornata; assembly: GCA_963969285.1. Lineage (NCBI taxonomy): Eukaryota > Metazoa > Arthropoda > Insecta > Diptera > Stratiomyidae > Odontomyia > Odontomyia ornata. The sequence goes on from OZ017739.1 coordinate 132,376,344, forward strand.
AAGCTGAGTCAAGCGTACTTCCGGAATACTCCCACACTCTTTAACGGAAGCGGAAAAGTCAATTGAGGCAAAGTTGATACCCGCGAAAGAGAAATCAGAACAATTGTCTATCAATCAATAAGCCAACGGATATAAGCAGCTTAAGTATCAAATCTAAATTATAACAAATGTCATCCAACACATATGCTGAACTGGATAGCTTACTAATTGACATGATATCAATAAAGATAAACAAATCCGATAATTGGTATGTAATTTCAGACACCAGAACTTGCTTTACGAAATCAATAAAACGTAATTGTGAAAAGTAAGTGGGATTTGTTTTGATTATATATTTATTGTGATATATAACAACAACAAATTAATTTAATGTGAAGCCTCAAACCATTTATACATTGTGACAACCAAGTACCTGGAATTGTAATTCAAATTCCCGGGGTAAATGACATGTCGAAGAAAAATATATTTTTTTTAAGTTGATAGGACTGTCCCTAATTACTACTCCAAATATAAGTGCGATCTGTTAATCAGTTTGTTCACAGTAGCTGCTTAAGTCGGTACATCTCAGTAATGCGTTGCGATTTTTTTTATTGTGACCGATTTTAAAGCCAAAAACGCAATAAATACCATCGATCAACCACCTTATTCACCAGTCTTGGCTCCGTGTGATTTATAATTAAATATTTTGTATTTTATTTGCAGTTTCCGGGTGCTTTTTTGTCACAATGTTTTTGCTCTAATATTGAACAATCTATATATCTTACATCATTGGAAAAGGGCCAAAGTCTTTTCAATCTTGACGAAAGGAAAAGAATCTTCGTGCCCTAAAAGCTATCGCTAAATCTATTTGCTGCATAACATCAGAAGGCTGTTTGAAGTTTTACTAAACAAAGCATTAAACGCCCGAAATACCAATTTAGTTTTCGAACCAGACATTCGACCATTCACGCGATAACGAAAGTAACCTCAAATATATGTTGGAAACCAAACAATAGAGAATGTGTTGGAGCATGTCTCAATGATATGGAGAAATCTTTTGATAAGGTGTGGTTAGAAAGACTAATTTTTAAACTCCTTCAGGATAGGTTTTCAGACACCTTGTTACCATGATGTGTCATATGTTCTACGGGAAATCATATGTTGTAACTGATGGAAATTACGACGATGCATAGCTTTAAGGTTTTGAATGGTATACAGTTACTACGCCTCTGCTCTTCTCAATATTCATTCGCAAGCTATTGAATGGCTTCGATTTTGACGTCTTGCCAACGTGATCATTGGTAGCGTTTGCTGGTGATCTGGACAAGAAAGTTACAATAGTTGAGAGCAATCTTCGAAAAACGTTGAATGATGTGCAGCTCTACACCAACAATTGCCGAATGAAAATCAATGCGCCGAAGTGCGAAACAACATTTTTTTGGACAACCGTGCAGGGGGCCAGTCAAGACTTGAAACGTAATTGAAAGGATCTCCACATTATGGCTGATGAGGGTAGTTTATATCGTGTTCCACATAAATCTTGTGTTCGACACCTCGGTGTTCATCTCGGTCAGCATCTTTACTGTACCGACATGTCAAGTCATGGACAGTAAAGTTCAAAAAGTAGTCATGGCCCTTTGACGAATCTTTCATTCAAGATACATTGATCAAAAGGTCAAAATTATCTGTTATAAGACCCTAGTTAGTCCAGTTTTGACAGATGTCAGACCTGGTACAAGCAGAGTGCTAGTACTATAAAAAGATTAAGAGTTGTCGAAAAGAAAAGTCTTCGTACAACTATTGGTCTTTACAGAAAGCCTGAGATGGATTGGATGCACAATATATAGAATAGAAGAATTTATCAAACTGGTATAGTGACGAGAGTCAATATCTCCATATTGAGATGGTATTCCCATTATATATCATATTTATAGACGGGCCACCGATAAGAAAATAAAATACCCTCCAAATTTGAGTTCTGAGACTTGCATTTCCAATGGACATACCCATTTGCTAGATTCGTTGAGGGTGGTCGAGAAGGAACGGAGTAGCCTCGGTATTGGTGACTGAATGACAACGTCTAAATTATTCGTGGTTATCATTATTATTTTTGTTTTTGTGCTTTCCGTTACTTATTTTTGATTATCAGCTCATTATTGCTACATTTCGTTTTGTTGTTGTTATTTTATGTTAAACATTAGGAATGGGTGTCAATATTCAGGGTAGGAATATTTTGTGTTTATTATGTTATGTTTAGAGATAAATTTTAACGGTTACGTTAGGAATATTGTGATAGCATTATATTAGGATATGATAAATATTTTTGATTGAATTTCATTAGAATTAGATTAACACGTATTAGATGTAAGATAAAAGTTCACTGTTCTGTTGCGTTAATATTATAATTAATTTTTGAATAGTGTTGGCTGGTTTCAGCTCCTTCTTCCAAGTGAATCCTAAAATTTGTAATAATTTTAATCATATCTGATATTGCCGTTTGAGCCATTGAGTTTAAGTACTTTTATTGTTTGAAATTTGCTTTATATTCCTTGAAAATTTTTGACGATTAATATTAATTAAAGCGCCTTTGACTTTGAATTCCTCTAGAAGTTCAAGTTCTTAGCCTTGTTGTTTTTTCCTATGTCATGTACATACGAGGGGTGACAATCAAATAATGAGACTGATTCCATGAAAACCGTATATTTATAAATTATTCTACAACTCTGCCATATCCTTCAAAGTAGTCCCCTTGGGCAGCTATACAACGATTCCAGCGCGTTTTCCATGCTTTGTAGCATTTCTGAAACGTTTTGACTGGGATGTCCGCGAGTACCCTCATCACGGCCACCTGAATGTCCGTAATCGACTCAAAATGGGTTCCTTTGACCACCGATTTTATTCTAGGGAACAAATAAAAAGTCACAGGTTGACATATCGGACGAATAAGGCGGCTTTTGCAATAGGGCGATCCCTTTAGAGGCCAAATATTGGGACACACTGAGGGTGGTGTGGAACGGCACGATGTCGTAATTCAGTTACGAGCGATGTCTGGGTGCACCCTGTTGACTCATTTACACGATCTTTTGAGCACTTGGCGATAGTAGACTTGATTCACGGTTTGCCCCGATAGAACGAATTCTTTTCTATGGCTATCAAAAAGGGCAATAATCATCGTTTTCACCTTTGACTTGCTCATGCAAGCTTTTTTGGGCGAGGGCGTGTGAAAACAACCATTGTAAGCTTTGGAGTTTGGTTACCGGGTCGTATTGGAAAAACAAGCTATTATCGCCTGTAATAACTCGATCTAGCAGCGTGAGATCATTTTCCACATGTTCTAAACAGTCTTCTGCCACGGTCACTTGATGCTGCTTTTGCTCCTCAGAAAGGTTCTTTGGAACCATCTTCGCGCACAACTTTTTCATCCCAAAATCATCGGCTAAAATTTGTCTGACTATTTCACGGTTCAAACCCAGTTCCAAGGCCAACATTCGAACTGTTAAACGCCGATCTTTACGGATCAGAGCTCGCACACGCTGCGCATTTGCATCAGTCTGCAGCCTTCCACTCCACGCCTCGTCTTCCACACTTTCACGCCCCTCCTTCTGCCATCGAAACACCTGGGCACGTCTAAGAGCACAATCATCATGCACTTTTACAACTTTGGCGTACATTTTTGAAGCTATTTCGCCCAATCTGGCGCAAAATTTTATCGCGACGCGTTGCTCTTGATTTCGTTCCTCCATTTTTGTGACGAGCACCACCAACATACGTCTACTTAACACGACACAGCAGACGAATTAAACAAGCTAGAGCAATGATAAATATATTAATGAAAAGGGGAAGGATGCTGAGGAAGGGGAAGGGAATTTCAAGGTCGCAAGTTTAACACAAGCGTGGCAATAAAATAAGTCTCATAACTTAATTCTCACTCCTCGTTTAGTTGTCTCCGAGTTCTATCTCCTCCATTTTCCGGATCGCAGCTAGATTTTGATGCTTAAAAATGATGCCAATAGTGTACACAGCCTCGTGTCTGACATGACTCTGTTGCCAAATCAACCTTTTGCAACTACCGCCGAATTTTCCACGACAATTCAATGTACATTTTGTTTTATCTCGCATAAATGATTTGCGAATACAACTTCTTATACCGTCGTGATTAACCAACTAACTGTTAATAAATTTATGACTAAATCTGGAGCATAAAAAACTTCACAGGCAGCCATTGATTCAATTTGGCCATTTTTTCTTACAGATATCAGCTTAATGCTTCCAATAACTTTAACGTTATCTTTCGTGCCATTATTCTTCTTCTTCTACTCCTTCTTCGTAGCACTGCAGCCCGTCTCGGGCTTTCGCGTCTTGCAAATAGCGCCTCCAACTGTCTCGGCCCATTAATCGCGTCCTCCAATTTCGAAATCCGAGCAGCGATGAGCTGTTTTCGTCGACTGAGCCAGACCAGCATTCGCTCGGCTTTCCCACTGGTCTCCGCTCCTCAGTTCTCCCGAATACATTTTTGAGTATTCGTTGTTCGTCCATACGATTCATGTGGCCAGCCCATTGCAGCTTCTGCAATCCTACAATCGGTGAGACTTCCGGCTGGTCAAAAAATTTCATGCAGCTTATGGTTGTATCGAATTCATCATTGGTCCTCGTCTAGCTTCGCTCCAATTACGACTAGTCACCTCAGTATCCGTTGCTCAAAGGCATTCATTATATTTGCGGATACTTGGGTTAGGGTCCATGTTTTACACCCAGAGCATAACACAGGTCTTATCACAGATTTGTATACTTGGAGCTTTGTTTTCCTGTGTATGCAGCTGGTCATCAAGTTCATCAAAACTGAATAATATATTTTGTTTGAAAGCTTTATTCTTCGCCGTATTTCTACTCTTTCATTAGCGGTTCTCGTTATTTTGGCGTCTCGAAATACGGATATGCTTACATTTTCGATACAGTATTCGCCCAATCTGATATTTTGTATATTTGGAGTATTTTCCTCTTGTTTTATTTTAATTAATTTGCAGCCCTACTAGTTTTGCTTTACTGTCAAGTTTCAGGAAGATTTCTTGGGCAGTTGTTAATGGTCGTGACAAAATGTTGATGTCACTCGCATTTGCCACTACTTGCCTCAACTTGTATACTAGTAGCTTCATTCTGACGAACTCCAAAGCCAAATTGAATCACAATGGGGCCAGCCCGTCTCCTGGCTTTAGTCCGATATTTGTATCAAAGGTTAGTGATGGGGACTTGGGAGGTCGTCGAAGTCATTGTAATTTTGGTAAGCCGGACCGATTTGGCTGGGATGCCAAAGCAAAGCATAATTTGGTACAGTACGTTACGATCAATAAGCTAAGTCAACGAAAAGTTGGTGTTTGTCTATGTTGAACTCCCAGCATTTTTCATGTACTTGCTTGACTGCAAACAATTTGTCTGCCGTTGACCGATCTGTTCTAAAGCCACCTTGATACTCCCAAATAATACTGTTGGCGTATAATTCGATTTTATTTTCTAAGATCTCTGAAAATATTTTGTACGCCGTACAAAGCAGTGATTTGCCATTGTAATTTTCGCCCTGTAGCTTGCAAATTTTTTTGTGGATAGGGAATATACTTGTTGCCAAATGTACCGGATGACTTTTTGAATAGCTTTATGAACACTACTGCCACCACATTTGATGAGCTCCACAGGGATCTCGTCGTTGCCGGCGCTTTATTATCCTTTTGCGCTTTGATGATGGAACACAACTCATCCAGAGTTGGTGGAGCTAATAGAAGTTTTCCGCAAACATCGAAAGACTCCGATGTTCTGAAGTTCTGCGGAGGATTAAAGAGACTCTTGAAATATGATGCCCATCTTTCGTTAATCTTGGCTTCGCCAGCGATGATATTCTTTTTGTCTAACACATTCTGGCACTCATCATCGAACCAATCATTTCTTTTGCGCCAGGCCTGATGCCCAATTGTATATTCTGCCACGATTTAATTGCCGCTTTCACTTCCATCCAGCACTCATTGCTTGTTTTCAGCGATACATCTGACAAAATGGGAGCCGGCTGATGGTCGAGGGTCTCAGTGTAATATTTTGGAACAGACGCCATTTGAAGCCTTTCGATGTCAAATTTTTGTAGCGGGCTGGTCTTCGTCAAATATGCCTTTGACATATGACACCGAAAGGTTAATTTGACAAAGTAATGATCTGAGTTACAATCAGCTCCTCGTTATGTACGGACGTTAAGTATGCTCAAGGCCCAACGTTATTGGATCAGAACCTAGTCGATCTGGTTTTGCGTGTTGCCATCTGATGATACCCAATAAAATTTATGTATGCGTCGATGAAGGAAGCAAGTCGAACGTATGACTAGATTTCAGTTACATGCAAAGCCAATCAGACACTGGCCGTTGCCATTAGTTTCATTGTGGAGGCTATATCCTCCAGTTGTAGCCCGGTGAGATAGCTCATTGCTAACCTTAGCGTTGAAATCACCCAGAATTATTTTTGTATCGTTGATAGGCAATGAGTCGACGGGTCTTTGCAGGTGATTGTACGAGTAGAAGGTTTTCTTCATTTCTTCGTCCTTTTTTTCGGTCGGGGCGTGAACATTGGTCAGCCAGATTTTGAATTGGGTATAAAATTCATTGGGGAAACTTGTTCCATTTACGGGATGTTTTCTGAATAACCCTACTTCGAAATATTGAATAATTCCTTAGATACGATTCTTGGTAGCCCTGTTGAACTGAAAAGTTATCTTTGGGACGATCATATTGTGGCTGAGTGCGTTTGACTTTAGTGGAACCTGGTTCCATAGGTTCTGGTTTTTGGGGGTGTACATTATTAGACCTGTTAAATATTGGGGGTCTTATTTGGGGACTCTGAAATTATTTTGTACACCAAATGGTCGTTGAATATATGCGGATTCTACACAAGCATTCATTAACTGCCTTAAAATCAATAACGTGTGATTTGAACTTCCTATCCACAATGAAGGCCACTCCAAATTCTCGTTGTCCAGTAGGCTTCCCACTTTTGCATCTTGTGTGCAATCTCATGTCTTAAATATCGTTTCCAGTCTAGCTCGTTTCCTTGATTGCCAGGGTAATTGAGTGATTTGACATTCCAGGATCCAATAGCATAGCCATTTTCCGTTTGTAAGGTCGTTGCCGTGAGTCCAATCTATTCCGATGTCCTTCTGCAGATTTCCAAACATTGAAACGTTTCCCAGGGACGGGAAACTAGCCCGTCACCCACCCTCCATTCCGGTGGCATGGTTATTACTTGGATTCCGTGATTAGGTGCGGAAGACTCGCCCTCACCCTCTTACGTCCCCACAAAAGAGGGGTAAGTAGGACTTAGTAGCAGAGCTGTAGATGTATTTACAGTTATTAGCATTTCTCGGTATTTAATGTCCCATTATAGGAGAACCATTAAACCCAATGTGCAACCCGGAGAACATATAGTACCATTTATTTGTGGGGTTAAGGATCAAGAACCATGTAACCTGTGGGTTAGGAAAACTAGGAGTTCCCTCCTCTTTTCTCGAACGGATTCACCGCAGAGATGAAGCGCCGGTTAACTAACAGATTTTTCCCAAAATTCAAAAGTTACTATATCCTTGATATCGTTTAGAAATTCAAAAACACAATTGCTGTCAAGTGTCAATATCACTCTCACTTGGTATAAAGCATTCCGTGTACACTGCACGAAACACTCCGTTCACTATTTGTCCACCGGCAGCACTGAAAAAGCCTATATAGCTTAGTATCAGAAATCGTTTAAAACTTTCTGATATGTAAGAGATAAGGAGAAGGATTTGCAAAGCCTGCCAAGCTTAAAGAAGAGTATTTGTTGGCATGGTAGGACCGAGAGGATGGTATGTAAGCCGTAAAGGATTGTAATTAGAATTTTTTCAAGTGTGGTAAGACCTCAACGATTGGGCGGCTGTTTTGCGGAGTCTTTGAACTTAAATATGAATATTTTCAACATTTTAGTGAGATCGCAGTGATTCGATGGATGCCGGGGAAACGCTTTAAGGTTCACGACGATTAATTGTTTTGAACTTGGTGACATTTGTAACATCGGGTCGACGCTTGGTGAAATTTATAAGTCCTAAGTGCATTCATTTTTTAACTTGGTAAGATCGATTTGATCTCGTTTATTGTGAAAATTCAATTACATAACTCATATGTTCATCCGTATGCATATATATATATATATATATATATATATATATATATATATATATATATATATATATATATATATATATATATATATATATATATATATATATACACCTATATATACATATATAAGGAAAATGAAAATTATCTATGGCTACAATCCTAAAAGGTGTGAAACATGGACCCTAACCCAAGCACCCGCAAATAAATTGAACACCTCTGAGCGACGGGTCATGAGGCAAATAATCGGAGCGAAGCTAGACGGGGACCAATGACGAATTCGATACAACCATGAGTTGTATGAAATTTTTGATGAGCCAGAGGCCTCAATAATTGTCAGACTACGGCAACTGCAATGGACTGGATACATGAATCGTATGGATGAACAATGGATACCCAAAAAGATATTCGTTGGGAGAACTGAAGGCCGGGGACCAGTAGGGAAACTGAGGAAACGCTGGTCTGACTTCGTTGGCGAAGACAGTTCATCGCTGCTTGGATTTCAAAATTCGAGGACGCGGTCAATGGACCGAGACAATTGGAGGTGCTGTTTGCAGAAAGTGTAGGCCCGAGAGGGGCTGCAGTACTACGAAGAAGAAGACAACACTAGCTAGAGTTTGTAGCCCGTCATTTATTGTACTAACTGGTGACTTTATTAACTCACAATAACCCTTAAGAATACAGTAAATTAAACAGTCGTTTCAATTCCTTAAATAAGCTCTTTATTATCACAATCTCGCATTATTTTAACTTACTATTTACATAAATGAATTCATCTAATGCAATCATTCAATGGCCTTATACAGTTTTTACACTTTTGGGTAAAAGTATCGTTAACAGCCCACAAACTATATGAAATTAAAAATTAAAACAAAGTTACTCATCAATAACTAACTATTCAGATACTTACAAATAATAAATCCTGAGTAAAAGGAAAACGTTGAGAAACAATCACGATAGAGCAACAAAGCTACAAGGTTACTTCCAACTATGCTGCCTAATCGACCCACAGATAGTTGTAAACAAACCGCCATTCCTCTGAAATGCAATACATTCATAAAGTCATTCAAGCTTTTGAAGGTTATTTGAATTACGAGTATCTTTAATCGTACCTTAAATGAGTAGGAATCAGGTCCACTATAGCTCCATTTACCACCGATACGCAAATCCCAGCTAACATGAGATATCCGGCGAAAAATAGCACTATGGCCGTAGGATCAGTAATCCACAATAGTGTTAAGCCGCTGAGTCCTGACATGATCAGAATTGTTGGCAACAATATGACACGACCTACAGGATTAATTATAATGGCCAGAACTATGTATCCTATTATGTATAGGATGCCTATTATACTTGCGTCAGCAAATACCTTCGGATTAATGCTATCGTCACATACCTAGGGGTAGAACGATTTAAAATATTGACAAAAAAATATCGTAAAACACCATTTTAAAAATTTATTGTACCTCAATGGTTGTAGCATTGGATGCTGAAGTCCGTTGTTGCTGCGTCAGATCAATCGCATTACAAACAGTCAATGGCTCGCCAATTCTAGAGTTGAATTGATTTTGTATTTCCGGAAACCACAAAGCCATTCCTCCTGAACTTTTTTGAAATCGTTAAGAAAAACACAATCATTCAGGAATCCACAAAATACTCACGCAAAAAATATTCCAAACTGGGCAACGCAACATATCAGAAGAGTTCCAAGATTAGGCTTTCTGAGTAGCGGAACAGTTTGCCTCCACACGGATTTGAGCATGCTTTGGAACCCGTTTATTTTTTCCAAGCTATCGAGGTATTCAATATTGCCTTCCTGTAGCAACTTTTTTACTTCGAATGTTTGTGCTGACTTGCCAGTGTTTTTAACATAAATCCACTCCACGATCTTAAAAGCTTCCCGTTCACGATTTTGAGAGAGAAGGAACTTTGGGGTCTCAGGCATCCATAGTAGCATAATCGCCCCTAACAATCCAGGCAATGAGTATATTATTAACGTTAGTTTCCATGGGCGGAAATCTAGTCCTTCATAAAGAGGATATGACCATGTTTGAGGGAGAATTATCGAGGCTATACCTAATCAAAGAAGATGAAAGTAACACAATGTAGTATTCTCATTTGCATTAAATAATGAAGTTAATTTAATAATTTAGTTAAACAAAGCGAAAATTTGTTCCGCACATATTGTCGATTGAAACGAGCAGCAAACGGAGAGTGCGTTGCAGAAAAATTTTGAAGTTATACAGTTGGATGCACTTTTCTTCTTCTTAGCACTACAGCCCCTCTCAGGCCTTCGCTTCCTGCAACTAGCACCTCCAACTGTCTCGGTCTATTGAACGCGTCCTCCAATTTTGAAATCCGAGCAGCGATGAACGTCTCCATCGACCGAGTCAGACCAGCGTTTCCTCAGTTTCCCCACTGGTGTCCGGCCTTCAGTTCTCCCAACGAGTACCTTTTTGGGCTTCCGTTGTTCGTCAATACGATTCATGTGGCCAGCCCATTGAAGCTTCCGTAGTCTTACAATTGCTGAGACCTCCGGTTCGTCAAAAATTTCATACAGCTCATGGTTGTATCGAATTTGCCATTGGTCCCCGTCTAGCTTTGCTCCGATTATTCACCTCAGAACTCGTCGCTCAAAGACATTCAATATATTTGTGGATGCTTGGGTTAGGTCCATGTTTCACAGCCATGGCATAACACGGGTCTTATTACAGATATTTATACTGGGAGCACTTCTAGTCATGTGAAATCTATAAGATTGGAATTAAAAACTTATCTTCTATTTGAAATGGCGCAAAATACGAGAACAACCGTAAAGAGTATTTCACGCGGCATATTTGAAGTTTTTATGGAACCGTAATCTAGTTATATGAATTCCGTTTGCTAGAACCTGTGCTATTACTGCACCATTGAGCTTTGTATGTAGTTCTCGTCGGCTTACGAATATATTAGTGAAAGCTTATGTTTGTCGGCGGCACTTTCCCAAAGGAGTAATTATTGACCCGAACAGAATAACTTTCAGCAAGTACGTAATATTATACTGTTTGTATATCTTATAGCCACCAAAAATTCTAGGTCTAGCACTCGTTGTATGTAGACATGTTTTTAATCGCTCCTGTCATTATTTAAAAAAATTAATTAATTTTTCACATAAGACAGTTTCAAAAAATTGATTTAATTTTTAACGAGCCAGTCAAAACCAAATTTTGATTTTATAGGGAAAACATTTATCGTCGAAGGCATCGACCCCCGGAATCAATAAATCGACAAAAGCAAATAAACCGAAGACTAACTCAGGACTGCTGTATGGAGAAGCCCGACGGCTTCCCTCCGTTGGGGGGCCCCGGGGGGAATAACAATGCGAAATTGGTGGCAAGCGTCAATAAAAGAAGACACATGAGTACCCAGGACTCCGCAGATGGCGGCCGTAAGGCTCAAGTAGTCAAAGATAAGCAAAAAGTGAGTCGACTTCAAGCTAAAATACAGGAACTACGACTGAAAACATTCGAAGATATTTACAAGAGAGCGAAGAAAGTTCAAGATGCAGACCCAATACGCCAGATAAATACGGAAACTAAGCACAAGAAAGCTGTCAAACAAGTCATCTCAGAAGAAGTACTAAGCGCTGGAGGCACTAACGACAGCTAGAACTACTATGCAGCGTTGGACGAACTCCAACAAGAAATGGACGTTGACGAATGTACAGAAGGTAATGTTAGTGGATAGTCGTAAGAGCACTAAGCTCGTAAGCCGAAGGTCTCTGGCTCAAGTTTCGTTGGCGTCAACGAGATTTAGTTCACGTGGTTCTTTGGACGGACTATAAACCTGTTCAGTTATGATACGCGCTGGTTTAAAATCAGAACGTATCGCAGCTGGGTGGATGGACACACGGCCAGAGCGTGATAATGATCATGTCACCTTGTGGAGTGCCAATACATTCGATCATGATGATGAGATACTCTAACTATCTCTAAGCGAAGGCACGAAAGGGGCTGTAGGGCTACAAAGAAGAAGAATGTTAGTCAAGGTAATGATAATTTTATACTTTGTTTGAAAAAAAAATAAGGAGAAGAAACCAGCCCGTAGTTCTGCTGGTCCTCCTCAAAAAATCGCCGAGAAAACAGAGAAAGTTCTGCCAATTAATGTGTTCGGTCAAAGCGGAAAGGACATGGCTCGACTATTGGTGGCCGAAAACAATATCTCAAATTTCGAGATTAAACGAATTAATTCCGAAAAGTTGACTATCAAAACGGAATCACTGGTTGATTTCAATCCAGCGTAAAATGCTCTAAATTCTGGGGAGGTTCCACACTTCACATATACCCCGAAAAGCGAGAAGAACCAGACCTTCTTGTTGAAGGGTTTGGACTGCGGAGAAGATATCGTCGATCTTCTTCAGGTGCTCAAGGAAGCAGCACCAGGAATTGAATTTATCTCCGTTAAAATGTTCGCGACAAGAAGATCGACGGAAGACAGAAAATTTACCACCTTATTTGATATCGGGAGCATCCTCTATATGATGCCGGGTGACCGAAACACCGCAGTTAATACTATAATTTTTCTTTTGGCGCCGTCGCCGTTTTCTTTGGCGCCAATTTGCACTCACCGGGAGCATGCATGTCTTTGCATTTGACGCATCGGTAATGCATGGCGCAGTTGGCAGCGAAATGCCCAAATCGTTGACAGCGGTAACACTGATTGATTTCTCGTTTCTGGAGGCGGAAGTTCAAGTATCTTATTTGTTGAAGAGCACTAGGACTGCTCTTATTTGAAATCTGCACCAAATAAGGTGGTAAATTTTTTGTCTACCGTCGATCTTCTTCTCGCGAACATTTTAACGGAGATAAATTCAATTCCTGGTGCTGCTTCCTTGAGCACCTGAAGAAGATCGACGATATCTTCTCCGCAGTCCAAACCCTTCAACAAGAAGGTCTGGTTCTTCTCGCTTTTCGGGGTATATGTGAAGTGTGGAACCTCCCCAGAATTTAGAGCATTTTACGCTGGATTGAAATCAACCAGTGATTCCGTTTTGATAGTCAACTTTTCGGAATTAATTCGTTTAATCTCGAAATTCGAGATTTTTTTTTCGGCCACCAATAGTCGAGCCATGTCCTTTCCGCTTTGACCGAACACATTAATTGGCAGAACTTTCTCTGTTTTCTCGGCGATTTTTTGAGGAGGACCAGCAGAACTACGGGCTGGTTTCTTCTCCTTATTTTTTTTTCAAACAAAGTATAAAATTATCATTACCTTGACTAACATTCTTCTTCTTTGTAGCCCTACAGCCCCTTTCGTGCCTTCGCTTAGAGATAGTTAGAGTATCTCATCATCATGATCGAATGTATTGGCACTCCACAAGGTGACATGATCATTATCACGCTCTGGCCGTGTGTCCATCCACCCAGCTGCGATACGTTCTGATTTTAAAGCAGCGCGTATCATAACTGAACAGGTTTATAGTCCGTCCAAAGAACCACTCGAACTAAATCTCGTTGACGCCAACGAAACTTGAGCCAGAGACCTTCGGCTTACGAGCTTAGTGCTCTTACGACTATCCACTAACATTACCTTCTGTACATTCGTCAACGTCCATTTCTTGTTGGAGTTCGTCCAACGCTGCATAGTAGTTCTAGCTGTCGTTAGTGCCTCCAGCACTTAGTACTTCTTCTGAGATGACTTGTTTGACAGCTTTCTTGTGCTTAGTTTCCGTATTTATCTGGCGTATTGGGTCTGCATCTTGAACTTTCTTCGCTCTCTTGTAAATATCTTCGAATGTTTTCAGTCGTAGTTCCTGTATTTTAGCTTGAAGTCGACTCACTTTTTGCTTATCTTTGACTACTTGAGCCTTACGGCCGCCGTTCCGGCATCATATAGAGGATGCTCCCGATATCAAGATGCGAGAGTTAAATTTGTTCCAAAGCAAGCACAACTATACCGCAGTGTCTTAGCTCCGAACTTCGTCAAGCCCAGAGTATCATTTGCACAAGCCGCTAGAGAACCAGCAGAAAATGCGGTAAATAGTGTAAATAATGTAAATGGCAATAATGAGCTGCTTCTCAAAATTTTACAGCATTTAAATTCTCTATCGGAGAGAATTGATAAACAAGATACGAAAATTAATCTTGCTTTTCATTGTTTAGGGGTTTCAAATGCCTCAAAATAATTTGTCATCCAGTCACATTCCCATGGATAGGATTCATCTCATCTCGACCATCGTCAACTCCATTGTTACTATAAATCGGCGTGATTATCTCCTTGAATTCATTGTTAAACAAAAGCCTAACATCATGCTTCTCACTGAAACCCACCTCAATTCATGGCACTCCATGACAGTCAAGGATTTTGAATTCATAAGAAACGGTCGGGTAAACGGCGATGGGGGAGGTGGCACCGGAATATTGGTTCGGAGTCTCTATTATTTCCAAAATATTGAAAGTGTCGAATTCTAAAGCTTTGAATCTCTTGAAGTGTCCGTCATCAAAACCTAGGGATAACTTGTTCGTTATCTCTGCCTATCCAACTGGTGGAACTGTTCTCAAGCTAAAGGAGGAACTCAATTCCTTGTTTGAAATACTCGAATTGAACAGGCTGCATGATTATTATATTCTTGCTGGTGACCTGAACACCAAACATACATCATGGCTGAACGCCACCAATAACGCAAGAGGTGTATTCCTGAAATCGTGGATAACCGAGATCCAAATTGAATACAGGTGCGATCTATATGGTTCGGAGTTCCCAACATACCCTAGGACAAATTCATATTTGGACCTCTGCATTGCTGACGCGAGAGCTTAATTCAGCTTTAATAGTCGTCAATGGAAAATGCAGGTGCTTCCTTATGATAGCGACCACAACGCAATCGTAATGGAAATCAATCATCAAAGGGATGTTTTCTTCCTCATTCCAGTTCAACATGAAAATCATTGGTTGAATTTAAAAAAACGTATTGGGGAAAGTTTCAAAGGAAATTTAATCGGGAATACCAGAAGCAATGTCTTCCTTCTGATGGTGGCAACTCTTGCTCAATGGTTTCTTATGGCAGGAATCTAACTAACGATGAAAAAGATCTCTATTTGTCAAAGTTAGAGAAGCTGACTTTGGAAACGATTGTAAAAGTCATTCCCAAGATAAAACATCGAACCAATGTGGAAGAATATGAAACACCGACCATCGCAAGGTTGAAAAGATTGAAAAGCCTTCTTCTCACATGCATCAACAATATTTATCGACGATTTTTGGACTACAACCATCCCTCGTTGGCTTTGTTGAAAGTACACCTGAAGAATGTACGGAACTTAATCCGTTCATACTTCAGGAGTGAGTTCAGCAATCAATGGGTGGAAAAAGTGAATAGCATATTCCGCAAGATGTCTCGAGTGAAGGTATCGAATCTTGAAGTCGCAAGTGGTGAGATAAATCTTTTCGATAGGGCTGATATCGAAATTGATAGAATGACTCCGGATAGAAATGGAAACCTGATTATATGTGAGGGGTTGCAGAAACTTGCCCTGATTGGAACTCATTTTGATTTGTTCATCTTCCAAACCCTGAAAGAGGGAATGAAATATTTTCAGAGGCCGTTGAAGGAAAAGTTTCCGACTTCAAATCAAGCCTGAACGGCCAATCAATTCTTCATTTCAATGAAACATTAACATCTGATCTCATACCGAGCTTGAATTTTATTGATTATTTTGTCAGCTATGAAGACTTGTGTTTCATATTTCCCAGGATAAACAACAAGAAATCATGTGGTACTGATGGTATCCCAAATGTTGTTCTCCGACATTTGTCTGAGGTTGCTATTAGAAATTATTGCATATTTCTCAAAAAAAATATTGAGCAATTCATATTTCCCAAATGAGTGGAAAAAGGCTAAAGTATTCCCGATCTTGAAGAAAGGAAAAGAATCTTCACGCCCTAAAAGCTTTCGCCCAATCAGCTTGCTGCCTAACATCAGCAAAGTATTTGAAGTGATACTCAACAGTGCATTAAACGCCCACATTAAGAAATATGAGTTGATGCCGAATTGTCAATTTGGTTTTCGTGCCAGGCATTCGACCACACAGTAAATAACGAAAGTAACCTCAGACATCTGTTGGAAACTAAACAACAAAGAATGTGTTGGAGCATGTCTCATTGATCTGGAGCAAGCCTTCGATACGGTGCAGTTAGATGGACTAGTTTTTAAACTCCTTCAGGACAAGTTCCCCAGACATCTTGTCGCCATTATGTGCAACATGTTATACGGGAAATCGTTTGTTGTAACTGATGGAAATCTGACAACAATGCGCGAATTCAAGGTCTTGAATGGTCTATAGCAGGGAACAGTTACTGCACGTCTGCTCTTCTCAATATTTATTCGCAAGCTATTGAACGGCTTTGATTTTAACGTCTCGCCAACGCGATCATTTGTAGTGTTTGCTGATGATCTGATCATCTATACGGCAGACCGAAAAGTTACAATAGTTCAGAGCAATCT
Organism: Odontomyia ornata; assembly: GCA_963969285.1. Classification (NCBI taxonomy): domain Eukaryota; kingdom Metazoa; phylum Arthropoda; class Insecta; order Diptera; family Stratiomyidae; genus Odontomyia; species Odontomyia ornata. Next base: position 132,392,982 of record OZ017739.1, read on the forward strand.
TCAAAAATTATTCAATGATGTGCAGCTGTACACTGACAATTGGCGAATGTAAATCAATGCGCAGAAGTGCGAAATAATCTTGTTTCAGACGTCCCTGCAGGGAGTCAGTCAAGACCTGAAACGTAATTGGAAGGATTGTTACATCATGGCTAGCGAGGGTAGTTCAGAACGGATTCCACATAAATCTTGTGTTCGATACCTCGGTGTTCATCTCGATCAGTATCTGCACTGTACTGAACATGTCAAAATTATGCTCAGTAAAACACAAAAAGTAGTCATGGCCCTACGAAGACTCTTTCATTCCAGATACATTGAACAAAAGGTCAAAATTATTTGTTACAAGACCCTGGTTAGACCAGTCTTAACATATGGATGTGAGATCTGGTACAACCAGAGCGCTAGTGCTATGGACATGTTAAGAGTTTTTGAAAGTACATGTCTTTGTGCATGTACTGGAAAGCCTGAGATGAACTGGAAGCATTATATATCGAATAGAAGAATTTATCAAACTACTATAGTGACAAGAGTCGATATCTTCATATTGAAACTTCTTCGGAATCATAGAGCAAGAAATGTAACTGTGAGTGAAAACCCTTGGATTTCACAGCCATCCCACCCTACAGACGGCTATATTGCGACTTGTCTCGCCACTGGCTCCGTTTCTCCAGAAGCATTCGTGTATTTGGACATATATCGATATATTTTTGATTCTGATGGCGTCCCAGTCATATATCATATATATAGACTGGCCACCGATAAGAAGATAAAATATCCCTCGAATTCGAGTTCACGAGACCAACAATTCCAATGGAGATACTGTTGTCAATTGCAGTGGGTTCGGGTTTCAAAAACAACAACGGACTAAACTTCTGAATAAATATTATTAAATCGACACACAACTATATATTATGACACACAACTATACATCAATATATTCAATTAACCAGAAATGTCTTTGCAGTTAACCGACGCAACTTTTATGCACGAGGAAATCAGACGGAATGAATATTATTTCATTTCCTTTTGATTTATATAGCAAAATTTAATTCAAAAATGATTTCCCGAATACTAGTTTTTTATGTCAGTAAATGCAAGGTAAGCTGTCACTTGATCAAATCTCAACACTCCTCCTTGATCAATTCACAGCGGAGCGTCTCAAAAATTCTTCTGTTGAGTGGCTTTGTGAGGATGTCTGCAATCTGCTTGCTGCTCTCGATGTGTTTCCAATGTGTTGCTGGATGTATTTTCGTGGTATTTTGATGTGCTTCTTTCTTTGGTCGTCTTTCATTCGTGTGCACTTTGTAGCATGTGTATGGCTGACATGACGTCGACGTACAGAGTGATTGGCAGCTCAGCTTCTAGAATGCCTAGTTCCAGTGCGAATCGTTTGATCCAGCACACATCGTCAATCACTGACACTGGTGCTCGGTACTCGGCTTCTGCTGTTGAAGTCACTACCAGACGCTGCATTTGTGAATACCAGATCAATGGCCCTCCTCTCATCACTAACACACCACTCGTTGACTGTCTTGTCTCAGAGTCTCCTCCAAAGTCTGAACAGGGTAGGCCACGAGTGTCTTGTCTCCTCCGAAATGAATTCCGGCTGTCGTGGTCCCTCTCAAGTACTGGAAAACACGTTCTACCATCGCCTAATGGCTCTTCATGGGCTTGTTGCAGAATCGACTATAGTAATTCATGGCAAAGCTTATGTCTGGCCTGGTTATTGTGGCTAAGTACAACAAACTTCCTATCATCTCGCGATAGTTGTTGTTCGCTGGAAGTGCCTCTACGTTCTTGAAGTCTGTCTTACAGTTGATCATCCTTGGCTCAGTGGGTGTGGATGCTGGATTGCACTGCTCTCCGTATAGCGAGGCTGACTCATAAAGATACAGTCCTGGTTGATCTTGATTTCCATGGCCAAATACGTTAACTTGTTTTATACTTTCTTGCTGAATGTTATCTCGAATTCCTTGCTTATCTCATCTAAGAGTTTGTATATTTCTTCTTCATCTTTGCCGGCTACTAATCCAGCATCCACGAAGAGTAAGCGTATAATGCTCTTGTCCTTTTCATAATATATACACGGGTCGTCATTTGTGTTGATGAAGCCTATCTTCTTCTCAAAGTGGGTGGTGACCCTTTCGTTCCACATTCTCGGAGCTTGTTTAAGTCCGTAGAGACTCTTATTCAACTTACAAACTTTCCTGGTTCCATCGTCGAACCCTTCAGGCTGGTGCATATAGATGTCCTGCTCCAGGTTTCCATACAAGAAAGCCGTTTTCACATCGAACGATACCAATTTCATTTTCTCCGACGCTGCGTAACTTAAGAGTAGCCGAATGAATGCATGGCAAGCTACCGGGCTGACAGTTTCCGTGTAGTCCACTCCCACCTTCTGTTCAAATCTCCTTGTCACTAGTCTGGCCTTAAGTCTCCCGTCCGCCTTCTCTCGAAGTACCCAGCGACAAGTAATCGGCTTCGCTCCTTCTGGAAAGTCCACCAGCTTCCAAGTTTTCATCTCCAACAACGGGTCGTACTCCTCCTGCATTGTTCGTCTTCACTTCTCATCTCTAAGTGCCTCACTCACCGGGATGTCCTCTGTTTCACCAATCACGGCTACTTTGGCGCTCTTTCCTCTACGATGGGAGTCAAGTACGTAGTCTCTTAGTCTCGGTGGTGGTTCCAGAGTCCAACGATCTCGCAGAACTCTCCTTCCTGACTCTTCTTATGGCACTGGTATCTCATTTTCGTTGTCGCTTGGCTCCTCAGCACTTTCTCTACTTCCCTAGTTCTCGTCTTCTTCGTCTGTCTCGCACACATTTGTTCATGTGTATCGCTGTTCTGGCTGCCTCGACAATCATTCTGATTTCTCTTTTAATCCTTCCGTTCAGCTCTGGTGTGTGTACATGCATGAAGGTGTGGAAAATTCCCAATTTGTCCAACATCTGTTTGGTTTTTGCAATCTTTAGTTTGGTGCCGTTGTCAGACCTCAGAATTTTCACTCTCCTCCCTAGTTCGTTTTCAACGAGTAGCATTCAATCTTCTCTGGCGCTTCACTTTTCGTCTTCATAAAGTAACAGGTTCGGTAGTGAGTGAAATTGTCCATGAACATGAGCCAGTACCTCGCTCCTCCCAATGATGGGATGTTTAGCTCACCGGTGTCGACGTGCACGAGATCTAACGGTTGCTGAACTGCATTGGGGTTGTTTTGGTGTGAGGATCCATGTAGCTTGCCATACGAGCACCCTGTGCATACATATTCATTCCAGTCATCAATGTATTTTATTCCTTTCCTTTTCAGTATGTCCCTCACATACTTGACATTTTGATGGGCGAGTCGCTCGTGCCAGACTTTGATCAACACGGCCATCAAACTTGTTTCTTCTTCCCTCCTGAGCATCATTTTGTAGAGATTTCCTTTGCACTTTGCTATTGCCACAATTTCCCTGCCATACAGACTGTAAAACGTTGACTCGTTTCCGTTTGACTTCTGTACATGTCCCTTGTCTAGCATCTGGCTCACTGAGAAAAGATTAAAGTTGAGGTTTGGCACGTAGATGACATCTTCTAGTACCACTGGATACCACTTTTGACAATCAAATGCTTCTATCTCGATGTTTTCAGCTGCAATGCCATCTAGGTCAAAAATGCCGTTCTATTTGGTTTCCCGTTTGTTGACTTATTCGCTTCTTCTCGAGATTCCCTTCTTCTTACAGATATTACATGAATACTTCTTCTTGCAGTAGGCAATGTATATATTACACGGTTTTCCTCTGCACTCCCTGAGCACATGACCTTTCTTCCCACATTTGTAGCATGCGAACTGCGACTTGTCCTGCCTGCTGTTTGATGACTGTCCTTGTTTCCTGCGTCTGGCCATGGGAGCGTTGTTGGTGCTGCCCTCTGCATTTGTCGTCGTTTCTTTGACTCGATCGTCCTCGAGTCTCAAACGTTCCATGAGAGTTTCCATGTTCTATGCTGCTCCGGTCACGTTGTCCCAGGATGTCCTGGAATGTGCCAATTTTGGCGATAGCACACTCTTGATCCTCATCATGATCCAAGTTTCCTTCACACGATCATTTTCCGTTCACACTTCATCCACGAGATCCAAAATCTCCATACAGTTCTCAACAGCTGACTTGCTTTCATCATACTCATAGGTAAAGAATTTGATTCGGGACATTTCTAAACTCACATCAGTCTTTGTACTATATAGACTAACTAATTTGTCTATCATATCTTTGGCAGTTTTAAAATTTGCAATTTTGTTTGCAATCTTACTGTTTCCATTTAAACCTATCAATGTTTGACCCTCAACATCTTTCTTTAACCAAGCGGCGACTGTATCAGTTGACGCAGCACCTACTGGTCTGGGCTTTGCACTCGTTATCATGTCATAGAGATCTTGGTTCTTAAGTGCTAGGTTTAATTTAAATCACCATGAAATGAAATTGACATTTCCTTGGCTATCTTCGCTTAACATTTCCAACTGAGACTTTACAGTATCCATTTTGAATCTTTCGTGGCGATTTTCTGACTTAAAGTGACTTGCTTGTTTGTTGCTCAACGTTGACTTGCTGTGCGATGGCTGCTCCAATGTCGCTGATTTGTAGGTTATGTTGTCTTTGCTAATTGACAATTTCCTTTCCTGACTTTTGAAGAAACCCTATTACAGCTGTCCTGTGCCCATAACGTATTGTTAATTTCAGTGGGTTTGGGTTTCAAAAACTACTTCTGAATAAATATTATTATATCGGCACACAACTATATATTACGACACACAACTATACATCAATATATTCAATTAAACAGATATGTCTTTGCAATTAACCGACGCAACTTTCATGCACGAGGAAATCAGACGGAATGAATATTATTTCATTTTCTTTTGATTTATATAGCAATTCAAAAATGATTTCCTGACTACTAGTTTTCTATGTCAGTAAATGCAAGGTAAGCTATCAATTGATCAAATCTCAACAGATACTCATTTGCTACATTCATTGAAACTGATCGAGCTGAGACGGGCCAATCTAGGTATTGGTGGCTGAATGAAAATGTCTAAATAATTTGTGTTTATTTTCAGTTTTTGTATTTTTCGTTAGTTAGTTTTTGACTTTCAGCTCATTATTGCTACATTTAGTGTTGTTATTTATTTGTATTAAAAATTAAGGATAGGTTAGGTATATATTACGTTAATTGTATTAGGTTAGAGATAAGGTTAAACACTAAGGTTAGGAATATTGTGATGAAAGTCTTTAGTATAAGATAACGTTTTTGATTGAATTTTATTAGAATTAAGTTATCATATATTAGGTGTAGGATCAAAGTTCACTATTGAGTTAAAATTATACATAATTTTGGAATAGGGTTGGTTGGTTTTTTCTCCTTTTTCCAATCACATCATAATATATTTAATAATCTTATTTATTTTAAATTTGCTATAGTTTTTTTGGTAAAATGTGTTTAACTGATAACGTATAAATTTAGAGAGCCATTTGAGCCATTAAGTTTTTGTATTGTTATTGTTTAGAATTTGCTTTGTATTCTATTAAAATTTATAACGATCAGTATTGAATAAAGCGCTTTTGACTTTGACTTTGATGAGTTAAAGAGAATGAATTTATATAGTCATAAGATGGGTTAAGCATTTAGTACTAAATTAGGTCAAGTACTAAATTAGGTCAAGTACTAAATTAGGTGAGGCAAAGGGATCCTAGGTATTTGTTGAATTGTTGGATGTCCATTTGTCGTTTCATCTTGTCTCCCTTTTCGTCGGAGAGTGTGGTCTAGTGCTGTGAAAATTGTGTCGGAAGTTGTGATAAATTGTTCATTGATAATGTTTCTTCTTCTTCTTCGTAGCACTACGGTCTCTCTCGGGCCTTTGCGGCCTGCAAATAGCGCCTCCAACTGTCTCGGCCCATTGACCACGTCCTACAATTTCGAAATCCGAGCAGTGATGAACTGTCTTCGTCGATCGAGTCAGACCAGTGGCTCCTCGGTTTCGCCTCTGGTCTCCGGTCTTCAGTTCTCCCAACGAATACCTTTTTGGGTATCTGGTGCAGCTATCGCAGTCTTACAATCGTTAAGACCTCCGGCTCGGTAAAAATTTCGTACAGCTCATGGTTGTATCGAATTCGTCATTGGTCCCTGTCTAGTTTCGCTCTGATTATTCGCCTCAGGACCCGTCGCTCACAGGCGTTCAATATATTTGTGGATGCTTGGGGTAGGGTCCATGTTTCACACCCATAGCATAACACAGGTGATAATGTTACCGTCTGTTTTTCTATGTTTATATATTTTAAGTCTTTCATGGATGTCAAGTCTTAGTCCTTTGTTTTATTTATGTGGCAATGTCATAAGGTTTGTTATAGCATCAGTTTCGTGTGCGTGGTTTTGTAGATGCGTCGCATAATTGGAGTCTGGCTTGTTGTGTGAGAAAGACCGTAAGTACTATTTGCATCTTGTCATTAGTTTGCTTGTTGTCCCAGTGATGGAGTAATGCGTTACGTTCGGCATTAGGGCTTTATGCGGATTTTCATTTCGGAATGCCCAATTAGGGCCTAATGACTGACTGAATTCTATCCCTACTCGGGCACCACAATAGAAAAAAGTCCAAAGTCGATCTACCTTAAAACAAAATGGCGGCTGCTTTCAGGCCGAAAAACGTACAAAAATTTGTTATTGTAGTTGTGCCCAACGCTTTCAACTGATGAGTGTTTAAAGAACAATGAAAAAATTAGAGATCAGATCTAAAAAAACAACATTGCGGCTAGTTGAAGCCCGAAATTTCAAAAGCTTCTAGAAGTCAATTAAATTCTAAGGTTACATATGATTGTATCTAAAGATATCGTTATTTTTGGTGATTATCTACGAGCAAGTTTCAAAATGGCCGCAGTTCAAACATGCAGTCATGTTTCTCAATGGACTTGGATGCAATCTGGTACTATGAATCACTAAATGGAGTTCTTGTCTTTTGCAAAAAAGTTTTTGAAATCGGATGAAAAATAAAAAGTTGAAATTTTAATACTTAATATTTTTAGCTGCCATTTTCACTATGAATTGAATATTTTTGCTCTGTCTAGAGTGAAACTCCGAATTAAATGGGACTTGACGTAGTGATTGATAAGACTCTAGGGCATATATGTGTTAAAATAATCCAAAATCAAATGCATAAATTAAAAGTGGCAGCCCCAAAATAAAAGCACAATTCGCTATTTAGCAGCATCTGGAATGGTGAATATTTTTAGCTTAAATTGGAAGTATTTATACAGCAATGAATTTTCTTTAAACAGCGTTTGACCTGCAGGTTGCGCCTAATCAAATTATAATTTGCATTTATAAAAAGGGTACCTACGAGAAATTTGCCTTTCCGGCTGGTGGTGCCAACAGGATTTTTCGTACTGAGGACGTGGTTGCTTAATTAATTTGCAAAGCGCAATTTTGTAGCAACTAGAGATTATGCTGATTGCTAAATTTCGTTTAATCCTCTCAGGGAAATATTGTAACTCATTCAATTCAAAAGATCAGAATTTAATATTCATATGGGTACATGTTATTGTTAACATCATTGTTTTATGTGAGTAACAAATGTTGTTATACTGCCAGAATAATGGACATGCAATTGTTTGCTCGTTATTTATGTTTCCATTTTGCTTTTTGGTGTTTCATGTTAATTTGTAGTTTTTATTGTTTTTCATGTTAGTCAACTGAATCTTTATAATTTTGATAAATTATACGTTAAATTAAGTTTAAATCGTCTAAGAGTTTTTTTGATCTTCAGACAGGCAAGGTTTGATTTTGGAATACGAATTGAAGGTTCCTCGGCATATGGTTATTTGATTTTTGGAAAGTATAAGCAGCAGTAGTGTCATACAGAAATTGAGTGTTTTCGAAATTTGCCTGGGGGGAAAGATTCAAGGCCTATTTAATATTGCTACACAATACGCTACACGTTGGTTTTTGCAAAACTGATATCCTACTAGCTACTCCATGTTTGTTACATTACCAACATTTGTAATGAATCGGCCCTACGCCACTGGCGATTATTGGTCAGCCGTTGACGTTGGATGAGAAGCCAGATGGCAGCAGCCGTCACTACCACATACATGACCATTAGTAGGCGACTAATACATACGCAATGCACCACCATATGATTTCCCATCCTACGTCAGCTTTCTCTGGGAGTGAACGTCAGATAGCGGAAGGTACAGGCTAGATGGCGCGATGGTTTTGTGATAAAGTTTTTACTTTATTGAAATTTTAGTATTTTTAAATCCATCAATATAAATATTTTTGAATATTTTTTATTCATATTTCATGAATGAAACTCCGCATTGTTCAACGGGACTTTGTGCGGAGGCAGGTAATGAATTGTCTTACGAATAAATTTTATGTGACATTCTTTGAATAGTTTTGCGATTTAGTTGCTGGAGATTGCAAGTGGTAATTTCTACTGCTTTCCACATAAGGTTATGGCATAAGGGCTCAGTTCCTCCACGTAATTCGACTTGAAAATCAAATGAGTAAAGTATGAATACAAAGGTAGCACCTAACCAAAAATCTTTTTCGCCAATGTAGATCGACTGGCGGTGGTCATGTGCAGTCGGACGAATGCAGCGACAATTGTTTGGAGGCCAATGTTAGACTACTCGGTACTTTTGTTAGTGCTGGGTTACGTTTTTAGATTTGGTGCTAAATTTTTATCGGAACGAGGAAGCCCCGGATAATGCACTTGGAACCTTTTCGGAAAATTTATTTGGGCAAAAGCCTAGCTAATCGTCGAATTAGAGCTTAAAATCTTAGCACTGGAAAAAGGCAACGACTACTAATCAAGCAAGTAAGTTTTATGATACATATCTCGGGTAAGAGGAGTTAATTTTGTTTTTGTTGATGGCCGTGTCGGATGGAATTGGGGGAGTTGTCGAAAGAAAAGAAAATCGAATTGTCATTGGATCCATGTTAAAAAAGTGTAAAGAAGGTGTGAGCATTGAAAAAGAGAAAACAGTGTTCGCAGAGCAAGTTGGACTGAAAGGGGTAGAAAGTAACGGTATGAATGTTGGTAGCAACAATAGTAGGAAAAGTGCTCATCTGCTGTACACTGAACATATTGCAAGCGATTCCCAATAGAGTGTGCTAAACAAGTTTGCCATACAAACGCTGATGCGTAATTAGAGTTTTCGTACAATAGCGTAAAACTGGTTAATCTTTAGTGAAAAAAATGAATCACCCGTAAAATCGACGTGATCAAGGCAATGAAATAGATGCTATTGGCGTTAAATAGCATCTAAATCGATACCGCCCTGCAAATTAAATCGAAACTTATGCTCATCCTGATAGTAAAAGTTTGCTGGATCAATAGCCTTGAGTGTTTGTAAGAATCCTTTGAATCACGGTTCAAAGACAAAGTCAAAAGCGCTTTATTTAATACTAATCGTTATAAATTTTAAAAGAATATAAAGCAAATTCCAAACAATAACAATAAAAAAACTTAATGGCCCAAATGGCTCTCTAAATTTATACGTTATCATTAACACATTTCATCAAAAAAAACTATAGCAAATTCAATTAATTAAGATTATTACGTATTTCTAAAATTTAATTGGAAAAAAGAGAAAAAACCAACCAAGATATCGACCCTCGTGACTTCAGCAGTTTGATAAATTCTTCTATTCGATATATAATGTTTCCAATCTGTCTCAGGCTTTCTGTACAAACCAGTACATGCACGAAGACATTTCCTTTCAAAAACTTTTAATTTTTCCATAGTACTAGCGCTCTGGTTATACCAGATCTGACATCCATATGTCAAAACTGGTCTAACCAGTGTCTTGTAACAGATAATTTTGACCTTTTGATCAATGTATCTGGAATGAAAGAGTTTTCAAAGGGCCATGACTATTTTAAGTGCCTTACTGAGCATGATTTTCACATGTTCAGTATAGTACAGATACTGATCGAGATAAACACCGTGGTATCGAACACAGGATTTATGTGGAACTCGTTCAAGACTACCCTCACCAGCCATGATGTGGAAATCTTTCCAATTACGTTTCAGGTCTTGACTAACCCCCTGCAGTGTTGTGCGAAACAAGATTGTTTCACACTTCTGCGCATTGATTTTTATTCGTCAATTGTCAGTGTACAGCTGCACATCATTGAACATTTTTTGGAGATTTCCCTGAACTATTGTAGCTTTTCGGTCTGCCGTATAGATGATCAGATCATCAGCAAACGCTACCAATGATCGCGTTGGCGAGACGTTAAAATCAAAGCCGTTCAATAGCTTGCGAATGAAGATTGAGAAGAGTAGAGGCGCAGTAACTGTTCCCTGCTGTAGACCATTCAAGACTCTGAATTCGCGTCTTGTTGTCAGATTTCCATCAGTTACAACAAACGATTTCCCGTATAACATATTGCACATCATGGCGGCAAGGTTTCTGGGCAACTTGTCCTGAAGGAGTTTAAAAATTAGTCCATCTAACCACACCGTATCGAAGGCTTTCTCCATATCAATGAGACATGCTCCAACACATTGTCTATCATTTAGTTTCCTACAGGTGTCTGAGGTTACATTCGTTATTGCATGTGTGGTCGAAAGCCTGGCACGAAAACCAAATTGGCAATTCGGCATCAACTCATTTTCCTCAATGTAGGCGTTTAATGCTCTGTTGAGTATCACTTCAAACACCTTGCTGATGTTAGGCAGCAAGCTAATTGGGCGATAGCTTTTCGGGCATGAAGATTATTTTCTTTCTTCAAGATCGGAAATACCTTAGCCCTTTTCCACTCATTTGGGAAATATAAATTGCTCAACATGTTATTGAACAATATGCAATAATTCCTAATAGCGACCTCCGGCAACTGTCGGCGAACTTCATTTGGAATACCATCAGTACCACATGATTTCTTGTTGTTTATCCTACGAAATATGAAACACAAGTCTACATAGCTGACAAAATAATCAATAAGATTCAAGCTCGGTATGAGATCAGATGTTAATGTTTCATTGAAATGAAGAATTGATTGGCCGTTCAGGCTTGATTTGAAGTCGGAAACTTTTGCTTCAACGACCTCTGAAAATATTTCATTCCCTCTTTCAGGGTTTGGAAGATGAACCAATTCAAAATGTGTTCCAATAAGGGCAAGTTTATCCAATCCTTCACAAATAATCCGGTTTCCATTTCTATCCGCAGTCGTACTATCAATTTCGATACCAGCCCTATCGAGAAGATTTATCTCATCACTAGTGACTTCAAGATTCGATACCTTCACTCGAGACTTCTTGCGGAATATGCTATTCACTTTCGCAAACATGCCGTCTGGGTTCTGTGGGATAATACCCCTCAATTTTTCCGCCCATTGATTGCTGACCTCACTCCTGAAGTATGAACGGATTAAGTTCCGGACATTCTTCAGATGTAATTTCAACGAAGCCAACGAGGGATGGTTGTAATCCAAAAATCGTCGATAAATATTGTTGACGCGTGTGAGAAGAAGGCTTTTCAATCTTTCCAACCTTGCGATGGTAGGTGTTTCATATCCTTCCATATTGTTTCGATGTTTAATCTTGGGAACTACTTTCTCAATCGTTTCCAACGTCAGCTTCTCTAACTTCGACAAATAGACATCTATTTCATCGTTAGTTAGATTCCTGCCATAAGAAACCATTGAGCAAGAGTTGCCACCATCAGAAGGGGGACATTGCTTCTGGTACTCGCAATTTAAACTTCTTTTGAAGCTTTCCCCAGTCTGTTTTCTTGAAATTCAACCGATGATTTTCATATTGAACTGGAATGAGGAAGAAATCTTCCCTGTGATGATTGATTTCCAGTACGATTGCGTTATGGTCGCTATCATAAGGAAGCACCTGCAGTTTCCGTTGAGGACTATTAAAGCTGAATTCAAGTCTTGCGTCAGCAATGCAAAGGTCCAAATATGAATTTGTCCTAGGTTATGTTGGGAACTCCGACCCATATAGATTGCACCTGTATTCAATTTGGCTCTCTATTATCCATGATTTCAGGAATACACCTCTTGGATTATTGGTGGCGTTCAGCCATGATGTATGCTTGGCGTTCAGGTCACCAACAAGAATATAATAGTTATGCAGCCTGTTCAATTCGAGTATTTCGAACAAGGAATTGAGCTCCTCCCTGAGCTTGAGAACAGTTCCACCAGTTGCATAGGCAGAGATAACGAAGGGGTTATCCCCACCTGGCAGTGAGATTTTGATAACGGACACTTCAAGAGATTCAAAGCTTTTGAATTCGACTTTTTCAATATTTTGGAAACGATAGGGTCTTCGAACCAATATCCCGGTGCCACCTCCCCCATCACTTGTTACCCTATCGTTTCTTACGAATTCAAAATCCTTGAATGTCATGGAGTGCCATGAACTGAGGTGGGTTTTGGTGAGAAGCACGATGTCAGGCTTTTGTCTGGCAATGAATTCAAGGAGATAATCACGCCGATGTAAAGTAACAATGGAGTTGACGTTGATCGAGATGAGACGAATCCTATCCGTGGGAATGTGGCTGGATGACAACTTATTTTGAGGCATTTGAAAGCCCTAAACGCTGAAAAACAATGTTAATTTTCGAATCTTGTTTATAAATTCGCTCCGATAAGGAATTTAATTGCTGATAAATTTTAAGGAGCAGCTCATTATTGCCACTTACATTATTTATTTTATTTACATTGTCTGCTGGTCCTCTCGCAGCAAGTGCAAATAACACCCCGGGCTTGACGAAGTTGGTAGGTATCACACTGCGGTGTGCTTGACTTTGTTTCGGAGTGACTTTAACCTTTGCATCTTGATACCGGGGGAATCCTCGATATGATGCTGGATGACCAAAGGCACCGCAGTTCATACAATATAGTTTTTCTTTTGGATCCGCCTGAGCCAATTTGCACTCGCCGGGAGCATTAATGTCTTTGCACTTAATACACCTATATTTCATGGCGCAATTGGCAGCCAAATGCTCGAATCTTTGACACCTGTAGCACTGGTTGACCTCACTTTTCTGGAGGCGTTCCCACCTCACCACGCGGAAGTTCAAGTACCGTATTTTCTGCAGGGCACTCGAACTCCTTTTGCTGGAAATCTGAACTATGTAGTGAGGGAAGTTTTTGCGCTCCACAATCGATCTTCTCGTTGCAAAGTTTTCAATTGAAATAAATTGTATTTCTGGTGCAACTTCTTGGAGCACGTGAAGGAGATCGACTGTGTCCTCACCACAGTCCAGACCCTTCAATAAAAAGGTTTGGTTCTTTTCGCTTTTTGAGGTGTACGTGAAATGCGGAACATCTCCAGAATTTAAGGCACTTTTTGTTGCCTGGAAATCAACCAACGACTTAGTCCTAGTTGTCAATTTATCGGCATTGACTCTTTGTATCTCAAAATCTTTTAGCTTATTTTCGGCTGCCAAAAGTCGAACCATATCTTTGCCCGATTGCCCAAATACATTGATTGGTGGGACTTTTTCGTAGACGTAGAATTTTGAATCACGGTTTTAATATATGGGCAGCGACCAAGAACGCGAAGTGAAAGTGGAGTCAAAAGGGAACGAATTGAATAATAATTACAATATTAAAATCAAAGACAATTATTATGATTACAATTGCTTCCAGTCACTGTCTACACCTCGAGCGCTTGTGGACGTGGCAGTAATATTTCTGACAAAAACGACACCGACGACGAAGAAAAGAAGAAATTTTTCACTTCTTTCAGTTTTCTTATCGGCACGGCAATGACGTTTGTCTACTTTGATGTCAAAAAAAAATAGAGAAACGCCAGACTGCTACACGTTTTTTATGAGGCACTTGGAGGGATAGGAAACAAATGAAAGCAGAAATTTCAACAGTACCGATTTTAAATAATCAAACCCTATACGATCCTATTGTTCAGAATAGTGCCAGCGAAATTTTTCGTGCGTACTCTCAATCTGAATGATGAAAGATGTATATGCGTTAATTGAATATTTTGCTATGGGATCAGGTGAGAAACTCCAAACAACATTAATGTCGATGGAATATTTAACGTCTCCATTATACGGTGAATATACGAGTAAAAAGAGAACACTATAGCATTGCTTAGTGAAACTTGCTATACTTTTTCAAATACACCATTAACATTTTTCTTTACTTCCATTGGGAACTGTAAAAGGAGGAAAAGTAATTATGAAAATTATCACAGAAAAAAAATAATTTCGAGCAAAATATGAGTAAAAAATGAAATGAAATTGTTTTTCAGGGGCCACCCCTCTGTACTGTAATCATCGATTCATGGCCAATTTTTTCGAATCCTAGAATGGTTACGAATTCCTTTTGCTAGGAGCTCTCGCCCGCCTCTTCGACTTGTTTCAATTGTATGTACTCATCTTCATAATACCTATCATTCCTGCAATTTTCATGCAAATCCTAGCAAAGCTGTAGTGTCTAAGTCGGTAAAAAGCGCATATGGCTCCATAGCCATATGTTTCCATAGTAATACAGGGCATACTGTTCCATAGTAATACAGGAAAATTCAAATCGCTATAACTTCGTCAAATACTATTCAATCTTTATGAAACTTTCTGAAAAGATCAATCCTATAAAAAGTCATCTGTTTGCAAAATTGTATTGAATTTAAGGGTACCGTTTAGATTTTATTCAAGTAAACATAAAATCGATAAATCATACTATTACTAACAAAGTTGAGTGAATTTCGACTTCTCATGTATTTGTTGTTGTTGTACTCATTAAGGCCTTTATTCATGATTTTTTTCAGATTTTTCGGATGGAAGGTATCCAATCGCGAGGGGGGGTACGCGAAAAGTTCGTACATTTCCCCTTCCCCTGCCCCCTCGGTACTTATAAGGCAATTTTAAGACTTGTTTTGAAAAGACCTTTCCAATGACACCCTACTCGACTACCAATGGTGAAAATTTTTTTTTGAGGGGTCACCTCCCTATATGGGGAGACCCCCTTAAACCCCTTTAAAAAAATTTTTCACCCGCGAACTTTGAAGAGGTCACCACTTCTGACCTTTCTGCAAAGTTTCATTGCTGTAGCTTCTATAGTTTCCGAGAAAAAGTGCTGTGACATACAGACGGACGGACGGACGGACGGACACAGGTCGTGATTGCAATAGGGTTTTGTATTTTAGTACAAAAAACTAATAACGATGAAGACTTGTAACCCTATTGTTCGTACATTTATAAAGTAAAGAAAAAATTTTTTGTGTTGAAGGAAACAACTAAAATGTGAAAGCAAAACAAAAACAGAAACCTATTAACACTAAAATAGTTCTTGTCAATAAATTAAAGTAATTGTAATGATAATATAATATTTAAATAAGTTACAACACAAAATGAAAAGGAGGGAGCAACACTGAGCTATGAAACACGATTTTTGAGATTATATGATGAACCTGTGTGCATTTTATAAAAGTTTTAATGTTCTTTTCATTTTCTGTTTCATAAAAGTAATTATAACGTGAGAAAACAGTAAACATAATACTCAGATGGAAAACTTACATGTACGAGTACATCTATGCAACCTGCTTGAGCATTGTGTTTGCAAGAACGAAGTGAAAAAGAAAGTAGCTATAATTTACTGGGCAGAATATAATCGTAGATAATAAAATGTAAAAGCAAAAATAATTGCAATAAGCAACTAAATGAAGAAGATCCGATTCGACGATTTCTTTTCGATCTTTGAACCATGAACATACAACAAGAAATAAATAATGATAAAAAAAGTAAATACATTACTCAAAACAGTCGAATTGAAATGCAGTTATAATTACGAATATTTATGTATAGACTCGAGTGCGAATTAAAATAAACAAAAAAGTAACTTAGAGTATAACGTAATTTATATAAATGGTAGAGGTTACAAATAAAATGAATTGCTAATATAATAACGACTTTCCTTTCCAGCATGCCATTTTCTTCCAGCAGGCATGGTAGCGAATGGTAACTATACCGTTACAAGGGTAGGGTTCTAGGATGGCCAGTTTCGCGTCGCGTTCGGTACGCGGTATCATGGTTTGATTCGAGTTTTTTTCTTAGAGTCGGTTATTTCGCAGTCGAATTAGAGTAGAAGATTTTTCGGTACCGCGTCGGGAAAAAGTCAAGAAAAATTAGGGAACGCGAATTTAAATCTAGTTTTTGTGTTGTCTGAAAGAATGGAAGAAATACGGAATAACGTAGAGATAGGTTTCTTTTCCATATGTTTGTATTTTTAACGCATTTAAAAAGGAGAACGTGATGGTGGCTGAAACCAAGTAATCGAACGTAATCCATTTGAAAGACCTGCGACCGGAATCCTCTCCGAACTAGCTGGGCGACAAGCAGCCACCGCGAAATGGATTACGGGTGCGCGGACTGGTTGGCGGTTGGTACCATTCGTTGGCACGACTCAGACTCCACGTCTAGAACCGATGAGAGGTTGGTTCAGAATTCCTTCGGGAAATCTCTTCGTTCGTTAAAAGAAAATCATTACACATACCCTATGTACGAGTATAGTGGCACGAACTGAGAGCTTGATATAACGTGCATCCTATATACACACTAAGGTTCGTGCAACGAGAGATCACACTGCAAAATCCCCGAAAAGGACTTGAAATATTTAAATATAAATAGATAGATGGTGATATATTCAACAAACAACTTATGACAAATTTCGACGCAATTTTCTCAGTACCAGACCACATTCTTCGAATAATACTAAAGCGAGATGAGCTAGAACTTAAAATTTAATATCCCATAATCCACTATCTGGCCAAACCCAGGCAACTACCTGCTTAACCATCCTAAATGTATATAAGATAATTTCCTTTCTTGCATCCTTTAGACACTGAAAATTACTCAAGTGGTTTAAATTGCTTCTGTTGAGAATAAAGAGCAAGGCCCAATGGTTTCCCAAGATAAAAAGAAAGTACTTTTCATATAACATATTGCACATTATAACCAAATGGTGTGAGGATGTGTTGTTCAATAGGAGGTTGGAAATTAGTCTAGCTAACCATATCGTATCATAGGCTTTCCCCATACCAATGAGACATGCTCTAACACATTCTCTATTGTTTAGTTTCCAGTAAGACTTTGAGATTACTTTTGTTATGGCATATATAGTCGAACTCCTGGTGGTGAACTTAAACTGATATTTCGGCATAAACACATAGTTTTTAATGACGCACAGCACATTAATATAGGGGAAGTAAAGACAAAATGACAGGGTGTTTTGTTTTGTAATAATATTTATTTATTTGATAGTATTATAATCAGTCTCAATCGTTTTTACTCATCTTAGGCTCATTGACTATCAGTAGCATTATCTTTTAATTAAGTAGGAACAATAAAAATATATATATTAAGATTCTTAGTTATCTCGGTGTTTTTGCACCATTTAAAAATTCTCCAAATCAATGTTCCTCTAAATTTCCAGAATAACACAAATAAATTTAATTTAAACAAATATATACCTCGGAGGTAAAAGTTCCTCCTTCTTCAGTGTTTTTTACCAAAAAATACTGATGAAGGAGGAACTCTTACCTTCGAAATATAAATTTGTTTATATTAAATTTATTTGGGTTTTTCTGGAAAATTTGTGGAATATTGATTAGGAGAATATATTAAGAAAAAATGTAACTACTCACAAAAACCATTTTGTTCATATAGTACGGACAAAATGACATATAAGGTAAGTACATAATGACATACTTAATTTTAAGAATACAGTTCACAAATAAATCGTTTGATCCTCTTTGGGACATCTGCACATGACGCATGAGCCCAAAGGGAACAAGTCATACATCGTAACCAACCTTCGCCGGGCTTAGAACGGGAAAAGAAGTCATTGCAATAAATACAAGCGCAGTCACTATCGTCGTCTTCTGTCTCGCATAAGAAGTCTTTGCGTCCTGAGCTATCATATATCAGAGCAGTTGTACGCTGCGTCGATTCTCTCAATTTCTTCTCTGATGGTAGAGCGTTTTTGGAAGCAGGAATATTTATTTCATCCTCATCAAAAATTTTTCTTTTCACCTGTCTCTTCTTTTTATCGGTGGAGGCTTTGGTCTATTTTTAGCAATAATTTTTTGCACATTTGGAGCAGAAGTTAAAAGCCAATCACCTTTGACAGGTTTCAATTTTCTTTTTCCTTGGCCTCGAATGAACTGCCGCTGTGGTGCTGGCAAAATAGTAGCAACTGGATATGTCAGTAATTGTTTTGATGGACTTGGCCTCACACCGTCATCGTACACTGCTCCAGCTGCCTCAACCGTATTAGACTACTCTTCACATGTTTCTGAACTCAAGTTCATCACATGAGAAACAATATCATTATACAGGTAGGTGGTGGCTTGCGTTGTATTTTGTGAAGAATCTACTTCATCGTCATTTGTTCCTGATGGATTCAAAATAGATGCAACATCGGTACTCGGATCTTCCTGGATTGAGGAGGTGTTGATAAATTTAGTTGATGGTAAATGTGAGATGGGAAGTTTAGGTGTACTGTCTGCAATATCCTCCTGATTCAACGGAATATTTGTGGTCTCTGCCGGTTCAAACATGTAGTCTGGAAAAATATCAGGGTTAACAGGCCAGATGCCTGGCTTTTTAAAGCCGTTACTTGCATTCTGAATAGTTGCGTTTTTCCCATATGCTTCATTAAACAAATACCCGATTTGCAAATGGGTAACAATGCGCCCTGGATGATTTTTTAGCCACTTAGAAATTTCTTGATTGAAATAAGTTTTCAGTGGTCCATAGATACAAACATCCAAGGGCTGCATTCTATGGGTGCAATGTGGCGGTAAACACAACATTCAATGCTTTTATGACTTGAGTGACCATCACAAATAAGTAGAACCGAATCGTCTTTGCTAGATTTCATATGTGCCTGAAAATGTTTTAACCATTTTTCAAACACCTCTTTGTTCATCCATCCTGATTTTTGTGCTAGTCCAAGAGTGCTGTAGTAATCGAGCAGCAGTACATCCAAAATTAAAATGGCAGATTTAAAAATATATATAATTATTTCCCTTGTAATTGTAATTTTTAGAATAAATTTTCTTCTTATTATTATATTAAATGTAACTTTATATCAATTTTTCTCTATATTAAATTTAAAACGTTTTCTTAAAATATATTCTTCATGAAATTTAACTTTTATTACTATTTAGAATCTTTTTCATTTTTTCTTTACTTAACCAATTTTTCTTGAAAAAAAAAACTTCAAATCTACCGATTAAAATGATATGGAAATTTAGTGCAGGCCAACGGTGTATTACATTAAGAAATGTATTCAAGATCAGCTGAGTGGGCAGCTGATTGAATTTTTACCGGTAGCAACACGGGTAAAAGAAGAATTACAAGCTTTGGGTACGGATCGAGAAGTCCGTTGGAAATCGCCAAGCAGCGAGGTCGACGGGAGATCGCGAAACCGAAAACACGGGGACAGGTTGTGAGCCATTATTTGAACAGATTTTATAGTTCTTTTACTGTGGAGTCTTTCGTTAATGTTAGGAACAATTAGTTTAGTGTTCGAAATTAAATATACAGCTAGTGGCGCTTGAGAAATAAATATCACCCCGAGAGTGACGGATTCGTGACAGAATTTTCATCGGAAAGTTCGCGAGGGAGTGTTTTGGGTGGAAAAGCAGGTTCATACATCGAGTGAAATAGGTACCATCGAAAGATTTTATTTTTGGGTCGTGAAAAAGTAAAGGCCAGGAAGTTTTAAATGCGTATTGCGTGTGAAAAGTGAATCCATTTTGCGTTCCCAAAATAATATTGTGCGGATATATCTGTTGACTACGTCCGTCCCCTAAAAACATGAAAACTTGCATGTGCTTGAATCCATTCTCGAAAAAATCGAGCAATCAAATGCGGATAGAATTCCCACAGCACTTATGAGCTGGATTAAACACGATACCGCAATCGTGATGGAGATCTACAAATTTTACGCAAATGCGTATAAATCATACATTTATCGCTACAAAATATCCAATATACAATTCTAACGCGACGACGTAATTCGCTGCTTTATATCTTCTCACTGGGAATAGATGTAGTGATTAGTGGAATTCGGTTGAAAATATGACGTAAGGCAATTGGACGATATTCAATTCTAATTTGGAAAGAACGTAGTGTGGCAGATGCACTTTGAAAGATAAATTGTATGCGATATGTGGACTGATCGGAAGTGGAAGGAAATTATTTTCATGTCTATGCTGTGATATGGGAACGGATTATTATACGAAGCGAGCTGTTATTCATCAATTTGTACCCTTGGTTGGTTGTAGTGGTGCTATATCTGGCACTGTTATTGAACGCTGTGATTCACGTGAAGGCATCTGGAAAACAATTGTAAAAGTCAAACCGAAAGGGTGCTGTAGTGCAGCTGTCGTATCCAACTCGATTTTATGTTTAGAATGTGACACAGAAGAACTTATAAACTTCGATCCCATATCTCTCAATTCTTTTGTTGTTAAAGAACGAGCTGGCCTATATGTACCATCCTTGTACGGCTACTGGTATTGTTGCTTAAAGATTATTTTGATTGATATAAAACGTATCGTTTACATCCTACGACGGAAAAACAATTTGTTTTTTTTTATTTGAATATCTTTCTTGTTGTACGCATGATGAATTCAAGTTATAAGAAATAACAATTCTATTTCGTTTGTGTTAGCTTGAAGTGAGAAGGAGACTTTACTCTCATGCCAATAAATTTTGAGATATATTACTGCACTTAGGTCAATTATTTTTTCGCTACTAGCACCGCCGACATTATCATCGAGCGCTCGGGAGGATGTCGGTGAGTACTCATCTTTCTTAATTTTTGGTTAATATTGGTACATAAAAAAACATATTTACATATTTTAAGGCTACTATATGCATTTAAACTGAAGTTGTTTCTTATAACTAAATGTTTGGCTCAGTTTTCAAAATACTACACAAAAAAAAATAAAACACTCTTGAACGGTTAAAGTTTTCTCCGATTGCTCCCTGCTTATATAAACCATGTTTTGGATATTTTTAATTAAACTGGAAAAAAATAAAATATTTAATGCAATGAAAACTATGATAATTATTACATATACATATATATATATACATATATATATATATATATATATATATATATATATATATATATATACATTTTTTTTTCTTTCCTCTAAAATAATACATTTAGTTGATAACAATATTCAATTCATTCGATATTTGCCTTGAAATTCCCTGTGATAAAATGATGGATTGTTAAACGTACCCTACGGTCTTTCCATTCTATCATTCTGACCGGGCATAGGACCCGCCACGATGGAAGGCTTTCCGCATGACATAGGCTAGCCATCGGGCGCGTTCCACCGTTTTTGACGCTAACACGGGCTCTTGCCGGGTAGAGTGGCCTTCCGCTCGCACGTCCTTTTATGATATAGGCTTATGTGATTTCATTGCATAACTCTATAGCATTAATTGGTTACGTTTGTGCTTCTCATTTGTGGGGAAAATTCATACAAAGTCCTTTTGTATGAGTTTTTCACTCAAATGGGAAACACATGGCCACCTCTACGTTTGGATCTTGATCCAGTTGGGCGGGTTCGAGGGGGCACCACATCCATCCGGATTCCCCATTCTTATTTGTGGGCCATAAGAGTCGTCAGGTAACGACGCAAGTCCATCCGTTTCTGCTCGTTCCAACTTGTTCTCGGAAGAAGCAATTCTAACCCTTAGTGTTTACCTCTTTTTTTCGACTTCGGTCGACGTTTCCTGTGACCCAAGAACTCGTGAATGCGAAATTCTTTTGTAGTGGATCCTTGCACTGGGGGAATGAACCCACGCCATCGCAACGCTAGCCTGCCAGCGCATTCGTACAACACACTACTGTCACATTCAAACCTCTCTCAGCACTGGCGAGACAGCCGACATGATTCCTGTCTTTGGTGGCCAGAATTATTTGTGGTTTCTGGACTGTAGTGAGCCCGGTTTCATCCATATTGAAGATTCGGTGAGGTCCCAAGTTGTGAGTCTTCGAAAATTCTTCATGAATACGGAAAAATTTAGCTATCTGTAGTTTATTAAACGCTTGCACTCTTGCAGCAGAAATTGGTTCCGGGGTGCGCAGAGAAATTTCCTTATTTCTTCTCAGGAAACCATCAAGGCATTCTTGTCCAGCAGGTTTCTTGTCCTTGTTGAAGGGGTGATCGATACCTTTTCTCGGCTAGTTCAAAGGCAAGCTCTTGGAGTGATGTACGCGTGAAACCAAAACGTCGTGTTTCTAAAAACTTTATGTGTTCTACTAACTCGTGCTCAATTTCACTTGACAATGTTTTCTTGAATCTACGCAATCCTTTAGAGTTAGAATTCAAAGTTTGGTTCATATTGAGTGCATGTCTTCTAAGCGTCGCCTGAGGAACACCGAATGTTTTTGGGGCCAATTCCCATTCCATTTTTTTGCTTCCATGCTTCAATAGCCTTATTCATGGATTCTTGGCTCCAAGATGCCATTTAGTTTTTCTTTCGTATTTTTGCGGCATATCACCTAAACTAAATAATAAATATTAATTAACATAAACTCTACGGACAAAATGAGATACCATGTCGTTTTGTCCATTGTATATGTATGTCGTTTTGTCCAAATGTGAACAAAAATGAGTAAAAAATCAAAATTCCATCAAGCACCTGATAATTGCAATAAAAGTAATCGAAATCACTGGGTACTGGCATAAGTTCATTGATTTTAATAGAAATAATTACAAATAACAACAAATAACTCACCAGAAAACAAGAGAAAACCATTTATAAAATAAACTTTTGAAGGCGCGAAACACGTTCGCATTGTTTACTGCAACGCGACTGTGACAGTGACGCTCAACATCTAACAGGATTGTGAATATGGCTGCCGTCACGTGATACAATCGCGGAGACGTTACTAAAACCCGCCAATTTATTTATAAGGTGACTATGTCATTTTGTCCATACATGTCATTTTGTCCGTACTTCCCCTATACGTTATTCGATGTCCACCATGAAAGTTTCAACCCACCGATTTCAATGGACAAGTTTACCCTGCACAGGGCACTAATAATCAGCCATAGTATCATACTGATGAGTATATTGAGACCTATGTCGAAACCGCGAAAGAATGTTACAGATAGTGTTAATTAAGTATATTCATAAACTAATTAATCGGTGATGACTTCATGCAGCATCCCACATTTTGTTTGTCTGGATTTTTGTTTTGTTTTGATGACCTGAAATAACCTCTCTGAAATAAGAAGCAATCAACTGTCCCAACAAAAAACTGCAAGCTCAAACTACGGAAAACGTTTGTGTTTGTTGATGCGACAGTTGTTTTTTTTTCGCGGCTTATGAATTTTGTGAAAATTTCAAAACTAAAAATATTTCTAGTCTGATTTATCTTCAGTTGAATTTATCCGATAAAAGTAAGCAACTACCGTTTTTCTTCATTGAGAGTGATATGAATTCAATAAAATTTATGAATTTCAAATAAACGTTCCATTCGTATCTTTGACCATAAATTTTTCTTTTCGCGGGAGCAAATAAGCTTTGAAAAATAATTTACTAACCTGGGATGAACGTGCAGGCGAATCCAACAAAGATACTCGCCCACGATATAGTAGTTTGACGATGACGTGTCGCATTAAATTCACCTAGATATGCGTATATTCCCGCAGATGGGCCAGAAATACTTTAAAATAAAAGATAAAATCAAATTTAAATTTTATGATTTAAAAACAATCTAATTCTACTACATGCTAGTACATGACTGCATATTTTTTGAGATGATAAACAGTAAAGCTTTACCTAATTCCACAGCACAATCGCAGCAACAGAAATATCCAGAAATTATTTGTTAAGACTGCTGAAAAGCTAAAGAGCACTGCAATGAACATTGAGTACAAAATGACGTTTCTACGTCCATATCGATCTTGCATAAATCCCCAGAAGTAAGATGTTATCAAGATACCTTAAAATTAACATGTGGAGAATAGGTTAAATAAGTTTAAAGCATATGTATATATAATATTCTTACCGAAAAAAGCAACTCCTGTTAGCATTCCTTTTTGATGTATTTGTATATTTAAATCACATTGTGATGCAATTACAATAATCATCATTCCCATCGTTTCACAAAGTACAGCCATCAATATCAAGCCACAAGAAATCAGGGCTACCAATTGCACCTTGCCATAACCTAAAGAATTATATAAGTATAGTAAATATGAATTTTATAGTTACAATATGATCAAATTGACATATTTGATAACGAGTGGTGCCTAGCTGGTAAAAAGATATGCGAAGCATAAACTCCTGCCAGACATAAAATTAATAATATTAGATCTCTAGCCTATCGGCGAGTAAACAACCAAGCCTTCATAAGTAAACATTGTATATGGATCTAAAATAATAAACACAAAACAGATTTAAAGAAATATATAAGTCAAATCAGTAGGAGACTGCTCATGTGTAGTAATCGAGCAGTGATACACGCAAACTGCTCGAAACCCTTCGTATCTCCTACCCAAAATTTTAGTGGCAGTATTACAGGGTAATTATCGATTGTTGTGAGTGCTTTAGTTTACTGAGTTAATTTTCACGGAATATTGCTTGAAATTCTTAAATTTTAACCGGAAATACAACTGTTGAAGATGTGATTTTTGAATACAGAAATCTGCAAAATAAGCACTGAGTTAGCCATGTTAAAATCAGAACCAGATAATACAAATCGAAAAGGTAATTCGTTGTTTGCTGAGGTCGATGATCAAAGACAACAAATGAAAATATGTTAATGGCACAAAAGAAACACTGCTTGCATATGAAAAAATGCTACAACGAAAGCGAGCAAGAGATACAGAGATTGAAACGAGAAAATGATGCCATGGCAATAGAAAGGCACGTATGCGCAACAATTTTCCTCAGTGCTGATAAGCGTTACAAAGAGAAACTTAATGAATGTATTCAACAACCGCTCAAAGACGTGTAGCCCATGTCAATCAAAATACAGACAGTAGGCATTTTTTAAACAATTCCGGAAGTCGACATTTATCGAATGTATATGTACGGCAAATATCACCCATTAGTTTATCGAGAGTATCTAGTGTAAACCCCTATCCTTCATCTCATGATGGCTCTTTATCGGCGCCTATAGAAAATAATATTGGGTCGTTACCAGACCTGACATCCGGTCATTTCGCACCACCACTTAATACTCCCCTCGATAAAGAGCAAAAACAGTAGAGCAGTCCATATAGTTCGGTAAGACATAGTCTAATTACCACATCACTAAACGCATTGTCTCCAACTTCAATGCCTAACAGGTATCAATATTCACCTGCCCATTCTCCTAGTGACAGCAATACTTATAGTCTAACATATTTCTCATCAAATGCTCGTCAGAACTATTTAACAGTCCCTGGTAGCCATAATAGCACTCATCACTTTAGAAGTAAGGAAGGACAATTTGATATTTATAATCCCTCAGATATTAGTCAAATGACGAATTTGTCATTTACAAATTTACCGGGATTAGTGCACGTGCGAAACACAAACATATCAAATAACAATGTTCTTCATAGTTCCCACGGTAATTTAACATTTATTGGAATGGCATGCTGACTTTTTCTCAGAATACTGTACGTTTTGGAAGTTTGAGTGGAATGCGCTTTATCGCTAAGTTGATAGTACGCCGAATGATTATCTGCCAAGCATCCAGTCCACGCAAAATAACTTTGGTTCTATACCGTTTGACGATACTGCATTTGCTCAGCTTGGCTCTCTATCGAATTCAACAAGTCAGCAAAACCTGCAACGAACACAACCTCAACCACAACGGCATCAGCAGCAACATGCATTGCAGCAGCAACATCCATTTCAGCAGCAACATGAAATGAACAGCAACAAAGAATGCAACAAGAATGACCGGTGGGAAATGAGGGGGAACGGATTGAGACTTGATTACGTACCGCGGAGCCGGGCAGTTAACTTTCGGTTAGCAAGAAAAAAAAAGAAGTTGAAAAAAAGTGATGAAGAAAGGAATTTTTTCCCGCGGATAGGAGTGATTGCCGAAAATTAGATACTGGGGTGTAACGAGATGTGCGAAAATAAATGTCGTGTCTGGTATTATTCGAGAGAAATGTGGTTGTCATCGAAAAATGTAGACTTGAACACTTTTCCCAATCGCAAAAATCATACAAAGAATTTTCTCGAACGAGCCGCGTGTGCGGAGTAAAGTGACGGTAATTTGCTTTAAAGTGCAAGTGAATCAGAAGTGAAAGAATGGTATGTAAGATTAATTATGTTTTCCATGTAGAAAGCGTTATGAAACGCTCAAAAATAAAATTGCACCGTGCATTAACCGGGCCGTGGATTACAGTTTTTGCAAAGGTAACAGTGGGTAGTGAATGTCCGCTTGATATGGAAAACTGTAGGGTGGAAGATACGCTAATAAGAAGCTACTCATCTCGAGTGTTTCCCTGTCATAAGATTCTGAGTTGTATGCACGCTTGGTAGTAACCAGTTAACTTCGCAACTATTGAAAGTGGTTTAAAAATTAAATTTTGGTTTAACGTAAAATCTTGGTTTAAAAATTTAATTCTGGTTTAACTTAAATTATTGGTTTAAAAACAAAATTAAACTCAGTTTTAAAAATTAAATTCTGAAAGATGGGTCAGCAGCCAGAATCAGCAAAAATTGTTTGACTTATCCTGATTTGTTGACTAACCTAAATTTCCTTCAAGGCAGCTCACCTGCATCTTTATCGAGCGCTCATTTGGATGTAGGCAGGTACACTTTTTTCTATTTTTTTATCTCAATTGCCTAAATGAAATATATTTACCTATATTATTTATAATGGAGAAAAAATGAATGAGAAGGAGAATAAATGAAGGGGGTTAGTGTCCCATTTTTTAGAAATTTTATATTTTTTTTGATTATACACAATTTATTTCGGAAGAAAACAAATTTCTTTGTACACGTACACAAACTTTGAAGTCATCTATCCCTTCGAACGCTTAATAAATCTTGTATTTGGATACCAGTTAAGGTAAGAACTTAAACAATTTTTGAGAGGCTAGACTGGCACCATTTTTTTGTTTTGTTTCTGAAAGAGACCTTGAATTCATGTTTAGAGTAAATAAATATTACACAAGAGAACGCCGCAATTATTTAACTACGACGTATGCTGAACACTGAAATTAGTAAAGTAAAGTTGAATTGTAATGAAGAGTTTGTTCGTCGCGAGTTACGTTTGTAGAACTTTTGATTATTTAACAATAATAATATCTGAGTAAATTCCAATTTTGATCTTTCCATTCCTTCCAGGCTGACCGGGTATAGGACCCGCAATGATGGAAGGATTTCCGATCAACACAGGCTAGCCATCGGCTGCGCTCCGCCATTTTTGACACTTACTAGGGGCTCTTGCCGGGTAGAGTGGCCTTCCGCTCGCATGTCCTTTTATGATATAGGGTTATGTGATTTCATTGCATAACTCTATAGCATTAATTGGTTACGTTTGTGCTTCTCATTTGTGGGGAAAGAGTCACACAAAGTGCTTTTGTATGAATTTTTCACTCAGGTGGGAAACACATGGCCACGTCTACGTTTGGATCTTGATCCGGCTGGACGGATGCGAGGGGGTACCACATCCACCCGGATGCCCCACTCTTATTTATGGGCCATAACAATCGTCGGGTAACGATGAAGCCTCCGCAAGTCCGTCCGTTTTTGCTCGTTTCAACTTGTTCTCTGAACAAGCAATTTCCACCCTCAGTTAGTAACCTCCATTTTTCGGCTTCGTTCGACCTTTTCTGAAACCCAAGAATTCGTGAATGCGAAATTCTTTTGTAGTGGGTCCTTGTGCTGGGTGAATGAACCCGCCCCACGACGCGTGAATGCCAGCGCATTCACGCGTCCCCAGACAAGGTCATTCTCGGTAGATCTTAACATCTTCTTCCGCCGAGGCAGCAGACCATCGCTGCAGTCCTTAACGGACATTTAATACCTACTTTCACTACACATGCAAGAAGCGTTTTGCAAACAAATTTATTTAGAAAAAGGAGTATATCGTTTTTACGTTTACAAAGGAAGGTCACCTCATTGTGAAAATTTAAGAAACAGAAAACTACTTAATTGAGCTAAAAACCACCGTACACATTGGCACCTCCAGCTGGAAAGACAAATTTCTTGTAGGCACCCTTCGTTTCAAAAAGCTAGTAATAATTTGATAGCCACAATTCTTGAAAGTCAAAAACTGTTTAAAGAAAATGTTTTGATATAAAAATACCTCCAACGTAACCCATTTCAAAAGTTTCCATGAAATATATTCAACACTTCAGTTGCTACTAAAATAACAAATTTTATTTACTTTCTTACCTTTGTGGGCCGTTACATTGAGTTTAAGCGTTTGATATTATATTTTTTTCAAAGATATATATCTTAGACTCTCATCAACCACTATGCCAAATCTTGTTTAGACTGGAATTTTACTCTGGGCAGAGCATACATATTAGATTTTTATTGGAAATGGCAGCTAAAAATATTGAGTCGTAATAAAATTGAATGTAAGAATTTAGTTCAATTATCAATAATTCCAAATGTCATCAAAATTCCTTGAAAAAATCTGGCCACTAAAACCCCATAAAAGTCTGCATAAATTACATATTTGAACCGCCGTCATTTTGAAACTTTAGTATGGATGATTACCAAAATAAAAATGCTATCTTTCAAATAAATCTAATCAAAATTGTGACTTTTTGAAGCCTTTGGAATTTCGAAATTCGACTTTGAGACAACTTCAAAATTTTTTTCCCTTTTTTCAAGACACATACAGTGCGCGCACAACTTTCAACATTATTTCTTAAACTACTGGACGCAGCTCAGTAATATGTTCTACAAATTAGTATAGTATAATCTAACAAAAAAAGTTTCGTGGAAATTTCACGAATCATTGGCAGAAGTCGAAAGGTTTTGATGAATTTGATTGCAGGTCCGGAGAATTACGGGAAAAGAAGCCACCAGGTCGACCACGAGTGATATCACCACGAGAAAAGCGTCGCATTTTGCAGGAGGCTTCCAATTCTGCTCTCACTGCAAACGAAATTGTGAGACGAGCTGGCGTTAATACGAAGGTACTGAACATACAAAGTCGCCACTCAACGCCGTAAGCTAAAGTGAAAACCACCGTTAACTCCTCTCCACAACGAGAAGCGTTTAGCATTTTGCTCGAGCCACA
This sequence comes from Odontomyia ornata, assembly GCA_963969285.1. NCBI lineage: Eukaryota > Metazoa > Arthropoda > Insecta > Diptera > Stratiomyidae > Odontomyia > Odontomyia ornata. The sequence continues at coordinate 132,422,232 of OZ017739.1, forward strand.
TTGGGCTCTTTCACACGGGAATGGTAAAAACCCATATCCAAACAGGTTTCGCGCTTACGCCCTTACGTTTACACGTTGCATAGTTCAGCCAACCTATTTTTGTATACGATACACGTCTTGCGAGTGTATGTGTTAAAAGGATCATTTGATCGTTAAACGTCGTGCGGACAACATGAAAGCGAAGACAGAGAGATAAGCGATTGAGAATTGATGCTTTAGCCTTGAACTGTGCACGAGGTAACAAAAACTGGAATGAAAAATGTATTTTATGATTGTTGAAGTTTGTCGATTCAAACTTCTATTGGATTTATTAGAACCTCCGTGTTTTTCCGCTTTCTGAAAAATATATTCCAAAGTTGAATATCCTTTCAAGTAGCATATTTTTCTTGTTGTGTTGTCAACTGGCATATTATAATGCGATTCTATAAAGATTATGCGTACTGTTAATTTTCTATGGATTTACAATAGGCAATTTAACTTTATTGAAATCGAGATGTTCGTCGTGTTGTTTCCTGAAATTGAACATGGCCTCCGCTTTTATAAATTTATTGAATAACGCGTAGCTTCTCGCGTCCACGCATCCATTTTTGCACGCAAATTAAAGAAAGGCAATCGTTTCATGACGACTACCTTCTTCACCGAATGTTCAATTCGGAATGATTACCGGCGTTTGTATAAATTTCCCCCACCAAATGATCAACAAAATGCGTTTGTGTATGTGCGTTACGCTCGTTCACCCTACAAAATGTTGGCTTGTTTTTACCATCAGGTCCCCTCAATGCCTCTCACTCTTCTTGCCCATATAACCTGTTTAACGCTCACTTTTAACGCTGCGTCTGAAAAAGCCCATTCAATGGAAACAAGTTGGGTAAACAGACCTACGCTCATGTCAGATGGGTTTTGTACCCAACTTCTCAGAAATGCAGTCACCAGCAATGAATAACGTCAAGAAATATGTCAAAGAGATGTGCACGTTCAAAAGAAAATCCATTGTTTTTGTACTTTCAACGGTCGCCATTTTGTTGCAAGCCAACAAAAATCACTCAAATCATGAATTCTCAAAAATATTAATGTTATTGATCTGATTGGAAAATTTCAAGAAGATCAAGTGAAAACTGCAGTGACTGATTGGATGGAAAGTCTATAAAATACCAAAATCATGTTTTATTGTTGTTGTTATTGGAGAAATTTTAAACGGCTATAACTTCCGTGTATATCATTCGATTTTCATCAAACTTAGAAAGGTTAAGATCCCTTAGCAGGACTACGTAAATATCGAATTTCGTTCAGTTTAAGGATACCGACGCGATTTTATTGGGGAAAACGTGAAATTCGAATATCATACTATTATTAACAAAGTTGAGCGAATTTCGACTTCTAAGGTATTTGATGTTGTTGTACTCATAAACACCTACCACCATGATTTTTTCAGATTTTTCGAATCACAGGTGTCCAATCGCGAGGGGGGGGGGGGGACACAAATTTTTGGTGTATTTTCCCTCCCTGCGCGTCCCTCAAAGCAAAAAGTATCAAACTAAGACCTTTTTTGAAAAGTTTTCATCAAGAACTTTCATAAAGTCAAAGTCAAAAGCGCTTTATTTAATACTAATCGTTATAAATTTTAAAAGAATATAAAGCAAACTCCAAACAATAACAATCAAAAACTTAATGGCCCAAATGGCTCTCTAAATTTGTACGTTATCATTAACTCATTTCATCAAAAAAACTAAAGCAAATTCAATTAATTGCGATTATTACATATTTTTAAAATTTAATTGGAAAAAGGAGAAAAAACCAACCAACACTATCCTAAAATTATTTATAATTAAAACACAACAGTGAAACTTTGATCCTACACCTAATATGTTGTAACTTATTTCTAATAAAATACAATCAAAAAACTTTATCTTATACTAAAAAATTCTGTAACAATGTTCCTAACCTAAGTGTTTAATCTTATCTCTAACGGAATATAGTAAACATTACATACGAGTATACCTAACCTATACCTAATTTGAAGCTTATCTAACGTCGCGCGGATATCGATCACTCTTTCGGATGGCTCCGATAGCTTTTTAAATTACTTTTTATGGAATTGTTTGCAGCTACATATATCTTATTTTGAACAAAAATATATAACAACACTAAATGTAGCAATAATGAGCTGAAACTCAAATACTAAATAACGAAAAACACCAAAACTGAAAATAAACACGAATAATTTAGACATTGTCATTCAGCCACCAATACCTGGATTGCGCGGTCTCAACTCGATCAGCTTCAACGAATCTAGCAAATGAGTATCTCCATTGAAATCGTTGGTCTCGTGAACTCAAATTAGGAGGATATTTTATCTTCTTATCAGTGGCCCGTCGATATATGTGATATATGACTGGGACGCCGTCAGAATCAAAAACATATCGATTCATGTCCAAATACACGAATGCTTCTGGAGGAATGAAGCCAGTTGCGAGGCAAGTCAATATATACCCGTCTGTAGGGTGGAACGGCTGTGAAATTCAAGGGTTTTCACTCACAGTCACAGATCTTGCGATATGATTCCGAAGAAGTTTCAATATGAAGATATCGACCCTCGTCACTTCAGCAGTTTGATAAATTCTTCTGTTCGATATATAATGTTTCCATTCCGTCTCAGGCTTTCTGTACAAACCAGTACATGTACGAAGACATTTCCTTTCGAAAACTCTTAATTTTTCCATAGTACTAGCACTCTGGTTGTACCAGGTCTGACATCCATATGTCAAAACTGGTCTAACCAGTGTCTTGTAACAGATAATTTTGACCTTTTGATCAATGTATCTGGAATGAAAGAGTTTTCGAAGGGCCATGACTACTTTTAGTGCCTTACTGAGCATGATTTTCACATGTTCAGTATAGTACAGATACTGATCGAGATAAACACCGAGGTATCGAACACAGGATTTATGTGGAACTCGTTCTAGACTACTCTCACCAGCCATGATGTGGAAATCTTTCCAATTGCGTTTCAGGTCTTGACTGACCCCCTGCAGCGTTGTCCGAAACAAGATTGTTTCACACTTCTGCGCATTGATTTTCATTCGCCAATTGTCAGTGTACAGCTGTACATCATTGTACATTTTTTGGAGATTGCTCTGAACTATTGTAGCTTTTCGGTCTGCTGTGTAGATGATCAGATCATCAGCAAACGCTACCAATGATCGCGTTGGCGAGACGTTAAAATCAAAGTCGTTCAATAGCTTGCGAATGAAGATTGAGAAGAGCAGAGGCGCAGTAACTGTTCCCTGCTGTAGACCATTCAAGACCTTGAACTCGCGCATTGTTGTCAGATTTCCATCAGTTACAACAAACGATTTCCCGTATAACATATTACACATCATTACACATGACAACTTGTCCTGAAGGAGTTTAAAAATTAGTCCATCTAACCATATCGTATCAAAGGCTTTCTCCATATCAATGAGACATGCCCCAACACATTGTCTATCATTTAGTTTCCAACAGATGTCTGAGGTTACTTTCGTTATTGCATGTGTGGTCGAATGCCGGGCACGAAAACCAAATTGGCAATTCGGCATCAACTCATTTTCCTCAATGTGGGTGTCTAATGCTCTGTTGAGTATCACTTCAAACACCTTGCTGATGTTAGGCAGCAAGCTGATTGGGCGATAGCTTTTGGGGCATGAAGATTCTTTTCCTTTCTTTAAGATCGGAAATACCTTAGCCTTTTTCCACTCATTTGGGAAATATGAATTGCTCAACATGTTGTTGAACAATATGCAATAGTTCCTAATAGCAACCTCAGGCAAATGTCGGAGAACTACATTTGGAATACCATCAGTACCACATGATTTCTTGTTGTTTATCTTGCGAAATATGAAACACAAGTCTTCATAGCTGACAAAATAATCAATAAGATTCAAGCTCGGTATGAGGTCAGATGTTAATGTTTCATTGAAATGAAGAATTGATTGGCCGTTCAGGCTTGATTTGAAGTCGGAAACTTTTGCTTCAACGACCTCTGAAAATATTTCGTTCCCTCTCTCAGGGTTTGGTAGATGAACCAATTCAAAATGTGTTCCAATCAGGGCAAGTTTATCCAATCCTTCACAAATAATCCTGTTTCCATTTCTATCCGGAGTCGTACTATCAATTTCGATACCAGCCCTATCGAGAAGATTTATCTCATCACTAGTGACTTCAAGATTCGATACCTTCACTCGAGACTTCTTGCGGAATATGCTATTCACTTTCACGAACACGCCGTCTGGGTCCTGTGGGCTAATACCCCTCAATTTTCCCGCCCATTGATTGCTGACCTCACTCCTGAAGTAAGACCGGATTAAGTTCCGGACATTCTTCAGATGTAATTTCAACAAAGACAACGAGGGATGGTTGTAGTCCAAAAATCGTCGATAAATATTGCTGACGCGTGTGAGAAGGAGGCTTTTCAATCTTTTCAACCTTGCAATGGTTGATGTTTCATATCCTTCCATATTGTTTCGATGTTTAATCTTGGGAACTACTTTCTCAATCGTTTCCAACGTCAGCTTCTCTAACTTCGACAAATAGATATCTATTTCATCGTTAGTTAGATTCCTGTCATTAGGAACCATTGAAAAAGAGTTGCCACCATCAGAAGGGGGACATTGCTTCTGGTACTCGTGATTAAACTTCTTTTGAAACTTTCCCCAGTCTGTTTTTTTGAAATTCAACCGATGATTTTCATTTTGAACTGGAATGAGGAAGAAATCATCCCTGTGATGATTGATTTCCATTACGATTGCGTTATGGTCGCTATCATAAGGAAGCACCTGCAGTTTCCGTTGAGGACTATTAAAGCTGAATTTAAGTCTTGCGTCAGCAATGCAGAGGTCCAAATATGAATTTGTTCTAGGGTATGTTGGGAGCTCCGACCCATATAGATTGCACCTGTATTCAATTTGGTTCTCTGTTATCCACGATTTCAGAAATACACCTCTTGGATTATTGGTGGCGTTCAGCCATGATGTATGCTTGGCGTTCAGGTCACCAGCAAGAATATAATAGTTATGCAGCCGGTTCAATTCGAGTATTTCGAATAAGGAATTGAGCTCCTCCTTGAGCTTGAGAACAGTTCAACCAGTTGCATAGGCAGAGATAACGAAGAGGTTATCCCCACCTGGCAGTGAGATTTTGATAACGGACACTTCAAGAGATTCAAAGCTTTTGAATTCGACTTTTTCAATATTTTGGAAACGATAGGGTCTTCGAACCAATATCCCGGTGCCACCTCCCCCATCACCTGTCACCCTATCATTTCTTACGAACTCAAAATCGTTGAATCTCATGGAGTGCCATGAACTGAGGTGGGTTTCGGTGAGAAGCACGATGTCAGGCTTTTGTCTGGCAATGAATTCAAGGAGATAATCACGCCGATGTAAAGTGACAATGGAGTTGACGTTGATCGAGATGAGACGAATCCTATCCGTGGGAATGTGGCTGGATGACAACTTATTTTGAGGCGTTTGAAAGCCCTAAACGCTGAAAAACAATGTTAATTTTCGAATCTCGTTTATCGATTCGCTCCGATAAGGAATTTAGTTGCTGATAAATCTTAAGGAGCAGCTCATTATTGCCACTTACATTATTTTTTTTATTTACATCGTCTGCTGGTCCTCTCGCAGCAAGTGCAAATGACACCCCGGGCTTGAAGAAGTTGGTAGGTATCACACTGCGGTGTGCTTGACTTTGTTTCGGAGTGACTTTAATCTTTGCATCTTGATACCGGGGGCATCCTCGATATGATGCTGGATGACCAAAGGCACCGCAGTTCACACAATATAGTTTTTCTTTTGGCTCCGCCTGAGCCAATTTGCACTCGCCGGGAGCATGAATGTCTTTGCATTTCACACACCTATATTTCATGGCGCAATGCCCGAATCTTTGACACCTGTAGCACTGGTTGACCTCACTTTTCTGGAGGCGTTCCCACCTCACTACGTGGAAGTTCAAGTACCGTATTTTCTGCAGGGCACTCGAACTACTTTTGCTCGAAATCTGGACTAAGTAGTGAGGCAAGTTTTTGCGCTCCACAATCGATCTTCTCGTTGCAAAGTTTTTGACTGTAATGAATTGTATTTCTGGTGCAGCTTCTTGGAGCACCTGAAGGAGATCGACTGTGTCCTCACCACAGTCCAGACCCTTCAATAAAAAGGTTTGGTTCTTTTCGCTTTTCGGGGTGTACGTGAAATGCGGAACATCCCCAGAATTTAAGGCACTTTTTGTTGCCTGGAAATCAACCAACGACTTAGTCCTTATTGTCAACTTATCGGTATTGACTCTTTTTATCTGAAAATCTTTTAGTTTATTTTCGGCTGCCAAAAGCCGAACCATATCTTTGCCCGTTTGCCCAAACACATTGATTGGTGGGACTTTTTCTTTTTTTCCTTAATGTTAACGGATGGACCAGCAGACGGACCAGCAGACAAACCTTTTGGTTTTTTCTCCCGATTTTTAATTTTAAGATATTCAATGAAATCATTATCTAATTTTGACGTTTTACCTGTATCGTCTTCAACGTTCATCGTTTCTTCAAGACTAGCTAGCGCTGCATAGTAATTTCTGCTTTCGTTTGCGCCTCCTGCGCTGAGGACATCCTCTGGATTAGCTTCTTCCTGTGGGTTTTTAATTTTCCTGTCTTCGGTTTTTGGGTTTGCTTGTCGGCCTTTCTTGCTTTCTTCATCCTTGTTGAACGTTAACGTTCCAACAAGCGCTTCTAACGATTTAACTCGAAGCTTGAGTTCTTCATTTTCTTTTTCGATTTTTTCAGCTTTTTCTTTTTCTTGGATAAGCTGTTCGATTTCGATAACCGATAGGATTGTCGGTTTTTCTGCTTTATTCTCGTGACTTCTTTTTAGTTTTTTTTCGCCCGTCATCATTGGCGATGAGCATGATCCTGATTGATGGCTGAAGCCATCGGGCTCCTCCATCTCGTCGCTTTCGCAGCGAGACTAGAGGGAATGTTCTCAGACCGGGACTTCCCTTGAACGTATTTCCACTTTTGATATTTCTTCAGGAAATGAATTTCAGGTATTCGGTAAATGCTCGAATAATTCGACGGTGATGGTTTTCCCAATAAAATCAAAATTTGCTTTTGACTGGCTCGTAAAAAAATATTGCAATTGTTTGAAACTGACTTTTGCGAAAAATTAATTAATTTATAAAATTAATGACAGGAGCGAATAAAAACACGTCTACACATCGGCTACCTTTGATGAAATTTCTTTTTCAGGGGCCACTCCCCTATGTGGGGAGAACCCCCCTTAAATACCTTATAAAAATTTTTGTAGTTGAAATTTCAAGAGAGCACCACTTTACACCTGTATACAAAATTTGAGGTTTCTAGCTTAAGTAGTTTGCGAGAAAAAGTGCTGTGACACACGGACGGACGGACAGACGGGCAGACAGGTCGCGAAACTAGTACGGGTTTGTAAAATTATTTTACAAAACCCTAAAAAAGTGGAGGCGAGTGATATTTTCGGACGAAAAAAAATTTAATTTAGATGGTCCAGATGACTGGAGATATTATTTTCACGGCATCCGTAAGGAGGAAATAATTTTAAGCAAGCGGCAGCATGGTGGCGGGTTGGTGGTGATTTGGAGTGCTATCGGGTTTAACTGTCGGTCGGAACTAGCGATCATCAGTGGCGAAATGAACTCTGATCGATATGTGCAGTTGTTAGAACAACAGATATCTGACGGTCTAATGGCTATCGCAGATACTCCGCCGATTTTTCAACAAGATAATGCGTCTGTCCATACCACCAGAAAGGTGAAATCTTTTTTCTAAGGGAAAGACATCGAACTTCTTGATTGGCCGGCACGATCACCTGATCTCAACATCATCGAAAATTGCTGGGGATAGCTGGCTCGACTAGTTTACGCCGAAGGAAAGCAGTATGCAACAGTGGATAAGCTGAAAACAGCAATAATTCTTACTTGGGGTGAATTTCACGAACATACATTAAAAAATTATACAAAAGCCTTCCAAAAAGGATATACGATGTACTTAAAAATAGTGGAGGTTCGACTAAATATTAGTAATTAAATAAAGGCCATTTTACCTTATCTTTGTTTGTTTTTTAATTATTCCCTCGAGGTGTGCTATCTTTTTTGCGCACCTAGAAATCATAAAATTCACTCAAAAGCCTCAACCTTTGTTATTAACCTAATGATTTTCAGGTAAGAATGTGCATTTTAGTTGATCTGCTTGGTTTGTAGAACATATTACAGACCTGCGTCTAGTAGTTTAAGAAATAATGAGATATTTTTAGTTGTGCTATCTTTTTTGCGCGGACTGTAGTTTTTACCAAGCTGTCGAGTTTCGTTGACACTGTTCAAGGGTTTGACCGCAACTAGAAAAGCAAATTTTTGCAAACTTTTCAATTTTGAGCAGCCGCCATTTTATTCGATTTTTTTATTGTGAGTTTCATGATACAGCTCTATGGACCACTGTACCAAATTTCGTCCAAATGAGAGCTATACTTTGGTCAGAATAGAAATCATGAACTTTCGTTTAAAATGGTCACAATTTTGTTTTTGGCTGGTTAATGAATTTAATATATATATATAAAGGGTGGGCACGGTATTTGAGGACATGCATAAATGTGACTATAACTTCGCGAATTTTTTTTTTCCTTTTCAGATAAGAAATGGCGGACTACAATATCACTCAAGAAATGAAGAGACATGCTGTCATCGTCACTATATGTGCAAACCATACAGATTTAGAGGTCTTTAATTTTCTTAATTGCGCCCGTTCATTCGTGCATAAGGTTCCCCGTGAATTGGAAGCATCAGGAGGCGGTAGAGAATCGATTGCAAAATGCAAAAAGCACGAACAACATTCCGACACTGTCCGATCTGCAGAATTTTCTGCAGAATTTTTAGAGCAAGTGCAAGCGATCATAGACAAATACCCTTCGAAATCAATGAGGGTCCTTGCGAGTAAGCTTCATGTTTCTGAGCGCCTTATTCGTAGAGTTGTCCACGAAGACCTCCGGTATAAGTCTAACGTGATGCGCAGAGGACAGTTCATGTCAGAACGAACACGGGAACAAAGCGTTCTCCGATCAAAATGTCTTTTAAACAAAATCAAACACCCTGAGGCGCCCAAAATCTTATGGTTTTTTTCCGACGAAAAAATTTTTGACCAAGATCAATAGACCAATTGCAGAAATGACAGATGGCTATGTTCAAATCCTACGGAGGTTCCTGTTGTTATGCTCACAAAATTCCCAGCCACTGTTAAGGTTGTAGATGTTGTCAGCAACGAAGGACATGTTATGTCATCACACTTTTTTACTCAAGGACTTCGAGTGAACTCTGCTGCGTACATCGAGGTTTTGGAGACGGTAGTGAAAACCTGGACAGACAATGTAAGTGGAGGCAGACCATTCGTTTTTCAACAAGACTCTGCTCCTTCACATGGTAACACAAGATTGGATGGCCGAAAATGTTCATGACCACATAATACCGAACCTATGGCCACCTACCTCCTCAGACCTTAATCCTTTGGATTATTACGTATGGGGCGTAGTTGAGCGTGAGACCAATAAGCATCCTCATAATACCACTTCTTCGCTGAAGACTGCTATGAGCGCCGTTATGGTCAATAAGAACAAGGAGCATTTGATTCGGGCATGTGATCGTTTCCGGACCCGGATCGAAGAGATTATTGCTGCTAATGGCGATTTTATTGAATAACTTTATAGCCCTACATTGATTTAACGTTGTATGAAAAATTCTTAAAATTTCATTAAATTTTGTTAAAAGTACAAGCTAATATAATTAATTTTACTCTCAAGTTGTCCTCAAATACCATACGCGCCCTATATATATATATATATATATATATATATATATATATATATATATATATATATATATATATATATATATATATATATATATATATATATATATATATATATATATATATATATATATATATACGAGGTGTGTTCAAAAAATATCGCGAATTTTGTTTCTTTTCAAAAATTATTTATTTATTCATGAATATCTATTTTGTCCCCTTCAAAGTAATCCCCATGAGATATTATACACTTGTGCTAACGGTTTTTCCAATCTTCGAAGCACTTCAAAAAATCATTTTTTTTAATCTTGTTCAGCTCCTCCTTCGATGCCGTCTTTATCTCGCCAAGCGTAGCGTAACGTCGTCCTTTCATGGGCCTCTTCAGTTTAGGAAACAAGAAAAAGTCACAGGGGGCCAGATCTGGGGAATACGGTGGCTGCGGCATCATTAGTGTGTTGTTTTTGGCCAAAAAGTCGCGCACAAGCAACGATGTGTGAGCAGGGGCGTTATCGTGGTGCAAAAGCCAATTTTTGTTCTCCCACAAATCCGGGCGTTTCTGGCGGATTGCTTCGCGCAAATTACGCATAACTTGCAGGTAATATTCCTTATTGACCGTTCTTCCCTGTGGCAAAAACTCATGATGCACCACGCCCCTGCAATCGAAGAAAACTGTCAGCAAAACTTTCACATTCGACCGAACTTGGCGCGCTTTTTTCGGTCTTGGTTCATGCGGCAGCTTCCATTGAGATGATTGAGCTTTGGTTTCCACGTCATAACCATTAACCCACGATTCGTCACCAGTTATGACCCTCTGGAGCAAATTTGGTTCGTCGCGGACAGAGTTTAACATCTCATTAGCAATGTTCATGCGTTGCTGTTTTTGGTCGCAATTGAGCAATTTTGGTACGAATTTCGCGGCGACCCGTCTCATGCCCAAATCGTTGATAAAAATCGAATGGCACGAGCCAATCGATATTTTTAGGTCCTCAGCAACTTCTCTAACGATGATTCGACGATTGGCCAATACCATTTTCTCCACTTCATTAATTTTTTCTTCTGTTGTTGAAGTGCTCGGGCGTCCGGCACGCTCTTCGTCGTTCATATCTTCTCGGCCTTCTAAAACATTTTGTACCACCGATAAACGTTGTTTCGGTCCAAGGTAGCTTCTCCGTAAGCCACAGTCAACATTCGGAATGCATCCGCGCACTTAATTTCGTTTTTCACACAAAATTTGATACACGTTCTTTGATCCATTTTTTTGAATAAGTAAAAATCGAAGACGATTGAAAACACGTGCAAGTAAAGCAGCTATCACCAATTAAGTGAACATTCAAAATGGCCGAGCTTGTCGGCATAAGTGACAGACATGAGTACCAACATAACGCCACAAAAAAATCGAAATTCGAATTTACGTAACCCGCGAAAATTCAAAATTCGTGATACTTTTTGAACACACCTCGTATATATATATATATATATGCATATATATATAAATATATATATATATATATATATATATATATATATATATATATATATATATATATATATATATATATATATATATATATATATATATATGTATATATATGTATATGTATATATATATATATATATATATATATATATATATTTATAATTATTATTTATTTATTTGCCAAATAAGGCAAATCATTTCTATGAAAATAATAATTACCTTTCTGATGCATACATTATACGCCCTGAAAACTAAAATTAGTAATTTCCATACTAAAGACCGGTGAGAATCGTTACCTAAAAAGACGATACTTTTCCTTCTATAACTGATCATAACTTTAACGATGAACATTAAAATGCATAGTCGAGTTTTCACTGAACTGTTAAGTATAATTTTCACGAAACTTTCATGAAAACGAAGACGATGGGTATCGAATAAACGTGAACCAGTGATACTCGTACGGTTTAGAAGGATCTTTTTAAGTAAATTTCTTGAGATTGACAGCGGAACGTTGTGTTTAGATATATATATATATATATATATATATATATATATATATATATATATATATATATATATATATATATATATATATATATATATATATATATATATATATATATATACATAAATATATATATATATATATATATATATATATATATATATATATATATATATATATATATATATATATATATATATAATTATATGTGTATACATAGATATATATGTATAATTATATATATATATATATATATATATATATATATATATATGCATATATATATTATCCGGACTGTAGGGGGGTGGTCCAGTATCCCCCACCCCGATTCCGATATTGTATCGAGCGTAGGAGCGTATGAGGGCACGCGTCATCCTGGAGAAGAATCGCACTTCGTGCTAGAACGCTCTTCCGTTTCGAGTGATAAGCGGGTTTCATGTTTTTTTTCAGGAAGTTTGAGTAATATGCAGCATTGATGGAACGTTTAGTGCGCAAAAATCGACATACAACATGCTCCGTCGGTCCCAAAATACAGTACAGATAACCTTACCCGCGGACCTGGTTGTCTTCGCATTGACTGGCGCCCCTTCCTCCTTCTTCCTCCACTCTTTAGACGACCCTTGCTTTCGGGGGGGGGTAATAATGTACCCATGTCTCGTTGCCTCGTCTATAGTGAAGATTTGCGTTAAAAACCATCTCCCTCCACCTTGTATCGCGTCAGCAAGCGGCGACAAACTTTCAACCTCTTGAATTTTTGCTCGAAGTTCAATAATTTAGGAACCCATCGCGCCGTTATTTTGCGATATTGAAGGTGCTCGCGGATGACAGACTCTAAAATACCAATACTGATGCCAAATGTCTCGAGCATTCATCCTACGGTCCTCCAAAATGAGTTGTTTTACGCGGCAATTTTTTTCTGGTGTGATGCTGGTTCGCGGTCGTCGATCACGCGGCTCATTCTCGTTTCGCGACCGTCCTTGAAAGCTTTGGCCCATTTAAACACAGCAGCCTTACTCAGGCACTTTCAGGGACCCAGAAAATGTTCTGTGTTTTTATTGCCTTCCCATACTACAAAACGAACAACAATACGTTGCGTAACGGCTGTCGGCACTTGACGTTCACTCATGATCATAGCGCGGATGTCAAACATGCACTCCCGATGAAAACTATGCCAAACTGTTTGTAAGGGGCCCAGCTATCACATACTCAAGCCACGGCCCTTAAAACATACATGCGCGCCACCTACAGCGTTTGTCTCCGTTATAGTTGAACGACCCTCGTATATATATGTATATATCTAAGTATATTTATAAATATATATATATATATATATATATATATATATATATATATATATATATATATATATATATATGTTTATATATTGTATATATATATATTGAGACATTAAATGCCGAGCAATGCTAATAACTGTAAATACATCTATAGCTCTGCTACTAAATCCTACTTACACTTCCTTTGTGAGGACGTAAGAGGGTAAAGGCGAATCTTTCGCACCTGATAACGGAATCGACGCAATAACCATGCCGCCAGAATGGAGGTTGAGTGACGGGTTAACTTCCCGTCCCTGCAAACCTTAAAATGCTTCGAAACCTGCAGACAGGCCTCGGAATGGATTTGACTCACGGGAACGACCTCGCAATCGAATAAAGGACTATGGCATTGGATCCTGGAATGTCAGATCACTCAATTACACTGGTGTTGTTAAGGACCTTTTATAACAGGCCAGTTAGTGTAAATTAAAAATACTGGCAACCCAGAAAACAAACTGGACTGGTAATGATATTCAAGACATGAAATCGCACACAATATTCAAAAGTGGGAAGCTTACTGGGAACCGAGAATTTGGAGTGGCCTGCATTGTGGATAAGGAGTTCAAATCGCCCGTTATTGGTTTCAAGGCAATAAACGACCGGTTGTGTAAGATCCGTATAAAAGTGAAATTCTTCATAATCTGGCTGATCAATTGTTCATGCCCGACCGAAGAAAAGGACGAAGAAACTAAGGAAACGTTCACAATAACCTAGTACGACTAGTCGGCTCATTGCCTACAACTGACAATCCTGGGTGATTTAAACACTTGATCAAATTGAACTATCGATGTCGTACGTCAAAGGCATATTCAGCAAAGACCAGCCTACTCCAAAAATTTAACACCAAAGGGCTCCAAACGATGTCTGTGGCCAAAAAGTTCACGGAGACCCTCGACAACCAGCTGGCTCCCATTTTATCAGACGCATCGTTAACGGCAAGGTACGAGCTGTGGATGAAAGTGAAAGTGATTATTAAGACCGTGGCAGAATAGACGATCCGACATCAAGCCGACCCAAGAGAAATGATTGGTTTGGTGATGAGTGCCAGAATGCGTTAGATGAACAGAAACAGGCGTTCAAAGATTACGTATTTAGGAAAACCAGGACAAAGAGAAAACACTATGAAGATCTTCTGAGATTTTCATAGTGTTCTCTCTTCGTTGTAGCGAATAAGATAATTAGAATTTAGAAAAGAAAATACTATGACGACTGATTGAGAAGGAAGGAAAGATGGGCATCATATTTCAAGAACCTCTTTAATTCTGCATACACCTCCAGGACATCGGATTCTATAGATGTTTGCGGAGAGCCTCCATTGGCCCCAACTCTGGATGAAGTTTGTTCCATCATCAAAGCCCAAAAGAATAATAAAGTGCTGGGCCTCGATGGGATTCCAGTGGAGCTCATCAAGTATGTTATGGTGGCAGCAAGCTATTCAAAAAGTCATCCAGCACATTTTGCAGCAAGATCATATGCCGAAGGAGTGGAGTCAATCAATTATATTCCCTATACACAAAAAAAGGTGACAAGCTACAGTGCGAAAATTATAGAGGCATATCACCACTTTGTACGGCGTACCACATATTTTCAAAGATCAAAATAAAATCGGATCATACGCCAATAGTATTATCGGGGAATATTAAGGTGGTTTTAGAGCAGGTAGATCGACAATAGACCAATTGTTCACAGTCAAGCAGGTATTTGAAAATTGCTGCAAGCATACGAAAGTATCGATCGTAGCGTACTGTACCAAATAATGATTTGCTTTGGTATCCAGCCAAATTAGTCCATCTTACCAAAATGACAATGACGTCGACGTCCACGTCAATAACCAACTCACTGATGCCTATGACATAAATATCGGACTTATGTAGGGAGAGTGGCTGGCCCCATTGTTGTTCAATTTGGCATCATAAGGAAGCTACCTGTCGATACACGAGGTGCATTACAATACAAGTCGAGCCAAATGGTAACCTATGCGGATAACATAAGCATTTTGTCACGGTCACTAACAACTGCCAAAGGAATCTTCCTGAAAGTCGACAGCCAAATAGGGCTAAAAATCAATGAAAATAAATCAGACCCCATGATGCAGTTGAGGAAAAATACCTCAAATATACAAAATATCACACTCGGCGAATACAGTATCGAAGATGTAAGTGAATTTGTGTATTTAGGCACTAAAGTGACGAGAACTGGTCATGAAAGAGACGAAATACACCGAAGAATACAGCTTGCAAATAAAATATTTTTTTCAATTTTTACGATCTTGAAGACCAGCTGCATACACAGGAAAACAAACCTCCATGTACAAAAACCTGTGATAAAATTTTGTTCATGCTATGGGTGTGAAACGTGGACCCTAGCCCGAGCATCAGCAAATATATTGAACGCCTGTGGCGAATAATCGGAGCGAAGCTAGACGGGGACCAATGGCGCATTCGATACTACAATGAGGCGTATGAAATTTTTGACGAGCCAGAGGTCTCAACGATTGTAAGACTAAGGAAGCTGCAAATGGCCGGCCACATGAATCGTATGGATGATGAACGGATACCCGAAAAGTATTCGTTGGGAGAACTGAAGGCCAGCAAACAGTGGGGAAACCGAGGAAACGCTGGTCTGATTGGGTTAGCGGAGTAAGTTCATCGCTGCTCAGATTTTAAAATCGGAGGGAATAGTCAATGGACCAAGACACTTGCGAGCACTTTTTGCAGAAAGCGAAGGCACTATTTACAAGAAGCGAAGGAGCAATTGCAATGCTGCAAAAAAGAAGTTACTGGCATTCTTCAGGTGTAATTTCAACAAAGCTAACGCGGTATGGTCAAAGTCTTCAGCATGCAACCCCGGGCTATGCACTCCTTTGCAACAATTTAATGTCTGGAACTGCGTTGACTTCCATGGTTGCAACACACTTTTCGAATGGGAAAAACAACGCTCGCTGTAATTCACAACTGACCACTTGTAGTTTTCCTACTTTTAACCGCGTGTTGCTTTCTATTCATCACTTGTTTATTTTCTCTCTAAATAAAGTTCATCGCCACTCACACTACACTTGCAGTAAAAATAAATTTTTACCACAAAGCGTTTACGAAGAATGTATTAATGAAGATGATAAAATAAAACTTGTTTGCATTGTTAATTTTTCGGAGCTTTCACAACTGTTTTATACATGCAGTTAGTACTACATATGTACTGCTTAAAATTCATCTCCTTTCCGTCTGTTGTAACCGCAATCCACGCGACAAAACGAACTGTCAAAAGTCGCTTACCTCCGACATAAACAATGCCCGGGTACTACAAAGTTTCTACCTCCATCCAACGCGTCATCCGATTTCGAAATCCGCGAAACAATGAGCTGTCTTTGTCGACCGAGTTTAATGCCTTAGCTGTTGTTATTGTTATATGAAACGTATTAGAATGCAAAATTAAGTACGTTTTGTAAGATAAAAATGCTTGAAACTGTCATTCCGCTTGTTATAGAAATAAATTATAAGCTCTGAACTTATGTCGGCAAACAAAATATTTTTGAAAAGGTGATTTTTATTAATACAATACATACAGTGACTCCCAAAAAGATCTGCACAAGCAAGAAATGTTCCTTCTATCTCAATTTATAAGTCAATAAAAAACGGAAAGAATTGAAAAAAATATGTATTATAGATAGAAAATAATAGCCTTACATATCTCAGAAATGCAAAAATGTTTCACTTGGTAGATACCAAAAAATTTAAAATTTCGGAAAAAGAACAAATAATTTCACCTCTCAAAAAGATCAGCACACAGGCTAAATTGTAGAAATAAATAAAAATTTTATAAACTTAATCTTTTATTGCATGTTCTTTTTGTTCCATAACATATTTTCAATGATTTGGCATCCTGGAGATGATTTTTTGCAAGTATTCTACATCAATTTTCACTCATACTTCGTGAAGCCTTTTTTATTTTTTTTTTTTATACCTCCTTCCCTTCCACTCTCTCCATCACACTTTCTTCGTCGCACAACGCTCGTGCGATCTGCACTTCACATTTCGTCGTTTCTACAGGTGTGCCACCCAGACAATGTGTAAAACATCGGTATAAAGGGGCACACAAAATATATGTGAATTTCGAGGACCTCCTTAAAAAAAATCGGTGTGCTATGAATTCTACAGTCCAACTCATCCTAAAGGTTTTGAATAGGATTGTAAATGTTTTGGGCCATTATCTTCTTAATATTTAAACGTATTTAACATGCCCATTTTCACGGTACTTTCTCTCAAATTTTCTTTCAAGAGGTCTAAGCACCGACGGGAATTTATGATACCATCAATTAATACTAATTCGCTGACACTGCGACTAGATATGCATCCCCAAACCATTAAACTGCCGCCTCCGTGCTTTACTGTAGGCCTGAGATTCTTTGGGTTCAATTCGTCTTTGGGCTTCAAATATACTTTCATCGGCAAAAATTACGTCATGCCAATAATCAGCATCCTTTAAAATATTGTAGTAATCGAGCAGTCGCCTAGGCAAACTGCTCGAAAGACATTTGCGGAGAAAACACCATTTGTATGAACATAACCAACAATAAGTGTGGAACCATTTGATACGTAACTTACCAATGTTATTATTTCCTAGCTCGCACTAAACCCCGAAACTACCATCGCTACCATTACCAGACAAAAATTTTCCCAAGGAAACAATTGAAAAATTAAATAAAAACTACAAAATAAAATTGATGACAGCAATTGCAGTTTAACTCGACGAAAAAAAACCCCCGTTACCGCCATGAAGAGGGTTGTCAAGATAAGCGGGTAATTTGTCAAGCGGCACCCACATTGGGAACGACGAGCGGAACAGTCGTCACGTGAGGTGGTGGAGTTCGAATCGTCGCGAAGCGGGAAGTCATGTTTCGTCTTCGCTGAAGATCAGATGAGCTGGTGACAACTGCAACGGTATGAGCTTTTGCTTTGAGAATTTGAAACCTGAACATAAATCGATTTAACATGATTGTGATGTAAGATGAGTTCTTGAACGTTCCCTATTCTAAAACTTTCATTTGCCATTTTGCCGTTTTGTGTGTCGTCAACAAGTAATTTGCATCCCTATTTTGGACTTTCATTTCACACTATTCGATCGAAAATGAGTTTTCTAATGATGCGTTATGAGTGAAAACAGTGGATGAAGAAAATTCAATAAACTAATTGGTATACGATTCAAAACGTTTTCAAAGAATTGCGCAAACAAAAACCCTTAATAAAATGCTCATACGAATTTTTGAAACCATCAGCAGCGTATACTTCAATGCTCTGCATGAGTTAGCGACCCAGGAATTCAAAACTTCCTCCGAATCTCGAATTGCCGGCAACTATGATGCATACTACTACTGGGACAACTATACAAACCAAGTAGCGGCTGACAAAGTATAAAGATCTTTGACTGCACCAGATCCGAGTATTTCAACCTAACGGTATCCCTGCCCACACCGGCATAGAAAACAATATCAAGTGTTTACAAGTGAAATCGATAACCTTCCCTCGCTTGGAAGATGGATAAAATATAGTGATTTCAATTAAGAATTAAAATTTAATTCTTTAAATAAATCGATGTGGACTATGGCGCGGATCACTTGAGTCTTAACCTGTGTACTCCGTTTAATTAATACTTGTTGGATACAAAGTTTAACAGTTATGTGTGCAGTTTGTAAGACGCATTTT
This sequence comes from Odontomyia ornata, assembly GCA_963969285.1. Lineage (NCBI taxonomy): Eukaryota > Metazoa > Arthropoda > Insecta > Diptera > Stratiomyidae > Odontomyia > Odontomyia ornata. The sequence continues at coordinate 132,441,103 of OZ017739.1, forward strand.
GTGTTGTGCGCGGAACGTACATATATCGGTGGTGTGCGGATAAGTGAATAAGTTTTTCATTTATAAGTGAACTAATTTTGTATACAAGTAACAATCGGTCAGCTTATTTATCGACTCAGGGATTCAAATACTGTGAACCAGCATGTGCATTCGCTAAGGATTCAATTCGTCTAATTAAGCGTTGCACAAAATCCGATCGTAGAGAATTTCAGGAAATTGCTCTTGCTACTGCCATTGGATATTGTATAGTGGGATTTATTGGTTTCTTCGTAAAACTACTTCACATCACAATCAATAATATTATCATTGGATCATAAATTTAAGCTAAAAGAAAAAGCTGAAAAATTTTAGCATTTACAGGCCTTACCCGCCCCATCAACTGAGTAAGTACGCATTCGTTTATTAAATAAATAGCTTTATTATATTACACATGCATGAATATATATATATATATATATATATATATATATATATATATATATATATATATATATAATAAAATGTGATAGTTTGCAAATGTAAACTACTCGTAAAATAAAATTTAAACGTAATATATTTTTTTTTAATATGATTTTCTTGAATGACGAGTACGCAAACGAGTAAAACGTTCATTGTATATAGGATGTGCACTGTGAACAGATAATAACTTGTAGATTGAAGACGAAATGAGTCAATGCCTGATTGAGAGTCCTATCGATGAAGAATTTGTTTAATGTCGAGTTATGTGTATAGAATTTCGCTTAAATAATAATGATAATAAAGAACCATGGGGACCTCTTTTAGGTTTCGTATTCTGTTGAATCTTTGAAGGTAATTAGAAAGCAAAGAACAAGATAAGGAAAAAATGATTAGATTGTTATCTACGTCGCGAATTGTATAAAAAATGAATTATTTATACGTATATTATATAAAAAAATGAATACATAATTCAAATTACATTGTCAACCTTTTCATTTACATGAATTCCTGACTAGGTATGGGACCCGCCACGTTGGCTGGCCCCTCCACTCATGAGCTGGCCATCGGGTGAGCTCACCCCTTCTCTTTGCGCTGCAAGTGCTCTCGCAGGGTAGAGTGGCCTTCCGCTTGAGTTTACCATTTATCTTTAAGTGTTATGCGATTCTATCATATAAGACTTTAACATCCACTTGAAACGTTCATATTTTTCGTTTAAAGGGAAAACCCATGTGAATTATGTTTGTACGAATTATTCATGGATCTTGATCCGGGAGGGGAATGCGAGGGGGCACCGCTTCCACCTGGATGTTCCACTCTTATTTGGGGGTCGTAAGTATAGATGAGGGTCATAAGTATAGATAGACGAGATCCTCTAAAGTCGTGCCCGCATTCCTCAGGCCCAGTCTGTAATTTCGCTTTGGCAATCCATCCCTTCTGTAGGTTACCTTGGCCTCGACACCGTCGAGCCAAGCCCCACGACCACTTAATTCGTTAATGCAAAAGTTTTTGTCGTAGGTCCTTGTGCTAGGGAAAAGAACCCGCCCCACGAAACCGTAATGCTAGTCTGCCAGCGCATTTACGCACCCTCAGACAAGGCCAATTCGCTCACCGAGGCAGCAGATCATCACTGTAGTCCTCTACGGACATCGATATCCCTTCAATTCACTACAATATTCCTTACCGAAATTCAAACGTTTTTTGGGTTTAGTACTAGTCTACAAAACCCTTTTGAAATCACGACTTGTGTCCATCTATATGTCACAGCACTTTTTCTCCGAAACTATAGTAGCTACAGCCATGAAATTTCATAGAGAGGCTAGACGTGGTGACTTCTTGAAGGCTTTGAGGTTAAAAATGCCATAAATAGGCACGCGAGCGGAAGGCCACTCTACCCGGCAAGAGCTCCTGGTAAGCAAGAAAAAGAAAGAGCCCGCCCGATGTCTAGCTCATATTAAAGAGGAGCCTATCATCGATGCGGGTCCTATATCTGGTCAGGTTAAATGAAAGGGAAAGAATGAGTTTTAAATTTTAACAATTCATTTATTTTAAATATACTGACATTATATAATAATACATAATTGCGTGTTTTGAAACAAAGGTTAATAGAAAATTTCTCGTAAAAGCTTCCTTTTTGACAAATTGCAATTAGTCTCAAAAAGCAAAGTTTGCTCGTATGTGTAAAATTTGAAAAAAAACTAGCAAATACGTTTTCGACGAAACGAAAAAAAACATTGTGTTCATGTAAATCGATTTCTATATAATTTAGCACTTAACTCCTTTGATCTTCTCATGCCGTGGTAGACAAACAGAAAACACAAATACAATTTGAATTTATAATTAGCGATTCACTGCTTGAGAGTTAACTTTTACCAATTTGAAATATAAATGTTCGCAATCCGTGGTCTTAACACCACTAAGTTTCATTTCAAAATAAATCTATTCAGGCACCGTCACATATACGCAGATACACGCTTCCGGTATCTGACAACTGAGTAACCACGCACTACCGAAATCACAATGGGTTTTGTAATAAATATTGAATATTAGTTAAAGTTATGAACTCCAGCGAATGCTTCACTCTAATACATGTACTTGGTAAAGTTATGCAAATATGGTTGACTACTCCCTTCTTACTAATCCCGTTGCTGTGCCATGCCTCATTTAGAGAAGACTCTTTCCTCAGCCAAAACTACAATACGAACCATTCATCGCAATGCAATAAACTGAAGCAAGTTTGGGCTACGGACGTGAAAAATCCACGGAACGTTGATATCGGTTTATTTCCTTAGTCAAGCGTGCCAATCCAATCACGTTGATATTAATAAAATGCATTTTGGCTTCCAAATTGACGATTTTGAATATGAACGTTTTCGGCCAAGGACTTCGTTCAATAAATTGAAAAGTTAACATTGCTATACACTTCTACACGATACAATTCTACAAACAAGCTTCAGTCTTTAAAAAAGACATAATTTGCAATGTTTACCGTTCTTGAAATGCCAACCGTACTTCAATGTCCTCTTTGTACTTCAAATTTGATTTTTTTTATGCGGCTTGCACTAGTTGTTAATTTAAAACTCTCAGCAAATTGGCTTAAATTGAGGTAAATTATTTACATTTATATCAACTTAGTGCTCTGCACTCTAGGGTAAAACGAATAGGAGTCTATACAAATGTTTTTTGTACATACTTTTTTACTTTGGCGCTGATAAGAACGCGCTGGCACACTTTTCGTTGACTCAGCAAGTTATGTTCGTATTTTCTCTTTCGCTTCAATGACGCGTGCATTAAGGTTCATAGAATGCTGCATCAACTTGTCGCGATTTCGTACCTTATTCACAAACAAGAAAACTCGGGCATTATTTTTTACCTACACTATACTCCCTATAGCGCACGCGCGCAATACGTTCCATGTTGACCAGTATGCGGATTAGATCCCTTTACTCGGGCACTAACGTCTTAAATGCATAAGCCTTTATCGATCAAGAACTTCTCGGAAAAATAATCAAGACACTAAACGCGTCATCAATAACTGCTTTATCGCTTTGCACTCCAGTTACTGACAGACACTGAACGTAAATGACCTACAGCAAGTTGTCAACCAAGTACCGAACCATTCGAACACCAGGTTTTTCTCTTTAACTTGAATTACGTGCTTGGTGGCGTTCTTTCTCAACAATATTTTTCCCGCTTAATCCGTCATGATAAGAAATTCTTCGATTTGTTTTGTTAATTCACTCCCCGGGTTCACCAAACAATTCAACAATCCCAATAAATACTGACGACACGGCACTCAACATTTACACACACTCATATAGAAGGCGGTAGAGAAACGTTTTCGTTGGTTGTGTCCCAAAACCAAACGATTCATTGCATTCCAGTTTCTTTATGAAACCTCAGCTTTTTATTTATTCGTAAAACTTCCCAACAAGTATTAACCAAGACGCGATGTTAATAACTTCACACAGGAGCGAACCAAATAGCGACAAAACTTATCGAATTACAAAAGCGCCCCATCGAACAAACATTTGCCAACTCATCCGCGGTTCTTCACGATCTCCCGTCGACTCCAAAACTCGCGTTGAGAATCCAACACACCACAATTTTTCTTCGCGATTCCTTGTTGATTTCGTCCCGTGGCAGCACACGATTTCTCCAAAAGTTTAATTGCTGCTGCAAATTTGTTGACTGCACAAATTTGAACTGCGACAAGCGAAGTTGTTCAATGTCTTCGTGATCAAGCGCGAGCACTCTTCCAAGGGCAGCCTTTTTCGCGCGTGCTTACTGGGTCACGGTCGTAAGTGGACTCCTCAATCCGTCCAGATCTCTTCTTTTTTCTTCTTTCTCCGTATCGCTAACGATAAATCCAATCAGCTGCTCGCTCATTCAAGTTCGATTGCATTCGGTAATGCAATACCCCGTTTGAATGCACTAAATCGGTGTTTCCATGCCCGAAATTTTAATATGCAGATTTAAAATTTAAAAAAAAATTAACTGAAGTAAAGAAAAATGAAAAATATTTTAATTAATAATAAAAGTTAAATATCATGAACAATATAATTAAGGGAAGCGTTTAAATTTAATACAAAGGCAAATGGTATAAGATTACATTTAATAATAATAATAATAATAATAATAAGAAAGAAAAAGTATTTCGATTAATATAGTGAACTGTCAAAAACTGTTCAATTGGTCTAAAAAAACAAGTCAATAGGTCTAAAATCCTGGTGCGCACCGTGACGTCAAGCATCCGCTTTCGGGCCTGTATGAGGGGGCATTGATGGTGTGGTACGGATTTTCACGTCTTTAAAAAGATCATTAGATATAGCTTTAAAACATCAGAAGCAAATTAAAATGAGGCATAGTGCAAAAAAAGGAGTAGAAAACCTCCGTGGGATAAAATTTCGTCCGGTGTTGTATTTAAAAATCCTCAGCAAGTTCAGGTTTTCTGGCAATCCAAAACGGTAGCGAGAGATAAAATGCGAAATTTATATAAAGAAAGAAAATTAGCGAGCTCAGACTACTGAGCCAAGAAGTCAAAAACAACCCTTTGCAACTTGAAAATCAACTAGATATAGAGACGGAAATCAGTTAAACTTATTTGAACGATCTAAAGTAAATTATTTCACAAGAAAGGTTGTATACTACTAAATGTGTAAAAATTAGATCTACAGCACAGAAATGACAGACATATACATCTGCATGGTAAGCAGCTTGATGGATTTCAAACAGCGCGACGAAACTTTTGAGAAAACTCAGGATAAGAACTCGAATCCAAAAAAAAATAACATCGGGAAATCGGTTTGACCAGATTATGGCAAACGATTGAAGCAGTTGATGTTCCGCATTTCTTGATTTGAGATTCATTACCTCCTTCTACAGTCTAATTAGCTTTTCATCCCAATTTGAGCCCTTTGTTGTCTGATTACCGAAAATTTGTGACAGTTATGATCCATAAAATAGAATCCTAAGTCCCGCAGTTTTGCACTATTGGTGGAAATAAATTGTAATACTAATTTTCGTTTTTCCCGGTAATAACACTCAACTTAGAACAAAATAATTGAAAAAAGACATTAATTGTGAATGGAGAGGGCTCGAATGATCCCCCGCAATCTCATGTTTAGTTATTCATTGATCCTCCTGGGGAATATTTAGATACGTATGTATATTTGTGAAAACCATGAATAATTAGCAAACTATTCCAATACATTTTGAAACATTCAACAGCCAGTGAGTGAAAAAGATTGCTAATTCATTAGATCAGATCAACACTTGTTTACTCAGGCCCAGAAAGAAAGCAATTACATGACATCACAATACGGACCAACAACAGCTCTTCGATAGGTCCAAAGTTTTTTTCGCGCATAGCGCTGAAGATGGTCGGCAATACCGACCGAAATGCATCCGTGTGTGTAGTAGAATAAACAAGTTGGGTAGACAGACCTATGCTCATGTCAGAAGGGCTTTGTACTCAACATACAAAATGCAGTAACCAGTAACGAATAAAATCAAGAAACATGTCATGTTCGAGGATCATACTATTATTAGCAAAGTTGAAAGAATTTTGACTTCTGAGGTATTTGTTATAGTTATACCCACAAATATCTCTCTTGATAATTATTTCAGATTTTTTAAGATCACGGGTGTCCATTCGCAAGGGAGGAAACACATTTTTCATGTATTCCCCCCTCCTGTGCCCCCACTGAAGCAAAAACTGTCAGTTTAAGAACTGTTCTGAAAAGCTCTCATAGAGAACCTTCAGTTGATACTCATATCGGCTACCTTTCATGAAATTTTTTTTCAGGGGCCACTCCTCTGTACTGTAATCATCGATTCATGCCCTATTTTTTTCGAATCCTAGAATGGTTACAAAGCCCTTTTCCTAGGAGCTGTCTCCTGCTTTTTCGACTTGTTTCAATTGTATGTACTCATCTTCATGAAACCTATCATTCCTGAAATTTTCATGCAAATCCTAGCAAAGCTGTAGTGTCTAAGTCGGTAAAAAGCGCATATGGCTCCCTAGCCATATGTTTCCATAGTAATACAGGGCATATTGTTCCATAGTAATGCAGGCAATCTTATAAATAAGCATCTGTGTGCTAAATTTTATTGAATTTAAGGGTACCGTCTAGATTTTATTCAAGAAAACGTAAAATCGATAAATCATACTATTACTAACAAAGTTGAGTGAATTTTGACTTCTCATGTATTTGTTGTTGTTGTACTCATATAGGCCTATATCCATGATTTTTTTTACATTTTTCGGATGAAAGGTGTCCAATCGCGAGGGGGGGGGGGGGGTACGCGAAAAGTTCGTACATTTCCCCTTCCCCTGCCCCCCTCGGTACTCATAAGACAATTTTAAGACTTGTTTTGAAAAGATCTCGTTGAGACCTTTCCAATGACACCCTACTCGACTACCAATGGTGAAAATTTTTTTTTGAGGGGTCACCTCCCTATATGGGGAGACCCCCCTTAAACCCCTTTGAAAAATTTTTTCACCATCGAACTTTCAAGAGGTCACCAATTCTGACCTTTCCACAAAGTTTCATTGCTGTAGCTTCTATAATTTCGGAGAAAAAGTGCTGTGACATACAGACGGACGGACGGATGGACGGACAGACGGACACAGGTCGTGATTGCAATAGGGTTATGTATTTTAGTACAAAACCCTAAAAATCGTTTTTACCGTCAAACTCTTGATTTTTATTCTAAATCAATATTTGTGGTCCATAAGGGAATTGTAACTTTATTTCATTAATCTAAAGCAACAGATCAATAAGTCTAAAAGCCTGGTCCCACTTTTGGAGCTGGGTGAAGGGCCATTGATCAGGTCGGCGAATAGTTGTTTTTGGATATAGGTATCAATCCTAGTGTGCGCAAGATAAATGATTTATCAATTTTTTGAAAAATAAAGTTGAATAAATAAAGTGGCTAAAAAAATATATTTTGCTCACGAAGCGGATGGTTTCGTTCACGATTTACATAAAACAAATAGAAAATTATGTACAATTTGGGAAGGAATTACATAAAAAAATGTTAAATGTTAATAGAAATGTGACGTTTTTTTATATTTAAGGCTGCAAAAATAAAATATATGCCTGTATGTAAAAATTGTTCTAGTATTGTCTGGCTTCAATTTAGGGTTAAGCTGGAGACGATTATATCATCTCCAGTACTAGAGCTCTTTGATAAATAAAGAAGACGGATCTACAGAAAACTGTCGTTTTACCGCCAAAGTATGAATGAAAGGTTCAGAAATAGATTCAAGCTTACATAAATGTTGGATACTGTAAATCAGTAAAATGAATAGAATATCTGTGCAAATATATTAACAAACGCGGTGACATGGTACTCGCCGAACAATAAAATTACAAACGTAGTTTATAAGCAAGTGTTGTAATTGTACATATATAGTGTTTTATACAATAGTTTATTGTAAGGTAATTTAAAGTTTCTTAGACACATGATGAAATAAGTAACTTAAGAATGAAATAAAATAAAAATGAAATATTAAATCATGCAGAATTGTAGTGAAATTTTATTTTTGTTTTGCTTTTTCTTTGTATGGTACACTTACAAAATTATTATTTTCTATTATGAACCAATATTTTCTATTATAACAGTGTCGTAAGTGAAACCATGGCAGGTAACCAGCAAGTTTATATACATTGTGACAAAAAAGTACTCGGGAATTGCAAATAACACGCAAAATATTTAATTATTCATCAATATTCATTTTGTCGCCTTCAAAGTAGTCCTCACCAGATGCACTACACTTACGCCAAAGACTTTTCCAGTCCTCGAAACACTCTTCATAAGCACTTTTTAGGATGGGATAGCCTTCAGCTCCTTAAGCGAGTTTTGTTTTACATTGTGACCAAAAAGCACCTGGAAATTGCAAATAAAACGCAAAATACTTAATTATTTATCAAAATCGATGGTATTGATTGCGTTTCTGGCTTTAAATTCGGTAAAATAAAAAAAATTACAAAATCACAAAAATCGCACTGAAGTGCAGCGACTTAAGCTGCTGCTGTAAACAAACTGGTTGACAGATCGCGCTTATATTTGGCATACTAATTCAAGAATTAATTTTAATTATCATTTACCCGGGGAATTCAAATTACATTTTCCGGGTACTTCATTGTCACAATGTATAATAACTGAGTTGAAAAAAAATAGTATTGTCTCAATAACATATATGTCTAAATATTGTTTTAACTGGAGTTCGGTTCATTTAACAGAACTATGTTAAATTGAAAGGAGGAAACAGGAGCAAATAGAATATTAATATTGTTGTCTACAATAAATTTACGTTAGGCTCTTGGACATCATGCACACTTTTGGGTTGATTTACCTCTGGCCGCTATTGGATATGATGAGCTTGAGCACTTATGCCTTGCTCAATTACATGCGAATATTCTATACATACATTGTGAAACCAAAATTTTTAAGATTTAAGTTAATGTTAAGAAAACCCAGTCATTCACTCACTCGCAGAGTGTTAGCTAGAATAGAACCCACATTGTATGGAATGCAAGGTTAATACGCTATCACTAAGCAATGAGTATGGGAAACATCACTCGGTATTCACACGCTCATATTCACTGCTTAACTTTCCCACCAACGCATTTCCATTTCTTGCTCTCCCCTACGGTTTGCATTTCTCTCAATTTTAGTCTTACGCGAGCATTTGCCCATATTGAATCTCTAAATAAACATTGATATTTTAAGTAAGTGTCTTACGCGAACTTTTAATCGGATCATATCTCCAAATAAATACAAATATTTTAAATACTGACGTAGGCCTCACCTTTATTCAAATTCTGGTTTATTTCAGTCACAATGAGGATAAAAGAAATTTAGAAGTAAATTTTCGAAGCGTCATTCAACAAAAATAAATAGTGTCACGGATAAGTTCCTTCTAAACCTCAGGACGTTCCTCTGCAATATGTTAAGTATACAATTTCTATTAAAACAGAATCACCCCGAGTCAAGTTCCTTTAGAAATTCATTCAATTATGAATATTATGAACTCCGGCGTAGACGGTCCCAAGCCCGTTTGAGAAAGTAGGAGAGAACCCTTTGTTTCCCCAACCCACAGCTACCATGATTCCTCATACTAAACCCCTCTGCTATCAAATCCAACTTACTCCTCCTTTTCAGGGACGTAAGACGCTGAAAGCGAGCCTTCACGACTGATAAAGGAATTGGAGTAATAACCATGCCGCCAATTGAGGTTGGGCGATGAGCTAACTCCTCGTCCTTGTAAAGCCCTACAATATTTCGAAAACTGCAGAAGGGCCTTGAAATGGATTGGACTCAGGGCAACGATCTCACAAACAGAAAAAGGATTGCAGCATTGAATCCTGAAATGTCAGATCACTCAATTACCCTGGCGCTATTAAGAATCTTTTAAAACAGGCCAGTTAATATAAATTTAAAATACTGGCAATCTAGAACACGAACTGGACTGAAAATTGCCTACTGGAAAATGAGAATTCGGGGGCTTTCATTGTGGAGAGGGAGCTCAAATCAAATGTTATTGTTTTTAAGGCAGTTAATGAACGATTGTGTGTGATCTGTATCAAAGCAAAATTCTTCAAAATCTGGCTGATCAATGTACACGCCCAAACCAAAGGAAAGGAGAAAGAAACGAAGTAAACGTTTTACAATCACCTGGAATGACTAGTCGACTCATTGTCCACAAACGACACAAAAATAATTCTGGGTGCTTTCAAAGCTGAGGTTGGCAATGAGCTATCTCATCGTAAAATAACTGGAGGATATAGCTTCCACGATGAAACAAAATACAACGGCAAGGGCCTGATTGACATTTCATGGAGCAGAAATCTAGTCATACATTTGACTTGCTCCCATCATCAACGCATTCATAGAATGGCCAGGGTATCACCAGATGGCAACACACAAAACCAGATCAACCATGTTCTGATCCAACAACATTGGGCCTCGAGCCTACTTGACGTCCGTACATACCGAGGAGCCAATTGTAGCTCAGATCATCACTTGATCAAATTAACCTATCGATGTCGTTTTTCAAAGGTGTATGCGGTGAAGACCAGTCCTCTACAAAAATTTGACATCAAAAGGCTCTAAATGGCGTCTGTGGCAAAAAGTTTTACGGAGACCTCCGACAAACAGCTGGTTTCAATCTTATCAGACGCATCGCTGAAAGCAAGCAACGAGCTCTGGATGGAAGAGAAAGCGGCAATTAAAACCGGGGTAGAACGGATGATCGGACATCAAGCCCAGTGCAAAAGAAATGATTGGTTGGATGATGAGTGCCACAATGCGTTAAATAAAAAGGATTACGTGAACAAGAAACACGCAGGAAGGAAACCCAGGACGAAGAGAGAACACTATGAAAATCTCAGAAGAGTAGCGAATAAGATAATTAGAATAAAGAAGGGAAAATACTATGACAACCAATTGAGAAGTATAGATGTAAGTTTAGCGAGCAACAACACAAGACAAGCAAACAAAGTAGTAAAAAGCCTAAAACGTGGTTATCAGCCCAAAATCACGCTCTGTCGTGATGACATCAGCAATATCATCGCTGATGAAACCAAGATTAAGGAAAGATGAGCATCAAATTTAAGAACCTTCTTAATTCTCCACACAGCTCCAGAACATCGGAGTCTACAGATGTTTTCGGAGCACTTCCATTGCCCCACCAACTCTGGATGAAGTTTGCTCTACCATGAAAGCCCAAAAGAATAATAAAGTGCCAGGTATCGACGAGATTCCAGTGGAGCTCATCAAATATGGTGGCAGCAGTATTCAGAAAGCTATCCATAAAATCACCCAGGATATTTGGCAACAAGAACATATGCCGAACTAGTGGAAACAATCAATTATATTCCCTATCTACGAAAGAGTCGACAAACAACAGTGCAAAAATTATAGAAGTATATCACTACTTCATACGGCGCATTTTCAAAGATCTTGAAAAATGAAATCGGATCATACGCCAGCAGTATTATTGGGGAGTATCAAGGTGGTTTTAGAGCAGGTTGATTGACGACAGACCAATTGTTTATTTTCAAGCAGGTACTTGAAGAATGCTGGCTCATAAAAGCAGCGAAGAAAGCTGCAAAGAAACTCCTTCAAAAAGTGCCCGGAAACAAAGTTCTCACAGGAGAAAAAGAAACTCCGATGAAGGCCTTAGCAGCAGGGGTTGCTCGATGCTACGTGGAGGTGCAGCGAAATATCAGGGGAAACATAATCCCCGAAGACACCAACACTGTAATTAAGGCAGTGCGACCAACACAGTTAGGCTACATACTGGTCGAATTCGGAGCAGAGGCCGACAATAGGGAAGCCGAAAAGGACACCGAACAATTCTGAATAAGGGCAAAGTAAAAATAGGGTGCATTGGCTGTAGGATATGGCGAAGAGCAGCGCCTCTTCAATGTTTCAAATGCCCTGGCTACGGTCACACTGCACAAGCATGCAAAGGATCCGGTAGGAGTACCCTATGTTACAAATGCGGTGAAATGGGACATAAAAGAAAAGAGGGTACAAAGGACGCACGTTGTTTTCTTAGCAAGGATTCTGATCCAAAATCTGATTTTGGACACGTCTTGGGAACAAAAAAAATCTGGATTTTCTAGGAAGCCCTAGCCAAGGCAAAATCAGAACTTCAATGACCCGCATCCTGCAGCTAAACCTACACCGCAGTTCAACCGCCCGAACCGCAGTTCAACCGCCCGAAATCTGCTTGAGCAGTTAACGAGATACATGAAAGACGACTTTTTGCTCCTGAGTGAGCAAGACAATGATAAAAGATCGGCATCATGGTATCCTGATGAAACTGGTACTGTCACCATCTGAGTTTGAAATAGTGATTTCGAGGCGGAGAGTTGTGGATAGGAGGATGATTTTGTGTGGGTTCTGTGCTCAAGGACCACCTTCTTTAGTGTGTACCTAACGCCGAACGAATCGATATCATCTTTCCAATCCAAGCTAAATGCTTTGGAGGGCGCTTTTTCGAACGCAGACGGAAAAGTGCTCGTTGGGGGATACTTCAATACTTAAGCAAAAAAATGGGGCCTGCCTAAAACAGATCCGCGGGGAAAATGAATCTTAGAAATGGCGGCCAGGACGGTGCTCGTCTTACTAAACACTGGAAAAACATCGACTTTTCGCCATATTGGCTGTGAAGAAACAATACCTGATGTAACATTTGCCTTGGTGCCCTTACTACGGAGGATACACAGCTGCAGAGTATCAGAGGACTACTCAGCCAGTGATCATCAGCGCATTCTGCTTGAGATCAGTGATGTTGTCTCCCAACATCCATGCCTTCGGCTTTCTATATCTGGATGGAATATCAGAAGGATGGACGTCAAGAGGTCCGTCGACGTGCTCGCAGCAGGTGCCCCACTGCAGGAAGATTCGCAGGGGACGGAAGAACTGGCAGCTCAAGACGTGATGAACTCAACTATGAATATCATTACGACTACTTGTAATGCTTCTATGCCCCGTCAAAAACCCCGGCACGGCAAGCCCCCAGTATACTGGCCGTCGACTAAAATCGCTGAAAAGCGAAGGAAATGTCACAAGCTTCGGCTTGAGGCTCAACGGGTTCGGAACAGTGACAAAGCATGCAACAGAGTGGCAGGATATACAGAAGTTGGCCAGGAAATGCCTTCGCAAATTGATTAACAACAGCAACTATTAACCTACAAAGCTTTACAAATTGACATAACAAGCATAATATAAAAAGTATATAAGCTCAGAAACTCCTTATAAGCAGAGCTTGAGAAAGGAGTTGAGTTAAGATCGTTTGTCTTATTACTTCTAAAATTACATGAACATATTCATTTTACTTATGCTATTTATTCACAAAAATTATTAAATCTAAATTAATTACTTAATAAAATTGAAAATTCTCAAAAATTCTTCACCAGCCAATCCTAAAAGCAATTTTTTTATGTAAAATTTAAAGGATTCTGATGAATTAGCACATCTTATGAAGTCCGGTAGCAAATTAAAACTTCTAGGGCCTATGTATTGTACATATTTTTGTGTTTGAGCTTTGTTACAGTAGGGGACATTCATCCTATTATTATTGTACCTTGTATTGTAATTATTATTAGCGAGTGGTGATCTCTGTGATTTAAATGTATAGGATGTTGCTGATTCAATGTACAATTTTTTTATGTCAAGAACACTAGCTAAGTTAAACAAGGAAGAGGAGGGAAATATCCTTGGTAATTTAAATATAGTTTTCAGTATTGCCTTTTGAGTTACACTCAAATTTTCTGTGTGAGTGCTGAATGTACCCCCCAAACTGCAATGCAATATTGGATAACGGATTGAACTAACGCATAATAGATTAACTTCATTTGGGATACTGTCAGAAAATCACGTAATGAGATGAAGAGATATAAACAACGTCTTAGCTTTATGTTAACATAATCAATATGTAAATTCCATTTAAGATTTTTATCAATAATTATTCCTAGATATCTAGTTTTATCAGCAAAGGTTATTTCAGTACACTCACAAGTTACATTATTTGTATGTACGTCTTGACAATCTTGTTGATGTAATTTGATGGATCTATATAATGGCTGTCCCACGGAAGTTAATGAAAAAGCGATGACATGAGTTTTAAGGGTCTTGAGACAAAGTTGATTTTTGTGCAACCATTCGTGGATCTGTATCATTGCAATTTCCGCATTATGTCTAGTTGTATACCACGATCTGGATGATACTATTAGCGTTGTGTCATCGGCAAAAGCTACAACTTTGGATGCACCACCCGAACGTATGTTGAAAAGATCATTTACATATATATCGTATAGAATTGGAGACAAAACAGTGCCTTATGGCAAACCAATCTTGCCTTTAGTTTTCCACTCGCCTAGTGTGCCATTCACCCTAACACGTTGTTGCCTTTGCGATAAATATGAAGGGAACAGTTTCAAAGCTTTACTATTTATTCCTATTTTCTTTAACTTTTGCAGAAGAATGCAATGGGAAACAGTATCAAATGCCTTTGAAACATCCATAAAAATTGCTAAGGGTTTATTTCCTATATCAAGTTCTGAATACAAAAAAATTGTGAGAGATAACACTGCGTCTTCTGTGTTCAAACCTTCCCGAAAGCCGTATTGATTGTTTGAAATGATGTTGTTTTCCGACAAGTACTTTGTGAGCCTGTTTTTGATACAGCGTTCAAAGACTTTAGCCATCACTGGCAAAACAGAAATTGGACAATAATTGCTGATGTCACACTTATCACCATTTTTATAAATCAGACTAACTATAGCCTTTTTAAAATCCAGCGAGAAAGTTGCTTCGTCAATGCATTTGTTGAAAAGTTTTGTGAGAGGTTTTGCGATTTCATTGTGCACAATTTTAACAAGTTGGGTAGACAGACCTATGCTCATGTCAGAAGGGTTTTGCACTCAACTTACAAAATGCAGTAACCAGCAACGAATGAAATCAAGAAACATGTCAAAGACGATTTTATTGGAGAAAAAGTGAAATTCGAGGATCAGACTATTATTAACAAAGTTGAACGAATTTTGACTTCTGAGGTATTTGGTATAGTCATACCCATAAATATCTCCTTTGATAATTTTTTCAGATTTTTTAGATCACGGGTGTCCATTCGTGAGGGAGGAAACACATTTTTCATGTACTTCCCCCCTGTGCCCCCACTGAAGCAAAAAGTGTCAGTTTAAGAACTGTTTTGAAAAGCTGATACTCATATCGGCTACCTTTCCTGGAAATTTTTTTCAGGGCCCACTCCTCTGTACTGTAATCATCGATTTTTTCGAATCCTAGAATGGTTACAAAGCCCTTTTGCTATGAGCTCTCTCTTGCCTCTTCGACTTGTTTCAATTGTATGTACTCATCTTTATGATACCTATCACTCCTGAAATTTTCATGCAAATTCTAGCAAAGCTGTAGTGTCTGAGTCGGTAAAAAGCGCATATGGCTCCATAGCCATATGTTTCCATAGTAATACAGGGCATATTGCTCCATAGTAATATAGGAAAATTCAAATCGCTATAACTTCGGTAAATACTATTCGATGTTTATGAAACTTTCAGAAAAGATCAATCTTATAAGTAGTCATCTCTTTGCACCTTTGTTTAAAGGTACCGTTTGGATTTTATTCAAGAAAACACAAAATCGATAAATCATACTATTACTAACAAAGTTGAGCGAATTTCGACTTCTCATGTATTTGTTGTTGTTGTACACATTAAGGCCTACATTCATGATTTTTTATAGATTTTTCGGATGGAAGGTGTCCAATCGCGAGGGGGGCGTACGCGAAAAGTTCGTACATTTCCCCTTCCCCTGCCCCTCTCGGTACTTACAAGGCATATTTAAGACTTGTTTTGAAAAGATCTCATTGAGACCTTCCCAATGACACCCTACTCGACTACCAATGGTGAAAATTTTTTTTTGAGGGGTCTCCTCCCTATATGGGGAGACCCCCCTTAAACGCCTTGGAAAAATTTTTCCACCCTTGAACTTTCAAGAGGTCACCACTTCTCACCTTTCGACAAAGTTTCATGGCTGTAGCCTCTATAGTTCCGGAGAAAAAGTGCTGTGACATACAGACGGACGGACGGACGGACAGACGGACAGACGGACACAGGTCGTGATTGCAATAGGGTTTTGTATTTTAGTACAAAACCCTAAAAATTTCAGAAGTCGTCTCATCCCAACCAGGAGATATACAAGTTTTCAAAGCTTTTATTATGAGCTGCATTTCATCTTCTTTGATCTTATGTAAATGGAAACTGTGCAACTCCTCAGAATCACAATTATCATAACATTTTTCTGTATTTAATTCCGAAACTGCTACTTTATTTCCAGCGTTGATAAAAGAATCGTTGAAGATGTTCGCTACAGTATATTAAGTTTGTGCGCTACAATTAGAGTTATTTGGTTCGTATCTTGAGTGGCTGAGTAATTCATCGAGTTCATTGTTTTTGTTTCTATTAGTATTATTACGAACTATTTCCCAAATCTTTTTGTTGCTATTACTAGCTGTTTCGATTTGTTGTTGGTAGTAATTTCGTTTTGCTTGTTTCTTTATATTGTTTAATCGATTTCGGTATTTTTTGTAAAAAAGGGCCAGTTGAGTGTTGAAAGGTTCCTTATTTAATCTATGTTTAATGTTGTCCCTATTCGTAATAGATTTGACTATGCTTTGGGCTATCCAAGGCTTGAGAGGCTTAAACTTTTTTGGGATATAGACTTTCGAAGATCATTCACGAATTTTCTCCCTTAGGAATGAAATAAAATTACCAGCAGATATATCTGCATTTTCGTGTTTACAAATAATTGAATCCCAGTCAACCTTCTGTAACTTTTCTTTAAGCAGATCATAATTGACTTTTGAAATGATTCTCCTGGTAGTATCTGCTTTGTGGTTATTCAAAGGATCAATGCTTATCTTTATTAATATTGTATAATGGTCTGTAATCGTGTTTTTTATTACTATCGGGATCATACTATGACTTTCTGATGTATTTTGCCTGACGAGAATATGATTGATGCATGATTTATGATTGTTCTCGATTCGGGTATATTTATTAATATAGGAAGAAAATCCCAAACCACCTGTAGCCGTCAAATATTAATTTGCTATTCTGGACTGATCTGAGATATTTATATTTATGTCACCAATAACAATATCCAGACTATTGTGTATTTTATTGCACAAGAGACTATGTAGTTTGCAAATAAATTCTTCGTCGTTTAGAGATGGTGATTTGTATATCGCATATACGAATGCCAATTTATTATTCTGTAATTTGACTTTGATTTTTAACCCCGTAAGTTCGTTAGTTGTAATTTCTTCACACACGGTTTTGAGAGTTTCTTTTGCAAAGACTATTACTCCATCATTTTTATTTCTGCAGTTCATGGTGTAGAACATGGAATATCCAGGAATTCGCAAAGAGGATGCTATTAAACTAAATTCATTAATATAGCTACTGCGATGTGTTTCTGATAGTGCTATTATATCAATATTGAAATCTAGTTCCCTCAATAGAATAACCAATTCATCAAAATTTCTTTTTATACTCCTAATATTTAGGTGAAGGATTTTTAGATTTCTATTTAAAGGGTGTTGATTTAATAGATCTTTACAGAAATGTGTGGTTTCAACTTCAAATGTTTGATTTTCTTGTAGATTCAGCAATTCAGTAGGATTTGATAAGTTAAACATAGTATTTAAAAGATAAATAAATATAATAATAATAGTAATACATGATTATCCAAACAAATTTGTAATTATTATCTTTAGCAAAGCTTTTTGTTAGATATAAGAGTCTTTTATAATATGGACTTAAATTTATATTTATGTAGAACTTACTGGATGGATATTTGTGCAGATCAGTTGTTCCCGCTTGACCCTAGCTTTGGCTATCCACAGATCTCTCGCCTCTTCTGTAGTGAAGCGGACAATAATTGATTGGGGTGCATTGTTTTGCAGGCGCTTATTCATTTTTCGTTTGGACACTATAGGTTGATTACTATCACCATTGATTTGCAATAGTTGTCCAATTTTCGACACGACAGCATTAGCATCTTCACTTACACTGTTTGGAATTCCATTGATTTCCAATTCGGTCGCAAGATTAGCTTGTTGCAATTGATTGACTTGCCGCGATAAACTTTTCACTTGGTGCCCTACGGAAACCTGAAATACATAATGTGGAAAAGATGGACGAGATAGTGCGGGCACTATTCCCCGCACATCACGTCCATGTTGATGCTGTCCATGGTGAAACAGCAGTCGAGTTTCCACTCTTCACACAGCTGGAACTAGAAGAGGCAGTCATTCCACTGAAAGCAAGGAAGGCTCCAGGTCCAGATGGTGTTCCAGCTGAGGTGTTGCGGCTTGTCTATGACCATTGTTCTGACCTGCTGCTCAGCACATTCACCTCTTGCCTACAGGACGGGGTTTTCCCGATACGATGAAAGGTGGCGAGACTCGTGCTGATCAGCAAGGGGAAGGGAAATCCCGAATCGCCGTCTGCATACCACCAGTTATGCATGCTAGACATGGCTGGGAAAGTGCTAGAGAAACTCATCTAGGGAGGCCTCAGTGACGCGATTCATGCTGTTTGGGACCTATCCCCTCGGCAGTACGGCTTTAGAGCAGGATGTTCTACCATTGATGCGATTGCAGAGGTTGTGAGCGCGGTCTAAAAGGCAGAGACATATAACCGCACCAAGTGACGGATCATCCTGTTGGTGATCCTTGACATTAGGAATGCCTTCAACTCCGCTAGATGGGTGGATATTCTGGATACGCTGGAAAACCCTCTTCAAATTCGAGAATATCTAATGCGGCTTTTGAGGGACTACCTGAAGGACCGAAGCCTGATTTACAATATGAGAAAGGGCCAACGAAGGATGGAAGTTACACCTAATGTTGCCCAGGGATCTTAGCTTGGTCCAGACCTGTAAAACGTGTCTTACGACGGGCTACTGAGACTGAAAATGCCAGATGAGTTTTGCTCGATCGGCTATGTGGATTGAACAAGCGCAACTTAGGCTAGGTAGGCTATTGTGGCGAGTAAGAGACTGGATAAATGCTCAAGGTCTCAGTTGAGCACTAGAGAAAACCGAAGTGGTCATCTTGACAAAAAAGAGAATGCCTAGAGTAAGGATGGTCAGTATTGGAGACATACGAATCGAATCAAAGCCAGCGGTGAAGTACCTGGGGCTACTGATCGACTCGAAGATGAGCTTCTTTGAGCAAACCAGAACAACGGCTGAGATGGCTACTTCGGGAGTATTGGCTCTGAGTCGACTTATGGCCAACGTAAGGGGACCCAGCCCATCAAGAAGACGCCTCTTGATGAGTGCTGCAGGGTCAATGCTACTGTACGTAGCAGAAACATGGGGGGACGCTCCCAGTAAGGAGGTCTACCGAAAACGCTTGGTACAGGTACAGAGAAGAGGAACTCTGAGGATTGCATCTTCGTATTCGACAGTCTCTGATTCAGTGGTGAGAGTTATTGCAGGCATGATACCTATTGCCTTCCTTGTTAGAGAACACCACGCTATTTACCTGCGTCAAAACGAGGATGTGAGGGAGATGGTTGTCCACGATTAGAAACAGCACTCGCTCAATGATTGGCAGCAGTCTTGGATGAATTTCACGAAGGGGGGATGGCCTGCGTGCCTCATCCCAGATGTTAGACAGTGAATAAATCAAAGGCATGGTGAGACTGACTTCTATCTGATGCAGCTTTTGAGCGGTCATGGGTGCTTCAAGTCTTTCCTGCACAAGATTGCTAAGTCACGGTCCCTCGATTGTTGATTTTGCCCAGGTGAGGAGGACAATAACTGCCACAAATTTTTTGCATGCACAAAATGGGACAAACTGCGAAGAGATCTCTAAAAGGAGACGGGAGAGCTCACTTCAGATAATATAGTCGTTGTGATGCTTGAATCGGTTGACAAATGGAACCAGGTGGCACATTATGTTCGGGTAGTCCTAAGAGATAAAAGAAACGCAAAGCAGCCGGAACGTTGGGGTTGGGGGATCACTTGTCTGGCAATTCCTCTTACCCTCCCCGCTCCCGCTAGAAGAGGGATCCCCCAGCTTGAAGGCACCTCACGCCGTAAAAACATGAGACAAGGGCCGAAGTAATGTGTCAAACGACCCCAGGGTGGGTTTTCAGGAGAGCCGTTTAGTGGGTAGCGAACCTTCTTGCGCCCACATTCTGTGCGTAAATGGCCTTCACCTTCCAACCACAAAAATGAAAGCCGTCTGTCCCATCTTATACATGCAACGAATATGTGGTAGGAATTGTCTTCCTCTGTTGCGCAAAACATACAGTCGGCGGACGGCGACTTATCAATCTCATGCAAGTAAGACTTAAGAGCTTGGTCAGGTAGAATCACATTCACCGTGTGTTCCATTGAGTCCCGATATCAGATCAGATATGAGGCACGCAATCCATCTTTCCTTCGTGCTGGTCACCCGGAACTGCTGCCAATCATTGAGTGAGCGTTGTCTCTAGTCATGGCCAATTGTCTCTCTTATATCTCTGGCTCGATGCAGGTAAATAGTACAGCGCTCTCTAGCAAGGAGAGCCATAGGTATCACACCTGTAATTACTGGAAACTATATTAGAAAGCAAACGAATTCATCAAAACCATCTAATTCCAGACATAATAGAAAGCTTCCACCCATTCTGAGTTCAGATTCTGAAACAAATATTGACCAACCGTTAACTCATATGACATTGAATAAATATCTTCACAGTAGGGTAATTTTACTGACCTTAAAAAAAGAAACGAGATGAAATACCTGATCCTCTGGCTTATCTCAAACTTATGAAGCCTATGTCACCATTTGAAGAGCTGGTGCGCCGACTCCAAACTTTCCTGTCGTAAATAAAAAGCCTCCAAGAAAAGCGATTAATTGCAAAAATCAGAAGATTACCAAGGATATTTTTAAGAATAAAACGAAAGGTGATAAGAAATCTGTGGGACTAATTAAAAAATCTAGGGAAAAGATCATGAATGATAAAGGTACGAGTAAATGCACGGGTAAGAAAACTAAAGAATCAATTCAATCTTCTTGGTACTGCCACGCTTGCGAAGAATAGCATTTTGCGAATAGAAGGTAATGCTCTCGATGCATGAAATCGTACCACGAAGAATGCGTTCAATTGACAAATGATGGTAAAGAAGTATTTTATTTCCATGACTGTACTTAATACATTGTTATAGTATTTGCCTCAAATTCATAGAAAGATTCAAAGGTTTAATCCACTTTAGTTTCAAAGTATCGTTTATGATATTGTCAAAGTTAGAAAACTTTGGTTTTTGTTGAAGAGAAATCGATCATGTTATTTGTTAAAATAAGCATTGTATGATTTGTTTTAAGTTGAACAATTAATTTATAAATGTTTTCATGTCATTTTTATTATAATAAACTGCAAAAACTTCAAGTTCGGCTTAGGGCCCTATTATAGTCATGTTGATCTAATATGACACAGCGGAACATTTTTTTTACAACATAAATATTTTAAAACCCTTTTTTTTAGTGCCTTATCTTTGAATTTTAAGAAAGTACACAATAAAAGATTTTATGAAATTATGACACTTTCTTTTTAATACCATAAAATATACTATTTATTGCATATCTAAGCTATATATACCTAATATGCCTCATGTACCTTATAATAAACTTTGTGTTGTCGTTTGAAAAATAAAAACAGGTAAACTATTGTTTCCAGAGTCCACACCGTTGACATGACAGGTGGTTTATTTCCTTGATAAATATTGGTGTGGTTAAAACAATAGTTGTAGAGGTTTGGCAAACAACACTAAAGTTAGTAATGTCAATAATATTAAGCGCTCTTATCACAAAAGACATAGTGCGTTGGAATTAATATTACTTTTTTCAATCTCATCAACAACACACTGTAACAATCATCAACAGATAGGGTTTGTTGAATTAACAGAACTCAAACAAAATTCAATCTGACAATTGTAAATTTGAATTTAATAATTATAACTTTTGATTTTACGTTGATTTTTCCTCAATCGGCACAGAGGCAACAAAATGATGACTCACTAGGATTTAAGTTTAGCATTTTAAATGTTTCTCAATGAATTTATTGTAAAGCTATAACTAACTCAGCCCAAAACAACGCACTGTCGTGATGACATCGGCAATATCATCGCTGATGAAACCAAGATTAAGGAAAGATTGGCATCATATTTCAAGAATCTCCTTAATCCTCCGCACAGCTCCACATCTTCGGAGCCCATAGATGTCAGCGGA
The DNA here is from genome assembly GCA_963969285.1 of Odontomyia ornata. Taxonomy (NCBI): domain Eukaryota; kingdom Metazoa; phylum Arthropoda; class Insecta; order Diptera; family Stratiomyidae; genus Odontomyia; species Odontomyia ornata. Next base: position 132,463,382 of record OZ017739.1, read on the forward strand.
GACCTTCCATTGGCTCCACCAACTCTGGATGAAGTGTGTTCCATCATCAAAGCCCAAAAGAATAATAAATCGTCGGACATCAATGAGAGTCCAGTGGAGCTCATCAAATATGGTGGCAGCAATGTTCATAAAGCTATTCACAAAGTCATCCAGCACATTTGGCAATAAAAACATATGCCAAACGAGTGGGGGTCATCAATTTTATTCCCTATCTACAAAAAAGGTAACAAGCTACTGTGCAAAAATTATAGAGGCTTATCACTGCTTTGTACGGCGTACAAAACACTTTCAAAGATCTTAGAAAATAAAATTGGATCATATGCCAATAGTATTATGGGGAGATCTAGGTGGTTTTAGAACAGATAGATCGACAAAAGACCCATTGTTCACTCTCAAGCAGTTACTTGAAAAATGCTGGGAGTTTAACATAGACGAACACCAAATTTTCGTTGACTTTAAGCAAGCATACCACAGTATTGATCGCAACGTACTGTACCAAATAATGCTTTGCTTTGGCATCCCAGCCAAATTAGTTCGCCTTACCAAAATGATAATGACGTCGACGATCTCCCAAGTCCGCACCAATAACCAACTCACCGATGCCTTCGACACAAATATCGGACCAAAACAGGGGGATGGGCTGGCCCCATTGTTATTTAATTTAGCTCTAGACTACGTCATAAGGAAGCTACCTGTCGATACACGAGGTACATTACTATACAAGTCGAGCCAAGTAGTAGCCTATGCGGATGACATCAAGATTTTGTCAACCGCCAAAGAACTCTTCCTGGAACTCGACAGCAAAGCAAAACTTCATTGATTTGTAGACCTGTGTTATGCTTTGGGTGTGAACCCTAACCCAAGCATGCGCAAATATATTGAACACCTTTGAGCGACGGGTAATGAGGCGAATAATCGAAGCGAAGCTGGATGGGGACTAATGGTGAATTCGATACAACCATGAGCTGTGTGACATTTTTGACGAGCCGGAGGACTACGGAAGCTGGGATGGGCTGGACACATGAATCGTATGGACGAACAACGGATACACAAAAAGGTATTCGGTGGGAGAAATGAAGGCCGGCCACCAGTGGAAAAACCGAGGAAATGCTGGTCTGAGTCGGTCGGCGAAGACAGTTCATCGCTGCTCGGATTTCGAAATTGGAGGACGCGGTCAATGGACCGAGTCAGTTCGAGGCGCTATTTGCAGGAAGCGAAGGCCCGAGAGTGGCTGTAGTGCTATGAAGAAGAAGAAGATAACTAACTTATATATTTATTTATTTATTTATTCCATCTTACAGACTAAATAATCCAATAACAAAATGGAACACAAAGAATAATTACAGCAATATTTAAATGAAAAAGAATAATAGAATGTGGATAATTAAAAGTTAAACTAGTAGTAAGTCTCTTAGTTTTTTCTTAAATGCTATGTAAGAAGCGGGGAAAGGACCAAGCTCGAGATTATTATGATTTCGTACGATTCTTAAGATTGGTGAATGGAAATATAAATCAGTTCTAGCATATGTGATAGCGAAATAAGAATTCATCTGAGATGAACGAGATGTTTGTCGGAAACGCAGCTCAGAAAAAATATTTAACGGGACTTGTGGGAGCAGAGTTTATACAGAAACATTGGTCTAAATAAGTTCGTCGGGATGTTAGAGATGGAAGAGATAGGAAAGATAAACGACTTTCATAGGGGTGATACGGCAAATTAAACTTAAGGAAAAGAAAACACGTGAACTTTCTTTGGACAGATTCTAAAGAAGACACGAGATAGGAATATCGGGGAGACCAGATAACAGAACAGTATTCAAGCAAAGGGCGAGCAAAACAAACAAATAGGCGGACAGAAGAAGAGATGCTATTGAATTTATGTACATGTCGAAGGACATTTAACATATGTGCATCAACAATTAAAATATGTGCATCAAATTTGAGTTTTGGATCAAAAGTTACTCCAAGGAGTTTATGACTGAACACTTCAGAGAGCAAAGCATCATTTAATATATAATTAAAATGAATAGTAGAGTCCTTGAGAGAAAAAGTCATTTTATGATATTTAGTAGTGTTAAGACATAAATAGTTTGAAGCACACCATTTATTTAGAGCATTCAGATCAGTTTGGAGGAGCTGACAATCTGAATGGGATTTGAATGCTCGAAATACTTTGAAGTCATCAGCATATAAGAAGCAAGAGGAAAATTATAAAGGGAAGATCATTTGTGAACAACAGAAAGACAGGAGGCCCAAGAATTGAACCTTCTGGAACGCCATATGAAGGACAAAAATGACTAGACCTAGTACCAGAGAGACTTACTTGACAGGGATGACACGATAGATAAGATGACATCCATGATATTTAAGAAGAGTATCCGAGATGCCAAGAGCTTCAAGCTTACGACAAAGAAGTAAATGATTCACAGTGTGAAGATCACATCAACTTGATGTTGGTTATCCAAAGCTCTTGCAATACTGTTTATGACCTCCATTAAAGTAGAGGTAGTGGAGTATCCTTTGAGAAAGCCATGCTGCTCTGGAGCAATAATAGGAGCTAATTAGTCGATTAAGAACCAACCCTTCAAGTAACCTTGTAAAGCATGAAAGTAAGGAAATAGGGCGATAATTTGAAACTGACGAGGATCAACACTTTTAAAAATATGCACAATATTAGCTGTTTTTCAAGGGTTAGGGAAAGTACCAGTACTCAAAGTTAGATTAAAGAGGAGAGACAAAGGAAAATAAGCGATGAGGCTAACGACTTTACAAACATGTTTGGCAAACCATCCGGCCCAGGGCTGATTTTAGGATCAAGAGCATTTATCAAAGCTTCGACTTCAAAGGCATCTGTACAAATAAAGGAAATTAGGAAGGGAAGATGATTATGTAAGACAACAGGATGCACAACTGCAGCGGGAGAAGAAAAAGTTGAAGAGGAAAGTTGGGCAAATGAGTCAGTAACTACTTGAGGAGAAGAAACCTCTGCACCATTCCAACGGACCTTATTAGGAATGGAAGAAGAGGATTTCAGCGACCTTATATAAGACCAAAAAGGCTTTGTATTATTAGCCAAAAGAGAGCTATCCAGACTACTGAAATAAGTCTTCAGAGCATATCTGATCTCTTTTTTGGCAAGAGTACGCAGCCTGCTAAAATTACATCTTGCTTCAATAGTGCCGAGTGTTTTAAAGACACTATGTGCCTTATCTTTTGCTCGTAGGGCACTAAGCACTCGCTTTGTAAACCAAGGCATTTGATTTGCTTTAAGGGATGTCTGAAGAGGTGTTTAACAGCGAATAAGATTATAAACATATATGTAAAATGTATCCAAAGCAGCCTCACCATTTAGGTCTCTAAAGAAATCTAGCCAGTTGACTGAAAGTAATTCTGTATTAATAGCTTCATAATAAGCTTTAAAAAAGTTAAGTTTTGGAGTAGGATGAGGTTTGTTAAATTTAATTTCATCAACTACAAAATCTATGGATAAAGGAGGATGGTGCCGATTGGGAGGAACATGCGGATGTACGGCTTGAGGTACAGATAAGTAGCTAACTGGAATATTTGGTAGAATCCCCGCAAACTAATATTTTGGCCTGAGGGTGTCGCAAAACTAGATAAGAGGATATATCATCAAAAAATGTCTCATAAACAGTCAACGGTGAATTACAGGAATATAAATAGACAAAATCAAGAGCATTGTATTATGAGGGAGAGAAATTTTGATAATAACACATCCTAAAATAGGAGGAAAATAGAAATCAGAACAAGGACAACTAGGTAGAGCTTCTCTAACTGCAACCAAAACTGTACACACCATCAGCCTTATTAGTAGCAATCAGGTCACGGTCACATCTATATACAATATATTAGAATCATTACTGACTTGATAAGAGATAAAGAATCCCTCAAGCTTGGTCCTCAACCCTCGTACATTTTGGTAAAAAATAGAGAAACACATTTTATTAGGAGAAGAGAAGTTACATTGAACAGTATTAAGGTTTGAAAGAGATTCATTGAGGTTTAAAGAGGATACAGTGGAAAAAACATTATGATTATCAGAATATTCATCAAGATTACTTGTGGCTAGAGCTTTGGGATTTCGTTTATTGCCCAACGAAAATTTCTTCGTCTAGATTAAAACGACTTAACAATTACACCAGCAGGCCAGTAATTTGAATTCAGGACAATATCAGTATTTGTAGAAATCACCAATTTAAATGAGGTAACTACTTTGTATAAACTTCATATAAGGCTTAACAGCCTCTAGGCTAATTTTTCTTAGCACTAGAGCCCTTTTCAGCCTTCACGTAGAGGCAATTAAAGTATCTCATTATCTTGACCGACACTCGAGAAGATGATATGGTCAGTACCACCCTTTAGCCATATGCCCGTCCACCCATCTGTGATGCGTTCTGATTTTAAGCCAGTACGTATCATAATTAAACGGGCTTATACATAGTCGGCCCGAAGAATCACTCGAAACCGATCTCGTTGTCACCAACGAGACTCAAACCAGGGACCTTAAGCTTTCGCGGCGGGTACTCTAACCATCACACCACGAGGATTACTTCAAAACACCCTTGATAGATGTGAATTCTTGCCAACTAAACTTGCCACTGATGAATACACATTGCTATTGCAAAAATATGTACATGCATTTCTGCAATCTTCTAAATTTCCTGTGAAAGAATGGACAGAGTTGATTGGATTAAGTATTAAGGAAGATGTGCTCCCACTAAGCATAGCATTGTGTTTATTTCAAAACTAAATGTTAATCAGTATAACTCACCAATAATATCCAAAGCTTCGTCATAGCTGTATTCCTTTTCGCATGAATTCGTTGTTTCACTTTTGTTTCCACTTCTAACTCCTGGACCTTCAATTACATAAACTATACTACTTTTAGGTGTCATTTTGCAATAAAAATTAAAGCACTAAATTTTTTAGCACACGAAATAGTCTTAGATCATCATCAATTGACAAATCCTCTAACCGATCGAAATATTCTTTAAAAAACGTTCTAATATTAAATACAATTACTCTTTAACGCAAGTGAATTAAGAATGTCGCAGCCGAAATTCCACTTAATAAAATTTTGGATGAACCACTCTTATTTATATTAATATTCTATTCATTGCATTTAAACGTTTTAATTTTATCTATTGTTTAAATATTGTCTCCAAAGTTGACAACATTAGATAAAAACTTTGAAGATTTGCACATAGGCGTATTTCTCGCTGGAAAGCTTAATATTAACTAAATATGCATACGAGAACTTATATGCATAACTTCATGAAACTGTTTAATCACTCGTAACCTATTTTAAGTTTAGAATAACAGGAAAGCAAATTTTTCATGAAATATACAAACACAATTATTGAAACTATTACTTGCACTTATGTGGACTCCATGTAATATTTAAAACATATCTATTTGATTACTAGTACTTAATGTAATTAATTAGCTGTTAACTTGATAGATGCGATGAGCTTTTCTTATCGATAATGCAAATCTTCATCGAATTATAATCAAAATACAACAAAATCTATCAACTAAAAAGAGTAATTAATTTCAGAGCATTACGAATCAGTAATAGTAAATAAACAAATTTACTAATCATGTACGTTATATTTTATCTCATATGCTTAATGAATCTTTTATTGCGATAAATGCTCCGACCCTTCTTTTCTACAACCATATTTGCTCTTATTGTTTATTTAAAGATAAGAATAAATTCATAAAACAGAAAACATAATGCAATGAAATAAGTTTAAACAATTTAAGAAATTAGAATCCATAATGTAGAAAGTATAGTACATGGTTTTGTGTCTGCAAATCTTCAAAAGATTGCAAAGATAATTTTGTAATTAACAAGGTGCTTAATATAAAGTGAATAAGCATAATGCATATTTAATTTGATATACAAGTATAAAGGATGGTCCAACCAAAACGCACGATGTTAATAGTTAATAAAACAAAAAGTTTTCAGAGAATTATGTTTATTTTTATTATAATAGAAGGATCTATGGCAATTATGTGTGAAACAAAATATCGCCGAAATGCTCGCCATGGCTACGGTGGCATGCTTCTATCCGATGATCCATATTTTCAATGACTCTGAGACATAATTGAGGTTCAATGTTGTTAATGTGCTGAATTTTCTCCCTCCTTAGCTTTTGAATTGTTCTTGGCTGATTGAAGTACACTTTTTCTTTTAAATATCCCCAGAGAAAGAAGTCCAACGGTGTCAAATCACATGATCGTGGCGACCAATTAACATCGCCACAACGTGAGATAACACGGCCGTTGAATTTCTCGCGCAAACGAACCATTGTTTCGTTGGCTGTGTGGCAAGTGGCACCATCCTGTTGGGACCATATATCGTCTAGGTCCATAACCTTAATTTCTGGCCACAAGAAGTCCTTTATCATCTCGCAATATAGAGAACCATTCGCGATAACTGCTTGGCCGCCCTCATTTTGGAAGAAGTACAGCCCGATGACGCCACCAGCTCATAAACCGCATCAAACAGCCACTCTTTATGGATGCATCGGCTTTTCAACAATCACTCGTGAATTCTCATTTGCCCATGTGCGGCAATTCTGCTTGTCAACGAATCCACTGAGGTGAAAGCGTGCCTCCTCGCTGAAGATGATTTTCTTTGTAAAGTCACCATTCCCTTCTGTCTGTTCAACCAAACATTCGGCGTATTGCCGGCACTTGAAATGGCCGACAGGCTTCAGTTCTTGTGTCAATTGAACCTTGTTAGCGTGTAAATTCAAATCTTTATTCAAAATTCGCATCAGTGAAGTTCGTGAGATGTTCAAATGTTGGGCACAACGACGAGTCGAGCTTGACTTCTGCCACACTTTCGCCAACAACAGCAATGTTTTCCGCAGAACGAACTGGGTGAGCTTCCACAGCTGATTTCACATTTCTTACAAACCTGGTTTGCTGAAATTTGTGCATTTGGTCAATTGTGCTGAAAAAAAAAATCATGAAGTGTACGAAATGCATTTTGATTTGAATGCCCATTTTGGAAAAGGCTTCAACAACCTTAATGCACTGCTCAATTGTGTACCTCTCCATGGTCGAATTTGTCTGACACTGTAACAAAGAAATGTCAAATTAAGTTGGGCGAAAAACTTGACGTTAAGGTGTGACTCACAATTAACATCGTGCATTATGGTTGGACCACCATTTATATGTGTATGGAAATGCGCTGGCACCATACATAATAAGCCAGTCATTCATTCAATCTGCCTGTTGTCATAGGAGTTTTATGAATGGAAAATTTTATTTGCAGCAGGATGATAAATGCAAGTATAGTGCCCTGTTCTTTTGCACTTTCGTACACATTCAGCTTTCGCTGAGTCAAATACATCTACGGCCTTATTGGAGCCACTTGTCAGGGTCCAGATTTTGCGTTCATACAGAGGCACATATTTTATTTACATTATGGGAAGTACAGAAAGTAAGTTTTATTTCTCCGTCATTAGATCTGATGCCTCTCCCCTTAAGTCCCCTTATACATGATAAACCATTCAGGTTGTAGTCTTTTGAGGCTAACTTTTTCAGGTTTTTTCTTGTCTTTTCAGCGAGTTGGCGTACTTGTTTTCATTTTTAACGTGTAATAAGTTTGTCAATATCACGTTGCTTGTATCCGTTATTACCAGCTATTCTGTAAATGTGGCGGAATGCCGGAGGTGTGGAGTTAATGCGATTTAGCCCCTTAACTCCCTCATATATGTGAGTACTTCAGTATGCATCTACTTTCCTGAACCAGTTTCAGTCATTATATGATTTTCAGGAATAAATTTTCACAGAGTTATTTGGCGGATAATTGGGAACCGTAGTTCACCCCTGTTCCATACAGTTTGAAGGAATGCCAGGGTACTTTTAGTATGGTTGTCAATTGTGTCAAAGAGTTTCAGTGCCTTATCACGTAGGGGAAGTGGTTACACTTTGTACGCTTTTTAGATTTTATTTTTTTAATTGACGAACTTATCTAGTTTACATACATAAATGTAACAAATATATTGTAGTTTGTTATAAAAAATTCCGAAACTATAATGGCGAAAGGTTAAAGAGTTATAGTAATTTTTCAACGATAAGATATTTGTACGAACGTACCCCGTACGTGGGGTACGTTCGTACGTACTTTCATACGCCATCGAGTAGATTCATACAGGGTAATTAAAAAGCCTACTAAAGTCGTTGGTTTTTCATTAATTATTAAAAAAATATTTAGTTACCAAAGAACTTACTCAATAATATTTTACTTGACAGATTCGATAAATTTTTCTTTAGAAATATAACAAAAAATTAAATCGTTCATCCTTAGGTTACTTTTTGGTAATTCTAAGCTTTACAATCAGTCTAAATGATATCTTTACAATCATATTCTGTGAGATTGTTGTCCGGTCTTTGACAACCTAAACTTAAAGTAGATAATCATACATTGGGTTGTTACTTTGAAAGTTATTGCACATTATAATTATTTAAATTAACTGCAAAAGAAAAAAGCCCAGCCTTTCTAGCTGTACAGCCCGCTCGTGGTTGTGCATCAGGGAGCATCATGGCGACATCGGTGATATACAGAGTGTGTATGGCTTCTATATCAGAAAAAAAGAATGACCATGATGTTTTTTTTTTCAAACTTTACCAAAACAAAAACATTATCTTTGATATTCTCTGGTGTCACATTTAAATTATATTCGATACTACGATTATCAGTTTCTTCCTCCGTTTCGGAATCGATTGGAGATGTTGAAAGTCCCGAAAGCTAAATTGCGATCCTTCAGATTCCTCTGAATCTTCATCACTTTCTATCTGCTTAGCATTCTTTTTCTTTTGTCTTGAATTGAGTTCGTTCAAACTAAGTTTCATTGCTTTAGCTAAGGCTTTCCTTTCCTGTTCTATTTTTTTCAATCCTTTCTGTCTATATCTCTCTTCTAGTTCCGTTTTTTCAGGTGTATCTATACAAATACGGTATTTACCCAGTTTTCTTCCTTTATTGGTTTTTATGTTTCTAACTGCTGTGGGATAAGCACTTATGACTTCTAGTGTCATAGGAAGATAAGCGCTTGGTTCAGATTGTGTCTTAGCTGCAGAGGTGGAAGCTTTGTCAGTTTCGGTAAAAAGTCTTGAGGATTTTGAAGCAAAGAAAGCGACTGCTCACGATTATCTGCCTCATTCATATCAGTCGATGGCACGCTGGTGGAGGGTTGTGATTCTAGAGCGACAGTGCTTCTTTTCGGATTAGGCGTCACATTTACCGAATAATTTGAAGCATACGCGTCAATGGGAGCGAAATCTTTATCAATGAAAGCCATTTTATTGAACGGCCAGATACCTGGCTTTTCAAATCCACTTGTAATATTTTTTACCGTAAAAGATTCGAACTATGCAAGTTTTACCAGTTTAGGTATATTATAAATATTGATTGTTTTGCCAGGATTCGACATATGCCAATTATTGAACAAGATTTTCAACTTTGCCTTGAATGGGCCAAACACTGCAACGTCTAAAAGTTGCAATCGATGACTGGTGTGCGGGGGAAAAGACACAAAAATGATGCCATTATCTCGAGCATATATGATAGCCTGTAAACTGATATGGCTTTCATGATTATCACATAATAGCAAGATATGCTTCTGAATGTGCTTTACTACTGAAACAAATATGTCAGCATTTATCCACCCACTTCTATTTGCAGCTCCGAGGATTCCTTTAGGCGAACCTTCAAGAAAATGGTCCCTGTAGTGTACACGTGGAAATGCAAATAGCGGAGGAATAGTATTTCCGCTTGCAGAAATAATTGCACCAATTCACCTCTTTCCGCTGATTTGTCCCACTTCTTTGTTTGGAAGGCAAAATTTTAGGAGTTTCTAAAACTGTAGGCACACCGGACTCGTCAAAGTTAAATATCCTGTCGGCAGCAAAATTATGTTGTTGCAACACAGCAGCCAAATTATTATAGAACTCCTTGACTGCAGTCTTATTGAAGGTGAACGATCTAGCTGCGCTCGTCTTTTTCGGTTTTCGCAGGCTGAGGTTGGTATTTCTTTCTCTATACTTACGCATCCGCTCTAAGCCGGCCATTTAGTTTTCATTCCATTTAGTGTGATATTTTAAATTTGACGCTTTCGTATATTCGTAGGCAAGTTTGCGAATTTGTACTGTTGTTAGCCCATAATGCATTTTGCAGCAATTAATAATGTAGACATATAAGCGTGTCTCTTCTTCCAAGGAGAAGACCTGTAGATTCGTGAACTTAGAATGAAATGTTCGTCAGGGCCACCGGTGTTAGAGCCATCTTTGAATTTCTGGACTCTGCTTTCCAATATCGATGTCTTGATGTTATATTTCAACGCGGTTTTCCTTTACGACAACCGTCCTTGAATTACATCATCGATTGCGAATTTCATGAACTCTTCATCCACCTCTTGAGTACGCATACCCTTTTTTTAGGGTTTTGTACTGAAATACAAAACCCTATTGCAATCACGACCTGTGTCCGTCTGCCCGTCCGTCCGTCCGTCTGTATTTCACAGCACTTTTTCTCTGAAACTATAGAGGCTACAGCCATGAAACTTGTGAAAAGGTCAGAAGTGGCGACTCCTTGAAAGTTTCGAGGTGGAAAAACTTTTCAAAGGGGTTAAAGGGGAGGTGACCCTTCAAAAAAATTTTTCCATGGTTGGTAATCGAGTAGGGTGTCATTGGAACGGTCTTAATGAGATCATTTTAAAACAAGTTTTACAGTACCATGGGGGCAGGTGAAGGGGGAATTTACGAAACGAAAGCGTGTTTGTGTGCCACGTAGTTTTTCTGTTATACTAACTGTACGCATGGACTCCGCGTACAAATGGTGACCACTTTCCCCTACGTATTTTTCAACCGTCTCAAGTCTTACGTCCATGTGTATGTCGATGTTTCTAATGTACCATGGAATTCTTAAGATCTTCCTAATAATTCTATTTTGGATGGACTGGAGTGCTTTTTTGTTAGTCTTTCCTGTTTGGTAGAAAGCAGAACTACCTTATAGTAGCGTCGATTGTATAATTTGTTTGTATATGAGCAATCTATTTTTAAGGCTAAGTCTTTTGGATTTAATGAGTGGGAATAGAGAGGAGAGAAGTCGAATGCAGTGTCCTCGTTTATTTTGTATGTGCTGTTTCCATGTGAGGCTTCTGTCAAATGTAAGTCCAAGGTATTTAGCCATTGGTGTCCAGCCTATTCATTATCAACGATAAGTGTCTGTGGAGTTTTTAGTCTTTTCCGTGAGATGAGTAGGGCCTGTGTTTTGTCAGAATTAATCTTAATATTCCTTTTTTCCATTTTTATTATTCCAATAAAATATTTATAGATCATCAGCGTAGAGTGATAGTTTTACTTTTGGAGGAAGAGATCTAAAGCCTGCAGCAAGTATATTGTATAGGACCGGTGAGATGGGCGAGCCCTGAAGAACTCCAGTATCAATTGGTCTCAGGCTTGAGAGTTGTTTGTCAATTCTGACATGGAATATTCTGCCTTCCAAGAAGGAGCCAATAATTTGAGTGAGTGGCATATTGAATTGATGCATTTTGAAGATAAGTCCTGGATGCCAGACTTTACCAAAGGCCTTAGCTATGTTAAACATAACTAGACCTATTAATTTAAACTGTAAACTTAAAAAAATTAATTATTTAAATATAAAATTAAAATTTGGATCCGGCAACACCTTTATAATGCAGCTCATCCACAGTGGATGGATGGGGGGCTCCTCACGAATCTCCGTTGCGGCATTTACCGTATGGAGGCTGTTCGCACCAAGTAAGCAAATCTGCTTGGGTAGATCGGGGAGCCTGCTTTTGATCGCCACAGTAATCACGTCGAGGAGTCTTGAAGTGAAATTGGTCGCGATCTTTAGCCATCAGCGGGCAATTCGAGAAAGAAAGCTCAATTTAATTCAGAATTGAGCCGACTGATAATTCGGTTAGTCCACGAATAGTGGGTAGTGGGAAAGTGCGCGCGAATAGTTCCTTCACGACTTTCATCAATTTTAGCACCATTTATTTCTCGAAAGTAAATCATTACAAAAATCGTGTGTTGCGTTTCAATGACGACGAGAGTAACCACCGTTGCGACAGATAGAAAGGGGGTAACATCGTGGATATACGTGTGCGATTCGCGTAATTCTCGCTCTCGCAGTGTTATGTAACGAAATTAGCGTTAAATTTTGCGTTTCAATTCAAAATGTAATCATAGTCAGTAGCCTTCATTTCTACTCAGTGCGGAGAAACGTTCCAGTGTAATTTCAACTTGTCCAAATCGTGGAGCTTGGCACCCAAAATTGAGAATCAAAACTTACCTCTACACCAACATTTTCTCGAGTTGTGTTTCCTTTGGTCTTTGGTGATCAACGACAAAAAAGCAAACAGTATTATTTGCAATCGTGTGAATTACATACTTTATATTCCCACAGCGTGTCTTCGGTGTTTTGGTGGCTAATAACTCGAAATCTTCTTCAACACACTTTCGTCCCTTATCATCAATCCATCCGCGCGTTCATGACTGAATCCTAAATATATAACCAAGGAAAATGGGAGCAGGCACTGTTAAATTAGCATTTAGTACTTAACGACGTGAAAATATCTCAACGCCCAAGTATTAGTATGAATTCTACGAATAAATCATCAGCATGCGAAGATGATATGAAAGAATGCAGAATTATAATAAAATCAAGTTGGCATCTCAGCAGAGGAGTGCAAATACGAGTAAAGCCGCTAAAAGCATGAAAAACATTGTCCAGAGAGTTAGAGTTAGTTGCGATTAAGCGAAAATCTATGTGATCTTTCCAGAATTCAAATGTGTCGTTCAGTCGAGTGAAAGTGTTCTCTTCGTCCTCGTGTAAATACTCGTAAATATTCAATGCTGTTCATAAAAGTGCGGAAATAAGCGTTCCGACACTTGATTGCCGATACCGTAGCTTTAGTTCAACTTATGCGATTGTTAAAGGAAGTTCTCGTTTCGAATTTCAATGTAGATGGTTTGGTTAGGTTCGAAAATTGTAGAAATTTCAGTGATCATTTTTCGTTCCGGTTGACTAATTCAATGAACAAAGAATTATTATTAGATGCTCTTGACATAATAACCGCATTTTGCGCTAAATTTTCACTTGTCGGAGATGAATGCGATAATAGCGACATTTTTCGCGACTCACTTGTGCATGACTGCTTATTGGAACGATTAATAGAAGCGTTGGAGATACTTTCCGCAGCCAATGATACCACGAAAAATGATACATCAACGTTGGCAAATAAAATCAGGAAATTGCAATCGATCTTCTTTTTTATATTGACGTTATGCTGTCGCTCTATGAAAAAAAGATCCCGAAATATTTATCAGAATTTTTTTGACGAATTCCTCAAATGTATAGTTCAAATTCTACTACGGTTTTGTGACCCCTCGACATTTTTCTCGGTATCGCATCACGAACTCGAGAAATATTTGAATTTTTGGCGTATCCCGTTGATCACTTCTTAAAGTTTCAGGCATGAACCACATTAATCAACGGGTGCTCGTTGGGGATATTGGTGAGTAACCCTGTTTTTTCAAATTTATTCATTGTAAGTTGTTTTCAATTCATTTTATAAAAGTACATTCATATGGAAACACAATGAAATTTTATTTGAAGAAGTTTTCGAAATTTCTTAAGAGAATTGTATGTAGAAAAATATAAAACGAATTCAAGAAACTAAAATCAACCTGTTTAAAAATAGAATGAATAGTTTCATTCATGAATATTCTTTATCATACAAGCGTACTTTAATACAATAGGCAAAGACAGTTTTATTTATTTCTTTTTTCAATGCACTTATATCTTAAATATCAGTGTAGAATAGATGGAATAAAATGTTGAAGATGGATCATTGAACTACTACTTTCCATTCATTTCAACACCTGACCGGGTGTAGGACCCGCCTCGTTGGCTGGCCCCTCCACTTTAATGAGCTAGACATCGGGTGAGCTCACCCTTCTTAATTCGTTTACAGGTGCTCTTGCAGGCTAAAGTGGCCTTGCACTCGCGTGCCTATTTATGGTATATGGTTATGTGATTTCATCACATAATACTTTAACATAAGTTTGCCACGTTCATAATTTTCATTTAAGGGATCATGCAAAGGTTGTTTGTATGAGGTTTTCACTTAAGTGGGAACTATATGGCCATGTCTACATTGGATCTTGATCCAGCTGGGATGCGAGGGGGCACGGCTTCCACCTGGATGCCCTAATCTTATTTGGGGGCCATAAGAATCGTCGGTAACGACGATTTCTTCTCAATCCCGTCTGTTTTCTCCCAGGCGCGGTTTGGCATTTACATTAGCAATTTTAACCCTTAGTAGGTTACCTCAGGTTCGACTCTAGTCGATACTTATTTGTACCTTGAAATTCGTGAATGCTGAATTTATTTTGTAATGGGGAAAGAACCCGCCCCACGACACCGCAATGCTAGTTTGCCAGCGCATTCACGCGTTCTCAGATAAGGCCAATCCCAACATCCTCTCTTACTGCAGTCCTTCACAACTTTTATCAACCCAATTTCACTGCAGCGAGCAGACTAATTTCGAATTACAAAACTTAGCCACCAGTTTGAATGCCCGATTTAAAACGTGTCGAACAATTTACAACGACTCTATTTCATATTACGTAACTTCGTTCGGAGGAAAAGGAACAAAAACATCTGCTGAAAAAATGCGCACTCCCAAATATCACCGTTGCGGTGCTCGAAATAAACTACTCGAATTCAAACCGAAAAAATTTAGTCTAAGAAAAAACGCAAACTCAATATATGGCACCGTGTACTGACCGCAACCGAGAATGATATATTTCCAACATGATATGGTTGATATATTTTAAAAATGATATTTCATCCGAGTAAACAGATTAGCATAAAAATAGAATTAGGATTTCAATTGATTATTATTTAATTTCGCTGTAAAATTTGCTAGTGAAACAAAAAATGTTCCGATTAAATTTCTTGTCTGATTTTAGAAGTGTAATCGTTTAAAAATCATCATTTTTCATATTTATTTATTTTATATATCAAATTCAGGATTGTTTTGAAAAATAAAATAAAGATTACACCCAACTCAAAGGTATGTGACTAAAAGGCTAGATCTACCAATTACTGATGACTTATATTACATATTTTTTAGCTAGTCGTAGTTCATTTATATTATCTAGATATATGTATATTCTTCTATTTCTTCTTCTTCTTAGTACTACAGCCCCCTCTTGGGCTTTCGCTTCCTGCAAATAGCACCTTCAACTGTCTCGGTCCATTGACCGCGTCCTCCAATTTTGAAATCCGAGCAGCGATAAACTGTCTTCGTCCACCGAGTCAGACCAGCGTTTCGTCGGTTTCTCCACTCATCTCCAGCCTTCAGTTCTCCTAAATAATACCTTTTTGGGTATCCGTTGTTTGTCCATACGATTTATGTGTCCAGCCCATTGCAGCTTCCGCAGTCTTACAGTCGTTGGGACTTCCAGTTTATCGTTGTATCGACATTTTATGAATGCGTCGATGTGGTAAGCAAGTCGAACATATTACTAGATTTCTGCTACATACAAAGTCAATCAGGCGCGGGCCATTGTCATTTGTTTCATCGTGTAGGCTATATCCTCCAGCCGTTCCCCGATGAGATAGCTCGTTGCCAACCTTAGCGTTGAGATCATCCAGAATTATTTTTGTGTCGTTTGTGGACAATGATTCGACTTGTCTTTCCAGGTGATTGTAAAATGTTTACTTCGTTTCTTTGTCCTTTTTTTTTAGTCGGGGCGTGAACATTTATCAGCCAGATTTTGAAGAATTTCGCTTTTATATGGATCGCACACAGCCGTGCATTGACTGCCTTAACATCAATAAGGCCACTCCGAATTCTCTTTTTCCAGTAGGCTTCCCGCCTTTAAATACTGGGTGCGATCTCATGTCTTGAATATTGACTGGCCAGTTGTAAAAGGCCTGATCCGATATTCCAGGATTCAATGCCATAGTCCTTTTTCCATTTTCGAGGTCGTTGCCGTGAGTCCAATCCATTCCGAAGCCCATCTGCAGGTTTCGAAACATTTAAAGGTTTTCCAGGGACTAGGGAGTTAGCCCGTCGCCCAACCTCCATTCCGAAGGCATGGTTATTACGTCGATTCCGTTACCAGGCGCGAAGGATTTGCCTTCACCCTGTAAGTAGGACTTAGTAGCAGAGCTGTAGCTGTATTTACAGTTATTAGCATTTCCCGGCATTTAATGTTACATTATTGGGGAACCAATAAACTCAATGTGCACCCCGAGAGCATTTACTACCATATAATTGGTGGGTCTCGGATGAGGAATGATGGAAACTATGGGTTGGGGAAACAAGGGGTTCCCTCCCCCTTTCTCAAACGGGCTTGGGACCGTCTACGAGGAAGATAATTAACTTTAACTATTATTTAAAATCTTTTTCATTTTTCTTTACTCCTGTTGATTTTTAAAATTCAAATCTGCAAATTAGAATTTCGGACATAAGAACACTAATTTAGTACATCCCATCCATGTATACCCACTGCAGTCCTTCACCGACATACATCTACCCATATCACAACAGATTCGGGCACGTACCCAACAATTGCGGATTCGATGTGTAGCACATGGGGAGGAGCCTACTTTCGAAAGTTGCCCCAGGAAAAATATGGACAAGCTGGAAATCGCTCCACTGTCCGAAACGTAAAAGATTGTTGGACAGAGCAATCGAAAATAAAGCCAAATGTACGGCGCCTCAGATCATATACTCACCGCTCATCAGCTATCAAAATACTACACCAACCCCTATAACCCCACACCACTTTGCTCCTCTTTCCAACCGGACCTCATATTCAGAGGTTTTAAGAAACGAAACTCTGCCCTACACTTTTATTTCACCGACTTTTAATCCTGTCGAACGCCTACAACAGAAAGCTGTGGAGTGGCTGGGAGCTTCTCCCAGTGAACTCCTATCCAAGGTCAGGACTTTCCTCCCATACTTTGACGCCACTCCTGACTAAGAGAAGCCAATGGCGCTCCTCAATTTCTGTTTCAATCTTTATGGTTGCAAATAGACTATCCATTCTTTCCCGAAATATCAACTCCTTAATCTCACATGGTAAAAGGCTGTACATTGCTGATTTCGTCAGATCCTCCCAACCCTTCATCTTCCTTCTGAACGAGACAGTTCTCAACCCGAAACACAAAGTCTGTATGGAGAACTACCATGTACGTCGTAATAACGGTCGCGGGGGTGCTGCGATACTGTTTAGGGATGATTTAGATATTAATCAATCCTTTTTGAACAAAATAATTCCGCATGTACGCTACCAACGCTCAACACCAAGCGACTCAATGGAGATCCAGCCAAAATTCTTATTATCTAGGTCCCCAGATCCCATTTACACTTAACCAAATCCTCGCAACAGCCTCATCCCATGACACATTTATACTAGGAATACTGTGGGGACTCCACAAGGAATACCAACGGGAACTACCTATTCGAATGGCTCCATGTGGACGCCCTCCTCTCAGCATCCAGAACAAATGCTCCTCTGAACTCAACGATCCCACAGTTCCTTTACTTGCTCCAGAATTAGCCCATTTTCGGACCATCATGGCCTCCATCTCAACAAAACTCTTAGATCACACATAGCAGTTCCTACCTGCCCACCTCACTATAGACCATTTAATTTCATAGACTGGCCAAACTTCAGAAAAGACCTCAAAGATCTCCTTCCAAATCTCCCACCGGAAAATATCATTCCCTCGGAAGCAGAAAAAGACTCTCCTATATCGTCACTCGGTGTCTAGACCAGCATGCCTCCAGCCAGAAACCACGCAGCCCTGCTTTATAGATGTCCAACTCAGGAGACTCTTCAATTAATAAAAACTCGGAAGCATATGCTCCAACGGCTTAAGCGTATTTATCATCATTTCCCGTGAAATCCAAAAACGCATCAAGTCCGAAGTCAACAACTTCTGTAAAAGCAGACAGATATCACTGCGACCATCTTTAAATGTTTTTGAAACTATAAATCAACTCACAGGCCGCGAGAGTTCCAAATTTGATATTGAGAAAGACCCTATAAAGCGAGGGAATGAAGTCTTCACTGCACAATCTGACAAGATCGTTGCATGTGAGGAATACAAGTACTTCAAACAACTATATTGTCACCGTGAGTCATCCAACACAGCTTTGAATAACAATGTTAAAGCAAAGGTTCAACTGATGACGGCAGGGTACGAGGGATCTTATTTAACTGTATTCTCCAGTTATAATAAAGCATCCCCTCCACAACATCCAGTCTTCGCCGGATTTTTACCTTGAAAATGGAAGTAAATCTCCTAAATGCATTAAATAGCAAGCTATCTCACGGCCTTGATGGTATCCCGAACAGAATACTCAAGAAATGCAGAAAGACCATCTCCTTGTACTAATCATGAATATTTTCCAAAACCTTGGAAAGTTAATAAACTAATCCCAATACCAAAACCAGGCTGCGGAGGCAACATTAACAATTTTCGGCCAATTTCCCTTTTGCCTAATATGGATAACCCCCTTGAAAAGATTATTCTAAAATACTTCAACAATTTTACTAGTCCCCTGATCCCCGATTTTCAGTTTAGATTTGAACGCGAACGATCTACAGAGCAAGCAATAATACTATTGCACAATAGAGGCACCCGCAATCTTCGCCGGAAAGAGTGCGCAGTGGCCTATGCTCTAGAACTGAAAAAAGCGTTTGACTCAGTTTAGATCAACAGTCTCAAGTACAAATTGAAAATGTTATCCTATCGAGTCGCAATGCTCAGAATCCTATACAGCTTTCTTTTGAATAGAACATCCCAAATTATACTGGGGAACCTCATTTCAAATCCTATCGCTGTCAACTCGGGAGTCCCACAAGGCTTTATCCTCGGTCCCGCCCTGTTCAACTTTTTCCTTCATGACATCCCACGCCAAAACTGCTCGACTATCTATATAACAATGTATGCAGATGATATCCTCCTCACTGTCACCCATAGCCTCTCAGAGATGGCCCAAATAAAGCTGCAGCACTATGTTCACAACATCGTTCAATATCTAAAGGATTGGGGGCTTGAAATAAATGCCAGCAAATTGGAGCTGATCTACTTTAGAGATGCCAGCGGGATAGGGCGCCGCTTGGCCGTGTCTCAAAGTAGGAATGTGCAAGCACATATTGCTGGTGAAATCATTTCTCATATACCTTGGAGTCCATTTTAACAATCGATTTAAGGTGTATAGACACGCAAGGAAAACCCCCAATAAAGCGAAAGCAGCGTCCGCAATTATTTCGTCTCTCTTTTCTTCGAAATCAGTCTACCCAAAAGTTAAGGCCTTATTGTATAAAACTCTTATTAGGCCGACTATTAACTACGCGTTTCCAGCATGGCTAACAATCTCGCCTGCTGCTGCCGAAGAAATCCAAATCTTCGAGAGGAAGATCCTTAGAAAATGCCTGTCCAAATACAGACGGCCTAATAAGAAGTACTACAGGAACTCTTTCCTTTACAAAGATATGGAGATAGAACCGATTCTCCACTACATGTTGGCAATGATTAACATACACCTAGGGAAGTGGCGGGGGCACCCTCTTCAATGTATTCGTGCACTTTTTGAGCCTATCACTGCAAATAATCCCTACTACTTATGTCCCTTTAAAATGCTTGAGCAATACCCACACGATCCCATTTATTCCGTAACTACCAATAAACCGGCATTTCTCTCAACACCCGTTAACGTCAGTGGCGTAAGGCACAGAGATCTGTCACACAACCTTATAAGCTGGTTAAATATAGGAGTGACAGATCTCTATGGAATATTGATCCGTGGGATGGAGATTATGACAGAGCCCCATGAAATTTTTCACGAGCCACAGGTCTCAAAGATTGTAAGACTGCGGAAGCTGCAATGAGCTGGCCACAAGAATCGTATGGGCAAACAATGGATACTCAAAAGGTAATCGTTGGGAGAACTGAAGGGTGGAGACCAGTGGGGAAACCGAGGAAACGTTCGTCTGACTCGGTTGACGAAGACAGTTCATCACTGCTCAGATTTCAAAATTGGAGGACACGATCAATGGAACGAAACAGTTGGAGGTGCCATTTGTAGGATGCGAAGGCCCAAGAGGGGCTGTAATGCTACGAAGAAGAAAATGTAAGTATTAATACAAAACATCTTCATTTGGTTTGATTTCTTTGTAATAATAACACTCTTTCAATCCTGAATAAAAGGAATGACTAAACTCGACGCCTTGTGAAGAAATTTTACAGCCCGCAGTCAATACGGTTGTCACCAAAAGTAACCCCAGTTCCACAATGCTTTTAGTGCAAAAAACTTTCTCAAATTTAATTAGAAAGTTGACGAAAATTGAGCTCGTCTCCCTGGTGATATTACATTGTAACTGTAAAAAAAAAATATTGTATAAAGAATATTGAATGGATTGATTATAAATTCCGACATTTTGTGTTCTATTCTGGTCAGAAGAATCAGCAATGATCTAGTCCTAGTAAAAATTGTTCTCGTCATGAAGCTCATCAGGTGGTGGTGACAATGGTGATATTGGACTGAATGGTTGGAGTCCGAGCGGTCTTAATGATCTTGGCGCAAACCGGAAACAACATCCACCACTTCCAATGTATCGTCGCGAACTCAAGCAAAAATATAAATGAACTAAAGGCAAACTTATGCGGGTCGAGGAAAAATTAATTAATAGCGCGAAAATAAATCGGCATAACGAATTAGTTCGGCTTTAATGTCGAGCGCTTTTAGCATTCTTACCAACTGTGTCGGTTGTCATTCCTGACATCCGTTAAGCTCTCCAGTGCGTCATATTACATTAGTGTTGTACGATTGTTTCCAGCGGATCTGCTTGCTCAGGCCCAAAAGAAAAGCAACTAACATGCATGACGTCACAGTGAGAACTGTCAAAAACTGTTCATTGGTCTAAAAGAACAGGTCAATATGTCTAAAATCCTGGTGTACATTGTGACGTCATGCATCCGCTTTTGGACCTGTGTGAGGGGGCATTGAAACCAGTCAATCGCGAAGACATTTCCCGTGATAAACCCCAAGCATTTTCATTGCACTAGCAATTAAATTACTCCAGATCTGACACATACGAGTATATGTCAAGATTGGTCTAATGAGAGTCTTGTAACAGATAACTTTGATGTTCTGTAGTAATCGAGCAGGTAAGGTTCAAAAAGCCAGCGTGCAAGAGTTATATGGAAATCAAACCGAATTTGGCAACATCATTCCTTCGATATGCTTCCATCCGATACATGATTTTGTTGCTTATTCTATTAGAAAAGACGTGAAAATATGGGACTGGCGAAATAATCGGCTGTTATACAATTTAGAGGGGAATTCAAGGACCAGGTTCATGAAATTCAATCCTCTAAACAATATGCTCATCACTATACAATCCTATGAACAGTATAGTACAATGAATTGCGAGAGTTTTGAATAAAAATAGAATAATCTGTACCTCTCCCTAACATAATGAAATCTTTTGCGTCAAACGCGGAATTCGGTAGAGTTAATTATCCGTTTTCGGAAGTTTCGTACAGATTTTGCAGTCTTTTCTAACCTCAACCCCACAGTACTCATAGCATTGTTAAACAATTTTACTACTTCATTGTGATAATTTAAGATAAAGTCTTGCTTATATAGCTAGGCGTTAAATGATTAGCTTAAAAATGTTTCGTAAATTATTTACACGAAATTATTGTATCATGCTAGCAAATCATTTTTACCGAACAAGGTATTTGGTTTGGGCACTAAAACCTACGAGCATTACAACTGTTGCTTGAACGATGAATGGTTTTGAGCTACCTAAAATATCAGAGAGTAGGATTGCACTACTTCTAATATTAGAGTTGACTAAATAACCAATACCTTGTGTATTTCCTTGAAATATTAGAAAGTAGGATTTCCTCTACTTCTAATATTGGAGTTAATTACAATATTTCTTTGTATAATGAAAGACAAGAGAGCAGGATTCTCTACTTCTTGACTTCACGAGCTGCTAATTAAACTCTTTCGCTTACTTAACAACTCTCATCTTTATTTCGCATAACAAGAGCTTAAATACTAATTACAGTTACTAGATACATATTTCATGATCAAAGTGCAATGAATATAGGTCAAGATGCATATTTCATAATTTAAAATTAACTAAATTGAATCTTTATGAACTTGAGAGTTTATTTGAATTTACTTTTTGTTTTCCAAAAAATGATGATCTTAGACATATGTACATACATATTTCATGATCAAAGTGCAATGAATATTGGTCAAGATGCATATTTCATAATTTAAAATTAACTAAATTGAATCTTTATGAACTTGAGAGTTTATTTGAATTTACTTTTTGTTTTCCAAAAAATGATGATCTTAGACATACTGCCGCCTGTTGAAGTATTATACTTCAAAAGAATATTGTTGATCGTGAGATAATCTTTGTGGGGCTGGAACTGGTTTTTGGATCAGTCTAGGATTTCGTGTAGGCCTTAGACGCGTGTAAAGATACCAACTAGCTATAATGAGGATGACTCCCAGGGCAATGTAGCTTACTGATATTGTGTGTATACCAAGGGATCCTAGTTGCTGCAATTCAGATTGTTTGGTTGATAGTTCGTCCATCGTTTGGGTTAACTTGTCGATGTCCACAGTAGATCGGGTTATCCAAGGATGGTGAAACGATCGTGATGACTCGGTGAATTTGATTAAATCTGTAATAGATATATTAATAACCGGGTGAAAAGAAACATTTAGCGAGGTTTGTTGAGTGTTAAATGCTCGGAGACTCAGCTCGTCATCCTTCAATGTACAGCCCGGTTGCATTTTAAGGATTCCTGTGCGCGGTAGGTGATGCTGGAAAACTTGGTTGTTGCACACACACGTGAAGTCGTATGACTTGTGTAGCGAAAAAAAGCCACTGATTTGATGAATTCAATTGCTGCCAGAGTTTCCGTCGATGGTCCTGACTGAAGATACAACTGGGTGCAAGTCTATTTTTTGAGATCAGCTCTATCATGCAGTCAACGTTTGTGTCACTTTTGTGCACTATGGGTCGATCTTCGCTGCATATGAAAGAGTTGATTTCTGGAGTTTGGCATTGCATGAGTTCAGTCACCATCATCGGGTAGAACTGATCCTTGAAAACGTTCACCATTATTAGGTCGGGTGCAGATGCTAACGATAGGAAAGTGTTGTTGATCATGGTTGGTAACGGCAATGATCGAAGAACATGAAACCTTGTTGGTAGCAGTAGTGGGAGCGTTAAGGCAAATATTAAATAATCCCCTTCCTTAGCATACTGTAATTTGACTATTTGGTAGATGCGTGACACTCTGATAGGGTTCCCAAAAGCTGGCAGTTCCAGATCTTGAGGTAAGTTATCCTTGATGTATGCGATCTGTGATTTGATTTGTTGAGGTGATATGATATTGGGATTTACAGACTCATGGTGGGCGTCGATAATTACTTCTATCAAAGACTGTTGTATTTCTTGGCATTCAGTTATTAATGACATAGCGAGCACTGACAGGGTGTTAAATGCTTCAATTGTTTTCTGTTGTTTGACTTCCGAATTGAAGTCCTTCATGTTTTCGTATATATAATCAAATGCCTTTTGAATCTCTTTCGTCTGGTTTGCTCTTTCCAATTCAATTGATGTATGTTTCTTGACCAGTTCATTAAGATGATTTTCGTTGGCTTTGACTTTAGAGATAGTCTCACTCATTGTAGCGGCATATTCGTTGTCCAAAACCCCAAAAAGCTTGTTTGCTAAGGATCCGACTATATCAAAGGGGGATCTTTTTTGCCTTAATTTAGTAGATTCTTGTAAAATGATGTTGTTCTGATTTAACCGCTGCAGTAGATGCCGATATTGCGTTACAATTGCTTCATGATACGTGTTGTTTGTGATCGCGTCTTTTAACCTATCTAATTGCTTTATGCCAGCTTCAATAGTTTTGAATGTTTCCCAATATCCGTTTAAATCATAAAAGACTATGAGCTTCCAGGTGCTTGGCGATATTCTTCCGTTCCCGATGTTCTCAAAATAAATGCCAATATTATTTTCCACCTCAATTATTTCGATTGGTGGCTTGTCTGCGGATGTCATATGGGGAGTGATTAGCGGTAAAACTAGTAACGTAAGTAGACATGTTTTAAGTGAGTTCAGCCTCGTGGGAGAGCCCTTACGCTTTCTGGAATTCTGCTCTACGGCAGTGGTTGTCTCTATTGGTTTGGCAGCTGCTTCTACAGTCTCATCCGGATCGATAGGCAGTGAAGCTAATTGATGAATGGATCGTCGTATGATTCCAGTACTGGTCCGAATATCAGCAACGCGTACGCGTCCGTCAGGGCCTTGGATGATTTCGACTATTCGTCCTAATTTCCATTTGAAAGGCGGCAAATTGTCTTCCTTAATGGTAACCAGAGTCCCAATTTTGATGTTATTTTTTTTGGTAGTCCATTTTGTGCGTTTCTGCAGTTCCCCCAAATATTCAATGTACCACCGCTTCCAGAACTCGTTCTTAAGTTGATTGGTCAACTGCCATCTGGTCGCTAACGATATTTTCGTAGTATCGCTGGCTGCATTCGTAGAGCCTACAAGTGGCTCCCCGAGCAGAAAATGTGCTGGCGTCAATGGAGCCAAATCGTTCGGGTCAGCCGATAGTGGTGTAAGGGGCCTAGAGTTGAGAATCGCTTCGACTTCTGAGGCTACCGTACATAATTCTTCGTAGGTTAATGATGCAGAGGCTATGGTTCGTTGTAACAAGTACTTGGTTGACTTCACTGCGGCCTCCCAGAGCCCACCAAAATGTGGCGATCTGGGAGAGATGAAGTGAAACAGAGTGTTGGTGCCTGAGCAAGTGTTGACTATTTGCTCAATGCTCTGTTGTTGAGTCAAAATGGCTTCTAGCCCCTTCAGCTGATTATTGGCACCAACGAAGTTTCGTCCATTGTCACAGTAGATGTTCTTACATTTGCCTCTTCTGGATTCAAATCTTTCAAGAGCTCCCAAGAAACCGTCAGTGGTCAAATCTGAAACCACTTCTAAATGTATTGCCTTTGTCGCAAAGCACCAGAAAACAGCCAGGTATGTCTTTTGAGGCCTTCTGCCTCTAATTTTAAAATGAGTATACACTGGCCCGCAGAAGTCTATGCCGCAGTTTAAAAATGGCCGTGTCAATTTAACTCGATCTTTTTGTAGGTTGCCCATTTGTTGATTTAACAACCTTGGTCGAAATTTAGTGCATAATACGCAGTTTGTGACTATGGTCCTGGATATATTCCTTCCATTCAGAATCCAATACCTTTGCCTTGCAATGGCATGAATTACTTGTGGTCCGGCATGTAAATTTTCTCGATGAATATTTGTTAAGAGTAACCGTGTGAGAAAATGGTCTCCCGGTAAAACGATGGGATGCTTGGTGTCGTAGTTTACTTCTGCCGCCTGTAACCTTCCCCCAACTCTGATAATGCCATCGGGAGCTAGAAATGGTGTTAAAGTTCGAAGTTTACTTGACTGCTGCGTTGCACTTCCTTGATGAGCGTGAAAAGTGCATCATTTAATTCGCGAGGCGATAGAAATTTCGCTTCTATATTGGAAGTTCTGTTCCTGAATAGCATTGCTGCTCGCTTGATATATGCCATTGTGCGTATCAATTTGCGGAGGGAATTTCCGTGTTCAATCATATATAATGGATGTACGTCAGCTTCAACCGTAGCTGTGATAGCACACTTGATGACTTTAGTTTCATCGTCCGCAATGTTGTTTGTATAGGGTTCGACTGGCCAACTGCTTTTTGGAAGTTTAAGAAAAGATGGACCATTGAACCATATTTGTAATTGCTTCAGTTCTTCAGGAAAAAGTCCACGTGAAACAAGATCAGCAGGGTTGTCCTTTGTATGCACATATCTCCAGTCATTTACCGACGTCAAATCTTGAATGGCAGCAACTCTGTTAGCGACAAATGTTTTCCGAATAGATGGATCCCCTCGAATCCAGCTGATAGCGATGAGCGAGTCGGACCAATAGAAGACTGCGTCCGCTTTTATATTGGTTGTGAGTTTTACTTGTCTGACTAATTGTGCGGCACACAACTCCAATCTTGGAATGGTCGTGGGTTTGATTGGTGCTACTCGTGACTTGGCGCAAAGCAATTTAACTGTCACATGACCTCTTTTGTCTTTTGATCTGATAAAGACCGAGGTACCGTATGCCTTCTCACTAGCGTCAGCAAAAGCGTGAATTTGCGTGTCTATGATCTCATTCTCACTGAACATGTACCGTGGGATGCTGATTTTGTTCAAGCCTGGCAGCTCTTGCCTATATTTATGCCATATCGATTGAAGTTTATCCGGTATTTCTTCATCCCAACCCACTTGGGATCTCCATAATTCTTGCATGAGCAGCTTCCCCTTTACAATAACTGGGCTTACGAGTCCTAAAGGGTCAAAAATCTGCGAAATATAAGCTAGAATACTTCTCTTGGTAATTGTTTGATGCTCCTTCAAATCCGTAGTTATGGTAAACATGTCAGTGATCGGCTGCCAAATTACGCCTAGTGTTTTTATGGTATCACCGTCCATCTTAGTGAAGTCCAATTCAATATCGAGGTCCTTGTTTGAAATGCCTTCAATCAATTTGGGATGGTTGGCGCACCACTTATGAAAATGAAATCCTGACGAGGCCAGTAACGGCTGCAGCTCGTTGCGTATCTTCCACATAAAAGTCCTGGATTGCCGCAGCTCCCAATTGGTACTGGCTGGCTCCTTCCTCGGCCAATTTTTTCAAGCACTTGATTGCCAGGTACGGTGCAGACTTGGTGCCATAGGTGACAGTGGACAGTTTATAATATTTTAATTCGCCATCGATATTCTTTCGCCACATGATTAGTTGGAGATTTTGGTCTTCATCTGCCACTAAAATTTGACGGTACATTTTTGTTATGTCTGCCGTAAATACGTAGCGCTTTAAGCGGAATCTTGTAATGATAGCACTAATATCCTCCTGAACTTTTGGTCCTTTAAGCAGCAAATCATTAAGCGACAAATTGTTCTTTGTTTTTGCCGATGCATCAAAGACCACTCGCAGTTTTGTGGTGCTGCTGTCGGGCTTGAGCACATAATGATGCGGCATAAAATAATGCGGACCGTTGAAATCTAATGCTGGAACTTCTTTCATGTGACCCAGATCTACATATTCTTGTAGAAATTGGTCATATTGCCCTTTTAATACTGGTTGTTTGGATAATTTTCTTTCCATTGAGAGTAGCTGTTTATATGCCAATGATTTTGATTCGCCAAGTAAAGAAGCGTCACCCAGCAATGGTAAATTGACTATAAAACGGTCGCTAGAGTCTCGAGTTGTTGTAGCTTTGAAATATTCCTCGCATTTTTTGTCAGTAGATGATAGTATGACTGGACCGGAGCAATCTTCCAGCTCCCAGAATTTTTCTAGTTGCCGTTCCAAATTTATGTTCGAGATCCCGCAACATGATGTACAGTTTGAAGCTTTTCCTAGAACTTCCCATCCTGACGTGGTATTTTGTAGTATTGGTAGCTTCTCCAGCAACCGAATTTGGCCGTTTCTCATTATTTCGCCGTGCGCTTCCGCCCCCAAAAGGATGTCAATCTTGCCTGGTTTATTAAACGTTGGGGCGGTAAGTTTGATATGTTCAGGAATGGTACAGCCATCGGTATTAATGTAGTATTGAGGTTGATTATTTGTGATTTCCTTGATCGCATAGACCTCTAATGGCGTAGCAAAATCTCTGCATATAGATTTCATAGTAATGTTGATTCTATCACTTGCCTTCACTTGTGTGTTGCCGATGCCCGAAATGTTAATCTTTGGGTAACTTGTGCGGAATCCTAATTTCTTCCGCAACTTATCCGTAATGAAGTTCAATTGCGAGCCTGAGTCAAGTAAAACTCGTGCTTTGATGGGCTTTCCTTCACAGCTAATTGCTTCTGCTAGCGCAGTTCCCAAGAACACGTATCCATTTGTTTCACTAAATTGGGCAGCCAGATTTGTGTTTTGTGCTTCCGTCGATGTCTCTGCGGGCCCTGGATTATGTAAGAGCATGTTATGTCGTTTTCCACATTTCTGACAACCTCTTGACATGCACTTTTTGTTCCCGTGGCCTTTCTTCAAACAATTTGTGCACAAGTTCAGCTGTTTGGATTTTTCTAGCCGCTTTGCAGGGGATAATTTTAAAAAGGAATCGCAGTGATAAATTGCATGTGCCTTTTGGCAGAGTTTGCATTGTAGCTCCATATTGTTTCCCACCAACGCTGCTTGTTTAACTGGTTTGCTCTGCTGTTTAGATGGGCTTGTTCTCTGAGTGAGTGTTTCTAACGTTTGAAACCTGATCTCAATGAATTTTAACAACTCATCTAATGACGGTAGGTCTCTTGGCGATTTTAATGTTTGCTCATAAAGCGTATAAAAAGTTTTGTCCAGTTTTTTCAAAATTGTATGTACTACTATCGGGTCCCAATGTTCTTTTGCGGAAATTCCCATAGTTTGCAATGTGAACATACACTCTTTTGTGGTATCATGTAATGATTTGAGCGCTGCTGCTGACTCAATATTGATAGCTGGTTGTGCCATTAATTTATCCAGCAAAGCGTTAACTAACAACCGTTTGTTGGCATATCGATTCTGCAACATATCCCACGCCACGATGTAGTTGCTGTTTGAGATTGGCAAATGCATAATGAGCTTGGCTGCCTCCCCCGTTAAGTTCATCTTTAAATACCAGAACTTCTGGCAATTGCCAATAGGCTGATCATGAACCATTTGCCTGAACAAGTCTTCGAACTGTGGCCATTTCATATATTCTCCATCAAACTTTGGCAGTTCTATTTTTGGAAGGTTCAATTGCGACTCGTTTGTGGGCTGTGTAGGGTTGTTGATGTTATTCGGTTTTGCAAGACAACTATTCAATTCTATTAGGAGCTTTTTGCTTTGATTTTGTAACTCAAAAAATTGTTTTGAATCGTATCCAGACAATTCAATATCTTCAGCGATTTCCCAAATTAAATAATGGCTTTGTTCGATTTCATTCCATGCTT
Organism: Odontomyia ornata; assembly: GCA_963969285.1. Classification (NCBI taxonomy): domain Eukaryota; kingdom Metazoa; phylum Arthropoda; class Insecta; order Diptera; family Stratiomyidae; genus Odontomyia; species Odontomyia ornata. The sequence goes on from OZ017739.1 coordinate 132,492,550, forward strand.
TTAGTAATTTTTCCTTTTTTGACTTTAAATATTCCATCGATTGGCTACTTACAGCAGTTGTACTGCTTATTAAGTGGTTGAGTGCCACTACCATAGCTTTATGCTTCTTCACTAGCCGAGATAGCTCAGTATTCTCTACTTTCGTAGACACCTTGACGGGGCTTTGATAGTTGGTATTTGAAGAGGATTGACGTTCTTCAAAAGATTGCGTTTTAACATGCTTAATCAACGACTGAACTTCAAATCCAAATTTTTCTTGAGCTATCTTGACCGTCCGATGGTAATCTTTAGCGAAATAGGGATGCTCGAGCGACACACCAACGATTTCTCGTATCTGATCGTCGTTACTTTCGAATCTTTCCCAAAGGCCTTCAATTAACGTCAATTTTTCTTCTAAATATGCAATAGTTTTCTTATCAGGTGATTGCTCGTGATACGCTTTTATAACTTTCTCGATCTCTTTACCGAGATGAGTTTGCTCGATTGCCAAAGACTCCATTGTCAAGAAGGTGATCTATCCTTTTTTAGAAAACGGGGTCACCAAAAATATGTTGCTTGAACGATGAATGGTTTTGAGCTACCTAAAATATCAGAGAGTAGGATTGCACTACTTCTAATATTAGAGTTGACTAAAAAACCAATACCTTGTGTATTTCCTTGAAATATTAGAAAGTAGGATTTCCTCTACTTCTAATATTGGAGTTAATTACAATATTTCTTTGTATAATGAAAGACAAGAGAGCAGGGTTCTCTACTTCTTGACTTCACGAGCTGCTAATTAAACTCTTTCGCTTACTTAACAACTCTCATCTTTATTTCGTATAACAAGAGCTTAAATACTAATTACAGTTACTAGATACATATTTCATGATCAAAGTGCAATGAATATAGGTCAAGATATATTTCATAACTTAAAATCAACTAAATTGAATCTTTATGAACTTGCGAGTTTATTTGAATTTACTTTTTGTTTTCCAAAAAATGATGATCTTAGACAACAACAAAGTAGCAATATACGTAGATAAGCGATATATAAAATTAAATATAAAGAAATAACTAAATTTAAATAAACAAAATGATACATAGTTTAGGGCAACATATTTCTCTTTCTGGTTGATCAAAATACTCACCAACAAAACAGCAAATGACCCAATAGTATCGAGCAGACAACATTTTTTCTCATAGCAAAACAAACTGCATTCAGCATTCATTCAATATGTACGAACATTTACCTTCGCAGCCTACGCCTCCGACTCATGCAACGCATCCGACTCATACAACACCTTCGACTCATGCAACACTTGTACGAGACTGTGTAATAGTCCATCCAAACATTCTCGCAAAAAAATGCATCAGATAATACAGGGCAACCGATGCATACAACTTTCACATCCCGCACCCACACCTAGTAATCAATTTTAGCATTCTTTAACATCCTCTTCATTTCGTTGTAACGAGTCGCAAGCGAGATGAAAACAAGCGAGAAAGGAGGGTTAAGAAGAGACGGTCATCGTGAACGGTACGAGCAATAGCAGTGGCGGTAGCGGGAGTAGGACCGGTTGATGTTGCTAGTGCTATCGCCAAGAGATTTGAGGGAGTCTTTTTGAACCCACGAATGAACGCGGAACGCTGTGGGGTGTCCGGCGGCAAGCTTTGAGTGAGGTGGTCGTATCCGCGGAGAATTGTCACTGGGCCGGTCTTAAAAACTACAATAAACAAATCTTGTGAAATGTTATAAGTGCGGATTTCCCATGTATTATTTTGTGCGAACGTTTCAAACCTTTGTGGGCAAGAATATCTCTTTGAATAAACCCCGTTGGTCGGCCGGAAAGCCGTCGGAATATATGGGATCAAAAAGTCTGGTTGACGTCCCGTGTGTGCGTGTGTGTCGTCGCCCTTAAAAAAGCATCAACCTGTAACCCGCCATTGAACATATTTTAGGATTTGTCAGCATTACCTATTCCAAGTAATTTGCCGAATAATTCGCGATAGTCGAAATTCGTGTGATAAACTAAGAAGTCGCGACCTAAGCAGTGCACGCCATTCACATATTCTCTCGGTGAATCTTCAGAGTGCCGCAGAATTCGCAATTGTAACGGGAATAACAGCGAATTTCGTGCATAAACATAGTTGCTCCGGTCATCGTTCGATAAATTTTCTCTCGTTCCCATTCAATTTCCCATCGATGAAAATCACTTTTCCGTGTGGGCAGCAAAGTGCGAGATATCGAGTTTGGAAGCGCGAATCTATTCGCCTATGTATCTTTCGTATCATCCTCTGGTCCTCGACAATCGGAAAAAGCATTGAGGCAAATTCATGCAAATTTCGGAAGCAACTCAAGTATCGGAAACCAAATCGGTGCAAAGCGGAGTTCGGAACAGCAACCAGTTACTTTTCAATCAACCTTACTTTTAGTTCACGTAGAACACTGTAACTAATTTGTTGTCTTAATCATACGTAAAACGTGTCGGAGAAGATTTGTTGACCGCAGCAAGAGATCAGTAGAGATCGGAAAAATCGCGGAGTTTTAATTTACATAGATTAAATCTAAATTTTTAAAAAAATAAAATAATGATCCGAGTTGCAGGCCTTACCCGCCCCGAACACGAGCGCTCGTAGGAGGAGGTTTGGGGTAAGTACCCTTATTTTTTTTCAAAAAATTATATATTTTTTTGCATGTTTTATAGAAATTACATATATACAAATATAATTGGGAATGAAATTTTCTGATGACATAAAATATAGTTGAAAGAATCAAATGCGTGTAGGTGCATTTATAGAGAGTAAAAACAAAGTGAACGAAGTTGATGACAAAGTAGATGAGACGATTGAATTAATCTTTAATTGAAGTACGAAAACAAATATTAAACCAATGCACCCGGACGCCCGAGTTTCTTTCGCTAACGTCTGTTGTCTCGGAAAGACCTTGCTTAATCGGTACTCGTTTGCTTTTGTTTTGATAACATACAGTTGCAAATTATTAGATGATTGCTCTGATCTCTCGTTTTATTTTTTTTTTTTTTGTACTGGAAATAATGCTATTTTATAAAAATATAATGTATTAATACCTCAGAACTTTCGGTCTTTCTATTTTGCTTCCTTTGGACCGAGTATAGGACCCGGTACGGTGGCAGGCTTCCCTCATAAAACATGAGCCAGCCGCCGGGTACAATATAATCTTCCTTGTTTCAGGTGACGTCGTGGGTTGAGTGGCCCAAGCAGAGTGCCTCTTTATGGCATAGAGTTATGCAATCGAATTGTATAATTCTATGGCATAAATTGGTCATCGGGGTACATTTCTTCTGATGGGAAGACTTATGCAAGTTAAGTTGTATGAGTTTCCCACTCAGAAGAGGAATACCTGGCCACTGCAACAAATATGGATATTGATCCGGTTGGGTGGGTGCGAAGGGGCTCCATCACCACCCAGTTGCCCTTCTCTCATTTGTGGGCCATGAGCCTCTCCGAGTAAGGGCGAGGTCACCCTGCTTCCAATTCTTTTTACTTGTTACCCTTGTTCCTTGAACAAGTCAGTTGTCCCTCGTGTAGTTACCTACACTTTTTGCGACTTCGGTTGCCTTGTCCTTGTTCGACCCCAAGAAATTCGTTGGTGCGAAATTTTTTGTAGTGGGTCCTTGTGCTGGGGGAATGAACCCGCCCCACGACACGGCAATGCTAGCCTGCCAGCGCATTCACGCGTCCCCAGACGAGGGCATTCTCGGCAGATATCTCCATCTCCTTCTGCCGAGGCAACAGAACATCGCTGCAGTCCTCCACGGACATTTTAAACTTATAAATCACTATAGTTCAGTGTATCTGGAATGAAAGAGTTGTCGAAGGAACATGAAAGCTTTACGCGCTTTACTGGGTATGATTTTAATATGGACGTTATAGTATAGATAATGGCTCAAATGAAGTCAAATACAAAATTTATGATGCAGCCGCACGGATATATCTTATACAACTGTTGCTCCATTCATTAAGATAGCCAAATTTAGTTGAGGATGCAATCAAACAACTTGTTTGCTGGTAGAGTAAATCGAATTAAGTTTTCTGTCAGTTCTCGAAAATGTTGCACTGATTGCATGTATTTTGGCCTGCTAACTATGGAAAGATCATCATTTCCCATGCAATAGCAAATTTTTTATGGGTTTATCACCAAATACTGTTAATATTAAATACTCCCAACTCCTTATTTCAAGTTTCATTGGATAACTTAATAATAAAATTTCAGTCAAAGGTATACGTAATGCCACAATTTCAAATGAAAAGAAGTTGGTGATAAAGATTTTCTTTTAAGACTGTTTAATAATTGATAATGTACGACTGCATTACTCTTAAATGGAATTTAATATTAGAAAACGAATAAAAATTTTTGCGCATTTAACACTTAAAGGTACACTTAGAAACTTACTAAGCATATCATATGCATATAGTTGCCATATCGTAGCATCATTTATAATTGGAAATAACATTTATTAATTCGAACTCGAAAAAAGAAACATACGATTACTACCATAATTTATCCACCACACTGTGATTCTCGTATAAAACTTCAGTCAAATACATCCGGCCGGCATTGTATCCGTTTGTTGTTAACGTAATAAGTCAACAGTTTTTCCCATTGAAAGTTTGCAGCAGATCAAATTTTGATTCATTATAAAATGAATCCAATCAAAATACGAAACGGCTTCACTCAGCTTAATAATATCTTCGTAAGACCATTTAAGAACACATTTAAATGTTTCACGCGGTTAAATTATGGACGGCCAGCTTTTATACGTAAACGGGAAACGGTAAACGCTATGTTTATATCGGGAAATATGAAACAACACTTCAAATCACAACATAACTTTCCATTGATGAGGAATTTGCCGCGAAAAAACTGTTGGAATATTAAGGAACGTCAAATAAGAAAGCCAATTTCAAAGTTGCGACCGGATGTAGCAATGCCATCCAAAAATGAATACTTGGATAAATATTATAACTTAATTAACTCGGAATTGAGTTCATGTGTGAATAAACTTTTCGGGAAAAGTGTATCACAGTTTACTAAAATTGGTAAAAGAATCAAATTAGAATGTGTTAATTCAACAGAGATCTCTCAAAGTATTGTCCTGTCAACACCGAGTATGAGTACGACCTCTGATGATGCTATGCTGGGAAGCATTAGTAGTGAGATCACGATTCTGAATGAAACTAATTATTGTGTTACTTTTGATGATACTAAACTTCAGATGGACGGTATAGAATTTTCTACACCACTTGTAATGCAACATAATTTCTTAGCGCCAGCTTACATCTCTCCTCATTCCAATTCAACCCTACCAACATGCCAAAATTTTGAGCTCCACAACGATACAACTCTATTTCCAAGTCTGAGCCCTTTGTTAGGTTTCAGTAAAATAAATTCCTCTGATCAAAATCCTCTGTTGTTTGGGAACTCCATGGAGGAAGAATATGAAGGGATGTTCAACACGTTTCCTCTTTTCTCTCCAATTCATTTCTCATGTAGGAAATATTCTAGGACGAGCTCTGAAACGACTTACTTTTCTCCAATTGTGAGCCAAATAATATCTTATACTATATATGACCGACCATTAAACAAGTACTTTCTATTATAGAGGAGAAAAGTTGAAAGAATGAATTGCAACGACGACTTCAGTTGGAATGATACTCTACCAACCCGTCTGGATCAGAACACGCTGAAACGGAAAATTCCCGAGTGCCAATCTTTTTATGTCGACACAATATTTACTTCGGTAAGGTAATTTAATATTTAAAAATTTTGTGGATAAAGCTAGAAAATTACTTTTAGAAAAAATCGAAGCTTAATCAAGAAGTCTAATGATAGGCTACTAACAGGAAATACATATGCAATATATAAAAATTATCATGAATTGTTGTAACAATGACATACCTCTGATAAATAAAAACATTAAAGAGGCAAGAGGGAGTAATTTTAATTTGTTTTTATTTCTGACTCTTATATCCTAATCTTCAAAAGTTCTATATAGTCACCTAGAAATATTCAAACGTGTATTCTTCTATTCATTTCCATAAAAATGTTAGTTATTATGTGTAAATGCACAAATATAATCGATTATAAGAAATTTTTGGAGATTACGTCTTGTGTTCTATCATTGTGTAGCGTGACAATTGCACATTTGTAGTAATCGAGCAGTTACACGAGCAAACTGCTCGAAAACCTTCCTATCTCCTATTCAAAATTTGAATGGCAGATCCAGAAAAAATATTTAATTACTTCCATTCATAATCGTAATCAATAAAATAGTTTTCTTTCTTATTAATATTATTAAATGTAATTTTATATCAATTTTCCTTTATAGGAAATTTAAACGTTTCCCTGTAATTATATTCTTCATGAGATTTAACTTTTATTACAATTTAGATATTTGGGTTCGAATTAATTTACGCCTTGACAAAATACTCCACCTGAAAATAGAAAAAAAAACAGCTTCCTTTTAATTTTGTGTATTTTATTTGTCTTCTTGAAATCGATTTTCGACCGTAATCGTTCGGTCTTCTTCAGCGATTAATTTATTTTCACTTACATTCCCGCTTATACTATATACTAGCTATGTTTAAGGAAATTTACTTTAGATCATTAAAAGGTAATTAGGGAGATTTGCGTAAGCTAATAAAAGCTAGGAAAGGTAATTTACAAAAAGGGGAGTTATAAAAATATTGTTTTTACAAAATTCAGAAAAGATATTATTTAATTAATTTTAATAGCCATGATCTGCTGTTTCCGTCATCCTGATTCATCAACTTTTTCCTTTCCTGGGTAATTGCCAGGCTTTCCATCACATCCAATTCACGTATGTCTCTAGCTTCCTTAATGATTACAGCGTCCTGCAATGTTATCTTGTGTCCCTTCGTGATAATATGTTCCGCTACCGCCGACTTGAAGTTCGAAGTTCTCCATTGCTTTCTTGCTGCTGCTGCTGCTTCGCCTAGATGCTCCTTGATTCGCGTGCCGATGAGTCTCCTCGTTTGACCTATGTACACTTCTTCACAAGTAGAACACTCGATGCGATAGATACCAGATTTTTCGTCTGGTTCGCGTTTGTCTTGGCAAGGAATGATATAGCCGAGGCGATAAGGGGAGCGAAAAAGGTGGTAAACAGTTAAGAAGCAAGCATAGTTGTTGAATTGAAGAAGAAACCTGTTAACTTTGCCAAGGCAGATAAAGGAAATACAGTGGTAGTAATGGATAAAAGCAAGTATGATGAGGCGGTCATACAAAAGCTATGAAATCCATAAGAAGGTTCGAAAGGACCATTAAAAGTTGTGAGTCATTAATTGGCGAATTGATGAAGGTGAGGGTGAGCAGCCCCACTTTGCCTAGGATGAAGTGTTTGCCAAAAATACACAAAGAGGGGAATGAAATGCGTGAGATTATTTAGACCGTGAATGCACCAACCCAAAAACTGGCAAGATGGTTGGTGAATGAATTTAAGGGGATGACTCAAAGTTTGCCCCACTAGCGCAAGATGAAATTATGGTGTCTTTTGACGTGAAAGCTCAATTCCCGAGTATTCCGGTTATGGAGACACTAGGATACATAGAAGAATGGCTTTCTCACCAAGAAAATTCATTACCTTGAAAAATAAAAACTAGGCAGTATATCCAACTTGCGAGACTATGCATGAAAGAACATTATTTCACACAGAAGATCCAGATAAATAGACAGTGACAGGGGCGATCAACATTATCAAATGCGAACACCGAAAGAACGTACTGGAAGGCTTAAGCTTATCACGAAGGCATCAGCAATCGGATCAAGAGGCGAATAAATCAGCTCAATTTTGTGCAGTTAATCGAATCAAGCAGCAAGAACCAGCTCAAAAACGTTCTCGGATCAACAAAAGACAAACGCGAACCAGACGAAAAATCTGGTATCTATCGTATCGAATGTCCCACTTGTGAAGAAGTGTACATAGATCAAACGAGGAGACTCATCGGCACGCAAATCACGGAACATCTAGGCGAAGCGGCAGCAGCAAGAAAGAAAGAAAGAACCTCGAATTCCAAGTCGGCTGTAGTGGAACATATTATCACGAAGGGACACGAGATAACAATGGAGGACGCTGTAATAATCAAGGAAGCTAGAGACGTATGTAATGTTTTTCCGTCTAAATTCGTGCGAACGAAGTCGGAACCGACCTCTCATCGGCTCTAGACGTGAAGTCAAAGTTGTGCCAACGAATGGTACCAACCGATCAACTAGTCCGTGCACCCGTAATCCATTTCGCGGTGGCTGCTTGTCGGCCAGCTAGATTGGAGAGGATGTCGGTCGCAGGTCTTTAAACGGATTACGCTCAATTACGTTTTTCAGCCACAATTAAATGACCGTTTCAAACGCGTCAACAATTCAAACATACGGAAGGGAAACCTGCATTGCTTTATTCCATATTCTCTTGATTCTTCCAGTCAATCACAAAGACTAAATTCAATTTCGCGCTCTCAAAAGTCACCGACTTAACTACGTTAAGTCAAACTCGAAGAATGCTACGCTAAGAAGAAGGCAAGGCAAACAAAGATACCGCGTACCGCACACGACGCAAAACCGGCCATCCACGGATTTTCAAAACCCTACCCCCTTTACGGCATACCTACCACTCTCCTCCCGGCTAGAAAAAAGAAGGGCAGGCTGGAAAGGAAAATCGTGTTTATATTAGCAATTCATTATATTATTGGTAACCTCTGATATTTATATAAAATACGTTATTTCTATTCTCTGTTTCCTTTTTTTTTTTCTTTTCGTCGCTTTCCTTCTTGTGGTTATTCTATTTAATGTTATTCGATGTTAGGAAAAATCAGCTCATTAGTACTATTTTGGGTATCTTGGGAATTAAATCCTGTTCTATAAAACCAATCCTTACAGTATACTTTGACAGTCATCTATGCATAGTAAAACAGTTAATTTGATTTAAATTGAGAACAACCGGTAACGCTATATAAAATGCGTGTTAAATATCTTCAGTCACATGATGACTAAGCAAAATATAGTATTAGAAAGCGGTACTCTCCCTCAACAATAAGCTATTTTTAAATTGGCACCTTATGTAATATTGGAAGTATCTACTCATAATAATTATTTAATTGTGTAACTATCTCACTCTACTAAGTACAATAATAAATACTGATTTTATTTTAAATTGAGCGATGTGATTTCTTTTAGTCTAGAATTTCTGGAAGTTTTTGATATGCATTCGTTTGAACGTGCCACAAATTCACTTAATAGTTAAAGCCATGGAATGAGGATACTTGCAAGTAGGAATGAAAGTTACTCATGAGCAACTCAATAGATTTAGATATAATTAAGGTCATGCACACTTTTACCCTTTAGGATTTACAAAGGAAATATGCTAAATGCCAAAAAATATAAATTAAAATATATGTCGTCCGACTAGCTTAATAGCTTCTATGGTCAACCAAAGTTAATTCCAGTCATTTGATAGAATTTCCTATTGAAGTGACGATAGAATTCTCCGAGGCGATCAATTGCAGCTAGATCTATATATGGGTGATAGCGTCCTTTAGATTTCCCCAAGCAATGTAGGGTTGAACGAGCTTTTGATTTAAATAAGCAAGGAAATCCTTAATGGATGATAGGATCCATACGATTTTGAAGAATTAGGAACATATTATTCTCGCCTTGCGGACTACAAGATGTTAGTGTTCCTTCATTTTTTTGAATTATATTGATTTTGATTTAATGTTATCAAATCAATATAATTCAAAAAAAATTTCGGGGATTTGACCTGTGCTTCACTTCTAGATTTCAAATTAATTATTTTTGTATGTGTAAATTCACTATCACTAGAATTGATCGGCAGTAACCCTTAGTATTTGTTGTTTTGTTTTTCTTTAATTTTGATAATTGATTCTCTTTGTGTTGGTATCATGAAACCTTTTTGTTATTAACGCATCGATATTCCACGAAAAAAAAATTCGCGGCGAGTTTAGTTTGAAAACCCTTGCACGTAAAATGGGAGGAACTCTGCACTAACGATTTATAGCAATGTACACCCAAATATGGTATTCGGTCTAAGATTTAGGGGAAAGCTTGTCTCCAGATAGTGAAGATAAGGTCAAAATATTTCTCGGGAAATTATCCTAATTTCACTTCCAAAAATAATTGAGAAAGCAAGGAGGAAAAACTATGCAACCAATTAACTGTGAAAAACTATGCAATACAATCTAACTTTCAAGTCTATCTGTGCAAAGGAGAATGAATTGCAAAATTTGATGATTCCATGTAGGCCAAGAGCCATCGGCTGCCAGACATCATACGTTATGTATCTCCAGATGCCACTCGTAACCTATCATGTCACTGAGACCAACATAACGGTTATTTAATTAGTAGTCGAGGATCTTAAGCAATGTTGGGATAAAGTAGACGATTGTCGTTCGAGCAGATTCTTTTTATATCGACAGACCGATCACTTTACTCCAGCTAATCGATGTCCCGTTGTCGTTTCGTCATCTTTAATGCGAAAGAATAGTTCTTTGAAGCGGCGATCAGTGTCCGAGAAAGATTCAACGTTAATAAAAAGTGTTTTGCATCGGAAATGCTCAAAGGAGTTGACGAGATGTATTGTCGGCATGGTAGTCGTTGTTTTGATTGCACTGCAGCTAATTATTCGCATCCATCATGCGATTACAAGGAAGACTACATGGATGAAAGATGCGAAGTGACAGGTTTTCCATTGGTTTGTCCACTGCAAGAGGTATTATTGCTAAATTAATTGTCTTAACGTTTTTCTTAAAAATAACTTGGAAGATAGCTAATATTTTCTTTTTGTCCCTAAAAAAATCTTGAAATGGTAGTAATATTTTTTTTTGTACTCATAAAACAAGATCACAAACATAAATTCGGGTTTTATTGATATCGAAAAATGGTTAAAATTTCCATAAGTCTAGGATATTTGATTATTAAAATTTGATCCTTGAATTTAATGATAATACCTTTAAGAAAATTTTTCTTTTTGGCCAAAAAGCATACTTAGCATTTTCTAATCTGATAGGTTTATGTTTTCAGCACTTAATCTTCATCACATACATATTTGCGAATGGAAAAATATTTATTTGTGATTTTGTTATTTGTCTAGTAATTATTTTTAAAGCAAAGGCTTATCTTTACTTAATTTAAAAATAGAGTTTTAAGATGATCTCAATACCCCACCATCTCACTCTTTCCATATTATTTATTTAATAGTCAAAAGTGATACTCTATATCCAATTCGATTTGCTACAAAACGAAACCAAAACTGAGTTCATTTCATTAAATCTAAAGCAAAAATTTATGTTTCACCGCGGGGTAATATACATTTCTCTTCTTCGAGTGAAGAATTATTATTTTGTATGCATAAATTATTATAATATAAAGTAAACTTTTTATACTGGAAAGGATGAATAAAATGAATTTTTATACCGTAACCGACGGTTTTTCCATTTTGTTGGACCTGACCGGGTATAGAACCCGCATCGATGGCAGGCTCCTCCGCTAATATGGGCTAGCCATCGGGTGTGCTCCTCCTCTTCTTTGTTTAACAAAGACTCTTGCCAGGTAGAGTGGCCTTCCGCTCGCGTGCCATTTTATGGTATAGAGTTATGTGATTCCATCACATGATTCTATAGTATAAATTGGCCACGTCTAAATTTCATGCAAATTATGTTTGTATGAGTTTTTCACTCAAATGGGAAATATATGGCCACGTCTACGATTGGATCTTGATCCGGTTGGGAGGGTGCGAGGGGGCACCACCTTCATCTGGATGCCCCACTCTTTTTGTGGGCCATAAGAATCGTGGTAACGACGAAGTCCTCCTAAGCCCTTTTGTCTTCCTCAGGTCCGGTTGGTCCTTTGCGTCAGCAATTTCCGGCCTTTAGTTGATTACCTCCTGTGGTGGGTCATTGTGCTGGGGAAAAGAACTCGCCCCACGACACCGCAACGCTAGCCTGCTAGCGCATTCACGCGTCCCCAGACAAGGCTAATCTCGGCGGATCTTAACATCCTCTTCCGCTGAGGCAGTAGACCATCACTGCAGTCCTTTAAAGACATTTGCTTAGACCTTAATTCACTACACATTGCCTGAAAACGCACTTTTAGCATCGAACGCGCGAAAAAGAAAAATGAAAGAATAGATTTGGAACAGGTTTGAGAACGACGTACACTCAGTCGACAGCGATCATTCGGTACAGATGATTTCTCCGACGATGGAATAAATAACGTTTTGAAACTCTAGTCAATAAAGTTTGTCTATTTAGTATTACCGATTTGTTTATCCTTCCTGTGTAACCATAATTCGTACATTTTTGACCCTGCAGAAACAGGTAATTATAGCTGACGATGATTTTCACGATGCAGACAGCAAAGTGATCACTGGCACAAAAATTACGCAAGAAGGGTCAGAAATCCAAGCGGTCACCTGTAAGCTCCCAGAATTTAAGCAGAGCAAATTGAAATTGTGGTTTGCTCGTGTAGGGGCGCAATTTCAGGCAAATAAGATTATGAGTGATTCAGCCGGTTTCGGCAAGGTGGTCTCCAAACTGGATATATCAATCATCACACAAGCGGCTGACGTTATAGAGTCACCACCCGTGACTGGAAAATATTAGACCATTAAAGCAGGACTCTTGGCTGTTTCCGCACTCAGGGACCAACAACGTATTCAACAGCTTTGCATGGTCTGGAGTTCGAGGACCAGCGACCATCTCAATTTTTGGCCCGAAGCCAGTCGGGGGACGGAAATGTAATGTCCGAAGCCAAGTTGAAAGCATTGTTGCTTCAACGCCTTCCCACGCCCATACGATCAATCCTCGCTGTAGCAGATACAAATGAATTGAGCAAGCTCACTGTGGCTGCAGATAGAATCGCTAATTGTTCTGTAAGTAACACTATTGCCGAAGTACAGGTTCATAATAATACACAGCCTGTCGCAATTCATTACGATGAAAATGTTGCCCCACTAACGTTTGAAGCGAGCGAGGAGATCAACGGAATCCTACCACCTGCCGGAAGGAGAGGCTTGCAGTGCAATCAGTGTTGGTGTCCTATACGCCAAACGCTTACCGCGACGGCCCCCAGAAAGCAAGAAGCGAACTGTTGTTTTTATCACACACGTTTTGAGGCGCCGCTATACGCTGCCGCTCTCCCTGCCGTTTCTATGCTTCATCGACAGAAAACTTTTCAAATCGTTAGATCAGCTGGTGAGGCCTAGTGATTCTCGTCAGAATTGCCTGGAAATACGAGATCCAAAATCAACTTTAAACTTTTTAATGAACACAGGCGCGGACGTGTAAGTATTTTTTTGACCTCAAAGTTAACTGAACGTAAACACGTTAATAAAGCAGAAGTAAAAACATAGTTTCCTTTTTTTAGACTATAATTTTATTTCCTTTTTAATATATACGTATTTCGACCGTTACATACGGTCTTCTTCAGTATATTAACTAAACTACTTGAACAATCTTTCCTTATATACTATTAACATTTAAGTACTTATCCTAGGTAGAAAACACCTTTATTTTATTACCGCTTTAATTATCCTTTTATTAATTACCTGTTTATACCCTTCCTAACTTGTGGTCGTTAGCAGATCAATCAGCTTTGAATTGTTGTTACCTACATCTTCATTTAGCCTAAACTCCTCAGGTACTTTGTTGATTTCGATGCTTTCCTTAATATCCAATTTTTGCCATTTTCTTACTTCTTTAATGATTTTTACATTATCTATCGTTACTGCATGACCTTCTTTTACGATATGTTCCGCAACCGATGACTTGATGACGCCTTTGTTTCCTTTTTTCGCTGCTTCGGCTTCCCGTACATGTTCCTCAAACCGAGTTGTCACTAATCTCTTAGTTTGACCTATAACACGTTGCCTACAAATTATTCACCGCAAACGGTACACCTATTGATACTTATGAGATGTGTCAATTAAGTTGTGAGACTGATTCCATGAAAACCGTATATTTAAAAGTTATTCTACAACTCTGCCATCCTCTTCAAAGAAGTCCCCTTGGGCAGCTATACAACAATTCCAGGGCGTTTTCCATGCTTCGTAACATTTACTCTCGCCACGGTTGCCTGGATGTCCGTAATCGACCCAAAATGGGTTCCTATGACCACCGATTTTGTTCTAGGGAACAAAAAAAAGTCACAGGGTGACATATTGGGCAAATGAGGTGGCTGTTGCAGCACGGCGATCCTTTTAGAGGCCAAATACTGGGACACGCTGAGGGCGGTGTGGCACGGCGCATTGTCGTGATAAAGGATCCAGTTACGAGCGATGTCTGGGTGCACCCTGTTGACTCGTTTTCGCAATCTTTCGAGTTCTTGGCGATAGTAGGCTTGATTCACGGTTTACTTCGGATGGAACAAATTCTTTGTGGACGATTTCACGGCTATCAAAAAAGGCAATAATCATCATTTTCACCTTCGACTTGCTATGCGAGCTTTTTCGGGCGGGGAACATGCAGAGACAACCATTGTAAACTTTGGCTCTGATCACCTGTAATAATTCGATCAAGTAGCGTGGGATCGTTTTCCACTTGTTCCAAAAAGTCTTTTGCGGCGGTCGGTTAAAATTTGTCTGACTGTTTCACGGTTCATACCCAGTTGCGAGACCAACATTCAAACTGTTAAACGCCGATCTTCACGGATTAGGGTGCGCCCACGCTGTGCATTTGCGTCATTCGCACCTCGACTGGTCTCCCGCTCCGCGCCTCGTCTTCCACGCTTTCATGCCCTTCCTTAAACTCTTTATGCCATCGAAACATCTGGGCGCGACTAAAAGCACTATCATCATGCACTTTTACAATTTTAGTGTACGTTTCTGAAGCTGTTTCGCCCAATCTGGCGCAAAATTTTATCGCGACGCATTGTTCTTGATATTGTTTCTCCATTTTCGTGACGAGTGCCACCAACACATGTCTACTCAACACAATACAGCAGGCAAACTAAACAAGCTAGAGCGATGGTAAATATAGAATAGAAAGGAGAAGAATGCCAGGGCAGGGGAAGGAAGGAAGGTCACGGGTTTACCACAAACGCGGCAATAAAATCAGTCTCATTACTTAGTTGTCATACCTCGCACGTAAAAGTAACTTTAAAAATGTCGCATGGCCTTCAATGTTCTTTACATTGGCAATTCCACATTATGCAGGTTGCACACCCTATTCTAGGAGCAGACTTTTTTATCCATTATGGATTATTGGTGGACATAAAAAAGCGACGGCTATGTGATTCTGCGTCAAAGGTTGCAGTTAGAGGATGGATTAGCACAGCTCAAAATGAGTCCGTATCAAGTATTCTGAATAACTCACAATACCACGAGATACTCAGGGAGTTTCGGAGTGTAGCCGATTCAGCCATTAAACATCGTTTCCAAAGGCCCACCTATTGTTGAGTGCCTTCGATGGCTTAGTCAAGAGAAATTTAAGACTGCTAGAGATGAAATCCAATTTTTACAGAACAGGGGATTGTGTTGCCCATCAAGCAGCCCTTGGACGAGCCCCCTACATCTCATTCGAAAGAAAAATAGTTCCTGGTAAACGTGCGGGGACTATCCACTACTAAACACTTCCACTCTGCCTGACAATTATTCAATGCGCCACATTCAGAACATAACTTTTGATTTGGCCATAAAACGCATTTTTCTCAAAATCAACTTACTGAAGGTGTTTTAACGTATCCCGATTAGAGAAGAGGATATTCCAAAAACAGTTATGACGACACCTTTTGGCCGGTATGAGTTAACTGCAATGACGTTCGGTCTATGCAATGCAACCCAATCGTTCCACTGGTTTATGAACCAGTTACTCCAAGGCCTTGACTGCTGTACTTGCTACGTTGACGGTATTCTGGTCACTTTTGAATTAGAGGACCAACATAGAAAGCATCTACGGTTGGTGTTTGAACGCCTCGCTGAGAATGGATTAGTAATCAATGTGGCCAAGTGCTCATGGGGAGCAACAGAAGCTGAATATTTAGGTTATGTGATCAACGCATAAGACGTTGTACCCCAACGTCCCGGGTACAGTTAATTCCAGACTACACACAACCTACGACAGTAGCGGAGCTTCGCTATTTTCTGGGATACATTAACTACTATCAACACTTCATTCGAAATGCAGCCAGTTGGCCATAATCATTAAACGATTGCTTCTCCTCTTCAAAGAAAAATGACAATATGACGCCGTTCTACTAGTGCACTTCCAGGCAAACAAGCTGCTGGGGCTTGCTACTGATGCTTCAGACTTAGCGGCAGGTACAGTGCTCAATTCGTTGCAAGCTGGCAGGTGGCTACCGCTTACTTTTTGTCACAGAGAGTTATGCAAATCGAAAACAAGCCACGAAATCTGCTGGCCATGTACAGCAGCATACGTTGCTTTAACCCAATGATACATTCGTGCTTACGCGTTGCTTTCTTAACGTTCTCAATTTTTTGTTTTGTTTTTCTTTTTAGACTTCCAAACACGCGATCAAATTGTCTTTTCCTGACAAGGCCCACTTTAAATTTATTTTCCGCAAGATGAATTGTACTTTTATTGTCTGCACACAGTTAGTACTTAATACACTCCCGCCAACCACTTCTATGATCAATTCTTTGAAAATTATTTTTTTCACTCCGACACCCTCAAAACAAAGAACCTACTTTCGTAATCTCATTAACGTTTTTCTTCAGAAACATTTGCGAACCGTCTTATTTTTGTTTATATTGTCAATCTTCTCCCTTTTTCCACTTCCACCAAATAATCGTCACCATCCCAAGAACTGACTCAAAATAAACTTTTTCTCTTCACAAGTTCCCAATCGAAACTTTTTCCTAATCATAAAATTCCATGTCACTCTCACACTGCAAAAACTCCCTCTCCTTTCAAAGCCAAATACAGATTGCCTTCCCAAATCAAAAATTTTACTCACTCAATCCCGCAATCCTTTCATTCACAATTACCGCTGCCGCATCTAGGTAACGTACTCGATGTTTCTGTTGGTATGACGAATAAAACTTGTTAGTGGGAGATAGTGAATGAAATTAGTTAGTATGAAGAAAAGAATTAGGTTTTGTCAATGGAAAGATCTCGAATGAAATGTTTTTTTTTTGTGGTAGGGAGGTGAATGCCATTTATGCATAGAGTGTGGGACTCCCATGCTTGCAAGAAAGCGACTGGACTACCCACTAAACACCTCCCCGGTCAACCTGAGAACCCAGCCTGGGACCGTTTGACACATTACTTGGGCCAGGTCTCGTTTTGTTACGCCGTGGGCGCCTTCAAGCTGGGGAGTCCCTTTCCTAGCGGGAGGGGAAAGGGGCTGAGGAAATGCCGGAAGAGCGATCCCCCAGCCCAAGCGCCCCCGGCTGCTGTGAGTCCCTTTTATATTTTAGGACTGCCCGAGCATAATGTGCCACCTGGTTCCATTTGTCAACCGATTCGAGCATCACCGCAACTATATTATCTGGGGTGAGCTCTCCCGTCTCCCTGTAGAGTTCTCTTCGCAGCCTGATCCATTTTGTATACGCAAAAAACTTGTGACAGGCATTGTCCTCCTCTCCTGGGCAAAACCGACAATCGGGAGACCGTGACTTACCGATCTTGTGCAGGTAAGACTGAAAACACCCGTGCCCGCTCAAAAGCTGGGTCAGATAGAAATCAGTCTCACCATGTCTTCGATTTAGCCACGGTCTCACATCCGGGATGAGGCGCGCAGTCCACATTTCCTTCGTGCGATTCAAGACTGCTGCCAATCGTTGAGCGAGCGCTGTCGCTCCTCGCGGACAACTATCTCCCTCGCATCCTCGTTTCGGCGCAGGTAAATAGCGCGGCGCTCTCTAGCAAGGAGGGCGACAGGTATCGCGCCTGCAATCACTCTCACCGCCGAGTCGGAGACTGTTGGATACGAAGATGCAATTCTCAGTGCTCCTCTTCTCTGTACCTGTGCCAAGCGTTTTCGGTATACCTCCTTGCTGAGAGCGTCACCCCATACCTCTGCTCCGTACAGTAGCACTGACCCTACAGCACTCATCAAGAGGCGTCTTCTTGATGGGCTGGGTCCCCCTACGTTGGCCATAAGTCGACTCAGGGCCGATATTATCGAAGCAGCCTTCTCGGCTGTTGCCCTGATTTACTCAGAGAAACTCATCTTCGAGTCGATCAGTAGTCCCAGGTACTTCACCGCTGGCTTCGATTCGATTTGTATATCTCCAATACTGATCATCCTTACTCTAGGGATGCTCTTTTTTGTCAAGATGACCACTTCGGTTTTCTCCAGTGATAAACTGAGCCTGCGAGCAGTCATCCAGTCCCTAACTCGGCGCATTAGCATACCTAGCTTAAGTTGCGCTTGTTCAACGGTGCGTCCAGCGACCAGAGCCGCAACATCATCCGCATAGCCGACCAAGCGCTACTCATCTTGCATCTCAAGTCTCAGTAGCCCGTCGTAAGACACGTTCCACAGGTCCGGACCAAGGATAGATCTCTGGGCAACACCCGATGTAATTTCCATCCTTCGTTGGCCCTGTGCCATGTTGTAGAACAGGCTTCGGTCCGTTAGGTAGTTCCTCAAAAGCCGCATTAGATATTCTGGATATTGAAGAGAGTTTTCCAGCGTGTCCAGAATATCCACCCATCTAGCGGAGTTGAAGGCATTCCTGACGTCGAGTGTCACCAACAGGACGATCCGTCACTTGGTGCGACTATATGCCTCTGGACCGCGTTCACCACCTCTGTAATTGCATCAATGGTAGAACGTCCTGCTCTAAAGCCGTACTGCCGAGGGGATAGGTCCCCAGCAGCACGAATCGCGTCAGTGAGTCTTCCCTTGATGAGTTTCTCTAGCACTTTCCCAGGCGTGTCGAGCATGCATAACGGGCGGTATGCAGACGGCGATCCGGGATTTCCCTTCCCCTTGCTGATCAGCACGAGCCTCGCCACCTTCCATCGTACCGGGAAAACCCTGTCCCGTAGGCAAGCGTTGAATGTGCTGTGCAGCAAGTCAGGACAATGGTGATAGACGAGCCGCAACACCTCAGCTGGAACACCATCTGGACCTGGAGCCTTCCTCGCTTTGAAAGAGAGGACTGCCTCCTCCAGTTCCAGCTGTGTGAAGAGTGGGCACTCGACTGCTGTTTCACCATGGACAGCGTCAACACGGACGGGATGGGCGGGGAAGAGTCCCCGCACTATCACGTCCATCTTTTCCGCGTCATGTATACAAGGCTTCCGTAGGGCACCAAGTTTCCCCATGACCAGCTTGTAGCCAAGACCCCACGGATCCTTGTTCACATTGTCCACTAGGTCTTGCCAGCAGCGAGCCTTGCTACTGTTGATCAGTTTGCGAAGGCATTTCGTGGCCGACTTAGATGCTGTCACCTGGTTGCATGCTTCGTCACGGTTCCGCGCCCGTTGAGCCTCACGCCGAAGCTTGTGACACTCCCCCCGCTTTTCAGCGATTTCAGTTGACCACCAGTACACTGGGGGCTTGCCGTACCGGGGTCTTTGACGGGGCATAGAAGCGCCGCAAGCAGTCGTAATTATGCTCATAGTAGAGTTCACCACGTTTTGAGCTGCCAGTTCTTCCGTCCTCTCCGAAGCTCCCTGCAGCGGCTCACCTGCTATGAGAACCTTGACGAACCTCTCGACGTCCATCCTTCCGATGTTCCATCCAGTTGTGGAAGGCCGAGAGCACGGACGTCGGGAGACAGCATCACTTATCTCAAGCAGAATGCACTGATGATCACTGGCTGAGTAATCCTCTAATACTTTCCAGTTGTGTATCCTCCGTACTAAGGACTCCGAGGCGAATGTCACATCCGGTATGGCTCCCTCACAGCCAATACGGTGGAATGTCGGCGTGTTTCCGGAGTTTCGTATGACGAGGGCCGTTCTGGCCGCCATTTTCAGGATTCGTTTTCCCCGCGGATCCTTCTGAGGCATGCCCCATTCGATTGCTTTAGCATTGAAGTCGCCCCCAACGAGCACTTTGCCCTCTGCTTTCGAGACAGCGCCCTCCAAAGCATTAAGCTTGGCTTGGAAAGATGATATCGACTCGTTAGGCGTTAGGTACACACTAAAGAAGGTGATCCCTGTGCACCGAACCCACACAAAACCATCCCCCCGTCCACAAATCTCCGCTTGTAAGTCACTGTTCCGAACCCAGATAGCGGCAGTACCAGTTTCATCAGAGTACCATAATGCAGGACTTTTACTATGGTGTTGCTCACTCAGCAGCAAGAAGTCGGCTTTCATGTCCCTCGCAAACTGCTCAAGCAGATTTTGGGCGGTTTAACTGCTGTGTAGGTTTAGCTGCAGGATGCGGATCATCGAAGCTCTGATTTTGCCTTGGCTAGGGCTTTCTGGAACACCCGGCATTTTCCTGATCCCAAGACGTGTCCAAAATCAAGTTTTGGATCAGCATCCTTGCAAAGAATACAGTGTGCCTTCTTCGTACACTCTTTTCTTTTAGGTCCCATTTCACCGCATTTGTAATAGGGAACTCCTATCGGGTCCTTTGCATACTTGTGTGGTGTGACCATAACCAAGGCATTTGAAACATTGAAGAGGAGTTGCTCTTCGCCGTATCCTACAGACAACCCACCCAATTCGTACTTTACCCTTGTTCAGGAATTGTTCGGCGTCCTTTTTAGTCAAGTCAACTATGCCCATGCGTTGTCCCCTGTTGTTTTCTGGTGTCAGTCTAGCTTTGATCCTTCCCACGCCAGGGAACTCCTTTTTGATGGCCTCTTCTACCTCGGCCAGATCCGTCACGCAGTCTATGTCTCGTATTTCGATCGTTGCCACTGGCTCGAGCAGGGCTATAGTTGCGCTTTTGCTGAGGACTTTCTTTACTGCGTCACAGAATGCATCTTTATTGCCGGCCTCTGCTCCAAATCCGACCAGTATGTGGCCCGACCGCGTTGGTCGTACTACTTTAATGGTAGTATTGGTGTCTTCGGGCCTTACGTTTCCCCTGATGTCCCGCAGTACTTCCACGTAGGATCGGCCATCTTGGGGCTTTACAAGCATTGCCTGCTGCCGGGGTATTTTTCGGGGCTTCTGCCTCTCCTGCTTTGCATCAGGTCTTTTTTGTAATTGGGCGTCCGTACGAACTTTACTTTCTGGCTTTTTTTGAAGGAGTTTTTTTGCGGCTTTCTTCGCTCCTTTTGTAAGCACTGTCTGGAACCCCTGATCTAGTGCTCCACGCCCTTCAAGTGCCTCTTCCTTCCTTCTTTTATCCCGATCTCCTTCGATTGGGCAAGACGCCATTCTTTTATTGACGTTTAATGATGGAGCTATCTGCGTGTCGCCTTTAGATTTCGCCCCGAGCGCCTCTTTAGCCTTCTCTTCGTCTTCGGCCCTTAACCAGCTTCTCCGATAGAGCCCTATGCGATCTAGGAGCTCCTCTAGTTCAAGAAGCCCTGCCTTTGCTGCTTTGCTGATTTTTGGGGAGTCGCATGCAGCTTGTATTCTTTTCAGAACATCTCCCGCTTTTCGGAGTAGTCTTTCTTCTTCATATCGCTGGGCCGCAATTGTACCTTACAACCATCCTTTGGAGAGGTTACCGCGTTCCGTTTCTGAGTGCAGTACTTCCGCCACATTTTCAACTTTGGCAATGCATTCACGCGGTGTCTGGTCACTCTTTGCTTTTAGTGCCGTAATCGCCTCGTTGGCTTCTGGATTTTTCGTTGCAATGTCGGGATTTGCGACCCTTGCATCGGTCGCTTCGGTAACGATCGCAGCAGTGAAATGTTGTTAATGGGAAGTAAGTGTAGTCAGTGGGAAACATAAGATTAATGTTTTTTTTCGGCATAAAAAATAGAGTAAGAGGGTAGAATTAATATGATGGGGAAATAAAATGAAAGGGAAATGGTTAAATGTTAATAAAAATAAATAAAGAGAAAAAGGTATATGCGCCCAAAAGAAGGAAGAAATCTTTATTTGGACCCTTACAATTTTTTTCTGTTAAGAGGAAAAAATTACATCCATCAAGTAGCTGCATTAGGGCCCATTTTATCGCATTTTCCATGACTTTTTGCAAGGTTTCCGGCGATAACTGTTCGCATTCCCGCGATTGTCTGAGGCTTGTTGGCATAAACCTGCGATTTTAAGTAGCCCCACAGAAAGAAGTCTAGAATGGTTAAATCGGTCGATCTTGTTGGCCATGCCACATCGCCAAAACAGGAGGTTACGCAACAAGGTAACGTTTTCTAAACAATATCCATTGTTGCTCGTGCTGTGTGTACGGTTACACGGTCTTGTTGAAACCACACGTTCACCAATCCGCTTATTCAATTCCGGCACTAAGAAGCCATTTATCATGGCCCTGTAGCGTTCGCCAGTAACAATGACCCTATTGCCGATGGTGTCCTCAAAAAAATACGGCGCGATCACTCCTCCCTCGTGAACGCCGCACCACACAGGGGCTTTGATGTAATGGTTGTTTGTGCATCACACGGGGATTTTCAGTGCCTACAAACGAAGATTTTGTTTATTGATGTAACTGCTTAACTGGAAATGCATTTTACCGCTTATGAAGATTTTCGATACAAAATCGTCACAATTAAATCATCACAATAAAATCGACACAATCACTCCACGCTTTTGTAGAGTACAAGTATAGCGACCCTTTGCATGTTTGTTTGTATACTGCAGCTGTCTAGCTCACAAATATCAAATATGCTTCACTTACGGCGCCATTTGCAAAAGTTATAATATCTTCCAATGGGGTGATTAATTTAGCGCCACCCTGTATACACATATACTACCGTGGAAAAGTATAAGGACAATATCGAAATATCGATTTTTTGAGTTTTTGATTCTTTTTTATTGTATTCAACTGCATTTTATGATTAAACCTTGTATATAAACTACAAAAACTACTATTTTGTTATGATTTATCTTCATTACAATTAGATTTGGGATAAAAATATTTAAAAATACAGAAAATATCATAACAAGCCAAATCAGGTTTGCTTTGATGATTGCAGCGCAAATTCTTGGAAGCCTTTCGATCAATTTTTGAAGTGTTTCAGTTGCCAGATTGTCCCAGACTACTTCTAGACTGTCGAACAACTGGGTGTCACTGGTCACGTGCATGTTCTTCAACGGCCGGTCGAGTTCATCCCAAACTAATTCGACCGAGTTGACGTCGATCTATGATTTTGAGCACACCTTTCTCTTCCTTGGGCCATAGTTAGTTCATCCATAGATTGGAGGTGTGCTTGGAATCATCATCCTATTGAAAGATAATTAAGTTGCCGATCAAACCAATGCCAGATGGAATAGCACTTCATTAAAGAATATTGTGATAGTGTTCCTTCCGCATTATTCTGTTGGTTCTGACCAGTTTCCCAACACCATCGTAGCTAAAATACCCCCAGACCATCACGGCACCTCCGCTATGTTGAATACATTGAGGATTATACCGCTCATCTTTATTTCGACGAACATACTGTGTAATGAATCATGCGACGCCGCTGGTGACCACTACCAACACACTTTGCTACTATGTGGCTTGTCATTTTACGTTGGTTGCGACCAGTGCACATCCCACGTCTATTTTGTCGTGGGATGCCAACAGAATTTGACAGCCATATGGAATTGAAGTGTGGAGGTAGTGGCCGCCACGCATAAGGAGGTTATCTCGAGTTGGCCGGTCGCGATTCGCCGGGTGGTTTAATATAGTTAACCTATTAGAAACGAACTCGTCTCAGGTAATTACATTGTAAACTACTGTCCATGAAAATCGCCAGGTTTTTTTATATTTACTTTCTTGTAGTGTATTGGATGCGCACCTGTAGGCCGTTGGGGCGACTTTATAATAGGCGCTTCAACGGAGCAACGTAACCTTATCATTCACACATCCAGCCTTACAAGTGTGCAAATCCGCTAAGGAATTCGAAGGCGAAATTCCTATCAAGAAGCCATCCGATTCCCTTGATAGTGGGATATCGTCGATACAATCGTCATAAACTTCTAAGAGTATAACACCATCCTCAACGCCTAGGTTACCCTTGCTTGCAGGAAGCACTAGTCAGTCATCGCTATCCACGCCAACTTCATCCTCAACGGAAACGTCCACACCTGATATGAGATCGTCAGCATCATCGCTGGCTAACAGTACTGCGTTTACACCATTAAGTACCCAGGTCACGTCTACGTCGCTGCGGAACTCATTTAGTATGCAACGCCGAGCCTAGGTAAGCATTCTGATGAAAACTCTAGCCGAATTGGTACTAAAGTAAATAAAATAATAAGATAGGCAGTGACAAACGAGAATAAGGGAGGTTTTGCACGAAGCACTGATTAGTTTCGATCTCTACAACGGGAATCCGAACTAGCATACACAATTTAAATGTATTATTACTAAAATTTTATCTAGAATTAATCAAAACGAAGAAGACTAGCAAATGCAGAATATTATGCAGAGAATTTTACTGAAATATTGAATTGAATGATAACATGCAAATTTTTAACTAAAGTGCGGTCGTTATTTGGTTATGAACATCATGTTATATGCAATCCAATTTATTCGTGTCATGTTTTGTTTTGTAGCAAATTTATTCCTAATACTTTTTCTTTTAGAATTAATTTAGTGAGAGTTTTTTTTACTTTATTCGATTACATTATCTTTCGATAATTTTAGCCGTTAATTAAAAGTATATGCTAAACTTTCATACTATATATGTAGCATGATATATGCATTGATGTGTATCGTTACGTGTGAATGGATGTAACTTGCAAGTTGGATTTCTGATTGTTTACGTTTATGCGCATATGCGACCTTTGATTATTGAAGATATTTTTTCTTCTTAAAAGTGATGAATCGATAAGAGAGCTAGAACTTAACCTGTTAATATTGTGATAACGATATAACGACGCACCTGTTATAGACGAGAGCTAGGTTTGTTTGTTTTCCTCCTCAAAATATTTTTAAAAAGAGAATTAAGAAGTTGTCGGATTAGAGTTAAGCCATACATATTGCTATTAACATCTTTATAATGTTGATCCGATGACAAGATTGATTTGAATGATCAAAGAAGAGAATTAATTGATTGATGAAAAATAATTTGATACTTTTTTATAAATTTAGATGAAAAACAAAAAGAAAAAAATCTTACGAATCACAATAAAAATCCTAATAATTTCATTTATAAAATTGATTTCAATCAATCAAAATTATCAACAAACGAAATATGTAGACTGTACATATAACATTACAATGAATTATGCCATATTTTCGAAAATTGAATCGGCAATTTTATATTTTTGAGAAATTTCATTTGACTCATTTTTATGAATGAACGTGTCTATTTATTGATCATTCTTCTAAATTTAATATACAAATCGTATTCTTAAGATTGAAAGATTTAATCTTGCTTTTACTTCCTTGAAACATTAATTGAAATAGTACGAATCGAACTGTTTCGTGCCATAAAGCATTGTTACATAATATTATTGCAAGGCAGCATTTAAATGGCAACCTTTAACTTATAATTTCATTACAATTCATACTACGCTGCCTGAATTAAAATTTACACGCATTTAAAATGTATTATTATCTTTTTTCCCATGCGACCCTCCTAAGAACTAAATCATGTTGTTTAAATATGGCTTTCACCGTAAGTTATTTGTATAATATCTAGTATGAAGTGTCGTAAGAAAAAGAAAAAAAAACCAAAATAAAAAAGTAATGTACTTATCAAAATCGGGAAATCCAACACAAGGAGAATAGTATATGTCACATAGAATTATCGAAGGTTCCTAGATTCCGTAACGTTTTCAGAAAAATCTAAAGATATAAAACGTTCCAGAAAATATCTACTAATATGTGGATGTTTTTTTTTTCTTTAAACAATACACCACATTACACACGACAATAAGCAAACAAATGAAAAATTAAGGAAGCACATATTTATGTTCTTCTTTTGATTTAGGCATATAATTTATAATGCTTTTGTATTTAACAAAACGAAAGGAAAGAATTCATTTGTCAATATTTAGTCAAAAATGAAAACGCACAGTATATACAAAAAGGTCTCAAACAACTTGAAAATTATCTTATGAATATAGCTGCTGATTTCAATATTTACCCCTTAGTTTAGTGGTTATATCAAGTCTAACTTATATAGAAATGATTTCATTTGGATAATTGATTAATTATAATCTTAATAATTTGATTGATTTTCAGCAGATATAAAATTATTATCTGTTTGAGAAAAAAATACTGAATAAAAACATGGACTTAATATTCAAATACCAGAAGATTTGCAATTAATCTTAATTCCCTAAGAAAAATTTAAACTGTTTAATTTCCATAAAAAAATAAAACATTCAGCTAATGATTTAACATCTTAAATATTCGCGTCTGAAGGATCGACAAAACTATAAACACATGAAATGCTTAAATATAAAAAAAAAACTGTCATTGCGAAAAAAAAACTAGAAAGACAATTATAGGCTCGCATGATAAAAAAAAAATTATTGAAATGAACCCTACCAAAAAAATATAAATTGTGCTAATTCCATACGAATGTATACTTAATACCAAATCTAGTTTAGTTTGAATTAATATAATTTGTTTTTTTTTTTTAATTTCTTGAATTAGGAATGTATTTCTATAATTTAAAATTAAATAATAATATGAATTGCTAACGAAAAACACGACTTTCCTTTCCAGTGGTTCTTCTTTTCAGCGGGAAATGAGGTGCAGGGTAGGTATGCCGTCGCGAGGGTAGGGTTTGAGAAAATCCGCTGAGGCCGGTTTCGCGTCGCACGCGGTACGCGGTACCTTAGTTGATTTTGATTTTTCTCTAGCGTAGCTTTTTTCGGAATTTCGGAATCCGTTGGCACTACTCAGACTCAACGTCTAGAACCAATGAGAGGTCGGTTCCGCGTTCGCACTTAAACATAAAAATCGTTACAACTGGCGCCGCCAGGATCCGAAAATCTCGAGCTTTCAGTCATCGGTCCATAACACAGATTTCCACTGATCTACTGACCAATCTTTGTATTTTCGAGTGAACAATCTGTTTTGCTTATTTTGAGGTCACAGAAGTTGTTTTTTCACAGCAACGCAACGTTTGACAGCATCCACCGAAATGGGATTCTCTAGAGTTTCGTTGATTTCGGTACGAATATCTGGAGCTATTTTCTACTGATCTTGCTTCCTCATCAACAAAATGTGTCGATCATCAGCTAGAGTTGTTGGTTTGGTCGAGTAAAGTGTTTTCAATTCATATTTGTGTTGATTTCGGCGAAACGTGGTTTCAACTTCAAACTTTGAAACACCAACAATATTTGCAATTTCTCGAATTGTTTTACCCATTTTTCCCAAAATAGTATTTGGGAACGTTTTTCAAGTGGAATACTTGTTTTTTGTTTCGAGCCATTTTCAGCTGTCACAATGGGTTTTGCGCGTGTAAAGGCTGAGCTACAATCAACATAACCAGACATAAAGCAAATGTCAAAAAAGTTGAACCCGAACATTTTATAGGGCATTGGGCTTTTTCAGACGCAGCGTTAAAAGTGAGCGTTAAACAGGTTATATGGGCAAGAAGAGTGAGAGGCATTGAGGGGACCTGATGGTAAAAACAAGCCAACATATTGTAGGGTGAACGAGCGTAACGCACATACACAAACGCATTTTGTTGATCATTTGGTGGGGGAAATTATAAACAAACGCCGTAATCATTCCGAATTGAACATTCGGTGAAGAAGGTAGTCGTCATGAAACGATTGCCTTTCTTTAATTTGCGTGCAAAAATGGATGCGTGGACGCGAGAAGCTACGCGTCATTTAATAAATTTATAAAAGCGGAGGCCATGTTCAATTTCAGGAAACAACGCGACGAATATATCGATTTCAATAAAGTTAAATTGCCTATTGTAAATCCATACAAAATTAACAGTACGCATAATCTTTATAGAATCGCATTATATTATGCCAGTTGACAACACAACAAGAAAAATATGCGACTTAAAAGCATATTCAGATTTGGAATATATTTTTCAGAAAGCGGAAAAAAGGAGGTTCTAATAAATCCAATAGAAGTTTGAATCTACAAACTTTAACAATCATAAACTGAATTTTTCATTCCCGTTTTTGTTACCTCGTGCACAATTCAAGGCTAAAACATCAATTCTCAATCGCTTATCTCTCTTTCTTCGCTTTCATGTTGTCCGCACGACGTTTAACGATCAAATGATCCTTTTGACACATACACTCGCAAGACGTGTATCGTATACAAAAATGGGTTGGCTGAATTATGCAACGTGTAAACATAAGGGCGTAAGCGCGAAACTTGTTTGGATATGGGTTTTTACCATTCCCGTGTGAAAGAGCCCATTGAATACATTTGATATAAGGATGACTTACGCAACATGTAAAGTTGAAATCGAACGAACTTTTTATGTCAGTATGACAAATATGTACATTGTTTACTTTAAGTGACAATGATACATTGTTGTTCGCCATTTGAAAGGGTGAGTAAAATTTTATCCAGCTGTGAGGAATTATGCAGAAAACTGGTGTTCTCACCTGTTAAGCACAATTCCACTCTGGTATTGAAATTTAATTTAATATTTCTTCTACGCCTTTGAAGACTTTCATCAACAAAATTATAACGCATTGTCAAAAACACAAAAATTCAAAATCAATTCGAAATCATCCATTTTCTTCAACTACTTTTGCCGCAATGACACTTTTTCGTATCTGTCAAGATCACATACGCGAATCGTATGTAGGCGAACTATGTGCGCGCCACGTTACTTGACGTTCCTTAATTTGTGTAATGTTGATTGTAGCACAGCGGTAAACAATGACGAGAATGAATTTGACAGTTTTAGTGCACATAAAACGCAGCAGAGGGTTAATTTTTCGGCACGCACTCAAATGATCCAGAATGACTGTTTAAGACATTAGTAGTCCATATTAGTTTAAAATAAAATAAAAGTTATAATATTTTGAATTTCAGAGCCAAGATGATGCTATTTAAAAAAAAGAACTTTTGGTTCCTTCATAATTATTAGCTAGTTTTAAGCAAATGTATGTAAACTCCAACAAAATGGTATATTTTCTTGTTCACACGCAAGTAATCATGAAATGCTGTTGAATGGAATAAAAACAATTACAAACTCAAAAAACTAATTTTTTCGAGGATCTCCTTATACTCTTGCACGGTCGTATATATACGAGGATATACAGTGAAACCTCTCTTCACGCACACCTCCCATAAATGGACAGAATTCGTGCACACATGTTTCTGGTTACGTTTTTGGTACAATATTCCCTCCGATAAGCGAACCCTCCAATGAACGGTCGCGGACACTGCATTCATATATATGTACATACATTTCATTGAAAATGCCTCCAACACGGGGACACTATGCACTGTCATAAAATAAATGGATGTTTCCCCATTCTGCAAATTCGGCTGCATGATGTGTATCGTTGATTCCAATGGATTTCGTGATCCCCCTTTCTTTATATTCGGTTGTGTGATGTGTCGTTGATTGCAATATGTATATCTGGTGAGTCAACGAAATTTAATGATTGGTGTGTGTGGTTTACTCACTGAATCCCTGACTTAAAAAATTATTTAGTACTTTTCTCACACTCTTTGTAAAGCTAGTGTTGTTGTTTACTTTTTTCGGTTGCATAGCAGTATCATGACCTCGCGAAGGAATATCCTTTCTTTGAAAGAAAAAGTGATTATTCTAAACATAATCGAGAAAGACAACCTGTCAGTTTGGGATACAGCTAAGAGATTTTTTTTCAACTTGATGGAAAATTAACAATTTTTACAAAAATTCATATTTTTACTAGTTTTAATATGGGGAGAACACAGGCTGGAAATATCTTAAAAAATAAAGAAGCTGTGCGGTTAACCTGGCAGTCTGGAAGAAACATAAACCAGAGAAAGAGTTTCCTTAAGCTCTGTGCTTCTCAAATAGACCAAATGGGCTTCAATTGGTTCGTAAATGCTAGAAGCTATAACATTCCTATTTCAGGTCCAATCATTAAGGCAAAGGCAAAAGAAATAGCTGAACGAGTAGGCTAATCAGGATTTTCAGCGTCCAATGGGTAGCTGGAAAAATGGCGTAAAAGGCACAACATAACTGTTAAGTGCACATCTGGTAAAGTTTCTGATGTAAGTCAAGAGGACGTTGAACAATTTGCCTCAAAGCTATTTTAAATTTTACGTGAGGAAAAGCCGGAACATATTTATAATGCTGATGAGACTGAGCTCTTTTTCGTGCTATACCTGAGAAATCACAGACATTGAAATTGGAGAAATGTATCAGTGACAAACTGGCGAAAGAAAGACTCACTGTTTTATTTAGTGGTATGGTAGGAGAAAAAGAGAAGAAAAAAAGCTGCTTGTACTCGGTAAAGCAGCCTTTCCCTGAGCTTTCACAAATCCTCTTACAGGCGAACGAAAAGCTTGGAACCATGATTGTCCGGGTATGGGAGGTTTCTTTGTATATATATATATATATATATATATATATATATATATATATATATATATATGTATATATATATATATATATATATATATATATACATATATATATATATATATATATATATATATATATATATATATATATATATATATATATATATATATATATATATATATATATATATATATATATGTATACATATGTATATATATTTTATATATATATATATATATATATATATATATATATATATATATATATATATATATATATATTTATATATATATTTATTTATTTATTTATATATAAATATATATTTATTTGTAGCTCCGCCGTAGACGGTCCCAAAGCCATTTAAGAAAGAAGGAGGGAACCCCTTGTTTCCCCAGCTCAAAGCTTCCATGGTTCCTCATCCTAATCCCCCGATTAAATAGTAGTAAATGTTCTCGGGGTCGCAAATTAGATTTACTGGCTCCCCAATAATGGAACATTAAATGTCGAAAAATGCTAATAACTGTAAATACATCTACAGCTCTGCTACTAAATCCTACTTACACCTCCTTTTTGAGGATGTAAGAGGTTGAAGGCGAGTCTTCCATGCCTGATAACGGAATCGAAGTAATAACCATGGCGCCGGAATGGAGGTTGGATGACGGGCTATGTCCCCGCCCTTGAAAAACTCTACAATATTTCGAAACCTGCAGAAGGGCCTCGTTATGGATTGGACTCATAGCAACGATGTCCCAAATGAAAAAAGCACCATCGCATTGGATCCTGGAATGTCAGATCACTCAATTACCCTGGCACTGTAAAAGACATTTTACAACAGGCCAGTCGATATAAATTAAATATACTGGCAATCCAGGAAACGAACTGGACTAGAAATGATATTCAAGACATGAAATCACACACAATATCCAAGAGTGGGAAGCTCATTGGAAAACGAGAATTCTGAGTGGCCTTCATTGTGGATAGGGAGTTCAAATCCCACGTTATCGATTTTAAGGCAGTCAATAAACGGTAGTGTGCAATCCGTATAAAAGCAAAAAAATGATCAACGTACACGCCCCGACCGAAGAAAAGGACGAAGAAACGGAGGAAATGTTCCACAATTACCTAGAAACTAGTCGACTCATTGCCTACAAATGACATAAAAATAATTTTAGTGAGATATAGGTATGAATGTCCATACAGGCTGCTGCCTCGGTGGAAGAAGATGTTAAGATCCCCCGTTAATGGTCTTGTCTGGGGACGCGTGAATGTGCTGGCAGGCTAGCGTTGCGGTGTCGTGGGGTGGGTTTATTCTCCCAGCAGAAGGACCCACTACAAAAGAATTTCGCATTCACGGATTCTTGGGTCTCAGAAAATGTCGACAGAAGTCAAAAAAATGGAGGTAACTACCTGAGGGTTGAAATTGCTTGTTCAGAGAACAAGTTGAAATGGGTAAAAACAAACAGATTTGCCGAGACTTCGTCGTTACCCGAAGATTCTTATGCCCTACAAATAAGAGTGGGGCATCCGGATGGATGCCTTCCCACTCGCACCCGCCCAACCGGATCAAGATCCAAACGTAGACGTGGCCATATATTTCACTTTCGAGTGGAAAACTCATACAAACATAATTTATATGAACTTTCCCATCAAAAGAGAAATATGGGCGTGACCGATTTATGTTATAGAATTATGTGATCGAATCACATAACCTTATACCACAAAGGGCACGTGAGCGGAAGGCCACTCTACCCGGCAAGAGCCCTTGTAAACTACAAATCGGTGGAGCGCGCCCGATGGCTAGCACATTTTCTTCAACCACCTACCCTCGTTGTGGCTACGGGAAAAACGGAACGAAAAGACCGACGGTATAATTTTAATTAATCATTTCTATATATTTTTATTTCTTACTGTTTTAAATTTTAACAAGCCTCGCGTCAACCTGTGCCATATGAGTATTTCTTTCATGAACTAACACTATAAGAGCCGCTTGTATAAATATTTTTGCATTATTGTGGCGCCGACACTAATATAGTTGCTCAAGCTTTTTAACAAATAACATTCAATAGCTCAATTTTTAGCGATGACTCGATAAATTAAATGAAAACTACATGAATAGCAAATACTTTGAAAAGAAAAAAAAAATCTTCACCAATTTTTCTCGACTAATTTAACGAATCGATAAATCAGTTATTTGCAACTACTATATGTGTTTAACAGTCGTGACAAAATTTGAGTTAAAAATACGGCTCATACATATAAATATCTAAAATATAAATTAAATAAAAGAAATAGAAATCATTAAAAATGATGCCATTCAATAAATTTCAAATGATGTAAAATAAGCATAAGGATAAGATGATCTTAATGTTCAATTGTCTATGCCATAACTTCTGTTGTTTTAAATTTTTCTTTTCGAAACCGTTCCAATATAGATATATATATATATATATATATATATATATATATATATATATATATATACATATATATATATATATATATATATATATATATATATATATATTTATATATATATATATATATATATATATATATATATATATATATATGTATATATATATATATATATATATATATATATATATATATATATATATATATATATATATATATATATATGTTATATAAAAAATTTTTGTATAGTTAAAAGTTCCAAGATTAAAAAAAGATATAAAAATACATAGATATTTGATAATTCAAAAGAATAGTCAATAAGCAAACAAAACGGGTACTTACCCATCCTCCTCGACGAGCGCTCGTAGATGGGGTGGGCACAGCTGTAACTCTTTTTAAACGCTTAATTCTAGATAACATAAACGCGGCAAAGCTATAGGTTATGACACATTAAAAATGAGTTTCGATTTAAACAAATTAGAAAAACTTAAAATTACGATAATGTCGTGCTCCAATGCATTAGCTTGCACAATTCAGATTCCAATCTTTAGCCATTATGAAAGCCAAATATACCACTTTATTGCCATCGCGAAATAATCAAAGCATCCAATCTGAGAGAACCTAAGCAAACTTCCTACAGGTTTTCATCATAAGAAACATCGACTATAAGTCTACATTCGACAGCGTCTTCATCATCGTCATCATTGGCCAATAGCTGCAGTTATCCCTTTTGGTCTCAAACAAAAAGAGTAAAATTGACTTGGCGCTCTCCTTTCCATCTAGCGATTTACTTTTTACTTCTGGGAATAAGCAATAAGTATCAATTTCATATAGGGTGTAGGAGTCTTCATCATCCAAGTAATTTTTAATTTATCGCAATCGCAGGCTCTACTCCAATGAATATGCAATCTCCTTTTTCACTTCTCCTTAAACAGCGTCACAGAAAATCGATCAGAACAATAGACACACATGACCGCTCGCTTGGAAAATGGAATTTCTGATCACAGTTGTTATTAGATCTCCTAGCCACTCGAGTTATCGTATTTTATGCACTTTAGCCGGAAAACTCAACCAAATGTAGTTTCACACGAAAGTTCTTCACCATGAAAAGTTCCAATATTCCATACTTTCTTCGTGTTTCCGAATCCAAACACTCCCTTCGAGCAAAATTTCCTACTCTCTCTTATTATCCGAAAATAAAAGTGACTCAATAGAACCGCTAGCGATGATAATCGTCAAAATATCGTTCGAAACAGACTCTGCACAACATATCGTATTGCAAATTTCAATTACGAATCGCTTTCGAAATTTAAATTTGGGATATTTCACATTCGCTTAGATTTTACTTTGCTTTTCTTTATAAATTGTTTCTATTCCACAATATTTTCTACACTTAAACCAATCAATCCTATAGCATTGAAATCCAGTAATCCAAATAATACATGCAAGCAAAGGCCGTTTTTATCCAATAGTTCGCGATCCGCAAACAGTTAAAACTTTTATCGAAAAATAAGTTCCGAATTTTTCACTTTAAGTATTAACAATCTTTAACTGAATTTATTTTCTCAAGAGTAAGACGTTGTTGTTGATCCGGTGTAGGAATTAGCATTCTCCGTAGTCCGTAGACACTTCCTCCTTCCTTACTCCAAAAAATTGATCGTAGATGAATACAAATAAAGAGTGCAATGAATATGAATATCCCGTGACAAAAACTTCGATTGCCTTGAAAACAAGGAGACATAGGAAAAAGAGAAGAAACATAATAATTACGTTAAGGTCAAGTAACATCCCTAATAGTAAAGTTTCTATCTAACTAGTTTTGCTGTACTCGCAGGCCATGGTGATAGCCGGCCACATCATCTTCATCGTATGCATTCCGATGTTGTCGTTGGTTGTCGTGTTCTGGATCAAGATCAAACAAATCACATTCTTCAGCATCAATTGGAATATTTAAACTGGTCGTGGAGGTAAGCGTGGGAACAATTTCTGGGTTGATACGATTTGGGAAACCAACTTGGAATTGAACAATTAAACGTCCTTTCTCGAAAGGATTCTTGTACATGGGCATGCCTTCACCCATAATGCATTTTGTCTGATCCTTTTTAGTTACTTCGCCGGGCAAGGATGTAATAACCAAGTGTCTTTGATCTAGAGTTTTGATCACCATCTGGAATGCACATAGAGCCTCTACTAATTGGATGGGTCATTTCATAGCCAAAACATTGGCAGCACGCATGAAAACTGAATGTTCTCTTTCCTCCAATACAATTATAATATCACCAGGCTGAAGACCGGGTTCTTGATCACCTTCATCAGAGAATTGAACCTTTTGGTCATCTCGCATTCCCTGTTCAACATGTACTTCCAGAATTTTACGATCACGCACTGTCTTTCTGCCATTGCAATTTTTGCATAGGAGATAGGAAGGTTTTCGGGCAGTGTGCCAGTGCGACTGCTCGATTACTACATAATTCTGGGTGATTTCAACACTAAGGTTGGCAAAGAGATATTTCATCGGAGAACCACTGGAGGATATAGCCTCCACGATGAAACAAATGGCAACGGCCAGCGCCTGATTGATTTGCATGTAGCAGAAATCTTATCATACGTTCGACTTGCTTCCCTCATCGACGTATACATAAAACTACCTGGGTATCACCAGATGGCAACACACAAAACCAAATCGACCATGTTCCGATCCAACAACGTTGGGCGTACATACCGAGGAGCCAATTGTAACTCCAATCGTTAGCTGATTAAATTAACCTATCGATTTCGTCTGTCAAAGGCGTATTAATAGAAGACCAGCCCGACACAAAAGTTTGACATCGAAAGGCTCCAAACAGCGTCTGTGACAAAAAATTTCACGGGGACCCTCGACAAACAGCTGGCTCCCATCTTATCACACGTATCGCTGAACAAAATTAATGAGCTCTGGACGGAAGTGAAAGCGGCTATTAAGAGCCTGGCAGAATAGATTATCGGACATCAAGCCCGGCGCAAGAGAAATGATTGGTTATGAGTGCCAGAATGCGTTAGATAAAAAGAGTCAAGCGTACAAACAATACGTAAGTAGGAAAACCAGGACGAAGAGAGAACCTATGAAAATCTCAGAGGAGTACCGAATAAGATAATTAGAACTAAGAAAAAAAATACTAAATGACAAGCAAACAAAGTAGTGAAAAGCCTGAAATGTGGTTATCAGCCCAAAATCACGCTCTGTCGTGATGACATCGGCAATATCATCGTTGATGAAACCAAGATTAAGGAATAATGAGCATCATATTTCAAGAACCTCTTTAGTGCTTCGTATAGCTCCAGAAAATCGGAGCCTATAGACGCTTCTGGAGCGCTCCACCAACACTGGATGAACTTTGTTCCACCATCAAAGCCCAACAGAAAAATAAAGCGCTGGGCATCGATGAGATTCCAATGGAGCTTATCAAATATGGTGGCAGCATTGTTCATAAAGCTATTCACAAAGTCATCCAGCACATTTGGCTACAAGAACATATACCAAAGGAGTGGAGCCAGTCAATTATATTCCCTATCCACAAGAAAGATGACAAGCTAGAGCGCGAAAACTAGAGAGTCATATCACTACTTTGTACGGTGTGCAAAATATTTTCAAAGATCTTGGAAAATAAAATCGGATCATACGCCAACAGGTTCATTGGTGGTTTTAGAGCAGTTAGATCGATGATGGGCCAATTGTTCACTGTTAAGCAGGTACTAGAAAAATGCTGGGAGTTGAACATTGACGTACACCAAATTTTCGTTGATTTTAAGCAAGCATACGACACTATTGATCGTAACGTACGGTACCAAAAAAATGCTTTGGTTTAGCACCCCAGCCAAATTAGTCCGTCTTACAAAAATTACAATAATGTCGATGACTTCCCAAGTCCGCATCAATAACCAACTCACCGATGCCTTTGACACAAATATTGGACTAAAGAAAGGAGATGGGCTGCCCCCATTGCGATTCAATTTGGCTCTGGAATACGTCATAAAAAGCTACCTGTCGACACATGAGGTACATTACTATACAAGTCGAGCCAAAAAGTAGCCTGTGCAGACGATATCAACATTTCGTCACGCTCATTAACAACTTCCAAAGAACTCTTTCTGAAACTCGACAGCAAAGCAAAACTAGTGGGGCTACAAGTCAGAGAAAAAATACCTCAAATACACAAAATATCTCACTTTGGCGAATAAAGTATAGAGAAGGTGGGTGAATTCGAGACGAAATATGCCGAAGAACATAGCTCGCAAATAAATAGTTTATTCAGTTGTGATGGTCTTGAAGACCAGCTGCATACACAGGAAATCAAAGCTTCAAGTATACAAATCTGTGATAAGACCTGTGTTATGCTATGTGTGTGAAACATGGACCCTAACCCAAGCATCCGCAAATATATTGAACGTCTTTGAGCGACGGGTCCTGAGGCGAATAATCGAAGCGAAGCTAGACGCGGACCAATGGCAAAGTCGATACAACTATGAACTGTATGAAATTTTAGACGAGCCGAAGGTTTCAATAATTGTAAGACTATGGAAGCTGCAATGGGTAAGCCACATGAATCACATGGACGAACAACGTCCAAAATTATTTATAATTTTAACACACCAGTGAACTTTTATCCTACACCTATTATGTTATAGCCTAATTCTAATAAAATTCAATCAAAAACTTTATCTTATACTAAAAAATACTATTACAATATTCTTAACCTACGCGTTTAACACTATCTTTAAACATAATACAATATAATAATAATACATGCCTAACCTATCCCTAATTTTTAACACAAATAAAGTCAAAGTCAAAGTCAAAAGCGCTTTATTTAATACTCATCGTTATAAATTTTAAAAGAATATAAAGCAAATTCCAAATAATAACAATCAAAAAACTTAATGGCCCAAATGGCTCTCTAAATTTGTACGTTATCATAAACTCATTACATCAAAAAAAAACTATAGCAAATGCAATTAATTACGATTATTACATATTTTTACAATTCAATTGGAAAAAGGAGAAAAAACCAACCAACACTATCCAAAAATTTTTTATAATTAATACACAACAGTGAAACTTTGATCCTACACCTAATATGTTGTAACTTATTTCTAATAAAATACAATCAAAAAAACTTTATCTTATACTAAAAATACTATAACAATGTTCCTAACCTAAGTGTTTAATCTTATCTCTAACCGAATATAGTAAACATTACATATACCTAACCTATACCTGATTTTAACAAAAATATATAACAATACTAAATGTAGCAATAATGAGCTGAAACTCAAAAACTAAATAACGAAAAACACCAAAACTGAAAACAAACACGAAAAATTTAGACATTGTCATTCAGCCACCAATACCTGGATTGCGCCGTCTCAACTCGATCAGCTTCAACGAATCTAGCAAATGAGTATCTCCATTGAAATCCTTGGTCTCGTGAACTCAAATTCGGAGGATATTTTATCTTCTTATCGGTGGCCCGTCGATATATGTGATATATGACTGGGACGCCGTCAGAATCAAAAACATATCGATTCATGTCCAAATACACGAATGCTTCTGGAGGAATGAAGCCAGTAGCGAGGCAAGTCGCTATATACCCGTCTGTAGGGTGGAACGGCTGTGAAATCCAAGGGTTTTCACTCACAGTCACAGATCTTGCAATATGATTCCGAAGAAGCTTCAATATGAAGATATCGACTCTAGTCACTTCAGCAGTTTGATAAATTCTTCTATTCGATATATAATGTTTCCAATCCGTCTCAGGCTTTCTGTACAAACCAGTACATGCACGAAGACATTTCCTTTCGAAAACTCTTAATTTTTCCATAGTACTAGCACTCTGGTTGTACCAGATCTGACATCCATATGTCAAAACTGGTCTAACCAGTGTCTTGTAACAGATAATTTTGACCTTTTGATCAATGTATCTGGAATGAAAGAGTTTTCGAAGGGCCATGACTACTTTAAGTGCTTTACTGAGCATGATTTTCACATGTTCAGTATAGTACAGATACTGATCGAGATAAACACCGAGGTATCGAACACAGGATTTATGTGGAATTCGTTCTGAACTACCCTCGCCAGCCATGATGTGGAAATCTTTCCAATTACGTTTCAGGTCTTGACTGACCCCCTGCAGCGTTGTCCGAAACAAGATTGTTTCACACTTCTGCGCATTGATTTTCATTCGCCAATTGTCAGTGTACAGCTGTACATCATTGAACATTTTTTGGAGATTGCTCTGAACTATTGTAGCTTTTCGGTCAGCCGTGTAGATGATCAGATCATCAGCAAACGCTACCAATGATCGCTTTGGCGAGACGTTAAAATCAAAGCCGTTCAATAGCTTGCGAATAAAGATTGAGAAGAGCAGAGGCGCAGTAACTGTTCCCTGCTGTAGACCATTCAAGACCTTGAACTCGCGCATTGTTGTCAGATTTCCATCGGTTACAAC
Source organism: Odontomyia ornata (assembly GCA_963969285.1). Taxonomy (NCBI): domain Eukaryota; kingdom Metazoa; phylum Arthropoda; class Insecta; order Diptera; family Stratiomyidae; genus Odontomyia; species Odontomyia ornata. The sequence continues at coordinate 132,531,947 of OZ017739.1, forward strand.
AAACGATTTCCCGTATAACATATTACACATCATGGCGACAAGGTGTCTGGGGAACTTGTCCTGAAGAAGTTTAAAAATAAGTCCATCTAACCATACCGTATCAAAGGCTTTCTCCATATCAATGAGACATGCTCCAACACATTGTCTATCATTTAGTTTCCAACAGATGTCTGAGGTTACTTTCGTTATTGCATGTGTGGTCGAATGCCTGGCACGAAAACCAAATTGGCAATTCGGCATCAACTCATTTTCCTCAATGTGGGCGTTTAATGCTCTGTTGAGTATCACTTCAAACACCTTGCTGATGTTAGGCAGCAAGCTGATTGGGCGATAGCTTTTCGGGCATGAAGATTCTTTTCCTTTCTTCAAGATCGGAAATACCTTAGCCTTTTTCCACTCATTTGGGAAATATGAATTGCTCAACATGTTGTTGAACAATATGCAATAGTTCCTAATAGCAACCTCAGGCAAATGTCGGAGAACTACATTTGGAATACCATCAGTACCACATGATTTCTTGTTGTTTATCTTGCGAAATATGAAACACAAGTCTTCATAGCTGACAAAATAATCAATAAGATTCAAGCTCGGTATGAGGTCAGATGTTAATGTTTCATTGAAATGAAGAATTGATTGGCCGTTCAGGCTTGACTTGAAGTCGGAAACTTTTGCTTCAACGATCTCTGAAACTATTTCATTCCCTCTCTCAAGGTTTGGTAGATGAACCAATTCAAAATGTGTTCCAATCAGGGCAAGTTTATCTAATCCTTCACAAATGATCCTGTTTCCATTTCTATCCGGAGTCGTACTATCAATTTCGATACCAGCCCTATCGAGAAGATTTATCTCATCACTAGTGACTTCAAGATTCGATACCTTCACTCGAGACTTCTTGCGGAATATGCTATTCACTTTCGTGAACACGCCGTCTGGGTCCTGTGGGCTAATACCCCTTAATTTTTCCGCCCATTGATTGCTGACCTCACTCCTGAAGTATGACCGGATTAAGTTCCGGACATTCTTCAGATGTAATTTCAACAAAGCCAACGAGGGATGGTTGTAATCCAAAAATCGTCGATAAATATTGTTGACGCGTGTGAGAAGAAGGCTTTTCAATCTTTTCAACCTTGCGATGGTTGGTGTTTCATATCCTTCCATATTGTTTCGATGTTTTATCTTGGGAACTACTTTCTCAATCGTTTCCAACGTCAGCTTCTCTAACTTCGACAAATAGACATCTATTTCATCGTTAGTTAAATTCCTGTCATTAGGAACCATTGAGCAAGAGTTGCCACCGTCAGAAGGGGGACATTGCTTCTGGTACTCCCGATTAAACTTCTTTTGAAACTTTCCCCAGTCTGTTTTTTTGAAGTTCAACCGATGATTTTCATGTTGAACTGGAATGAGGAAGAAATCATCCCTTTGATGATTGATTTCCATTACGATTGCGTTATGGTCGCTATCATAAGGAAGCACCTGCAGTTTCCGTTGAGGACTATTAAAGTTGAATTCGAGTCTTGCATCAGCAATGCAGAGGTCCAAATATGAATTTGTCCTAGGGTATGTTGGGAACTCCGACCCATATAGATTGCACCTGTATTCAATCTGGTTCTCTGTTATCCACGATTTCAGGAATACACCTCTTGGATTATTGGTGGCGTTCAGCCATGATGTATGCTTGGCGTTCAGGTCACCAGCAAGAATATAATAATTATGAAGCCTGTTCAATTCGAGTATTTCAAACAAGGAATTGAGTTCCTCCTTGAGCCTGAGAACAGTTCCACCAGTTGCATAGGCAGAGATAACGAAGAGGTTATCCCCACCTGGCAGTGAAATTTTGATAACGGACACTTCAAGAGATTCAAAGCTTTTGAATTCGACTTTTTCAATATTTTGGAAACGATAGGGTCTTCGAACCAATATCCCGGTGCCACCTCCCCCATCACCTATTACCCTATCGTTTCTTACGAATTCAAAATCCTTGAATGCCATGGAGTGCCATGAATTGAGGTGGGTTTCGGTGAGAAGCATGATGTCAGGCTTTTGCTTAACAATGAATTCAAGGAGATAATCACGCCGATGTAAAGTAACAATGGAGTTGACGTTGATCGAGATGAGACGAATCCTATCCATGGGAATGTGACTGGATGACAAACTATTTTGGAGCATGTTGACCTAAACTTTGAAAAACGAAATTGATTTTTTGGTCTTGCTTATTAATTCTATCTGAAAGCGATTCAAGTTGCTGGTAGATTTTAAGAAGCAGCTCATTATTGCCACTTACATTATTTATTTTATTTATATTGTTGTCTGCTGGTCCTCTGGCAGCAAGTGCAAATGATACCCCGGGTTTGATGAAGTTGGGAGGTAACAGATTCTGATTTACTTTGGTTTGCTTTGGGGAAAATTTAGCTCTTGCATCTTGATACCGAGGGCATCCTCGGTATGATGCTGGATGACCAAACGTACCGCAATTAACACAATACAATTTTTCTTTTGGCTCCACCTGAGCCAATTTGCATTCACCGGGGGCGTGGATATCTTTGCACTTAACACAGCGATAGTGCATTGCACAATTGGCAGCCGAATGACCGAATCGTTGACACCTGTAACACTGGTTGACCTCAGTTTTTTGGAGGCGTTCCCACCTCACAACTCTAAAGTTTAAGTACCTTACCTGTTGGAGGGCACTCGGACTGCTGTCGTTGGAAATTTGTACCAAATAAAATGGTAATATTTTACCTTCTACAGTTGATCTCCTTGTAGCAAAATTTTTCACACACATGAACTTAACAGCTGGTGCTGCTTCCTGCAACATCTCAAGGAGATCAACTGTATTCTCCCCACAGTCCAGGCCCTTCAACAGGAAGGTCTGATTTTTTTCCGCCTTTGGCGTATATGTAAAGTGGGGAGCTTGGACACTATTAAGAGCATCTTTCGCCTGTTTGAAGTCAGCCAGTGTCTTTGTCTTGATCGAGAGCTTATCACCGGTCACTCTCTTAATTTCAAAGTTTTTGATTTTATGTTCGGCTGCCAATAACCGAACCATATCTCCTCCACGCTGCCCAAAAACGTTTATTGGAGGAACTTTTTCATTTACCACATTAATTTTATTAGGAGGACCAGCAGACACACCGGTTGGCTTCTTCTCCTTTTGCTTATTTTTTAATTTTAAATATTTAATGAAATTATTATCGCTATCAATATTACCTGTCTTATCGTTGCTCTCCATCTCGACGTCCATTTCCTCGTGCATTGCAGACAGCACCGCATAATAATTGGCGCTGTCGTTCGCTCCTCCTGCGCTCAGGATATTTTCCGCATCATGGATTGTCTTGCTCATATCTTGCGATTTCATTTTATTTATTGGTACTCCTTTCCCGTTGGTCTTGCTTGTTGTTTCCAGTTTTTCATTCTTCTTACTGAGTATCGGCTCTTCTTGGCCGGACGTATTCTGCGGCTTGGCTTTTTGTTTGTTCCCATTTGACAACGTCCGGACCATATCTTCTAAACTCTGTATCCGGAGTTTTAATTCGTCATTTTGTTTCGTAATCCTTGTATTCTCCATGGTTACTTTTTCATAATCTTCGCTTGAAATCGTAATTCGCTTTCCATGCTCACAATTGTCTTGTTCATTTTTCCGCTTGTTCATTTTGTCATTTGTAATTTTCAAAATGCCTGGCTCTGGGTCCCCCAGCGGTGGGAAGCCGTCGGGCTCCTCCATCCCCCGGTGAAAAAAACTTTTTTTCCTTTCTTGAAACTTTCTCGTAGGTAAAGTCAAGATACTCGATAAATTGTTCGAATAGTTCGACGATGTAATAAGTTTCTTTATAAAATTACTTTGTAATTGACGTTTTTTAAAAATTATTTTAATTTAAAAATTCTTGACAGGAGCCTTAACACAAATAAACAACAATACTAAATGTAGCAATAATGAGCTGAAACTCAAAAACAAAGTAACGAGAAAACACAAAAACTGAGAATAAACACGAATAATTTAGACATTGTCATTCAGCCACCAATTCCTAGATTGCTCCGTCTCAGCTCGATCAGGTTCAACGAATCTAGCAAATGAGTATCTCCATTGGAATTGTTTGTCTCGTGAACTCAAATTCGGAGGATATTTAACCTTCTTATCGGTGGCTCCTCGATATATATATATATATATATATATATATATATATATATATATATATATATATATATATATATATATATATATATATATGATATATGACTGGGACGCCGTCAGAATCAAAAACATATCAATTCGTGTCCAAATACACGAACTTCAAAAAAGCAGACTGGAGAACGTTACAAAAGAAGTTTAATCGGGAGTATCAGAAGCAATATCCTCCTTCTGATGATGGCAACGCTTGCTCAATGGTTCCTAATGATAGGAATCTAACTAACGATGAAATAGATATTCAGCTGGTTTGAACAAACCTAGCGATAAAATCCGATCTCCCTTGGAACCAACTAGAGCCACACAATTTAAAAAGTATTTTTGAGCCTACCTTGTGTTGCGAATTCTACTCATAACCATACCTAACGAATATCCGCTCAATAATCATTGAAGGCTTAATTTTTAATCTAAACTGCAGGAAACATTATTTTCATTTATTGTTGGAATATTGCAACGGCGCCAATTTTTCACACTTTTAAAACTATTCAATTTTAATATTCTCCATTTCTTGAATTAGGTCCATATGTTTGAAAGCGTCCGGTTGCTTATTAAACGTTTCTAACAACTTCAACTTCGACTCTTCCCCTTTACAATAATATAACTGCAACTGGTTTGCGAGGCACTGAGCTTCCTGCGGGGTTAGAACTTTGGAATCATATTCCCCTCGCATTAAGATCAATCCCTTATCCTTAAGTTCTGTGTAGTGGACAATATTTAGGCATTCTGGAGCATTTTCTTTATGGACCTAAAATATTAGCGTTAAGTTAATGGAACGGAAAAGCTTTAAAGTTATTACCTGATATGCTATGAGTGGAGTGAAGTGAACTGTATTTCCACTAAACTGAAGCATAATGAATTCATAGCCTTCACTTCGCGGTAGCGGGAAAATGAAGATCGGATATGATTTACCGTTTTTGGTCAGTTTCTCGTACTGATCTACTGGGATTGTAGCGACTACGACATTCTTATCTTTGTGGTAGTCAAACCAAATATGTTTAATATCATCAGGTGATTTGTCTGCGATTAGATCAAGTTTCATAATATCATCAAGGCGTTTCTCGGTTTCTTTTGGATCGGTAATGTCTAGTTTCTGCTTAGGGTTCAACAATTCTGAATACTTCCTGCGATAAATCATTAGAACAGAAAATCCTCGTTGTTATTTGAGTAGGTAACTTTCTACGCCTACCTTTCTGGATCTCTTTTCTTCCTATCTGTCTCCTCTTTAGTTTCAACTCTTTTCAGAAATTCCTCCGGAGAAGTTTGTTGCAATGCGGCGATTTTACCTGCATACTTTTCAAAGTAGGGATTTGCCTTCTTCAGCTCTTCAACTACCTTTTCTGCTCTTAGTTGTGCTGACATCTTGAATCCTCGTGATGTTACTAGCCGTGAAGTAATTTCCAAAATCCTTCTACGAACTCCAGCCATAACAACCCTTTTAACCCCAATATTACGACACTGGCTTCCCGTTTGACAGTTCTCGATCCATCTGAGCTTGACATTCCCAAGTGCCCAAGTCTCCACAATCTTTACCAAAATTTTAGCTGGCAGCGCTGCGGACATTTCATGTGCTTTTTTAGTGACAATCTGTCATCATCTTCTTCGGCGGCGCGCTGTCAAAACGCAGAAAAAGAACACTCGGTCGATAAATTTGCAATTTCTACCGTTCGGGTTGATTTAAGCGCACATAGAAACATGTCCGGAAATAAAGGTGGTGATAAACCTGAACAAATCGATCTAACCAAACTGAGTTTGCATCAATTGCAGCAGTTGAAAATGGAATTTGAGACGGTAAGTTGATTTTGACTCACGAACCCATGAACTGACAATAGGAAGAATGCGTCAGAATTGGTTTGGTGCAATTGAATGAAATCGGACTAAATTTAGATTAATCTGGAAATTTTATGAATTACATTATGTTGCAGGAAATGAATGTGTTTCAAGAGTCAATGCAAACACTGATCAAGTGCAAAGGAAAATATGCAACATCCAAGGAAGCGCTCGAACAAATCAAACCCGACTGGGAAAGTAAAGAAATCCTTGTCCCACTCACAGGGAGCATGTACGTGCCAGGAATTATGAAGAAGGTGGACAATTTCGTGATTGATGTTGGAACAGGATACTATGTCGAGAAGGTAAGCAGATGCTCCTAGCCCAGTCACTAGCTTTACTTAATTTTTCATTCTCCAGGTTAACATATTTTAAAAATCAAACAGACAGCTATTTCGTGATCGATCTAGCCTCTTCTTCAGTGTGCTAACATTGTCAATGAAGAAGAGGCACGTTCGGTCTCGAAACAGTTGCTTTTGAAAATAACCTGAATAAGGATAAATTTATTTTGTGTTTCGATTTTGATAGACTGAAACCTTTTGAAACATAAATAATAAAAAATGGCTTTACTTCTTTAAAAATGAGATCTAATATGGTAAGCTTTCTTTTGCAGAATCTGGAAGACTCCAAAGACTATTTTAAGCGGAAAGTCGACTACGTGCAAGAGCAAATTGAAAAGATCGACATGCTGCAAGTGCAAAAGTCGCGATTCCTCAACGCAGTTCACGATGTCATTGAAATGAAAATAGCCACGCAACAAGGCAAACCGCAGGTTGCAGCATAATCGAGCTTATTTCTATCAGCGAATTCCCTACCCTACAGAATAATTTTCATGAATTGAACCGTGCGACAGTCATGAACAGAAAACCAAACAGCGATCGCAAATAATTTTCCCCAATCACGTGGAACAAAATTCATTTAGCTTATTAAGACATGAGAATGGAGGATTAAAAACCATTTATAAATCAAATCTTGGTTTATTTCTTTTAAATAAGAATATGGAATTAAACTTTCCAGTACAAGCAGCTGCGGTTCCCCTAGCATTTTCTAGACTTAGCTCAAACTATGTAGTACTACTTTTTAGCCTTGTAACGTTGGGATTAACTCATTAGAAGCCTGCAGCTCCTTGATTATATCCAGTCCTCCTATCAGTTCGCCGTTGACGTAGACTTGAGGGTATGTAGGCCAATCGGAATAAGATTTCAGACCTTGTCGTACGTCCTCGTCGGAAAGAATGTCGAAGGTTTTGTATTCGATGCTGAAATTGTTAAAAATTAGGTAAATTAAATTAAAAAGCAATCAGCCGCACTCACCCAGTCTCATTCAAAATTCCGACCAACGTTTTTGAGAAACCACATCGCGGAGAGCTTGGATTGCCTTTCATGAAAACCATCACCTTTCCTTGGTTGATTAACGCTTTCAGCCGATCTTCTAAGCTGCCCCCACTACTAACGCCGGCCAACTTTTTGCATTTTGACGTAAAATCCGCTATATCAACTCCATCCACCCGTTCAATGGCTGACCCCTGTTTGAAGAATACTGTAGTGGGAACGGCCGCAATCTGCAAGTCACGAAAACCATTGTTTAATCTATTCGTCAAATCACAACCCGAAAAAAACACACCTCATGCTTCATTGAAATTTCTGGAAATTCTTCGGCACCAATTTTGATCAATTGAAGGTTCTTCATGCCATCCTGCCCGGATAAATCATTCATAACATCCAATATATGTTTACATTCTTCCGACCAATCAACGGAAAAGAGCACGACCGAGGGCTTATCTGACCTGTTTGTAAATTATGTTCTAATTTAAATTTCACTTTCATGAGACCTTGCTCAAGCACCGGGATCAAGTTTACATTTTTAATTGGTATTCTTACTTGATTAGTTGCTCGTACTGATCCTGCGATTTGACTTCAGTGACACCCATTTTGCTATTAGCGATTGAAGTTTAATTTTACGAATTATAACTAGTTTGCAGAGTGCAAGTGATTAGAAAGTAGAGAAGTGTAGCAATGACAATTGAAGGAAGGTTATGTTCTGCAAAGAATTCGCCGCAGTATATGAAAGGCGAAGTACGGCAATGTTTTTCAGAAATATTGGCATGACTAAATATTTTCGATTGTGATAATTAAACGTAGTGGAACGAAACCAATAACGATGATCGGATGGATCGGATACTCAAATAATCAGCAAATTCTTTTCAATTTCTTTCTAGTAGTGTTTCTGAACGTTTAGATACTTTTGTTCCTGCTAAAAAAATTCTAAATACCACAATATTTCCCAATTAACTCTCCTCTTATTCACATTCGAAAGTTATGGCAACAAAAGATTAGATTAAAAATTAAGTACCTGAGTAAAATTAAGGGAGACAAAATTCGTATAGAATTGAATTCAATTTAAAAAGCTGGATTTGCTTCCCTGAAGTCATTTTCGGATGTGTTTAAAAAGATCTATGAATTGGCTGATCGTCTTTCGTGCAATTAGAAAATTTTATCCCACCCTTTCCGACATAATGACCAAGTTTATGTTTCAAACGAAGATTAAACTATTATTGTGACACTTATGAATTTAGTGTTTCAGCCAATACCACTCTTAAAATACTTGTTGAAAATAAAATCTGTTCTTTTCAATCGTTCATCACATTCCACTTGGTCAAAAACTCGCGAATTCTTTACTAGTATCTAAGGGTTCGGCCACATTACGATTCAACTGTCGCATCGAGCGATTTTTAGGCGCAAATATGAACACAACGCTAGTATTGAAGAAATGAGTTTCATTATACTATAATTTGGTTTGAATAGGAAAAAATCCGTTAAGCGCTGATGGAAATCCAAATTTTGTTATCAGAAAGTGTTGTAACTCTTGTAGTAATCGAGCAATCAGTAAATGTGAACTGCCTGAGAAACTTCAAGAGAAATTACGAGGTGCCTACTTGCATTTACTTTATTAATTTTTTATGTGGTAATTATATTACATTAGTCATCTTCTAGGCTATAGCTGTAGATAATTTGGCTGATTCAGACGTACTAACTACAATTGCAAAAGAAGAAAATGATAATTGTTAAAATCTTCTAAATAGTAATATTCCACTGCTAAATCTTACTTCACTTCGATTAACTCATTCGAACCCGTCAACTTGGTGATGCGCCCGTTGTCCTGTCAATAACTTGCTGTTATCCTTTCGCTCTTAACACATTCCGCATGCCATAAACCTCCACGAAATTTATTTATTCACGTGCAGTTAGATGATTTGTTAACATGCATCTAAACTATACAGCAACGCATTCACACATCTCACGCATTCTAAGTGGCGGCGCATCTGCCGACCACTTAAGCAAACAACCATTGCTACTTAGGCATGCCGGACCGCACCACCAAGAAGACTTTAGCCTTTTTGTTTGTTTTTTATTAATCTTTAAATGTTATCCTTTTGAGCCGGGATTTCGCTCATATAACATTTGGCCAACCTACGATTCACTGTCCTCAGTGAAGAACACAATCATCAATCAGCCATGTACACTCGCGAGACGCCATGTCTCTTATACATTTATCAGTCCATTCAGTTACGAGCCACAATCACTCCTGAATGCCATATACGATCAAGTCTGGGGACGGTTGCGAGCCAACTGCTCGCTCCACGATACACTCAGCAATATGCAGTTTCGTGACCCTATGTCTTCCACATACAAGATCATTCAGTTACGAGCCACAATTACTCCTGCTAGCAATACATACGTTCCTCTTGCGAACTTGTCGCTCTCGTACCGTTATGCTTTCACACCTCCTGTACTCCACGAGATTTGAACTAGGTGCGGAACTACGAGTCACTCACATCTTATCACCAGAAAACTCGTCCCTTATATTCAGAAGTACTGAAAAAATCAAATCTCTTTTTTTTCATCAATCTTATGAACAGTCAGAGGGTACGAAATATTGTAAATATAGAATAGTATAACAAATAACTCTAGTTCGTAGAGCGAATTTATTGAAATCGACCGATATTACTAATAATAATACTAATTATTATTCGGGAAAAGGTTCATCCTCTGAGTCACTCTCAGAATCGGTCCAGGTAAAATCCGCTAACTGACACCATGGTTTCATCCTGTCCGCAGCCAGAACGGAATTATTTGATTTTTGAGTGATCCGAATAGAGTCTGGATCACTAATTTGGTAACGATCGTTGCCAAGTACTTCTCTTTCTTGATAAAGACCTTTGAAACGACGCTTTGTTTTCCGGGACTCACCTGTTGCTGATGCTTCGGAGCGGATTAACACCAAGTCGCCAATTGTATACATCCTCGGTGTCCTATGCGATGCGTTGAATTGTTCAGCATGTTTCCGTTGGCTTTCAACAGTATTGTGAATAGCTTCAGCTCGTCTGTTCGTCATTTCCTTCGTTTCAGTGGTTTCGGGCACCCGTTTTTTTAACCTTTCCTTTATTTCGGATAAAACAACATTGTCTTCTTCATCATCATCTGCATGATCACTTGTTTGGAATACTTCCCCGTCATGTTGTGCTAATATTAATTTATTCCCCATGATATTTCGGGGAGAAAACGCCATCAATAGTTCACTGGGTGTCTGCTTTGTTTAACGCCCACTGGATGTTACAAATGTTCGTGTCCCAATCATACCCGTCGTAATCGTTCATCAGAGATGCGATAGCAGCCTTCACTGTCCTGAAATATCTCTCGATTTGCCCATTTGCTCACGGGGTGTGGACGGAGTTGAGAATATGATGGATAACATTTTTTTGACAAAATTTCTTGCAATTGTTAGATGTGAACGCTGCCCCTCGATCAGATACAGTTCTTGTAGGCATACCAAAAAATTGCCTTACATTGTTGAAGGTTTTTATCACACCCCTTGCATTCGATGATTTTACAGGTTGTAGGATGATGAACTTAGTAAATGCATCGATTATCCCCATGAGGTACATATTACCAGCTTTACTTCTCAGATACGGACCGAAATGATCCAAATGCACCGTAAAAAATGGTATCGGCTGTCGTTCCGGTAAGTGGATCTGGTAGTTTGTTTCGTCAAGTCCTCTTTTATTGTATAGACATTCCACGCAAGACTTTAAATATTTGCTTGTTGATTTTTTTAAGTTTCTAAACCGAAAATGTCTCTGCACATTATCCATCGTTTTATTGATACCGCAATGTCCCATATCGTCATGGGACATCTTCAGAATACGCCACTGCAACCCATTAGGTATCAAAAGTCGTTCACCATTCTCTGTTTTTCGAAATAGTTTCCCGCCACGTAGGATGAAGTTTTGAATAACTGCTTGTAGTTCCCATTTTTTCTGTCCCCACTTTGTAAACTATTTTTAATTGCGGCATGGTGTTTATCTTGAAACTGCAAAGTTACGATTCAATCTGCGTCATCAATCCCAATCGACATGATCTGTTCTGCAACAGTTTTGGGCTCTTGTGCTTCTTCGCACGGGGCCCTGTTCAAAGCATCAGCATGTGACATTCTACACCCTTGTCTGTATTCGATATCGAAGTCAAACTCAGTTATCTTCAACCACATTCTCGCAATGCGTGGATTGAGGATTCTTTTGTTCTGCGTCATCCGCAGTGAATTACAATCGGTGACTACCACGAATTTTTTATTGATGAGATAATGTTTAAAATGTTCTAATGTTTTGACGACAGCTAGTGTTTCGAGCTCGAAGCTATGGTATCGTGATTCGGCATCGGTGGTTGAACGACTGAAGTAAGAGACAGGTTGTACTGACTTATCATCTTCGACTTGCATTAATATGCCGGCTACTCCACAAGAGCTTGCATCAGTATGGACTTGATGTTGCTTGTTCACATCATATATAGCTAGGGTAGGTCGTTCCGTCAGCTTCTGCTTCAGTAGTTCAAATGCTTCTTGTTGATCTTTGCCCCAGTAAAATTCGATGTCCTTCTTCAGCAGCCCATTTAATGGTCGAGCGATCTTAGAGAAATCTCTGATGAATCGTCGGAAATAGCTACAAAGTCCCAAAAATTGCCGGACTTCCTTAACCGAACTTGGTTTTTTATATTCACTTATTGCAGCCATTTTACTTCTTCCCGGTTGAATACCTTTTGAGTTGATTTCGTGGCCCGAAAATTTTAATTCGGTGTTGAAAAATGAACACTTTTCCAATTTTAAGGTAACACCTGCCTCCTTTAGTGCGTTAAGCAATACTTCTAATATTTGGAAATTTTTCTCCACCATCTCTGTGGGGATTAGAATGTCATCCATGTATACAATTACTTTCCCGTATGGAATAGAGTACATAATTTTCTTCATCAATTTAAGGAAAACGGTTGGAGAATTCGTAAGCCCAAAGGGAACAAGCTTATATTCAAATGCCCTTCAGGTGTCACGAAAGCAGTGAACTTACGACTATTTCCCTCGACAGCAATTTGATGATATCCACTCATTAGATCAAGGCATGTGAAAAACTTTTTATTCGCGAGCAAATTAAGTGTCTCTTCTATGTTCGGAAGGGGAAATATCTCGCGCACCGTAATTGAATTTAACTTTCGATAGTCGACACACATTCGATAATCACCGTCCTGTTTTTTCACGAGAAGAACCGGACTCACGTATTCCGAATCAGACTCTTTGATAATGTCTAATTTGAGTAGTTCATCTACCTTTGCCCGAAGAACTTCTTGCAATCCGTATGGTACTTTATATGGTTTATACCTTAAAACTTCCGCTGTTTTCAGTCTAATACTCATTTTGACGAGATTAGTTTTACCTAGCTCTGCCATATTTTTGGCAAGTCTAAACAATTTCTAAATTTATTTGCAAGTCTAAACAATTTTTGTCTCTTCTCTTCTGTCAAATTAGTTTTTATTAATAACTTGATAATCACCATGGTATATGCGGTAAATAGTTTCCGGGGCTTTGGAGAATTGAAAACATTGCCACGTTTTTAAAAGGCGTGTATCGGGCCTATCTAGAAAATTCCTTCTAAAATTTATAGGAACCGGTTGGGCCCCATTTTTTACCATTAAAAGTTTAATCTCGAAACTAATGTTTTGAAAACTTACGGTTTTTATGGTCTTTTCCCTTGCACACGTTACTCTTCCACTAAACCCAGTTAACTGGATACTGCAAGGCACTGTATTCCACTTATTGTTTCCGATAATTTGATACTGAACCGTAGAACAAGCACATCCTAAGTCCAAAAAATACCTAATTTGTACTCCATCTACTAAAATTAGTGGGTAATATTCATCTATGTACATTGGCTCCATGTTGTTCATTAATCGTCATTGTGTCTGATCACAGTTCTTTGTGACATGTCCCGGCTTAAGAGATTTGAAACAATTAGTAATATGGATTGGGAGCCTCGGTAGCGATACCCTGTTTTACTGCACTTAAAACACTTTAACCCACTTTTCTCCTTATTTCCCGCATTTGATTCACCCTACGGCCTGCTTCTCTTTTCACTGCAATGCAAGGGAACGCTATAGCGTCGATTTTTCGGTAGAGTGGATCCGTCGGCCGTTTCATAGCTCCTTTCCTTGGGAAGGGTGCTACTACTTTGATTCAGTAGCCGGTGACGATGTCTTTCTTGTTGCCTCGTTGCATTGACTTTTTTGATGAAAACTAGCAGTTGCTGCATATTCTCGCAATTGGCAGCGGTTAGCATGTTTATCACACCCTTGTCTTCCATGCCCGATAAGATATAAGTCATCGTTTCTCTCTCTGCGAGATTGATGCTTTTGGCCATAGCTGCAATGTGATCGAAATACTCTTCGATACATTCTTCGTTTTTCTTTTTGCGAAGCATGATCTGCATAAGTATCTCAGATTCATTTTTAGTGGTAGGAAAACTGCACACGAATTCCTTCTTAAATTCTGGCCAAGTAGTAATATCTGTCCGTGATTGATGCTAATATCTCGCAGCGCCACCGAGACGTAATGACGCGTATAAAAGAATTGTACGCTCATTCCACGTGAACACTTCGGCCAGCCGATCTAGGTTCTAAATCCACCTGGCTGCACCATAAGATCCTGTGGCCGGGTCAAACAGAGGTACTAAAGTAGACAGTTCTGCAGTGTTAATCTTCAGCGCTGGTAATTCACAGTTACCATGGCTTGAAGGTGCCACTAGAGCATTGACCGATGAAGTTGTGGAGGAGGTAGAGCTCCGCAGGGCAAACTCACGCTTCAAAAGGGAATTCTCCCAACGAAGTAACTCAATTTCCTTCGCTTGAATATCACTATGCAACGGTCTTCCAGAGTCTACAGCTCCAGTATGCAAGTCATCGCGGTGGACACCTCCATTTACTTCACCCTCTGTGCCCACCAACATATCTCTATTGTCTTCACGATCACTCATTCTATATTTGAAATATATTTTTTTCCTACGCAATTAAAAAACAAGCACTTTCCCAAAATCTTGAATTAATCAAGCACACCACAAGCAATCGTTGCTTTATCTTTAGCCACTTTTCACGATTTGGAGTATAACCCCACACCTGAATTGTTCAAATCTTCTCAATAATAATATTCCACTGCTAAATCTTACTTCACTTCGATTAACTCATTCGAACCCGTCAACTTGGTGGTGCGCCCGTTGTCCGGTCAAGACTAACTTGCTGTTATCCTTTCGCTCTTAACACATTCCGCATGCCATAAACCTCCATGAAATTTATTTATTCACGTGCAGTTAGATGATTTGTTAAAATGCATCTAAACTAAACAACAACGCATTCACACATCTCACGCATTCTAAGTGGCGGCGCATCTGCCGACCACTTGCGCAAACAACCATTGCTACTTAGGCATGCCGGACCGCACCACCAAGAAGACTTTAGCCTTTTTTTTTGTTTTTTATTAATCTTTAAATGTTATCCTTTTGAGCCGGGATTTCGCTCATATAACATAATAAACAAAAGTCACATCCAATCTCAATGCATTAATTTTCCCACCCATCACTGATAATGACCCGTCAAAACATAGATGCGCAAGTAAAAGCTTTTACGATTGTACAGTTACGCTGAGCTTCGGAAAACACGTGACTTAATTTCCATGCCAGCACTTATGAGGATAGTGTTGCTGATTAATTAGAAAGGATTTGTGAATGATGTTAAATTTGGTTATACGGAAATATGCATTATATCCTTTCAGACACTCTTTGCTTTAGAAAAACAACGAATTAATACGATTTCCAATATCCCGATTCTTCTGCAGAAACAAGTTCAGGGATGGATTTGTCGTCAAGAATACAAGAAAATGAAAGTAATAGTGAAAATTATGCAATACTATCGCAATTAAAAAAAATTACGAGCTTACGTTACAAACCTTGCACAACGAAAAACATGCGATACTCTGAAAAATCAATTCAATGGCCCAGACCACCGCCGGTCAGAAAGAATGCTGACCCAAGATTGGAAAGAATATTCAATAATTGGCGTGCTCATATGATTTTTCGAAAATATCCACGATTAGAGTGGTATAAAAGTTCTATAAAGCTCGACGAAAATATTGAGGACGTGACGAAAATATTGAAGACGTGACGAGTGTACAATGGCAATCATGCTTAAAATTAACTTAGAGCAGCCTTACTTAGGTATCATAATCGATTTAGCCAGAGGGATAGTTCAAACGTTCATAAAAACATTCAATACAATACACGTTGCGTGTAGACGTGTTTTTAATCACTCCTGTCATTAATTTTAAAAATTAA
The DNA here is from genome assembly GCA_963969285.1 of Odontomyia ornata. Lineage (NCBI taxonomy): Eukaryota > Metazoa > Arthropoda > Insecta > Diptera > Stratiomyidae > Odontomyia > Odontomyia ornata. Next base: position 132,547,660 of record OZ017739.1, read on the forward strand.
TTAATTTCACAAAAGTCAGTTTCAAAAAATTAAATTAATTTATTAAAGATCAGTCAAAAGAAAATTTTGGTTTTTATTGGAGAAAGCATTGATTGTCGAAGAAATCTACCTACGGAATCATATCGAATATTTTTTTACTTCGATAAATCAACAAAAGCAAATAAGCCAAAGACTAACTCGGGACTGCTGTATGGAGGAGCCCGATGGGTTCTTTCCATTGGGGGGCCCCGGGAAGAGTAGCAATATGAAATTGGAGGCAATCGTCATTGAAAAAAGACACACGAGTAACCAGGACTCCGCAGTTGGTGGGCGTAAAACTGTATTAGTCGAAGACAAACAAGAAGTGATTCGACTTCTAGCTGAAAATCAGGAATTGAAACTACGATTAAAAACATTCGAAGATACGTACAAGAGAGGGAAAAAACTCAAGATGCAGAACCGGTAAGGCAAGTAAATACGGAAACTAAGGTGAAGAACGCTGTCAATCAAGTCATCCCAGAAGAAATATTAAGTGCTGGAGGGGCTCACGACAGCCAAAAACTACTATGCAAGAAATGGACGTTGAATAAAGTATTGAAGGTAATGTTAACAACAATGATAATTTTATCCTTTGCTTAAAAAATAAAAATAAAGAGAAGAAACCAGCTCACAGTTCTGCTGGTCCTTCTCAAAAAGTTATCAAAAATACAAAGAAAGTTCCGACAGTTAATGTGTTCGGTCAAAGCAGAAAGGATATGGTTCGGCTATTGGCAGCCGAAAATAAATTAACTAATTTTGAGATTAAAAGGATTGATGCTGAAAAATTACAATCAGAACGAAATCACTGGTTGATTTCAAATCAGCAAAAACTGTTCTAAATTCTGGGGAGGTTCCACACTTCACGTGTACCCTGAAAAGCGAGAAGAACCAGACCTTTTTGTTGAAGGGCTTGGACTGCGGAGAAGATACCGTCGATCTTCTTCAGGTGCTCAAGGAAGCAGCACCAGAAATTGAATTTATTTCTGTCAAATTATTCGCGACAGGTCGACGGTAGAAAAAAAAAATGTTTAACTTTATTTGGTGCAGATTTCAAATTAGAACGGTCGAAGTGCTCTTCAATAAATAATATACTTGAACTTCTCAGTGGTAAGGTGGGAATGCCTCCAGAAAATAGAAGTGAATCAGTGTTATTGCTGCCAAAGATTTGGATATTCGGCTGCAAACTGCACCATGCATTATCGATGTGTCAAAAGCATGGACGTTGATGCTCCCGGTGAGAACAAATTAGCTTAGACGGAGCCAAAAGAGAAATTACACTTTGTTAACTGTGGTATTTTTGGTCACCGGGCATCATATCAAGGATGCTCCTGATATCAAGATGCGAGAATAAAATTTGTCCCAAAGCAAACACAACTACACCGCAGTGTCTTAGCTCCGAACTTCATCAAGCCCGGAGTATCATTTGCACTTGCCACCAGAGGACCAGCAGAAAATGCGGTAAATAATATAAATAATGTAAGTGGCAATAATGAGCTACTTCTCAAAATTTAATTCTTTATCGGAGAGAATTACATTCACATTCCCATGGATAGGAATCGTCTCATCTCGATCAACGTCAACTCCATTGTTACTTTACATCGACGTGATTTTCTCCTTGAATTCATTGTTAAGCAAAAGCCTGACATTATACTTCTCACTGAAACCCACCTCAATTCATGGCACTCCACAACATTCAAGGATTTTGAATTCGTAAGAAACGATAGGGTAATAGGAGATGGGAGAGGTGGCACGGAGATATTGGTACAAAGGCCCTTTTGTTTCCAAAATATTGAAAAAGTCGAATTCAAAAGCTTTGAATCTCTTGAAGTATCCGTTATCAAAATCTCACTGCCAGGTGGGGATAAACACTTCGTTATCTCTGTCTATGCAACTGGTCGAAATGTTCTCAAGTTCAAGAAGGAGCTCAATTCCTTGCTTGAAATACTCGAATCGAACATGTGATCTGAACGCCCAGCATATATCATGGCTGAACGCCACCAATAATCCAAGAGGTATATTACCGAGACCGTGGAGAATACAGAACCAAATTGAATACAGGTGCAATCTATATGGGTCAGAGCTGCATTGCTGACGCAAGACTTGAATTCAGCTTTAATAGTCCTCAACGGAAACTGCAGGTGCTTCTTTATGATAGCGACCATAATGCAATCGTGGCGGAAATCAATCATCAAAGGGATGATCTCTTCCTCATTCCAGTTCAACATGAAAATCCTTGATTGAATTTAAAAAAACAGACTGGGGAAAATTTCAAAAGAACTTTAATCGGGAGTACCAGAAGCAATGTCCCCCTTCTGATGATGGCAACGCTTGCTCAATGGTTCCTAACGACAGGAATCTATCTAACGATGAAATAGATCTCTACTTGTCAAAGTTAGAGAAGCTAACGTTGGAAACGATTGAGAAAAGTAGATCCCAAGATTAAACATCGAAACAATATGGAAAGATATGAAACACCAACCATTGTAAAGTTGAAAAGATTAAAAAGCCTTCTTCTCACACGCGTCAACAATATTTATTGGCGATTTTCGGACTAAAACCATCCCTCGTTGGCTTTATTGAAATTACACGTGAAAAATGTCCGGAATTTTATCCGTTCATACTTCAGGATTGCGGTTAGCAATCAATGGGCGGAAAAACTGAGGGGTATTAGCCCACAGAACTCAGATGGCGTTTTCATGAAAGTGAATTGCATATTTCCTAAGAAGTCTCGCGTGAAGGTATCGAATCTTGAAGTCACTAGTGATGAGATCAATCTTCTCGATAGGGCTGGTATCGAAATTGATAGTACGACTTCGGATAGAAATGGAAACAGGATTATTTGTGAGGGATTGCATAAACTTGCTCTAATTGGAACACTTTTTGTATTGGTACATCAACCAAACCCTGAGGGAGGGAACCATATATTTTCAGAGGTCGTTAAAGAAACAGTTTCCGACTTCAAATCAAACCTGAATGGCCAATCAATTCTTCATTTCAATGAAACATTAACATCTGACCTCATACCGAGCTTGAATCTCATTGATTATTTTGTCAGCTATGAAGACTTGTGTTTCATATTTCGCAGGTTAAACAACAAGAAATTATGTGGTACTGATGGTATTCCAAATGTAGTTCTCCGACATTTGCCTGAGGTTGCTATTAGGAATTATTGCATATTATTCAACACCATGTTGAGCAATTCATATTTTCCAAATGAGTAGAAAAAGGCTAAGGTATTTCCGATCTTGAAGAAAGGAACATAAGCTTGCTGCTTAACATCAGCAATGTGTTTGAAGTGATAATCAACAGAGCATTAAACGCCCACATTGAGGAATATGAGTTGATGTCAAATTGCCAATTTGGTTTTCGTGCCAGGCACTCGACCATACATGCGATAACGAAAGTAACCTCAGACATCTGTTGAAAACTAAACAACAGAGAACGTGTTGGAGCGTGTCTCACTGATTTGGAGAAAGCCTTCGATACGGTGTGGTTAGATGGACTAATTTTTAAACTCCTTCTGAACATATTCCCCAGAAACCTTGTCGCCATAATATGTAATATGTTATACGGGCAATCATTTATTGTAACTGATGGAAATGTGACATTAATTCAAGGCCTTGTTTGGTCTACAACAGGGTACAGTTACTGCGCCTCTGCTCTTGTCAATATTAGTTCGAAAGCTTGTGAACGGCTTTGATTTTAACGTCTCGCCAACGTGATCATTGGTACCGAAAAGCTACAATAGTTTAGAGCAATCTTAAAAAAATGTTCAATGATGTGCAGTTGAACACTGACAATTGGTGAATGAAAGTCAATGCGCAGAAGTGCGAAACAATCTTGTTTCAGACGACGCTGCAAGGGGTCAGTCAAGACCTGCAATGTAATTGGAAGGATTGCCACATCATGGCTGGTGAGGGTAGTCCAGAACGGTTTTCACATAAATCCTGTGTTCGATACCTTGGTGTTCGTCTCAATCAGTACTATATTGAACATGTTAAATCAATCTCTGTAAGGCACTAAAAGTAGTCATGGCCCTACAAAGACTCTTTCATTCCAAATACATTGATCAAAAGGTCAAAATTATTTGTTACAAGGCCTTGGTTCGACCAGTTTTGACATATGGATGTTAGATCTGGTGCAAACAGAGTGCTAGTACTATGGAAAAATTAAGGATTTTCGAAAGGAAATGTCTTCTTGCATGTACTGGTTTGTACAGAAAGCCTGAGACGAATTGGAAGCATTATATATCGAATAGAAGAATTTATCAATTTGCTCAAGTGACGAGGGTCGATAATCTCATATTGAAATTTCTTCGGAATCATATTACAAGATCTGTATCTGTGAGAAAAACCCTTGGATTTCGCAGGCATTCCACCCTACAGATGGGCATATTGCGACTTGCTTCGCTACTGGCTTTGTTCCTCGAGAAGCATTCGTGTATTTGGCCATGAATCGATATGTTTTTGATTCTGACGGCGTCCCAATCATATATCACATATATAGATGGGCCATCGATAAGAAGATAAAATATCCTCCAAATTTGAGTTCACGAGACCAACAATTCCAGTGGAGATACTCATTTGCCAGATGCGTTGAAGCTGGTCGAGCTGAGACGGAGCAATCTAGATTTTGGTGGCTGAATGACAACGTCTAAATTATTCATGTTTATTTTCAGTTTTGTGTTTTTCGTTTCTTAACTTTTACGTTTCAGCTCATTATTGCTACATTCAGAGACACTGGCGACCACTACCATTACACCTTGCTGCCATGTGGCTTTCCATATCGCGTTGTCGTGCCGGCTTCCCATCCCACGTCAGTTTTATCGTGTGATGTCAAAGAGGAATTGACGGCCACATGGCGGGCGTTTGTCAAAGGAGAAATGCAGTTATTCTCGGCTTTTCATAAAATTCTAGTTTTCTTTCCAAAAAAAAATAAAATTTTAATGTTTAAGTGAAACCGTGAATAAGTGACAGTGCCGAGTTGTAAATTTGGCTTGGATAGGTGAATCAAATGTACAAGAGCGAAGCTTCTGTTTCACGTGCACTTGAATGGAATAATGAAATGATTTTAGGCTATAATTTTGTCGCGTTATGTTGAAATTTTCATAGGGAACTACGCCGGGTGAATACTTTTTGTATGAAAGTGGTATCAGTAGTTGTAAGAGAAAGACTTGGAGCTTAAAACGGCGATTGAATACAATTTTATCATGATTGGTACGAAAGACGAAGCAGATCTGTTGGATCTGAGTTTAGCTGTATCTCCATGGAAAGAAGGTGAAATTGAAGAGGCTCAAGAAAATGCCGATTAAAAGTGCGGCGAAGTTTCTCACTAATAGCGGAACACTCACTATCGTTTGCAATCGATGCAATTGGAAATTCTTGGATTTACCTTCGTTTGCAGATCATATAACTAAGCCAGATCCTGAAGAGTAACATTATTATGGAAACAAAAAGTACATGCCATACTGGGACCTTAACATATGTTCTCTCATCACCTCTATCAAATAGTCATTACGATAATTTGATTTTAACTGATAGTATGGAGATCTTATGACATACAGGACGAGCTGTCAGGTATGCTTACGTTATTAGAAGCGGTGCTTTTGAACGAGTATTTTAGTGCAGCTGCAGTTTATGAAACAACCTACACAATGAGTATTAATGTTGGTTGATAGAAATGGAATCTTGTGAAATCTCTAGCGAATCTTGAATTATTCATTCCATTCATATATTACATTGTCTATATTTGATCACGGAAAATCGACCCACAAAATCATCTATTTATACAAATTGATATCCTTCACAAGACGTGAGTCCGTCCACTAAGATAGGCAGGTTGAAAATCATAAGTAGTAGAAACCTAACCATAGCAATGGTACAAGTTATATTTCCGTAGATTGGAAAGATTTATATACCAATCGAGTAGATAACTCGGAAACAGAAGGACGGCTTTTGGTCATCGAGAAACCCAAGGATGAAAGTAAGCATTTTTCCGTAACAAACAGCCTTCGACGACTTGCCCGGACAGTATTGAAAAGGGAACATTCCCTAGTCCTCGCCATAGGCCAATTGTATAAAAAAAAATTATGCCTTCTTGCTTATGTTTCCACTGCAACCAGCTTTTTCTCAGAAAGCCCTGTCGCGTAGCCTCAAGAGTAATCAAGTTTACTTTTGCATGGATGTTTGGTTCTCTTCCATCCATTCTGGATTGCAAGCTTACTGCGATATACATAGGTTTGTGCAAACATATTAGGTGATTTTCGTCAAGCAAAATCAGACAAATGTAACTGAAAAGCAAAATCGTAATATACAAAAATGATCATAGTCTTTGAAATAAGGAAAAACCGCGGGAAATAAAATAAAACGAAGGTTTTAACATGTTAACTAGTAATTTTAGGACGCAAAGTGAACTAGTAAGAGCGTTAACGTTGATTAATTGCATAAATACTGATGCACGTGCCTAAAACAAAAAAAAAAAAAATATTAAAAATAACGCAGTTTCGTGTGAGTGTATTAGGGCTGTATGAATTTTTAGCGTGATATATATGAAAAGACTTTAGAAGAATGCATGTAGTTCATTTAGTTGTCTTTCTCTGACAACTGATTTTCATATAAACACTGTAATTAGTCGCGGCTTTTCGAATCAAGTCACAGTTTTTTTTTTTCTAATACTATTTCTAGTGTTATTTTATATAGAAGTTTGTCATTTATATCAATATTTTTTTTCAAGTTAACGTAGTGTATTTTTCGGTACCGCGTCGGTAAAATTCGGAACGGCGAAATGGATATTAGATTTTTGTACTTGACTGGAATAATGTAGACAATACGGAATAAAGTAAAGTAGGTTTCTTTTCCGTATGTTTGTGTTTTCGACGCGTTTGTAACTGGCGTTTAATGGTGGTTGAAATACGTAATTGAGCGTAATCCATTTTAAGACCCGCGACCGAAATCCTCTCCGATCTAGCTGGCCGACAAGCAGCCACCGCGAAAATGGACTGGTTGACCGGTTGGTACCATTCGTTGGCACGACTCAGACTTCACGTCTAGGACCGATGAGAGGGCGGTTCCGACTTCGTTCGTGTAATTAGACGGAAAATCATTACAGTACATCGATCAATATTTGAATGCATTGATCGATTTATAAAAGAATTGTCCCAACGATACGTGGCAATGAATGATATCAGCAAAATTTTCAAAATTGTTGAAACAAGGTTCATGCTGGAAACTTCTGACGATGCTCTGACTTGAGCAGCAGATAATCTGGTACAAAATTACGATGAGTTCGATAAAGAGCAGATGGTGCAAGAACTATTGTACGTTTTTGGTTTGCCATATAAATGATCAGATCATCAGCAAACGTTACCAATGATCGCTTTGGCAAGACGTTAAAATTGAACCCGTTCAATAGCTTGCCAATGAATATTGAGAAAAGTAGACGCGCAGTAACTGTCCCCTGCTGTAGACCATTCAAGACCTTGAATTCAGGCATTGTCGTCAGCTTTCCACCAGTTACAACCAATGATTTCCCATATAACATATTGCACATCATGGCGACAAGGTGTCTGGGGACCCTGTCCTGAAGGAGTTTAAAAATTTGTCCATCTAACCACACCGTATCAAATATCTAAAAGTATAAACTTGATACACAAGTATGTAAATACGAGCGCTGAATTGAAAAGCTTCAATGAACTTCAACGATTCCACTGAGCTTATTGTACTAATATTATCATTTAAAATATTACAAAAAATAAATAAAGCTCCCCCTCACAAAAACAAGAGCATACAAATTTATACCATATGTGGACAGCATGATACGCGATTTTCCGTCAATTTATTTTGATAATTTCGGCTAATAAAGTTTACTTGATGAGAAAAACCAATTGCTAAGGCCTCAAGAGCTTTTAGAAGATGTTTGTTTACTTCAATTACAATCTGCTCATATGTATGTGGCTTGCATAAAATATTTTAGTTGAGTGTAAGCTTCAAACGTAGTTACAGGTTAAAAACGGATTATCATATTGTTGGTAAGTAGATACATTAGATTTCAGTGAATATTGTAGTAATCAGAGTTTGATCGGTCTAGAATAAAGTTGCTTGCGAAAAAGGAAATAAATGTTAGATACTTAAATTCTGAATGATTATTAAAGAGCGTTAAGTGTTTTCATTTGTGTAGCATCTGGTATGAACATACTAAAAGTGATAACCTAAATTTAATTATAGATAGTCTTTAATAGAAATTGATGTGTTGCGGATACAATGAAAAAATACTTTAATTATTGCTTATCCATAAACAATTATGTTTTTTGTGCCGTGATTGAATGATTTCTAAAAGTAATTATAATCATAACAACTATTTACAGAGATGCCTTCAATTAAACTATATGGCGCGCCTGATTCCCCACCTTCGCTTGCTGTTCATTTGTGTTTGAAGGCGTTAAATATCCCTTTTGAGTACGTAAAAGTTAATTACAATAATGGTGAACATATGAAAGATGAATTTGCAAAGGTAGGGATCTAAAATGTTCATTCGAAATCAATAATAAATTTTCTGTTCTTAGATGAATCCGCAGAAAGAACTTCCGGTTTTGGATGATAATGGGTTCTACCTGGCAGAAAGTATTGCCATTCTTCAAGTATATACTGATTTGTACTCATAACAAAGAAAAAGTTCAATTTTCACGTTTATTTTCAGTATTTATGTGAAAAATATGCCCCTCAAAGTTCACTTTATCCAAAAGAGCCAAGGCAGCGAGCTGTTGTAAATCATAGACTGTGTTTCAATAGCATGTTCTACTACCCAAGCATTGGTGCATACGCGTTGATGCCAATCTACTTTGATTATGATCGAACCCCGATGGGACTGAAAAAGCTCCACATATCCCTGCAAACATTTAATGTCTATTTGGAAAAACTGGGGACGAAATATGCTGCTGGAGACAATTTAACGATTGCTGATTTGGCTTTAATATCAGCAACCATTGGCCTGGAGGCAGTCAAACATGAAATTCATGACTATCCGCTGGTGAAAAAATGGTATGAAAATTTTAAAACTGACCATCCGGAGCTATGGGCCATTGCTAATGAAAGTTTGAAACTATTTGAGTATTTGGAAGAGAATCCCCCAGATTTGAGCGCACTAAACCATCCGATACATCCTGCCCGGAAGAACTTGGAAAGGGTTAAAAGCAGCGGGCATGCATTTTAAAGACTATCCCTATCTCGAAAGTATTTTTCAAAAGCTGTAACAAAAATTACGCAATAATATATTTAAGATTTTAAAGCTATCTGTTATTGGATATAAGAGTAGGTTTATGCAGGAATAAAACGAGGAATCACGTGACAAAATGAAAAACGCTGTATTCTCCAAAGGCGTACTTTACTGATATACTTACTGAATATCGACACGAATCTCGGTGACGACAGAACGGTCACAGAAATCCTCTCGTACAGTAGATAACTTTAGAGCTTTGATTGTACTTGAGTTTTTTTTTTCTTTGAATGTGTTCGCATGTTTGGCATACATAAACGAAAAATACAACACTCCGACCTCGTTTATAACTTATTTCTGGTGAGAACATTGCGAAGCAGGTTGAATAGCTCTTTTGCGAGAGCCTTTGTGAACGCCTCCGCAGCTTGTTCCTCGGTGCGCACGTATTTCAGTTCGATTTCTTCGACTGAATTTTTTCTCTATTATAATGATATCGTATATCGATATATTTCATTCACCTATGATATTCGGGATTTCTTGCAAGTCTTATCGTGGTTTAGTTGTCGATATTTAAAACCGTAGAGCAATCGGTTCCACTTCCCAAATCGCGCAAAATTTTTCACAGCCATACAATTTCCTTATCGGCCGTAGTCGCTGCAACATTCTTGGACTCGGTCGTACTCTGAGCCACAATCTTTTGCCTCTGTGCGTCCCAAGTTACAGGGCCATTTGCGAGAAAGAAAACATATCCGGAGATCGATTTTCGCGTATCCACGTCCCCGGCAAAATCGGGGTCGGAATAACCATAAAGTCCGTTCACGACCTGCCAATGAAACAATGGACAAAACATCAGGCACCCGACTGCATCACGATGGGGCACGGTCATTTCATTCGCGTTTTCTTCGACTTCTGACGAAATCATGTGTGGGTCTGCTGAGCTACTGGACCCCTTCACCTCAATCATATCAAAACGTTCGAGTATCTGCCTCGCAGATGCACTCTAATGTATAAAAATTCTGTTTTCCGCTCTATTACACCCAATTTCATGCCAACAAAATAATGCTCATCACCAAATGTACTGCAAAACTCGCTTTTATGATTTTGATTGATTTTGACGCAACCAAACCATCATCCACAAACAATGCGAGAATAACACTTTCGCCATCTACCACACCGCTAAACACGCACGGGTCGACACTGCTCTGCTTCAAACTGAGCTTTTCGAGGAAACACACGAACTTCTGGTTCCAACATCGTGGGGCCTGTTTGAGTCCGCACAAAGACTTGTTGAGCTAGAGAACCACTGGACTTTGCTCGGCAATCTGCAGACCTTGAAGTGGTTATATATATTTTTCCTCTTCGAGTTTGCCGTGTAGAAACGCTGTGCGTATATCTAATTGCGCCATTTCAAGATCCTCGTGTGGTGCCATTGTAGCCAGAAAGACTCGGAGTGAATCGTAACGAATCACGGATGCGAACGTATCGGTGTAATTCCCACCGTATTCCTGTTTGAGTCCCTTCCCACATAAACGAACTTTGTATCGGCTAATGGTTCCATCGGTGTCATGAATGGCTTTGAAGACCCACTTAAAATCAATGGTCTCCTGATTCTCCTTCTTGAAAACAATCGTTCAGGTTTGATTGCTTTCGTGATACCTGCAATTGCAGTTTTAGTTCGTCGTCAATGACTTTCATCCAGCGTCTTGCCTCAGAGCATGAGACAGCTTCGTCAAAACTGCTGGGAGTGTCGACTTGAGCGAAATCAGCGTTGTATTTGGACGGCCTTCTGATTTCAGCTTGATTTCTCAGAATTCTCGGCTCATTTTGAATTTCTGGGAGACCCACGAGGCCATTCTCGTTCTAATAGGGCTACAATGCCGGTTCCTTCTCGTTTTCGGCAGGATAAGGGGCTTCGAGTTTCCTCTCATTTTTGAGATGAGGTACGTCAGATTCTCCCTCGTCATATTATAAATATACTTTAGTCGCTTTGTCGTTTTCAGATGCGTTCCGATGTCATTGTGAGATAGAAACACAGGTCGTTGTTCCCGATCGTACAACCGGTAGTTAGTAGATTCTCCCTCGTGCCAACCAAAATCATTTTCTTGACCTTTGGGTCAAGCTTTCTTCGAAGTTGAGTGGGGACGTGTATATAAGCATCGCACCCAAAAGCGAAAAGATGCCTCACATCTGGCTTTCCACCTGTCTACAATTCATATGGAGTTTTCTCAGGATTGCGCGTTGTGGGACCCCTGTTTTGGACATATACTGCGGAATTCACGGCTTCTGCCCGAAGATAAGTGGAAAGGGATGATGCCTGAAACATCGTTCGAGCACTCTCAACGATCGCGCGATTATCTCGTTCACTTCAGCCGTTCTGCTCCAGAGTGTACGGCGCCGTTGTCTGTAACTGGATACCGCAATTTCCACAGAACGTTATCAATTCAGAGTTTATATATTCGTGACCATTGTCTACTCGAAGTACTTTCACATCCCAATTAAACATATTCGAGATCCACGTTCCAAAGGCACGGAAGCGATCGGATATCTCCGACTTATGTTTCACAAAATTAACCTTTCTGTAGTCCGATGCGCCGTTCTTAAAATTCACAAAAAACCTCGCGTGTTTTATCATGGGTTTTGATATTGGCCTTTCAACGTCCTTATGAATAAATTCGCCGGGTTCGGGAATATCACCATCTTTCTTAAACGGAAGTTTGTGTGATTTCCCTAAATGATAGAAATCGCAAAGGAAATCCCCGTTTGACGTCAGATTCAATCTCGTCACTATTTTCGCTTTTGACATTTGTCCGATCGTGTCGGTATTAATGTGCCCGAATCACTCATGCCACTTTTTCAAACTACTCGATACCATGTTCGACTTCGTTTTCGAAATCGATTCCGTCTCAAAACACAACTGGTAAATATTGTTCCTCTGTCTGATTCCCTGCGCTACAATTTCTCCGTCGCGTTGAAGGTGAACGAATTCACCTTTGAAAAGAACGTCGATATTTTTCGTAGTGCACGCTCCGACGCTAAACAGATTTTTCTTCAATTTGGGTACACACAATACATTTTCTAAACATGACACGCTCTCCCCCACCACCGATCGTAACTCCATGAACCACTCTCGATGATAAGTAATATTATGGGAGACTCCGCTGTCCAAGAGCCACAATTCGGTAACATCGCGTTTCAACCACTCATCGAGCGTGTTTCGTTCAGATTTCTCGCGGATCGCGCGAGTTATGTTACTAATCACTTTATTTTATAAAAAAAAACAAAATTTGCTATAAACATGACTTTATTACTAGACAGCTATGAGCATAATAATTATTTTATTTAAGTTAAATGGCAAATTCAAGCGTGCTAACGATGCACCAGACAATTAAATATGAAACTTTAAGAATTTACAAAAATAGGTTGAGCGGATATGATGTGCAGACAAATGTGAAACTTTTATACTAAATTTGCAAAAACAAGTTAAGTGATAGGGTAGATGGAATTTACTAAAATGGAATGTAAGCTTTTGAGGAAATGTGAGTAGTGGGTCACGTGGACGTAGCGTTGAACCTGAAGTGATCTAGGCGATGAGGTCACGAGGACGTAACTCCTCCCCCTTTGGACTGAAGCGTAGGGAACAGGAACTGTAGTTTTGGTGTTACTGTGGCTGTAGCGGAAGATTCAATTTCGAATTTGAATTTTCGCAATTTCCAAAGGATATATGCAACTATGATGAGGACCATGGCACTTTGAAGAGTTTGCAGAGAGAATGAGATTGCATATTTTTGGTTTGAGATGATTTCCAACTATTTTATAGATGATGTTGCATTGAAATTGTTTTCTTTTAGGGGATGTAAGCTGAAATTTTCCTCTAAAGTGGTCATGTTAATTTTTTCAAAAGTGGTAATATGTAGGGTTATGTTGTCCCAAATTTTTTTAGTTACTCCTTCATAAATTATCCCGTTTATTTGGATGTTACAGCTTTCAAAATGAATGAGTATCGTTCCAAAGACACTGTCCGGAGTGAATGGTGCAAGTAGAGTTGATTGGTACTTTTGGGCTGTTGAAAGGCTGGATGTAGTTATCTTCTGATTGTTGAATCTCGACTTGTGCATCCGTGGTTACGAATTCGCAATCTGCTGGTTTGTTCTGGACCAAGTTACTGATACAGTTTGATGATCTTCTGTTTTTCTATCCCAGAACATCTTTTTTCAATATGCTGGATATTGTTTGGGTTTAGAGTAACATAGAGTTTTGAAATAATCGAAAGGTTGTTTTGAGTTGGTATTGGGATTTTTTTTTGTGGTAGAGAGGTGAATGCCATTTATGCACAGAGTGTGGGACTCCCATGCTTGCAAGAAAGCGACTGGACTACCCACTAAACACCTCCTCTGTCAACCTGAGAACCCAGCCTGGAACCGTTTGACACATAACTTCGGGCCAGGTCCCGTTTTGTTACACCGTGAGGCGCCTTCAAGCTGGGGAGTCCCTTTCCTAGCGGGAGGGGAGAGGGGAAGTGGAAGTGCCAGAAAAGCGATCCACCTGCCCCAGAGCCCCCGGCTGCTGTGAGTCCCTTTTATATTTTAAGACTGCCCGAGCATAATGTGCCACCTGGTTCCATTTGTCAGCTGATCCGAGTATGACCATAACTATATTATCCGGGATGAGCTCTCCCGTCTCCCTGTAGAGTTCCCTTCGCAGCCTGACTCATTTTGTACATGCAAAAAATGTTTGGCAGTCAGTGTCCTCCTCTCCTGGGCAAAATCGACAATCGGGAGACCGTGGCTTACCAGTCTTGTGCAGGTAAGACTGAAAACACCCGTGCCCGCTCAAAAGCTGGGTCAGATAGAAGTCAGTCTCACCATGCCTTCGATTTAGTCACGGTCTTACATCCGGGATGAGGCGCGCAGTCCACCTTCCCTTCGTGCAATTCACCCAAGACTGCTGCCAATCGTTGATCGCGCGTTGTCTCTCCTCGCGGGCAACCGTCTCCCTCGCATCCTCGTTTCGGCACAGGTAAATAGCGCGGCGCCCTCTTGCAAGGAGGGCGACAGATATCACGCCTGCAATCACTCTCACCGCCGAATCAGAGACTGTCGGATAGGAAGATGCAATCCTCAGTGCTCCTCTACTCTGTACCTGTGCCAAACGTTTTGGGTATACCTCCTTGCTGAGAGCGTCCCCCCATACTTCTGCTCCGTACAGTAGCACTGAGTCTGCAGCACTCATCAAGAGGCCTCTTCTTGATGGGCTGGGTCCCCCTACGTTGGCCATAAGTCGACTCAGAGCCGATACTCCCGAAGAAGCCTTCTCAGCCGTTGCCCTGCTTTGCTCAGAGAAACTCATCTTCGAGTCGATCAGTAGCCCCAGGTTATTCACCGATGGCTTCGATTCGGTTCGTGTATCTCCAATACTGATCATCCTTACTCTAGAGATTCTCTTTTTTGTCAAGATGCCCACTTCGGTTTTCTCCGGTGCTAAACTGAGCCCGCGAGCAGGGAGGGATTGGGATTAGATGGAAAAATGTGTAATTATCTTTTTGGAAAATGGGAATTTGGACATTAAATATTATATTTGTGCTATTTTGATAGACTTGTAAATTTAATAGTTCGTATATATTCTCTTCCGACTGTAAATCAATGTTTTCTTCTTTGAAGGTGTTATAAATTTTTGAGAGTTCCTGGGGGCTTAAAATTTGCTTTGAAATTATACCCAGTTTGGCTGGTATAACCGCTTCAGATATTTCGGATAAGTGATTACGAAGTATGTCTATTTGATAGTTTACCTGATTTAGGAACTGAATGTGTTGAAGAAGATCGAAATTCTTCCTTATACGGTTATTAATCTGATTTGATTTAGTCGAAAATAATTACTGACGATATTTTGGTCGAAAATAATTACTGACGATATTTTGTTGAGAGTTTATGTGATCTGTAATTACTTCGAATCGTTGAATCATTTGATGATTAAGGAATGTTTGGTACTTTGCGGCTTCCTGAAGAGTAAGCTTGTCTGACCGTAACTTTTCGATTTTGTCGTTTAGACGACCAGCATCATTTGCGTCCATGTTTCCGGTAAGAAATTTGATGGCTGTTCCCAGACCATTGACTAGCGCACGTTTGTTTCGATATTTAGGTAAGAGTGATCCTAGTTTAATTTGGAGTTCGTGCAGTTTAAGCTTTGTTGTGTCTAATGTATCTTTTAGTTCATGTATGCTTTCAAGTCTTGAGAGTGTTTCTTCAATTTTATCTAAGGTTGTTTGATACGTTTTCAATTGGACGATGTGTATGCAGTCCTTGTGTCCATTCATTACTTTAGCCGTCCCTAGTTGTAGTGGTAGAAGTCCCCGGTAGTTGCGTAGGTCGTATATTTCCAATCTCTGTCCTAGTGTCATGGTCAACCTGAAATTTTTTGTTTTTCTTTAATTTATATTTATGTAGTTTCTTGTCTTTATACGTGGTTATCGCTAATCTATTATTTCTTTTGACTTTTTGTCTACTAAACCGTGGAGTTAGTTTATTTCTCCTATTTTCCTTCTTAAACACGGTTTTATTTTCCTCAAATGTTGCTGGGGGTTCTCTATTCACGTTCAATTTGTTTATATTATTGTCTATTGCATTTTTGAGTTTGTTTTCAATAGTTGGATAGTTTTTTTTTTAAATTCGTTAAGTTGTCTTAAAAATTCATGTTCGTTGTCAAATTTTACTTGTTTGTCCAGTAAAGAGTTCGTACGGGGTATGGTTGGTTGCAGAGTGTATGGCACTATTGTACGTTATTACCGTTTCATTAAGGATGTCGTCATGGTCTCTGTCTCTTGTCTTGTTATATACAATGCGGTAAATCTCTGTTAAGGTTGAATATACTCTTTCTACAGGAGAATTGCTGGTACTTTGTGAAAAGAATGTTGTATGGAGCTGTATGTCATATTGATTACAAAAATCTTCAAAGAAGTTTGAAGTGAATTCAACGCTCTAATCGTTGATAAGAATTTTCGGTACGCCGTGGAGACTGATGAAATGTTTAAGGGATTTGATTATAGTTAAGCTGTTTTGCACTTTTAGTGTGTACGTACGTAGCAAGAAATTTAGAAAATTTGTCGATGATAGTATGGACATTTTTATGATGTATGGTTTAAACGTCAATGTGTATGATGTCTAATGGGTTGCAAGGGGTAGGTAGTTTTTCGAATTCGTAGCGTGGAGGGTTTCTGTCGTATTTCATTGTTTGACAATCGTGACAATTGTTAATAGTTTTAATGATTTTATTTTTCATAAATGGAAAGTAATAAGTTCTCTTGAGATGGTTTCATTTATTCCCCTGTGGTTATTTTTAAGGTGATAATCGTTGATTATTTTATTTTGTTCGTCATTTTCCTTAATATCTGTAAGTATGAATGTACAGCGAATAAGCTTGAAGAGTTTGCTTCTAGAGGAAAATTTCGAGTATACTTCTTGAACGATTTCGAACGTTTTATCGTCTGTGAAGATAGCGTTGGTTTTGTTGGCAACCAAAAACCTTTTTAAAAGCTCCGTAATGTTTTCAACATTAATGCTATTCATTTTGATGGTGCAACGTTGTTTATTCTTGAAAGGGACTTCCACTGTGGTAGATGGCGGTCCGCTGCTAACTTTAAATATAATTTGTAGATTAAATTCGTTCAAAGGGCGTTCGGAGATGTCAATATGATCATCCAAGTTTTCAGCAGCTGAATGAATTGTTGCGCATGTGGAGCTCATATCCTGGTTGTTTACATCGTGCAGATTGGTCTCTACCTTTGTAGGATCGGGTATTTTGATCCGGCTAAGTGCATCTGCATTAGAGTTTAGTTTCCCTTTTTTATGTATCACCTTGTAGTCGAATTCTTCCAATTTTAGCTTCCAACATATTAGTTTGGAATTTGGATCTTTCAGGCTCATAAGCCAAGTAAGGGGTTGGTGATCTGTAACTATCTGGAATTGGTGACAAAAGAGATATGGGCGGAAAAATTTTGTTGCCCAAACTATGGCAATTAGTTCTTCTTCGGTTGTATAATAATTAATCTCGGTGTCCGTAAGGGTTCTGCTTGCGTAGCAGACCGGCTTGTCAGAACCAATTGAACCCTGGAATAGTACAGCACCAATCGCAAAGTTGCTTGCATCGGTAGTTAGAACAAACGGTTTGGAAAAATCCGAATATTGAAGTATGGGCTCATTTATCAGCAGCTGCTTACAAAGATTGAATGTCCTTACGTATTCCTCGTTAAAGTAGATAGTTTAACCTTTTTTCAAACAATCTGTGAGCGGTTTCGTTAGGTGGGCAAAGTTTTTGATGAACTTACGATAGTAACCAAGCAATCCTAGGGATGCTTTGATTTCTGTTTTGCTTTTAGGGATGGGTACTCAGTGATAACATTAAAGTTTTTCCAGATTCGGTTTTATATTTTGATTTGTAACAATATGGCCCAGAAAATTGACTTTCTTCTTCAAAAATTCCGACTTATCTACTTGAACTTTAAAGTTTGCTTCTCTTAGCTTGCCGAAAACTTTCTTCAGGTTTTCCGTGTGCTCTTGAAGTGACGTAGAGAAAACAATAATGTCATCGAGATATACAAGACAGATTTGTCCTTGTAAATCCTTCAAAATATTGTCCATTACCCTCTGGAATGTTGCTGGGGCGTTTTTCAATCCAAAGGGCATGTGGACGAATTCGGAATGCCCATTTTCTACCGTGAATGCTGTTTTACATACGTCTTATGGATCCACTTCGATTTGGTGGAAACCGCTGGCCAAATCGATAGTGGAGAAATATAACTATTTCCCTAATTTGTCCAGAATGTCGTTAATGTTGGGGATGGGATATTTGTCGCTGATGGTCTTTTCGTTAAGCTTTCGGTAACCAATTCCCGATCACCATTTCTGTTTCCCACTAGCATCTTTCTTTTTTGGGACAATCCAAATTGGAGAGCTCCAAGGTGAAAAACTAGGTTTTATTATTCCTTGCTCTAAAATTTCCTGGATTTGTGCTTGAACTTCCTTTTTGTGGATGAAGGCATGCTTATATGATCTCTTGTAGATGGGTATATCGTCTGTTGTCTGGATGCGATTCTTGATATTGTTTGTAAATTTGAGATTATCCCCTACTTGCAAGAAAATATCTTCGTATTCTATGCATAATTGAAGGATTTTATCTCTTTCTTCTCCATTTAAATGAGAAGTCCGAATCAGTCTGTTTCTGTCGCAACAGTTTATATGGTTTGAAAAACTGGTAGAAATATTAAAATTGTTTATTTCGCAAAGGTCTGCTTTATTGAATTTCTGAACTTTAAGAGTTTGATCTACATACCAAATTTCGTCCTGGTTCGAATTATTTATTACTTCAATTATACTAAACCAATTTTTAGCGTAGTAAATACCTTCGGATGTGGTTAGGTTTTGGAAAATTATGGTTTTAGGTAGATATATTTCTCCAAAAATTTTGAGTTAGCTGGGACGGTGTATTTAGCTGAAACGACGTTGGGTTTGAAAAGAAGAGGTATAACTGAATTTTTAGTGAAAAGCGCTTTGTTTCCCAGATCAACTTTGGCTGACAATTTAGATAATGCGTCTAGTCCTAAAAGGCCATCGAAGTACTTGTGAAATTTGAAAATAAGAAAATATTGGCTACCCGGCTAGTTGAATTCTATAAAAGTGGGTAAGGTGATCCGCTTGCACAGTTGATGATTATTAAGAATTGTTGTAACATTGATAGGGTCTATGGTCTCTAGATCTTCCATGCGAACAAATTCTAGATTAAAAAAGGATGCAGAAGCTCCTGTTTCTATTAGAAATTTAAGTGGGCGCCCGAATGGGGAAGGTATATTTATATAGGGAAGGGTTTATCCGTGCTTGTTAATATCTACGTACTCGATGGGGTCGTCGAGGCTGTTGATAGAAAATTTAGGTCCGCAATTTCATTGTCTTGACTTTATTATCTTCGGGTTGTTGATTGAAGCATTTGTCTTGTACCTGTTCTAGTTGTTGATTAAAGTATTGGCCTTGCATGTTGTCACTTTCGTAGTAGTTATCGAGATCCCGAAAATTTGTACTCAGATTCTCGGAAGAATAAACATTAAATAGTTCTTTTGAAGTGAAGTTTGGAGTATAGTGATAAGTAGGTATCAATGTCTGTTAAGGACTGCAGCGATGATCTGCTGCCTCGGCGAAAGAAGATGTTAATATCCTCCGAGAATGCCCTTGTCTGGGGATGCGTGAATGCGCTGGCAGGCTAAAAATATGGTGTCGTGGGGCGGGTTCATTCCCCCAGCACAAGGACCCACTACAAAAATTCGCATTCACGAATTTTTGGGTCTCAAAAAACAGAACAAATCGACCGAAGTCGAAAAAAATGTAGGTAACTACAAAGGGGAAAGAATTGCTTGTTCAAAGAACAAGTCGAAACAAGCCAAAACAGACGGACTTAGGGGAACCACGTCGTTACCCGACGATTCTCATGGCCAACAAATAAGAGTGGGGTAACCGGATGGTGGTGGTACCCCATCGCACCCGCACAACCGGATCAAGTTCCAAAAACGTTGCAGCGGCCACATATTTCCCTTCTGAGTGGAAAACAATTCCATAAGTGATTTAAAAAGCTATCGAAGCCATCCGAAAGAGTGATTTAATGTAGAGCAAATTTGTCGTAAAGATTTACATTAAATTGATGTGAAAAGAGTGAAATAATCCAATTAAAAAGTTTAGCTTATAAAATTATTATAGTTTTTTTTTTCACTGTGTAGTTATGTTGATTCTAATTAAATACTTTCAAATTAATTTCAACGGACCATGTAAGCGAAAAAAAAATGAATTCTTTTATTAATCAACATAACTTTTCCTTTTTACGGTTTTAACACTCGCCGTCCTCACCAGGCTCCCGCTACTTAATTTTGGCAAGAAAACGTTCTCAAATAGTTTTCCATTTTCTAAATTATCGATGCTTTACATATTATTTCAATAAAAAAAAGCATGAAAAAATGTAAATGTATATGTAAATAATTTAAAAATGTATAAAAAAATTTAAATCAATCAAAGGGTACTTAACCATCCTCCTCGACGAGCGCTCGTTGATGGGGTGAGTAAGTCCTGTCGAACAAAGGAATAAGTTAGTAATTACTAATACCGCGAGCACTCCCACTATTTTTTTGAATCTTATGTAATTAAAAAAAATTAAAGAAAAAAATTTTTTTCGGGAC
Source organism: Odontomyia ornata (assembly GCA_963969285.1). Taxonomy (NCBI): domain Eukaryota; kingdom Metazoa; phylum Arthropoda; class Insecta; order Diptera; family Stratiomyidae; genus Odontomyia; species Odontomyia ornata. The sequence continues at coordinate 132,568,094 of OZ017739.1, forward strand.
TTCTTTGGTTTTTCTTTTTGGCACAAATCACTATTCAACTGACATTTCATTGTCCAATTTTAGTTACTGTTAGTTTAGCAAATTAAATAAAACAAATTTATATCACAACTTTTAATCTGCATACTTTTACCAGAGCATATATACTAACTAGCACCTGCAATCAAGGAGCTGTCAAAATGAAAAGAGAGGCAAATAACGTGTAAAAGATGGATTAAATTTTAACATGTGTCGGTTCAATTGCTTGCAAATTCAAGTTTTTGTTTACCATACATATGCACTTTAAGTCTAATTCTCTCTATTCTATAGGTACCGTAAGAAATAAAATTTGTTCGAATTGCAGCTGCTATTTAGTAGATATGCTCTGCTTTTACTTTTAACAATGACAATGTAACCGCTTGATAGCACTATTTGTTTTCGAACTTTATTTTTTCCTTGATCTTCCTTCATTTTGGCTTTGGTTAAATTCGGATTTCAAATTCCACGACCACAATTTTCATACCCAACCACATCAAGCCAGTTAACTCATAAAGCAGTGGAAACTACAATGTATCAGATACTAAATTCTTAGTCCATCTATCAAACACATAAAGGCAAAAAAAAAACAAATGGAAGAATTCATTGGGCTTTTTCAGACGCAGCGTTAAAAGTGAGCGTTAAACAGGTTATATGGGCAAGAAGAGTGGGAGGCATTGAGGGAACCAGATGGTAAAAACAAGCCAAAATTTTTTAGGGTGAACGAGCGTAACGCACATACACAAACGCATTTTGTTGATCATTTGGTGGGGGAAATTTTATACAAACGCCGGTAATCATTCCGAATTGAACATTCGGTGAAGAAGGTAGTCGTCATGAAACGATTGCCTTTCTTTAATTTGCATGCAAAAATGGATGCGTGGACGCGAGAAGCTACGCGTTATTTAATAAATTTATAAAAGCGAGGCCATGTTCAATTTCAGGAAACAACACGACGAATATCGCGATTTCTATAAAGTTAAATTGCCTATTGTAAATCCTTAGAAAATTAACAGTACGCATAATCTTCATAGAATCACATTACAATAAGCAAGTTTACAACACATCAAAAAAATATGCGTCTAAAAAAGATATTCATGTTTGGAATATATTTTTCAGAAAGCGGAAAAACACGGAGGATTCAAATAAATCCAATAGAAGTTTGAATCGACAAACTTTAACAATCATAAAATACATTTTTCATTCCAGTTTTTGTTACCTCGTGCACAATTCAAGGCTAAAACATCAATTCTCAATCGCTTATCTCTCTGTCCTCGCTCTCATGTTGTCCGCACGATGTTTAAGGATCAAATGACCCTTTTGACACATACACCCGCAAGACGTGTATCGTATACAAAAATAGGTTGGCTGAACTATGCAACGTGTAAACATAAGGGCGTAAGCGCGAAACCTGTTTGGATATGGGTTTTTACCATTCCCGTGTGAAAGAGCCCATTTCGTTACGTTTTTGCGCATTCGCGAAACAAATTGATGCCGGCAGATGCGATCATGCAACCAATTTTCACAACAAGAGTGTTACAAACTAAGGATATATTATCTTATATGCCGTATTTCGAAAACGCACTTGCATAAAATACTATTCTTTCTCCCAATTTTATCATAGCAGATCCCAAAACTTTCTTTTTTTCCACGTCTAATTAAACTCCTTCCCCTTTCGACAAAACATCACCATCCCCCAACAGAGCCAACTCTCAAAAACCTCTTTCCCCGAGTACTGTCCGCGCGCGACCACCCCTTCATTCCTGTTTCTCTCTTATCTTTTTCGTTCCATGTTTTTTCTTGTTTTCCCGTAAACACACACACAAGCTGATCATATCACCAGCTGGTGCACCCATTTCGGATTCATCATATTTATTTTACGTTACTAAGGGAATCGCAGACAAGAGTTAGGGTTCGGCCACATTGCGATTTTACTGCCGTAACCAGCGATTTTTAGACGCAAATATGTACACACTTCGACAAGATTTCCAAAGGAACTTCAGGCATGCGCAGAACTAATATGCTCATTTGAAGGTATGTCTTTCCCAGGAACAGATGCGCTAACTCATTTGTGCGCTATGCAAGAAACTTCCATGCTCGTCAGCGTCAAATGTCCAAATGATGTGCGCCTGCGCAAGTATCACAAAAACTGCTTACTAAACTGGTTTTAGGAAAAATCGCAAATTCCTGCGACTGCCGACCTGGACAAAATTGTCGAAAATCGCAGTGTGCGCGCTTCCATTTAACCATGCATAACTTGCGACAGAAGTGCGACTATATAGTCGTAGTCTGATGCATCCCTTACAGTTTACGCTAACGTTAAGAATGGACTCGCATGCATTTTAAGGTAATGCACCGTTTCTCTGCACTAAGTCAGGGGTTCCACATCCTAAATTGTGATGGGCAGATTCAAATTTAAATAAAAAACCAAAATTTAACTGCAGTAGAGAAATTTTAACTGAACTAAAGAAATTAAAAATGAAGTAAAGAAATTTAAATAAATTGAAGAAAATTTACATGAAGGAAAGAAATGAAAATTTTAAATAGTAATGAAAAATTAAATTTTATGGAAAAGATAATTAACGGAGAACATTTAAATTTTAACATAGAGGAAAATTGATATGAGGTTACATTTACTAATAATAATAAGAAGAAAAACTGTTCTACAAATTACAATTACAGGGGAAAAAATTACATATTTTGTTTTTTTTTAAATCTGCCATTACAATTTGGATAGGAGATAGGAGGGTTTTGGAGCAGTTTGCTAGTTTTACTACCCAATTACTACAGGAGGTCCAGTTGGTCGCAAGTAGTTATTTTGTTGGTGTTGGTTATGCCGTGAATTGTATGTTTGTCTGGAGTTAGAAGAACCTATCTCCATTGGTTCAGGCTTAGGTTGTTGTCGACTAGGTATTTGTTGCCAATGAGATCCCCTTGTAAGCGAAAAATTTGCATTTTCCTGCAATGTTTGACTGGCTTGAATGTTTGGTACTGCTTTATTGTAATTAAAATTTGGCATTTTGATTACGTTACTATATGTGTTTGGAAAAAAATTTTGCCCATTATTTTCAGGCATGCTTAAAGGATTTTTGTTTGCGGTATATAAGGGGTGGTTTCGCAAAGTATTAAATTGGCTGTTATAGGGGTTATTTGTTTTTACTGGTAGGCTATTGTTTCGTCTATAGATTATGGGCTTGTCTATCGAATTATCATATCTGGAATAAGATATATTTTGCTCCTTAATACAATAAGCGAACGCCATCGCCAAATATTCCGGTTTCATCGCTCGAATTGTTGAACCAAGGGGCTCTCTCAGACCTGGAAGAAACGCATTTAAACACATTTCATTATATAAATTACGTTTCGCATTGATTAAGTTTTGGTTGCTTTCATGGATTTGAACGTAATTTGGCATAGTTGCCGATATTCCGATGATTTCGCTATTAAATCTTTCGATCGTTTTATTTCCCTGTTTCAGGCTATATAAGTCCCTTATAAACGACGTTTCGTGGCGCTTATCCGCGTAGTGCAGTATTAAGTTTTGCCTTATTTGGGATCAATCGAGAGGTGTTCCGTGCATGTTTAATACCTCGTTGGCCGGCCCATCTATCTTGTTCCATATGGCCCGTAAGCTGCACCTTTCGTGCAGGAAATTAATGAACAAATTTTCTCAACATTGTGATGGAATTCGAATAAAAGTTTAGGGTTCCCGTCGAATTCTGGTAAATCTTTTATGGCGTCTGGCACACGTAAGGTATTAGCGATATCGTTTGGAGTGATAACCGCGTTCCTTCCGGTAGACATACTCAAAACACCAAACGATTCAAAAATATTTGACTCGAATAAATTTAGTATGTTTTTCTTGAAATAATGGCAAATTTAAGGAAAAATTACAGTATCACTTCCTCAGACTTTGGTAAATACATAAATAGATACACAATTTGGGCAAATAAACGTGAACTTAGGCACACAATTAATTACCTTCAATATAATTTCTTAGTTAAACTTTGGATAATTTCTCACTTTCTTTCTGATGTTACAAATTTAAGAATATAATATTTAATTTTGATAGCGAAAAAAAATATGATGAAAGGAAAGGAAACAATATCGAACTTACATCAGATTTGCTAAGCTTATCATCAAAAGCTTCATCGTTGACTTTTCTGCCACTTTTTCCTGTTTTTTCAACATTGATTCTAATATTCACTCGTTGTTATCGACTAGTTGATTTTGACCTTCGAATTCAAAAAAGTAGGCTTTCCGATTTTCTAACTTCGATATACCTTTGAAACTTTTCGCGATAATATTCGATAAACCGTCGATATTACTTTAGACGAAAAATTAGAAAACTGAACCGTTCGACTGCGCCAGTTATGTTACTAATCACTTTAAGTTATAAAAAAAAAACAAAATTTTCGGTAAACATGACTTTATTACTGGACAGCTGTGAACATAATAATTATTTTATTCAAGTTAAATGGCAAATTCAAGCGTGCTTACGATGCAACACACAATTAAATATGAAACTTTAAGAATTTACAAAAATAGGTTGAGCGGATATGATGTACAGACAAATGTGAAACATTTATACTACATTTGCAAAAACAAGTTGAGAGATATGGTAGGTGGAATTTACTAAAATGGAATGCTTTTGAGGAAATATGAGGAGTGGGTCACGTGGACATAGCGTTGAACTTGATGTGATCTAGGCGATGGGGTCACGAGGACATTGTGGACGTAACTTGCACGACTTATTCGACACCACGAACGCACAATTTGCACTGTTTTCGCCCCCTTTTTCGACGAGGTCACTCTTTTTCTTCCGGCACTGTCGGGCAATGTGCCCCTTTTTATGACAATAACAACACTCTCGCGTCCCAGACTGTCCTCGAGCACTTGACGATATAGTCATATTTCTCGCACTCGCATCGCATTTTCCAATAGCCATAGCGGCAAAAGCACCAACCTCCTTGTCGTCTGCAGTTATTCTCAGCTCTTCCTTTATTAAATGTTCGATGAGTTTCTGAACTGCAGGCACGCTGTTCCAGGCAGTTTTCAATGCGTTATATTTTGAAAGAAGCGTGGCGATGATTTTTGCCATTACAGCGAGGTACGAGACTGCATTCTCGACATCTTTGAGTTACATCGCAAGGTTTTGGACTTTGGCTGTGTGCGTGACTATCGAGTCGTTTGGTACCATTCTATACTTATGGAAGCGTTGTGTCAGCATTAACTTACTTGACTTCGATTTTCGTTTATAGATTATGATGAGCTTATCCCACATGTCTTTCGACGTATTGCACACAAAAGGAGCCTGTATAATGACTGGATCCACTGTGGTCGAGATCATGTACATAGCTTTTGCATTATCCTTGACCCTTTCTTTGGATTCATTCGTATTCGCGACATCTCCTTCGAGTTTTGCGCGGATCCATTGACAACATCGATTATTCTGGAAGCCCACAGGATCGGTCGTTTGAAATTTCCACGCCTGGAAATTCTTTCCGTCTAGCTTCGTGACGTATTTCGTCGAATTCTCGTCCACCATTTTCTTTGCTCACGTCTTTCGAAACGCGATTGGGATTCCTGGGTAGCGCGAGGAATGTTTTTCACGGTGACTTCGCAATCTCGCGGATTTCTCTCTTGTTTATATGAACGCGATACCTGGGCCCATAATCTCTTGGATATAAGAGTAGGTTTACGCAGAAATAAAACGAGGAATCATGTGAAAAAAATGAAAACCGCTTTATTCTCTAATGGCGTTGTAGTAATCGTGCAGTCACACTAGAAAACTGCTCGAAAACCTTCCAACCTCCTATTCAAAATTCAATGGAAACAGCTAAACTCACAGCATAAAGATAAGGATGGAGTGAAAGGGGCGGAAATGAGAAAAAAAAAGCTAATTGGAATTATGAATACCTATAATTTACTGGAACTCTTCGATGATACACAAAATCCTGAGAAAACAAAGTTGTACAGAAAATTCCATGATCATACCGATATGCACATCAATAAAAGTATGTTCAAGGACAATTAATTGAATCGCTTGTGGGAAAAGGCAGAAGTTGCTGGTTTCACTCAAGAAGAGCTGAGAACATTGAAAGAAGAATTCCAACATCATCAAGACATAGTTGATATGTACTACAATCTATTGGAGACTGTTTGTGACAGACGAGGAGGATGACGAGGAACTTGATCGTTTCAATGAAATTGCGAATATGGAAGATGCTGAGAATGAAACAAATCGCGGTGCTGGATCTAAACACCATGTATTCAGAGACATCATTAATAAGTTGCGTGATCATCATCGTGGAATCAAGGATAGTTATGATCAACTGGAACGACTTACTTAGTCAAGATTTCATCGAACCAAAAGTTCAAGGAATATGGCGTGTTGCCCTAAATAGTAACTTCACGCCCGATGAATTGAGCTCAATCAAATCTGAACTTCATCATTACGAGTCGCGTTTATTAAAGTTGCAAAAATTACATGTGAACATAAACTGCATATCGAAAAATACAAGAATTCTAAAGACAAAACAAAGATAAAACGAATCGATTTGAAGAACTTGAGGAAAACATCAATAGACAGATGAAAAAAGTGGAAGCAATTATGGAATAACTAATAAAAAGAAATGGGATACGAGTGGTGGAAGCCCCTTTAATTCACCCATAGCTGCGCGCAAATGCTTTCAAACAACAGTACCCATAGCCAATGATAATAATACAGAATATGGTCGATTCTCGGGCAATACGAGTCCTATTGAGCGTGAAAAGCAACTACACCAACAACACCATGCAAAAGCGTGATATCAATAATAGCACGAATCCATTTCTCAATAGTTTTATTCCCAAATATCACCCCACCTACCATCAACCGTCCTCTCTCCATGATAAACACATCAATATCTACTTTACCGACAACTATAACAACAACAATGAATCCTCTAATGACAGCATCTACAGCGTCTACTGCCGAAACTGACGAAAAGACGATACCGATTGGAATTAGCAATGGTAGTCATTCGACACATAATGGATTAATAATGAATGCAGCAAATTCACACAGCACACCTGATAACACTAGTGGATTGGATAAACGACATCGTAGTCCAGATCCTCCATCAAGATATAATCGTGGACAATCGCTATTGTTGTTGCGGAAGAACCTATTAGAATCAGGTCAATTGCAAGTATCACCCTTCATGACGAGAAGGTATATCACTTCATCATCGCTACTTCCGCCACATCGACGCGGACCGGAAAGTGTACCTGGTTCACCCCAGCATTTTCGCACCCGAATACACTATAAGTTAACGACAGATTCGCAAAACTTAAGAAATTAAATACCTTACCTGCACGAGCATGCAAGAAATGCAGTATTGCACTTTCGATGAGAACCTATTTTCATGGGAAAATATGGAATAGCAAAATTGCAGACATCAAGTCAGCAGATTTAGTTTACCTAAGTTAGAAATTAAGGAAAATGAGTTGAGTTGTAATTCAGACTGCGAACAATAAAGACCAGGGAACCGACCCTGTAAAAATAAAAATATATTTTTTTAATAAATTTTCGTCGTTAAGAATTAACTGGCGCCCAACGTGGGGCAGCTTTCGCGCGTTTCAGTTGGATTGATCAGGTTTTTTTGGTCATTGATCAAAAAAATCAAGCCCCGAAAGATCTTAACACTGGTTGAGACTGGTCAGTGGTCCATTTTCTTTTCAAAAGCGTATTTTCGGTACCGATACATTAAAATAATCGGCGCGAATAGTCCGTAAAAGGAAGTGACGCGAATAAAGTCCGTAAAAGGAAGTGACGCGAATAAAATCCGTAAAAGGAGTGAAGCAGCAGAAAACTATCCGTAAAACGAGCAGCAGAATCCGGTGCGACAACCAAGCACCCAAGGGAACGCGTAGTCAAATAAGGCCCCTTAGTAGCAGCACCGTTTGCAAACAGGACGTCCGGAAAGTGATCGCCTTTTTGACCTGAAAACAGCCACGAACAACAAATACGAGCAGAACAACTCCCGACGAGAACTCAATCAAGGATTATAAAATAGGACAATGAGGCATACAATTATTATAACGTAAGTCCAATTAATTGAGAAAATAGTCCAATTAATTGACAAAATATTTCATTTAATTTGTATCATTTTGGGAAATTGTTTTAAAATTACAAAGAAATAAAATAAATAATATTTAAAATTCTTTTTCCACTTTAATGAAAACCGAAATTACATTATTCTTGTGTTATTTGGTATTGATTATTTTTGTATTATTTGGTATTGTGAATTTATTCATCATTAAATTGAAATAGTGAAATTTCCAATAATTCAGTGAAAGTGAAAAGTGAAATTGTTCAAAGCTAACCTGAGCATCCATATTCTCCTTTTCAAGTGTTTGTTGTTGTTTTGCGTTGGATTTCGCGTTTTATTCGGGAAAAGGCAAATCAAATCCCGACTTTTCGATCGATCCTTACTGAGTTCCCTTTGGAAAATATCATTCTTTTTCTATCGCAAAACCAGTGCTGTGTTGTATCCATTTGAAATCCCTCACTATCTGCGTGATTTTTCCCAAAAACGCACAATCCCCTGTAACTTGTGGACATATTGATTCTGTCGAAGATTAAATTCCGTCGAAATTTTGTCACCCTAATTTTTGGTTCTATAGAAACTCAAAAACATTCGTTTTTTTGCATTTCTTGCTCCGTTTTGATCGGTAGTGTGGATTACTTGCCGAAAGTTAAAACAAGCCATGTCAAATCCACATAATCTACTTAGACCTAGCCGACTAGAAAACGCTGGCGCAGGTCCTTCCGTTCCTCCAGCTGCTGATCAGGTCCTTGTTCCACCCAGTAATCCAAACAATGGAAATAGTCGCGAGCTTACCCAACTCATTACCCGTCTTGTAACAGAGGCTTTCGAGCGACAAGGAAGAGATTTATTTGATTCCCTGATGAATCCTACTGTGGACGTGAGCAACGAGATAGATGTCCCTATCAGAGTTGGAGACGATGGGAACTTATCCGATATGGATAAGATTCCCGACGTAGTTAAGAGCCTTAGGGTATTTTCGGGGGAACCAGGGGAGTTTGACTCCTGGAGAAAAAGGTGTTGAGCGAATCCTTAAGATATATGACCATCTTAAGGGGACGCCCAAATACTATGGCATTTTATCCGTCATCAGGAATAAAATCACTGGCCATGCCGACATCGCGCTGGAGTCATATAACACTCCCCTTAACTGGCCCAGAATGTCGAAATGCCTTACCCTACATTACGCGGATAGGCGGGATCTTGGTACACTTGAGTACCAAATGACGACCTTGGTACAAGGAACAAGTTCCATTCAGGAATTCTACCAGGGAGTCTATCAACATCTCTCGCTAATTTTAAAATTATCCTCAATGGAGTTGAGTACTGAGTCCGCCAACATCATGACTCAGGCATATAGGGATAAAGCACTCGACACCTTTATCAGGGGGCTACGCGGCGATCTCTCAAGGCTCCTGAGCATTCGCAAACCAGCTGACTTACCTCAAGCACTGCACCTCTGCCTGAAGCTCCAGAATATGGACTACCGGGCACAACATGCATACGGCTCACAGAAATTACGAAAATGACCCACCATCAACAACCACCTCCAATCCCGCCTCGTAGAAACTTACCTCCTCAGTCGAGGCCTGCACCGATTCCAGCTCCTAGGCAAACCTTTTACCCCGAGCTGGCACATCTACCACGAAATACACAGCCCCCACAGTTCAACCAGCAGACTTTCTACCAAAGACAGCCACAACGCTTTAATCCTAGACCACTCCCACCTAAACCACTACCAAGACCCGAACCAATGGATGTCGATGTATCCATGAGAACAAACGCAATCAACTACGCGAATAGACCCCGTAATCAACCCTTATTACAAAAACGCCTGCAGCCACCGCAGAACCATGCACCACACAAATTGCAAAGAATATGTCACACAGAAACCGATAAGCCCAACGAGGTTTCCCCAGAAGATTACGACACTACACAACAGGACGAAGAACATGACCAAACCTTGGACGAGTATATTGACGAAATTGACGACGAAAATCTCGAGATCGCCGAAGAAATGGAAGACATTTATTTTTTAGGATAAGGCGCTCTTCGCTCCCTTATTTCGAATACAAGTTAAAGAGCGGAGAGGCCCTAAAATTTTTAATTGACACTGGATCCAATAGAAATTATGTTCAGCCGAAGCATATTAAATACCCTTTACCCAACCAAAAGAACTTCTACGCGAAATCCATTGGCGGCAACGTAAAAATCACGCATCATTCATATTTTCGGCCCTTTGGCAACTGCACTAGTAAATTGAAATTTTTTATTCTACCATCACTCATCTCTTTTGATGGAATCATCGGGAATGACAGCCTGAAAAGTCTCAAGGCCGTCATCTACACGCAGGATAATTACATGACATTAAACCATAGCATACGCATCCCTCTTAAGCAACAAGCTTCCGACCTGGTCTATAACATAGCAGCCAAAACCGAACACCTTAGCAAGGAGTTATCCGCGAAACTAAACGCTATTATCCATAAACACTCAAGTCTTCTTTCAGACCCAGATTAAAAGTTAACCTTCACTACCAAGGTCAAGGGTGACATCAAAACAACAACTAGTGATCCTGTTTACTCGCGATCCTACCCGTACCCTATGGCACTAAAGGCAGAAGTAGAGAAAGAGATCAGTAAGCTTTTGGAGGATGGAATTATCAGACCGTCGAGATCTTCTTATAATTCTCCGGTTTGGATCGTGCCAAAAAAATCGGACGCATCCGGGGAGAAAAAATTCCGAATGGTCATCGACTATCGGAAGCTAAGCTCGGTAACCATTCCCGACAAGTATCCGATCCCCGAGATAAATGAAGTTCTCGCTAACCTCGGTAAGAACAGATATTTTTCCGTCTTAGATCTCAAGAGCGGTTTTCATCAGATACCGCTCAAAGAATCGGACATAGAAAAGACCGCCTTCTCAGTGAACAATGGAAAGTTCGAATTTACTCGCCTGCCTTTTGGTCTTAAAAATGCGCCCTCAATTTATCAGCGAGCGTTGGACGACATCTTGAGAGAACATATCGGGAAAAAATGCCATGTCTATATTGATGATGTAATCATCTTCGGGAGAAGCGAAGCCGAACATCTCGAGAACCTTGACACAATTTTCCAAACCCTAAAGTCAGCCAACATGAAAATTCAAATTGACAAGTGCAATTTTCTAAAAGAAGAAGTAGAATTCCTGGGCTATGTCGTGAGCAAGGATGGTATTAAAACCAATCCTAAAAAAGTCGAAGCCAGCATCGACTTCCCCTTGCCAAAAACACTCAAGGACCTTCGATCATTTCTGGGAATGTCAGGTTACTACAGGCGTTTTATCCAAGACTACGCATAAATTGCAAAACCCCTGACATCCCTTTTGCGAGGGGAAGATGGACGAGTGTCCAAGAACCTCTCCAAAAACAAGCCCATCCACCTGAACTCAATGGCACTTAAGGCTTTCAATAACCTCAAAAATGCACTTGTTTCTAAAGACGTCACACTCGCACACCCAAACTTTGAGAAAGAGTTCGAGCTCACGACCGATGCCTCTAACTATGCCATCGGGGCTGTCCTTTCTCAAGACAACAGGCCCATCTCCTTCCTCTCGCGAACACTATCCAAAACGGAAGAAAGCTACGCAACTAACGAGAAGGAGACGCTCGCCATCATTTGGACCCTAAACTCTTCACGGAGCTACCTTTACGGTTCACGGAAAATAAAGATCTATACTGACCATCAGCCACTTACCTACGCTCTAAGCAGCAAAAACACCAACAGTAAATTAAAAAGGTGGAAGGCTGCGCTCGAAGAGTACAATTATGAGCTAAAATATAAGCCCGGAAGAGCTAACATAGTCGCTGACTCACTTTCGAGGCCACCACCGGTCACGCACATAAATTCTATGACACCCACTGTGCATAGCGATGAAAGTTCATCGCAAAACTTAATACCAACGGTGGAAACACCTGTCAATGTTTTCCGCAACCAACTTGTCCTGAAGATCGGAGAAGAGGATAGTTATCAACTCATTAATCCTTTCGAGAATTACAAGCGTCATGTTTTCATAAAACCACAGTACTCAGACGTAGACTTGATTAACATATTTAAAAGGTATTTGAACCCGAGCACGATAAACGGGCTCTGTACTAGCGAAGAAATAATGGGAAAAATACAGCGGATTTACCCCAACCACTTTAGAGACTATCGCATCCGCTTTAGTCAAAAGCTGGTTGAAGATATCCCTAACGAGGTTGAACAGGACGAAAAGATCCTTCAAGTTCATAAGCGTGCCCATCGTAATGCAGTGGAAAACAGACTGCAAATATTGAACACCTTCTATTTTCCTAAAATGGCAGCGAAGATTAAAAGCCTTGTTAACCGTTGTAGAGTCTGTAAAGAAAGTAAATACGAAAGGCACCCAAACAAAACTTTCATAAACCCTACACCTATCCCGTCTTACCCTGGGCATACTGTTCACATAGATATCTTTTCTACAGAAAAGAATCTGGTGCTAACCGCGATGGACAAGTTCACGAAATTCGCTATGGCTAAAATCATCGCATCCAGGTCGATAGAGGATGTGAAGCAACCACTGCTGGATATTCTTTATTTCTTCTGCATCCCTGAGAATGTGGTAGTTGATAACGAGGGGTCACTCACCTCAGCTTCAATCACTTCCCTATTGGAAGATGATTTGAGAATTAAAGTATACAGGACGCATCCTTACAAAAGCGAGGTGAATGGCCAAGTCGAACGATGGCATTCAACTATCATGGAAATAATGAGGTGCCTAAAGAGGGACGGACCACAAAGGACGTTCGAAAATCTTCTGCAACATGCCACCAATGAGTATAATCACACAATCCATTCAACCACGAATAAAATACCAGTCGAATTATACCTTGGAAGAGTCCCGGACATCAATTTGGGAGATTTCGAAAGAATACGACAGACGAACATCGACAGACTTAAGCAAAAACAGGAAAGCGACATAAAATATCATAATAAAAATAGACAACCGATCAAAGACTACAACATCGGGGACATTATCTTCGTTAAACAGAACAAAAGGAAGGGCTCCAAATTATCCCCTAGGTTTAAACAGGAAATAGTAAGGGAAAATAGAAACTCCACTTTCCTCAACGAAGGCGGCAAAATCGTTCATAAGAGTAATATTCGAAATTAATTTCCATTTTCAGATTCATCTTACAGACTATACTCGCTAAGGTACAAATTCTGGACTATTCTGGCTCACAAATTATTTCATTTCATACCGGACCAACTAAAATTCAGAACGGAAACTTCAAAATTATACATACCATAGACATCGACGAATACGAACACCTGATAGAGAAAATTGAACCTCTCCTAAATGTTTCGGGAATACAACACAGCTCGCTTATACCTCTCCTATCCCATGAACTACAGAAAATCCGAAGTCTAATTGCGAACTTAAGACCCCGTCGATTAACACGATCTCTCAACTTCCTGGGGAGTGCCTGGAAATGGCTAGCCGGCAGCCCCGACCACGAAGACGCTGTCACAATTACCGAGAAATTAAACAATGCATTGCAAAATAACAACAAGCAGGTCGTAATAAACCGCCTTTTAAATGACAGGATGAACAATATCACTCGAATGGCAAACAAAATTCAAGAACTAATAAAAGAAAATAGTCAGATCAATAATAATTATTTATTCGATGTACACCTTAGGCTAGCTCTAATTAAGGAAGAATTAAGTAACATTGATTACGCCATACATTGGGCCAAACTTGGCATTGTAAATTCTCTTATCCTATCCAAATCTGAAATTAAATTTGCCACGAATATTTTGGATGATGAAATATTGCCTTACGCAACTGTTGAAGAGGTTCTGGATTTTGCAGAGATAAAAATAATAACTAATGGAAACTTAATTTTATATATTGTAAACATTCCATCAACCACAAAAGATATGTTTCATTCAATGATAATTAAACCAATTAAAAGAAACTCAATAATTAACGAAATTCCATTCAGTCTTGTATTAAAAAATGAGAATGTGTTATTTGGCGTCAAAGACAAATGTAAAAAGATCAATCAGTTATCAATTTGTAAAGAAAAATATTTAATAGATATAAGCAATAGTACATGCATTCCTAACCTCCTTAAGAGCCTACAGTGTACTTGTAACACAATCAACAATAAAGATATACCTTCAGTCGAAGAAATTTCAACCGGAGTTGTTCTGCTCAACCAATTTACTGGAAACCTCATCACCGAAGACACATCCCATGATCTCAATGGAACGTATCTCGTTAAATTCGAAAACACCAGCATCTCGATCAACAACAGAACTTTCATCTCACAAGAAGTATCATCGCTACAAGCCCTACCTGCGATACTGCAACCAGCATCCGATGGGATGATCGGACTTTTTACCGAAAAACCAATGAAAGAATTGACTATCGACAACATAAGGGAGATCAAATTATTACAATATGAAACAAGTTGGGTAGACAGACCTATGCTCATGTCAGAAGGGTTTTGTACTTAACTTACAAAATGCAGTAACCAGCAACGAATAAAATCAAGAAACATGTCAAAGACGATTTAATTGGAGAGAGACACATGCCAAAGACGATTTTATTGGAGAAAATGTGAAATTCGAGGATCATACTATTATTAATAAAGTTGAACGAATTTTGACTTCTCAGGTATTTTTTATAGTTATGCCCATGAATATCTCCTTTGATAATTTCTTCAGATTTTTTAGATCACGGGTGTCCATTCGCGAGGGAGGAAACACATTTTTCATGAAGCAAAATCTGTCAGTTTAAGAACTGTTTTGAAAAGCTCTCATAGAGAATTTTCAGTTAATACACATATCGGCTACCTTTCATGAAATTTTTTTTCAGGGGCCACTCTTCTATACTGTAATCATCGATTCATGGCCTATTTTTTCGAATCCTAGAATGGTTACAAAGCCCTTTTGCTAGGAGCTCTCTCCTGCCTCTTCAACTTGTTTCAATTGTATGTACTCATTTTCATGACACCTATCACTTCTGATATTTTCATGCAAATTCTAGCATAGTTGTAGTGTCTAAGTCGGAAAAAAGCGCATATGGCTCCATAGCCATATGTTTCCATAGTAATACAGGGCATATTGCTCCATAGTAATACAGGAAAATTCAAATCGCTATAACTTCGGTAAATACTATTCGATCTTTATCAAACTTTCAGAAAAGATTAATCTTATAAATAGTCATCTTTTTGCAAAATTTTATTGAGTTTAAAGGTACCTTTTGGATTTTATTCAAGAAAACACAAAATCAATAAATCATACTATTACTAACAAAGTTGAGTGAATTTCGACTTCTCATGTATTTGTTGTTGTTGTGCTCATAAAGGCCTACATTCATGATTTTTTTCAGATTTTTCGGATGGAAGGTGTCCAATCGCGAGGGGGGGGTACGCGAAAAGTTCGAACATTTCCCCTTCCCCTGTCCCCCTTGGTAACAATAAGGCAGTTTTAAGACTAGTTTTGAAAAGATCTCATTGAGACCTTTCCAACGATACCCTACTCGACTACCAATGGTGAAAATTTTTTTTTGAGGGGTAACCTCCCTATATGGGGAGACCCCCCTTAAACGCCTTTGAAAAAATTTTTCACCCTTGAACTTTCAAGAGGTCATCACTTTTGACCTTTCTACAAAGTTTCATGGCTGTAGCCTCTATAGTTTTGGAGAAAGTGTGCTGTGACATACAGACGGACGGACGGACGGACGGACAGACGGACACAGGTCGTGATTGCAATAGGGTTTTGTATTTTAGTACAAAACCCTAAAAAGGGTGCATCAATACGCAACATCAGCACTCACAGGAATTCTCCTGATAATCCTGATCTTATTCGCATACATAAAGCTTCGCTCAAAAAATAAAATCAATGCTGTTATTAATTTGGAAGAACAAAAAACGATAACCGCAGCTCCCAGCATCCTGCCAGCTTCGACAACTTACCTAGGCGCAGAAAGACCTCAACGAGTTAAGTTCAATGACGTTCCGTTTTTCTAGAAATAATTGAGGACAATTGTACTTAACAGGGGAGGAGTTAACGACAGATTCGCAAAACTTAAGAAATTAAATACCTTACCTGCACGAGCATGCAAGAAATGCAGTATTGCACTTTCGATGAGAACCTATTTTCATGGGAAAATATGGAATAGCAAAATTGCAGACATCAAGTCAGCAGATTTAGTTGAGTTGTAATTCAGACTGCGCACAATAAAGACCAGGGAACCGACCCTGTAAAAATAAAAATATATTTTTTTAATTAATTCTCGTCGTTAAGAATTAACTTATACACCAGAACCACCACGACGAATATATCGTACAATAAATCAATGAGTAGCGCTTCAAACAAAACTGACGTTAGATAGGAAGCCATATGGCAGCAGTGCTTACTACCACACACATGACCATTAGTAAGCTGACTTTGCTGGCTAACTGGCGTTATATGAAGAATTGTGGAGGTGCCAACGAAAATTAGACGTTTTGTACGGTTTAGAGACGGATTTCTACAGTGAAATCCAGATGGCCCGCGGGGAACACAATAGCGCTCCTAGTGAAATGAAAATTATTTCAGTTCTTATACCCATTTAGTTTTTATCGACTTCCAAAGGGAATAAATATGAGTTTGTTTACATCTCAACGCTGAGCTATCAGTCGAAGGTGCAAAACGTGTGCCTCATATGCTCATCTTGGAAAGTTTAGGAGTACAATGGGCTATACAAGGTGAATTTATAGCATGCACGGAATGCGCTCCGCACGTTTTTTATTCGGAAAATAGTATATATGACAAAATATAAGCATTTGCTAATGCCGCAGTTGGGTGACAGCTACCGGAAGCTTGTCCATAGTAGGCCGACTAATACATATGCAAATTGCTACCATATGGCTTCCTATCTAACGTCAGTTTTGGCTTCAAATAATGGCGATGTGATATTAGTATGGATTTAGTGATGCCTAGCAGATCGACTAATAATAAACAATCAATATCTCCTCTCTCCATGCTGTGCTTCGGCAATGGGTGCAATATGCTAAAGCTACCGTTGAATGTATGAAATGCAAAGGGAACTTGTTTATACACATTACCTGGAGACTCGTTCTCGATTCAGCTAACGGCAAGATAATTTTAGCATGGGAAGGAGTGCAGATTGAGATCTGGGTTGAGAGGGATGCGAGTGCATGCGTGGACGCATTTTTCGCATGTTTTCATTACGGATTTTGTGGAATTGGTTTTGCGAGTTTTGATCAGATGTGCGTTACATTGTCGTAGGAGGATTTTATTTTTGCGACTTGGTGAGGGTCCGTGCTTTTGGAGAACGACAATCGTTTACGGGAAGCTTAATTTTCATTACGGCTAAGTGTTTTGATAGATTGAAATGGGGGGTCGAGGACGGCTCGCCCGGGAGTCCACCGCGAACTTCACGAGCGTTTACAAAGAAAGTGTTTTTCGAATATTTTAAGTAGCTGTATTAGCGCTTTAATTTAATTTTCTGTCTCTATCATGTCGGATTGGGAACAGAAACAACAAAGTGGAATAAGTGGGCATCGAGTGAATGCATGGAGAATAATTTGTATGGCGCGAGGGAAATGTTTTGCAAATCGCATATGGATTTTTTTTTATTTACAATTTGCGTTGAACTGTGATTGAGGGGAAATAGGTACCGGTGAGTTCAAGTGCGCTACAACTTAATAACTGGATTTTTTAGTGAAATTTCATGCTTTATTGTGGAAAAATCTTGCAATATATTTTATTCAAAGTATTGCCCATCGGAAGCCCAAACATTTCCCCGTCTTTCAAGCAATTTATGAATTCCATCCCAAAAAATTGCGCCGGCTTGGTGGGCAAAAACGAATCTATCCAATTTCGGATGCCTTGCTCTGAAGTGAAGCGTATTCCGGTGAGGGCGTTTTACATCGAGCGAAATAAACAAAAGTCAGACGGAGCAAGGTCTGGACTATAAGGAGGGTGGGCCAAAACTTCCCATCCACTATTTAATAAATTGTTTTTCACGAGTCTTGCAACATGCGGCCGAGCGTTGTCGGATGAAAAATTATAGCCTCGTGTCTGGTCGCATATTCCGGGTGTTTTTCGATGATGGCACGCTTCAAACGTATTAATTGTGTTTGGTAGAGGTAACTTGTGATTGTCTTGCCCAATTTCAACAACTCATAATATAACGGCCCCTTCTGATCCCACCAAATACACAGCATAACCTTGGCGCCATGAAAATTTGGCTTCGTCGTTGATTTGGCTGGTTGGCCGGGCTTCACGTATGACTTTTTGCACTTGGGATTGTCATAATGGATCCATTTTTCATCCTCAGTCACGGTCCGATGCAAAAATGACTTCTTTTTAAGGCGTTCAAGCAGCATTTTAGACATACAGAAGCGCCGTTCAACGTCTCTCGGGTTCAACTCATAGGGGACCCAACTACCTTGCTTCTGAATGTATCCGGCGGCTTTCAAATGTTTCAAAATGGCTTTGTGAGTCACTCCCAATGATTTGGCAAGTTCGTCTTGCGTTTGACACGAATCCTCATCGAGTAGCGTCTCCAACTCTTCGTCTTCAAACTTTTTGGCTGTCCTGGGCGTTCTTTGTCTTTGATGTCAAAATCGGCGCTTTTGAAGCATTGAAACCAATCTGAACACTGTGTTTTCACTAAAACATCGTCGCCATAAGCTTCTACAAGCAAACGATGACTTTCCGCAGTAGTTTTCTTTGCAAAAAGATGACCCAACAGAACCTCCCGGAAATGCTGTCTTTTTCTCCAATTTTCGAAGTTATTCATCGTGAAAAATAATAATGATGCACACAAGATAAAATTGTTTTGTTGACTGATTTTGATAGCGGTCAAATGTACCTTCACAAAGACATATATATAAAGTTCGAGATTTCACGATAATTGCTAGTACGGATATCTAGCGTCAAATTCCGGTTATTAAGTTGTACACCCAATAAGTCTGGTGTGTCTAAATAACAAAAAAAATAAAGAATTACTGTGCGCCTTTTGAGAGGGTATAAATATTCTCATTTGAGGGAAACCATCAACGTGGCCTGTGACTTAAAAGGCTGTGAAGTGAATTGGAAGTTGGTGCGTTAATGACCAATAGTGAATAGTGGATAAAACTTGACCACGTGTCGGATCATGAGTACTGTTATAGATGCTTTGTTTCCCGCACTTACAGGCTCGTAGAATGTTGAGACTACTAGTAGGTACGAGTGAAGATTAGAGGTAGATTGGCCTAGCGTGAAAAAGAAAAATTGATCGTGGGCATTCACGCATTTTTTGGCTAAAGGCAAGATTTTCATCCGGCTCTATTGGAGGGATATTTGGTGGTGTTTTCGTTTATCTCAATAGTGACTATGTCTGGCGACTTAGATCTCAAGTAGTCTGACAATGATTTTGAAATCGATGATTATTATAATACTGGTGATGATTGTGACATGGATCAAATCGACCCAATAAAATAATAATTTTTGGTCTAGAATATATTGAGTACGAGTGTCTTATAGTAACAGAGGTTGAAAAAACTGGTGAATGAATTAAGTGAATGTTTAAATTAATACGTTAAATATTATACCGGCATATGCTCAGATATTGCTGCACAAAAAAAAAAAGATAAATGGAATATTCATGCCACTTTGGATGATTGTTAAGAAGTTTAAATTCCTCGACTTACCCACCCCGTCTACGAGCGCTCATCGAGGATGATGGGTAAGTACCCTCTTGGTATTTTTAAAAGAATTCAAATTTTATATTTGTTTAAATTTTTTAAATAAGTCTCATTACTTTTGGCGTTACTTTGCTGAAAAAAACTTAAACATAAATTAGTGTGATAACCGTCAACATTTTTTTGGTGTGCAAATTAATGTTAAATTTAATTCAGAAAATTTACAGGCCGGACCTAGTATTTGTTATTCAACTCTGTTTGGTGAGATCACACCTTTTTGTGAATAAAGATTATAGTTTCAAACGACTTCACCCATAATTGAATGTATTGTTTAAAAAGAGTTAATTAAATAGATGGAAATGATGAATTAAAATAATACCGTCGAACTTTCCATTCCGTTTTTCCCGGACTGGGTATAGGACCCACAACGATGGCAGGCTTTTCACCAAATATGGTCCAGCCATCGGGCACGCTCCACCGTTTTCGACGCTTAACAATGGCTCTTGCCTTTTATGGTATAGGGTTATGTGATTCGATCATCTTATTCTATAACATAAATCGTTCACGTCTATATTTCTCTTTTTATGTGAAAGTTCATGTAAATTATTTTTGTATGAGTGAAAGTGAAATATATGGCCACGTCCACATTTGGATCTTGATCCGGTTGGGCGGGAGCGAGAGGGCACCACATCCATCCGGATGTCCCACTCTTATTTGTGGGCCGTGAGAATCGTCGGGTAATGATGAAGTCTCCGCAAGTCCGTTTGTTTTTACCCATTTCAACTTGTTCTCTGAACAAGCAATTACCACCCTCAGTTAGTTACCTCCATTTATTTTTTCGACTTCGGTCGACATTTTCTGTGACCCTAGAATTCGTGAATGCGAAATTCTTTTGTAGTGGGTCTTTTTGCTGGGGGAATGAACCCGCCCCACGACACCGCAACGCTAGCCTGCCAGCGAATTCACGCATCCCCAGACAAAGCCATTCTCGGCGGATCTTAACATCTTCTTCCGCCAACGCAGCATACCATCGCTGCAGTCCTTCACGGACGTTCATATCTACCTTTCACTACAGCGTACTTTACTGAACAGGTTACTAATATTATCAAAACGAACCTCAGTGACGACAGATCGGTCATAGAACTCCTCTCGTACAGCAGCTGTCAAAAAATACAATTGTACTTGATCGCTGAGCTATGACAGTAGTTACATAACTTCAGAGCGTGGATTTCACTTGAAAGCTAGTGATTAACGAAAAATGTACCAAGTTTCGTTAGATTAGTAGATGTTAACCTGCTGTGTCACCTAATTTACCCTTTTCGGGGGTTATTAATATGCTTTTCATCATTTTGATGGGCTTGCAATTTAGCGGCTTAGTTTACTATTTAACTGACGCCACCCTGATGATACTCGTATTCGTATCTGGCGTAGTGATACATTGGAGCTAGTCCAAGTTTTTTCGGACAAATGAATGAGGCCCCTTAATTAACGCAAGTTCTACCAACTTTCAGCTTTCCAATGAAAGGGTTTTTCAAATATGTCTTTATTTAATTGCGTTGTAATAACAGACAACTAAGAAATCTAAAATCTTATATTACGTACTTTTTGTTACATCATTTGCAAAGTTCTTTCGAGATGCGGGATAGTATTTAAGATGCATGCCCGCTGCTTTTAACCTTTTCCTAGTTCTTTCGGGTAGGATGTGTCGGATGGCTTACTCCACTCAAATCTGGGGGATTCGCTTCCAAATACTCAAATAATTTCAAACTTTCATTAGCAATGGCCCAGAGCTCCGGATAGTCAGTTTTAAAATTTTCATACCATTTTTTAACCAGTGGATAGTCATGAATTTCATGTTTACCAGCCTCGAGGCTAATAGTTGCTGATATCAAAGCCAAATCAGCAATCGTTAAATTGTCTCCAGCAGCATATTTCGTCCCCAATGTTTCCAAATAGACATTAAATGTTCGCAGGGATGTGTGGAGCTTTTTCAGTCCCATCGGTGTTCTCTCATAAGCAAAGTAGATTGGCATCAATGTATATGCACCAATGCTTGGGTAGTAGAACATGCTATTGAAACACAGTCTATGATTTACAATAGCTCGTTCCTTTGGTTCCTTTGGATAAAGTGAACTTTGAGGGGCATATTTGTCACATAAATACTGAAAATAAATGAGAAAATTGAAGGGTTCCTTTGCTATTGATACAAATAAGTACTTGAAGAATGGCAATACTTTCTGCCAGGTAGAACCCATTATCATCCAAAACCGGAAATTCTTTCTGCGGGTTCATCTAAAAACAGAAATTTTATTATTGATTTCCAATGAAAATTTTAGATCCCTACCTTTGCATATTCATCTTTCATATGTTCACCAGTATGGTAATCAATTTTTACGTACTCAAAAGGAATGTTTAACGCCTTCAAACACAAATGAACAGCAAGCGAAGGTGGGGAATCAGGCGCGCCATAAAGTTTAATTGAAGCCATCTCTGTAAATAGTTGTTATGATTAGAATTGCTTTTAGAAAACATTCAATAACGGCTGGAAAAAACATAATTGTTTATGCATTACCAATAATTAACATAATTTTTCATTGTACCCGCAACATATCAATTTCTATTATAGACTATTTACGACTAAATTTAGATTATCACGTTTAGCATGTTAACATCAGATGCTAAGTTAATTAAAACACTATACGCTCTTTAATAATCACGCAGAATTAAAGTATGTAACATTTATTTTCTTATTTACATACAATATTCACTGAAATGTAATGTGTCTACTTACCAACAATATAATGCGTTTTTAACGTGTAACTACGTGTAAAGCTTACACTCAACTAAAATATGAGTATTTTATGCAAGTCACATATGAACAGATTATATAATTGAAGTGACTAATATCTCCTAAAAGCTCTTGAGGCCTTGGCGATTGGATGTTTTCATCAAGTAAACTTTATTATCCAAAATTACCAAAATAAATTTACGGGAAATCGGAAATGTTCACGTATAGCATAATTTTGTATGCTCATGTTTTTGTGAGGGAGAGCTTTATTTATTTTGTGTAATATTTTAAATGATAATATTAGTACGTTAAGTACAGTGGAATCGTAGAAGTACATTGAAGCTTTTCAATCCAGCGCTTCTTTGTATTTACATACATCAAGTTTATACTCTTGGATATTAAATTAAGACGAGCTAAAAACTGTTCATCGCTGTGCCTTTATAATGTGCATATTTATGTCGATTTTTTAAAGGATCGAAAACTCGTCATGTTTTACATACGATCATAATTTAAGTAAAATTCTTAGTAAAATTTAACCTATCAAATTCTGCACCGCGGCGGGATTCCGAAAGCAGCTGTTCAATTGGCTCTAAATAAGAATCTCAGTAGGCCCAGAAGTATGCTTTTGAGAATTGTCAAGTAAATTACATTTATGTTTCTGCTATCGTTGTTCTATTTGATATATCATACGCAAGCTGTATGTACGTGAAACCAGCTTCCGCTATTGTTTAGCTTTATAATTGCTACATAAGGTTTCCGGTATTGTCAATTTGATTCCCAAAAAATATGTAAATTATGTTAACCTTAAAAATTCGTTTATGTATTACTAGTTGACGACAGTTGTTTACATGTAAAATAAATAATTTTTAAAGTTATAATAATAAATTTCTTGTTATATTTAAGCTGCGTCTTAATGTAACGTGATGTTTCCGTTTTCAGGACTGAGTAAGAAGGCAACGGCTGTATCATTGTACAGAGATGAGAGCAGCAATCCTCTTGGGACTCTCATCCTGGCAGTAGTAATGAAATTATTTAATCGAAACGTACCTTTAGGGAATGTTAATCGTTATATCTCACCTATCAATTAGACAATTCTTCGTTAATTACTCCCTCTTCATTAGATCCACATAAACCATTATTTTTCTCATCGGATTTTGAATATTACGCATTTGATCGTTGTTAATAATTTAGTTCTAACATTTTATTTAATACTTCCTCTTTTCCTCATTAATTTACTGTAAATGCCACTTCTTAAAATTTTTATAGTATACGTTAACACTTGCCTCTGGTATAATTTACTAAATTAATTATATCAATCAACTATTATTGTTGAATATCTTATTGTATTTTGTAAGCTCAATGTGTGTAGCCATTTTATGATGTTAATAATGTCCATTGAGGACTGCGGTTGTGTTCTGCTGCCTCAGCGAGCAAGTTATATATGCGTCAACTCCCTTTGAACATAAAAACATACTTGCGGATGTAAACCGATACATCCAGCAAGTACAAAATTATGAGACACCTGCCCAGATAGCGTCGGCACATTACTTTTCCAAATTCGCAGACACATGCCCAGGTACAGACATAGTGTCTGCATATTTCTATTTTCCAGAATTATTTAAAAAGTAGACGCATACTCGTACACGGTGCGGCTCCCCACTTGCTTCGATATACTTGTCTCGTTGTTACGTTTTTTTTTTGGTGGGGAGGTGAATGCTATTTATGCACAGAGTGTGGGACTCCCATGCGCGACTGGACTATCCACTAAACACCTCCTCTGTCAACCTGAGAACCCAGGCTGGAACCGTTTGACACATTACTTCGGGCCAGGTCTCGTTTTGTTACGCCGTGGGGCGCCTTCAAGCTGGGGAGCCCATTTCCTAGCGGGAGGGGAGAGGGGAAGAGGAAATGCCAGAAGAGTGATCCCCCACCCCCAGCTGCTGTGAGTCCCTTTTATATTTTAGGACTGCCCAAGCATAATGTGCCACCTGGTTCCATTTGTCAACCGATTCGAGCATCATCGCAACTATATTATCCGCGGTGAGCTCTTCCGTCTCCCTGTAGAGTTCCCTTCGCAGCCTGACCCATTTTGTGTACGCAAAAAATGTGTGACAGGCATTGTCCTCCTCTCCTTAGTAAAACCGACAATCGGGAGACCGTGACTTACCGATCTTGTGCAGGTAAGACTGAAAACACCCATGCCCGCTCAAAAGCTGGGTCAGATAGAAGTCAGTCTCACCATGCCTTCGATTTAGCCACGGTCTCACATCCGGGATGAGGCGCGCAGTCCACCTTCCCTTCGTGCAATTCACCCAAGACCGCTGCCAATCGTTGAGCGCGCGCTGTCTCTCCTCGCGGACAACCATCTCCCTCGCATCCTCGTTTCGGCGCAGGTAAATAGCGCGGCGCACTCTAGCAAGGAGGGCGACAGGTATCACGCCTGCAATCACTCTCACCGCCGAGTCGGAGACTATTGGATACGAAGATGCAATTCTCAGTGCTCCTCTTCTCTGTACCTGTGCCAAACGTTTTCGGTCGTTGTTACGTTAGCTACTAGACTTAGCCGCGAACTTGTTAAAAGTTCAGTATAAATAAAGTTAATTTGTAAAGTGTAATCACCGTGTTGATTATGGAACAACAATTACAACAGCAACTCCAAGAGCAGGTGGAACGATTGGCGGCAGCGTTACAACAACTTACAACGTATCAAGGATCGATACAAAGAGCCCATAAGGAGCTTAAATATATGAACAACTTTACCGGTAAAGGAGACGTATCAATTAACGCCTTTATAAGCAACATCTACTACTACTACTTAAGTGGGATTGAAGGTGAAGATGCCAAGAAAGCAGTGACGAAAGCGATATATTGTGAAAAGATTCAAGGGGAAGCCAAAGACGTTATTATCAATTTTGAACAAAACGATAATTGAGATGCTATCAAGGAAGAACTAAAACAACACTATAGGCCGGACACAGAACCATCGGAAATTTATAGGAATGTTAGCAATTTGAAAGCTAACAAAGTAAATGATCTTGCATATGAAATACAAAAAATTAAGCTAAAATCAGACGAGTTGATAATGTACTACAAAAATAGTGCATACATAGACTTAAGTAATGTAGACTCCCTTTTAGTGAATACAATTAAAGAAATGACGCAAGGTGTACTCCTGGATAAAATTTATGAAATAAATAATATCAAAGATATTTTAAAAATTTTGAAAAGTAGAAGGTTTGAAGATTTCTGTATAAGGTCAGAATTCCGGAAACCAAAACCAAATAAAATCGGTGAAAATTCCTTTAATAAACCCAAAATTCAACCAAATTTCACTCAAAGTGGTCAGTCTAGCAACAAAAATTATAACAAAGACAATCGTGGACAAAACAAACATACAACAGAACAGCAAACTGACCACACGGAAAATTCTGAAAACTATCGGAGACAAAATTTTAGTGCAAGAAGTAGGCAATATAATGCAAATCAAAATAACCAAAATAATAATTCCTATCAATTCAGGCGAGTTTATAATAACTCTGGTCATGTTAGGCAAAATTCAGGCCAATATCAGTAACCACCCGTTGAGCCTATGGAGGTAAAATATATCCAAAATTGGGAAAGGCAAAGCCTTTTAGAAGACCCCTCTTGCAGATCGCGCAAGCAAGACCAGAGGCAAGATGTTGGTGAGCAAAGGGTAACAACACCGCAATGCGAAGCAAACCTGATTGAAAACGATCCAAAGTTTTTTTGCAATTTGCCTCAGGAGAATTATAATTAATCCAAATAACTATAAATAAAAGTAAATACTTAGCATTTATTGATACAGGATCGTCATTCAGTTTAATAGACGATGAAATAAAACAATTCTCAACAATTTCCATAAAACCGATCTATTTTAACACAGTTACGGGCAAAGATGCCTTTAATTACGAAGTATACACATTAGCTCCAGCGGGGTTTAGACTACCGTTAGGAGCTCACGTAAGGTTAGAAATCTAAGTGGTCGAAAATATCAATTCATTATTGTAACAGAAATACTTAATAATATGGACACACTCATCGATGTAGAAGAAAGAACAATTATTCTGTAATGATTTTTAACCTTTTTAGGTTCGAACGCGGAACCGACCTCTCATCGGTTCTAGACGTTAAGTCTGAGTAGTGCCAACGGATGGTACCAACCGGTCAACCAATCCGTGCACCGTAACCCATTCACGCGGTGGCTTCTTGTCGGCCAGCTAGTTCGGAGAGGATTTCGGTCACGGGTCTCCGAATGGGTTACGCTCATTTACATATTTTCAGCCAACTGTACACGCCCGTTTTCAAAACGCATTACAAAACAAAACCATACGGAGAAGAAACCTACTTTACGTTACTCCGTATTTCTTCCTATAACCAGTCAAAGAACAAAAGCTAATTTTTATTTCGCGTTCCCGAATTTCCGACGCGGTACTGAAAAGTATGCTACTCTAACTCAACCCGACGAAAACTACTCTAATAAAACGACAAAACAACAAAGGTACCGCGTACCGCGCACGACGCGAAACCGACCTCAGCGGATTTTTCGAACTCCTACCCTCGCGACGGCATACCTACCCTGCACTTTCTTTCCCGCTGAAAAAGAAGAACCACTGAAAAGGAAAGTCGTGATTAAATTTAGCAATCCATTTTAATTATTTAAACTGATAAAAATACATTCCTTCTTTTAATCTCATATGCGCGTAGTCTACTTCTAATAGAGCACTAAAATTCTAATAAACAGAGAAATTATATAGAGTTGTTGCTATTGAACGGAATATAGATATTATTACTTAGCATCGTGAAAATAAACCTCATCCTTTGTGTGATACAACGAAATCTTGAGCTAACTAGTAATGTAAATTTCATTGTTAATAATTATGTGAGCATATTTGTTTATACAATAGGATATAAAGTTGGTTTTAGCTTATTAGAAGTGCTGAAACTCATTCTAAATTCTTGCGAAATTAAATAACAATATTATAAAATTATTTCTAAAAATTACAATTCGAAAGAATTCGAATTCAAAGTTAACTGGAATGGACTTATGTAATTTTTAACTCATTAAGAAAATATCTTGCGAAATGAAATAGTAAGTTAAAACTATGTAAATCTAATAAGGAATTAAAATGTTAGAATAAAAATAGCGTTTTGTAAGATCGAGTCAGAAACTTGAAGTTAACTAACTTATAAGTTATTTAATTTTTTTTTTTTTTAATTTTTTATGCTCGAAGTACATATGTTATCTGGAGTAAACAATTTTATTATTAAAATAGTTGCATTTATAGAAATCAACAATATGAACTTCATAGTGCGAAGTGGATAAATTATTTGTGTACGATCAAACGAATGAAACATTTTTGTTAAATAAATTCAAAAATATAGCGAAATATGTTTACGCTATGAACCAACTCAAAACTATAATTAATATTCTAAAATGTTCCAAGATCTTTTATTGGTACTTTGAACGAAGTAATAAAGCATCTTCAATCATGAAGAAACATGTTAAAAATTACATAAAAATTATTCAAATATGATTAAAATTTAAAGTATGTTGCATGAACAAATTAAGTTTAAACTAACATATAGGTTGAATAAATAAATACTTCAAGGTTAATGAATAAAATAACCTAAAATTGAAAATAATTTTATGGAAAACTTAAAATAGTTTTTTTTTCGATCAGCAATTCATTTTAACTTCATTGTATTCTTCAATAAAAGAGAACCATAACACAATTTTCAGATTAGAGTTAATGTGTTCAAAGTGACACACTTTTTGAAGATTATGAAACGTGTTTGCTTTTATAGAAAAGGACGAATTTCGCTTTTATCTTGTACTTGCGTCGAAAACAAGTTTACTTTACAAACATGCTACGTTACATGAGTTTTTTTTGTTTTCTTAACAAAAAAAAAAACACTGCGCCGTTTTACATGTCATTCTTAAAATTTTTTTGTCTTCTAAATTCGTTTATTGGTGGTGTTGCTTAAAAATTTCGTCTTAAATAACATAAACACAAAAACAAACTTATGGGATGGACTGGGAGTTGGTCACAACACTAATGAGGCCTCATTGTGAACTGCAATATTAATGTTGTTTTTGTTCATTTCTTTCGCATTTTACATTACATATGAATTGCGTAATCTACGAGTAGTATATTCAGTAGAAATTAGGCAATTTTGTCACTACCGAAGTCATTAGAAGCGTTATCACAAACGAATGCACGCGACAACTAACAACACCGCATTGTAAAAAAAAGTGACTTATTTTCTAACGAAGATTTCTATCCAACAAGCTTAAGCTCATCATACCATTATTTACCCAAGTTTTTTTTTTTTATTAAGACGAAACAAAATTGCGTGTCCGGCACGTAAAGCAATTTCCACTGTGCCAGTAAATTCGGAAGGAAGAAATGAAAAAGCAAACACTCTCTTCAATCCCGTATGCTTCGAACCAATCACCATGCACATTGAGTTTAGAGTATTGCATTAGATTGTAGGAATTTACAAAAATTGTTTGTTATCATGTCCAACATAATTCTAGTCCTTAAATTAGTGATCACCGTTTTGATGGTTTCGAGCCGATTTTCTCCTCGTCGCTGGTTGCTGGAAACAGGCGGGGCTGAAACGGTGGTTGTATGCGCAGAAATCTCTTCATCATCACTTTCATCGGCTATTTGAGTGCCTTCTTCGTTGAGATCGATTGACAAGACCGACGAACGACGCTCTTCTTCTTCAAATTCTTATTGTTACGTAAAGTACAACCGTGGGTACTGCTATTTTCACTCGAATCACTATCGTAATTTCGCTTCCGTTGACTATTTGCAATTTTATTATCTTTCCTACTATTGTTACTAGCACCAATACTTTCCAGGTAACTATTGCTACTTGCCATCGTTGTTAAATCATTTTGTGCTTTGTCTGTATCACTCCCAATACCATTAAGATTCGTTGATAAGTCATTATGGTTGCCGTCCTTAGGGAGGGAAGAAAAGGAGTAAATGATAGCTCCAAAAATTTCCGAATTTCGGCTATGTGTTTGTAAGGTTTCTTTGATTGTAGTAGTAGTGACTTAAAGCATGGGTAGTCTCATCACAAGAGGGGCAAACTTAATCATATGGCGGAAAAATTCAAATTGATAGCACCATGCCGAAAATATTTAACTAAAAATAAATTTACTATTTTATTAGTTTGATTAGTTTGATAAGTAACTAAACTTTGGATTAAAATGCAATCAAGGAAGATGTATTTTTACAGGTTAGTGAAAAATTTGAATTAGATAATGAAGAGCCACTGTTTAGTTTTCTGAGGTTTATTTTTCAGCAGATTCCAATCGCCTTCATGCTTATTATTGAACATTAATCTGATGATAATTTACAATGATAATAATGTATAAATACATTCGTAAATAGCCCACATACTCTTTAGCTAAATCAAAATGCTATGTAAATTATTCTGAGTTATTTCCAGGCCGTTGGAATTGTTGTTGGTATTTTATTGATAAAATAATATTAACGGCAATACTCTTTCTGTTGAATATTTTTTTCTTACATACCGTAAAAGTGAATTGTTTTATTCAGTTTTTGGTGGATAGAATATCTTTTTGACTTTTTTTTTATACATAAAATAATACCTGGTGTTGAGATACTTTTTGATGAACAAACATAAAAGGGAGTAATGGTGACCACTTATGATCATACATTGTTTGTACTGAGTGAATAACAGCTTCTCTAAAAAACGTTCTTTGATTGATATGTTATTCGCCTTTTTAGAAAAAATGTAGCATTTAATTACCATCCTAATTTAACAGAAGAAATCACATACAATGCTCACGTGGCATACTTTAGTAAAACACTATTGTTAGTATCAAACAAGCGGAAAAATTATCTACCCTAAAATAAAATCCTGCAAAAAATTTTTCTTGTATTTGTTCAAGCTGGAAAGTGAATCCTAATGCTTAGATAAAATCAATCTTCCATCTTTTTGATTAAATTACTTATATTATATAAAGCACCATTATAAGAATGAAATGCAAAATGGTACCTTTTACTTCTTTATTTTTGTTTATTTTGTTCAAATTTAAGGTGATGTATTTAAATTTACATTAGTACTGCAAGCCGTATGAACCATCTCCCGTTGACTTTTTTCGTTTAGACGCCTGAATAAAAAATGTCATAATTGATGCTACGTATCATATATTAAAACTTACTTTTTCAAGGCTTTCCATAGACAACGTTGCTGCTGATTAATATATAACTGGAAAATTATCATGACGACATTGTACAAAATATGAAAAGGTATCATGGGCTTCGTCAAAAGCATGTTCTAAAATAGAGGGGATTAAAATTTACATTAAAATTTAGGATAAGAAATTCATACCTTCTCCAAATTCCGTTTAGATTCCACTAAAATATTTGGGTGAAGACATTTCCGGTCAAAGAGTCCTGAAATTGAGGGTGTTAAATGTAAGGTGCTGGCAACTATATGACACTTGAACTATCCAGGGCAATCAACTTATTCGCCGCTGAAGGAATTGTTTGGAAACCGCACTAAACTTAGCTTAACCTCTGAAGTTGATTTCTGAAATAAAGATAAATATAAATAAAAAAAATAGTCAAACATGAAATATACTTACATGTCCAAAAGTAGCTGGAGAGATGTTAGTATCTTCAACTTCACATCGACTCTAAAATATATATTTTATTTTGTGCGAATATTAATTTAATAATAGAAATCATACATTTTTTTGCAGCTGTCACATCTAATGTAAGAATGTAAGAAATATACGCGTTCTTTGAATTTGATTTAGAGCCCACTAAATCATTAAGATGACATGCTCACAATTTCGTCGTTTCTGGTCCAAGAGTCCTGAAATTGAGCGGGCTAAATGTAATGTTCGGGAAACTAAATGACACTTACCCTATTCAGGCCAATGGACTTATTCCCCGAAACCGAAGAAATCGTTTCATAATCGCACTAAAATTAGATACTTAGGAACGAAAACGGCAAATACATGTAAACTTCTGCCGCTTCTGCTTTAAGCCACAAGATATGCGGCAAAATATGAAGCAATCAAAACAATAAATTGCAAATATTTTTGAGCAGTTTTCTTGCGATTCACAAATTGAAACTATTGAAAATAAACTTTCTCACGATTATAAATCAATGAAACTATCAATTTTTACCAAAAGTACGATTTTCCGCTCGAGCCACTATTGAAATTCGGGCAACACGGAACCGAACAGTGCATTGTCGTTTTCTAATTTTTGAGTCACTTGATTTGATAAATTTTCACTATATATCGTGTGAAACTAACCGAAGCAGTATGTATTACGTTCACCACTTAAATATTCACTACCGTTTTCGGGAAAATCGCGAGAAAATGATACTTTCCGCATATTGACAACGATGAATGCACGAAGCCGTAAACAAAATTTTGACGTTTGTCGTGATTTCCCTTCCCCTCGCAAAAACCGCCTGTACAAGCAAAATATCGGAATTCACATACAGGGTTTTATACGGATAGACTAACTCCTCTTCTCTCTCTCTCTTAGTTGCCGTCATACACATTAGTTTTACGTGATGATTCTTCCGACATTAAATTGCTAGTCCTAAGAATTATGCTATTATTACTGTTATGGACACTATGATACGTGGTGGAATTTTATTATATTTTGGCGTTCGTTCTTCACTAATGCCATTTGAAAGAAGCAAAGGCCGCAATGATAAAAATAAATATGACAGAAATATTCTATCTTCTTTGCACAGTAAAAATAAAAGAAGCATCCACTTAAAATAATATTTCGTACCTGTTAACGTAATGGCTGCTTTCCACTCTTCAATGAGAGATTTATTTTGGTTTTCTAGCTTGTAAGATGGAATGCCGATACCCTGGCGGTTATTAAATGCTCAATGAATCATCACTTTAAAGCCACCGAAGACGCATGGTCGAACCAACTGTTGAAACTCTGGCTATCTAACACCCGAACCAAATAAATTAAACAAAAATATGCAAACTGCAACTTAAAATGCACTTCCACTTTTAAAGGTTATCTCCGAATGACACTTCCAACCAGTCCCACGTTTCTATCTATTCGATATTTTGATGGCAACTGTGGGCGGCATTGCCAGATAGATATGCTTCGAAATGTATCGGTGTTTAATTAATATTATTTTTCAAATATTTATATCCACAGATATAAATATTTGAAAAAAAAAATTTCCGGCGCAATGATATCCGCACGCAAGATGAAGTCCGCTTGCACTTCGAAGTCATACCTATCTGGCCGGTTGCCAGGGTTCGGGATCGGAATCACTTTGATTCCCGGGCGTAGGCGTCACATTACAATTCTCAATGGTCAAAGACTTAAATTCCTAAATAATCCTCATGCAATCAAACATATTTGTTCATTAGAGATGGAAGAAAATAATTTTTTGAAACGTTTGAAATTGGAGCATTTGAATTCCGAAGAATATAGCGAAATTGTTAAAAAAGCTAAAAGAGTCGAGAATATTTTTTTCAAGAACGGAGACAAATTAACAAGTACTGCTACTATCCAACACGAAATTAAAACATCAACCGATCAGCAAATAAATTCAAAACTGTACAAATATCCTCCGAAACACGAGGATGAAGTCAAGAAATAAATTTCCGAAATGGAAGATCCAGGAATAATTAGGAAGAGTAATTCAAAATATTCAAGCCCACTTATAGTCGTCCCTAAGAAAACTGACAATTCAGGAAAGAAAAACTTCCGAATAGTCAGAGATTATCATCGTCTAAATGGAGTAACCGTAGACGACAAATTTCCTCTCTCTAATATAGATTCGATATTAGACAAACTAGGCAGGGCACAATACTTCTTAACCATTGACCTTGGCAAAGATTACCACCAAATACTTGTTAAAGAAGAAGACCGACAAAAGACTGCTTTTGTCACACCTCAAGGGTTATACGAATTTAATAGAATGCCTTTTGGCCTAAAGAACGCCTTTCCACCTAAAGAATGAGACTTTATAAATAAAACTTGCGTCGTTTACCTAGACGACGTGCTTATATTCAGTACATCATTAAAAGAACATATTAAAGCGATAACCGATATATTTAATGTCCTAGAAGCACACAAATTAAAAGTTCAAATAGACTAGTGTAATTTAATGCAGGAAAAAACAGCATTTCTAGGGCACGTTATCACGAAAGATGGTTTAAAACCAAATCCTGACAAAAAAGATATTATTCAAAAACTAGAATTGCCCGAAACAGACAAACAAATTAATTAAAAATTATGCAAAAGTGGCTCAACTCATAACTAAGTATCTTCAAAAGGATACCAAAATCAATTTCAATGATCCAAATTATATAGATGCGTTCAAAAAAATAAAAACTCTGATGAGCACTCATCCAATCATTCATTTTCCCGACTTTAATAAACCTTTCCAGTTAACAACTGATGCCTCAAATTTTGCAATAGGCGCCGTTTTGTCCCCAAAATGGCCACCCTATTTGCTTTGCCATTATGTGGTCAATAAATTATTTCCAACCATACTTGTATGCCAACAATAAAATATCTTCAAGCAAAATATAAGGGAAAAAATCTCTCACCCAGGCACCAGCGATGGTTGCTCAAACTTAGAGAATACCAATTTGAAATCGAATATCTTAAAGGTCGAGAAAATAAGGTAGCTGATTTTTTAAGTCGAATTCAAAATGGATCAGGCCAAAATTCAGACACAAAGAGTTTCGAGAACGTCACCCATTCCTATTCAGACTTAGGAATTCTCGAGCACATCAAAGGCGACGATAATGCCACAATGGCTACAATCAAAACTGACGTTAGATAGGAAGCCATATGGTAGAAATTCGCATACGTATTAGTCGGCCTACTATGGACAAGCTTCCGGTAGCTGTCACCCAACCGCGGCATTAACAAATGCTTATCTTTCGTAATATATACTATTTTCCGAATAAAAAACGTGCGGAACGCATTCCGTGCATGCTACGAATTCACCTTGTATAGCCCACTGTACTCCTCAACTTTTCAAGACGAGCAAATGAAGCACACGTTTTGCACATTCGACTGATAGCTCAGCGTTGAGATGTAAACAAACTCCTATAAATTCACTTTGGAAGGCGATAAAAACTAAACGGGTATACTAACTGAAATAATTTTCACTTCACTAGGAGCGCTATTGTGTTCTACGTGGACCTTCTGGATTTCACTGTAGAATTCCGTCTCTAAACCGTACAAAACCTCGAATTTTCGTTGGCACCTCCACAGTTCTCCATATAACGCCATGTAAGTTAGCCAGCAAAGTCGGCCTACTAATGGTCATGTGTGTGGTAGTAAGCGCTGCTGCCATATGGCTTCCTATCTAACGTTAGTTTTGGCTACAATTCATTCAGCGGAGGAAGAATTGTTAGACCACATTCCAATACAGGAAGAAATAGTAAACAAATACCGGACACAAATAGTTTTGACCAACAATAAAACACAGGAAATTGAAATTATTCATGGTAAAAGAATTATATGTATTGCAGATTATGATTTCGATAACCTTCATGATATTTTCAGGAGAAACATTAAGAAAAGAATTACAGGTATTTATTCCGAATTATCTGACCACCAATACAATGTTGTTCAAGAAAAAATTCGAGAAATGTATTCAAATGATTCTCAAGTCAAATTCGTAAAGTGTTCTTTCAGAGCCCGTGATATTCCCACTGAAATAAAAGCCGTTAAACAGATATCACTGTATCATTTTCGAGAAAGTATGCATTTGGGTATTCAGGAAAAATTCAATGCCATTAAAAATAAAATATATTTTCCAAAACCACAGGAGCTCATACGAATTGTCAAAAGTCAATGCGATGTTTGCCAAGCTGTAAAATATGACCGCAAACCTACAAACCCGAAATTTCAAGAAACAGAAGCTGCATCAGACCTGAACCAAATAATCTATATCGACATTTTTATTAATATGAAGTACAATTTCCTAACCTGTATGGATAAATTTTCGAAATTTGGTTTCAGCATATTACTTGCCTGATAAAAATCCGGGTAAAAGAATTTCTACAATCAGAAGGCGTCACTTTATATCTAACAAAACCAAATAGCCACACGGATCTTGCAGATATCGAAAGTTTTCACAGCACTATTGCCGAAAAATTTCGGACACTTTTATATGAAAAATCTAAGTTTATTTATAATGACAGGTTTCACTCCACCATTAAGTGCGCTCCAAGCGATATACTAAACCATAAAGCAGACTTTGGACAAATCAGAAAAAACCTCGATAAGGCAAAAGAAAAAACTCTGGCAAAACAAAACCAGAACCGAGAAGAGTACGAAGAAACCCGAGGTCAAGGATTCATAAAAAATTACAAGGCAGCAAGGTTGAAACAACAGCCAAAGTACCGAAAGGCAACATTATTTAATATACACCCAACAAATATAAAAAGAAAAGCAAAATTTGCAGATCAGTTCGATAGTATTCATACTTTTATTTCGGAAAAACATCGAATAAAAATCAAGAAGAAGTTTTGGTATCAAAATTCAACCTAAATATAACACGGCAAGACATTCGTACATTGGTTGACAGCGCTTGGCTTAATGATCAAATAATCAATTTTTATCTTAATCTTTTGAAGTCAGGAAGCTGGTAGAAATTTACCGAAAGTTTATACAATGAATACATTCTTCATAACAAAGCCGTTTCAATCCGGCTATCAATCAGTGCAAAAATGGACCCATGGAATAGATATTTCCACATATGATATTGTCGCGTGTTAGGGTTCACGGTCAATAATTTTAATGTTCCGGGAAAGTGAAAACGCACTGTCTTTTAAATTAAGTTAAAAGAGTTTATTTACTAAAAATGCACAATAATTAATTTAAGAATTTCACGAATTTTATTTTTCACTTAGTCTATAAACTTTGAATTCAACTGTCCACTAAAATCACTTCATAATCATTCAATCAATATCGCCTTTACCTCGTGCTCCACTCTATCACAGTTTTAATTATCACGGTTGTAATGAATAATCCCCCCATTCATTCAGCTCGCCTTTATATAGGGTCTGTAGTCTGTAGCGAACTAACTGGAATATTCGAGCAATTTAATGAATGGAGCAGTGACGTCACTTTCAGATGTTGATCATGCTTGGTGGTTTCTTGTGGTTTCGAGTACATTCATTTTGTTGATCATGAGGTTCTTAATGGTTGTGAAAACAATTGTGACAGTAGCTCGCAGAATTATTTGTATATGTGATACTGCCCCCACCTCAGTTCTTTTCGCCCCGAAAAGATGTGTCGCCAGTTGTAGTCAATTCTCCCTGGATGTAATATGGGGCAAGAGGGTCCAGGTGCACGATTTTCATTTTGGCTCTTGGCTTACGGTGTTCTTGTATGCAATATATGACGTCATCGATTCGCTTTGTAACTGGGTATGGTCCCTCCCAATTATGCTGCATCTTCGGGGACCTACTCTTCCGCCGTTTTGGATTGTATAGCCAGACCAAGTTATCTTGCTGGAAGCCACTAGAATTTGCCTTTAGATCATACCTGGTCTTCATGCGGTCAGTAGCCAATTTGAGGTTTTTTTGCACTGTCCGATGTATCTGGTTCAACCGTTGCCCTAGCTCACTTGCGTCCTCCGAGATCGTTTGGGGTTTCTCAGGGGGTGTTCCGAACTTTATATCAGCTGGCGGACGAATAGTCTTTCCAAAAATGACTTTGGCTGGGGCTTGGCCCATCGATGCATACTCAGCAGCCCCCGTGCATTTTCTTAACCACATCGTGGATTCGGCTTTTAGGAAGTATAGTTTGCATCCTATAGGAGCTGCCATCCGCCATTTCCGATTTCCGCTTGAGTACGCCACCCGCCACTTGAAGGGAGTTCCATTGTGCCCAATAACTTTTCAGGATGGCGCCATGCATCAAAACGCCCTTCCACTCAGATTGCCCAGTTGTCTCCTTCCATATGAGCAATGGTCCGATGTCTTCATCAGCTAACTGGGCATTTCGAATCTCCTCCAATGACCAACCTTCATTGAATTCGGCCGGCATCACTCCCAGATTAACGGTAAGCTCCGTCTCCTCAACTCGTCAGCAGTGCTTGCAGTAAGCTGGACATGGATGAGGGGATAGGGCGTCAGCATTTCCATGAACTCCGCCCTCGTGAAGTAGTGGTTGTCTCACTGGGTCTGGTCGGATTATCGATCGGATTGCGCCAGTGTCACTTGTTATTTTTGCAATGTTCTTTGTCAACTTGACCCGGAAGCCATATGTCTGTCTCTCCACGATGTAGTCTTGATACGGTGACGGGGGACGCTACAAATGTCGATCCTCCTAGCCAACGTCCACTGGCTCCTGACTCGATCTGGATCTCCACCACCCTGGAAAATAGCTCCGTTTTCTTCACTTCTTGCAGTCTCTTTGCAGGCGCCCTTTCTCACCGCAATCCAAGCATCTAGGCGCACCATTCACCTGCAGCTCTTACCCGATTCCCACGCGCTCACGCCTGCACTCATCTGCCACTACCTCGCGAGCCCAGGCAGCGGTACGATTCACATTTTTCGCTGCCTCAAAGTTTAGACTATAAGCCAATGCGTCCTGAATGGTTTGCTTTAGAGCTAAACGCACGGCTTGTCGCAATTCCTGGTCCTTTAATGCGCTGATGAATGCTTCTGTTGCTGCGTCATCTCGATGTTCTGGGTCGTACGCTAGGTAAGCCTAAAGTGCCAGTCGCTC
Organism: Odontomyia ornata; assembly: GCA_963969285.1. Classification (NCBI taxonomy): domain Eukaryota; kingdom Metazoa; phylum Arthropoda; class Insecta; order Diptera; family Stratiomyidae; genus Odontomyia; species Odontomyia ornata. The sequence continues at coordinate 132,606,458 of OZ017739.1, forward strand.
AATGCCTTGGGCTAGCTGCTGTAAGGTTTCGCCAGACCTCTGCATCTGATTTCGTATCTGTGCCCGATAAATGCGCTTTCAGGTGATCGCCTTCATAACGCATGTCGAGCGCATTCAATATAGCAGCTGGGTTTGAGTGCAACTCGACGGGGATTGTCTGCAAAAGCTCGGCAGCGGGGCCTCTAAGAGCAAGAATTAATGCAGTTGCTCGTTCCTGCTTATTCTAGTGATTTGTCCAGGTGGCGACTTCAAACTGGATTCTGTAGATACTCCAGACCAGAAAATTGGTGCTTGCACATTGCTGTATGTGCTTTGCACTGAGGTTATAAGAGGGGCTGGTAAGGTGGTTACTACTGCCTTCACTGCTCCCAATTCCTTTTTCATTTTTTCCATCTCATGGTTGATTCTCTCCTAGACGTAGCTGTTTTTTTCCTCGACCTGGTAAATCTTTTCCTCGACCTGGTCAACCTTTTCCTCAACGCATTTGATTTTGTTCGTCAGACTACCGAGCTCCGTTTTTATTTCGGTTGACTGTTTCTCCAACTTCTGTGTGATGTCTGCCTTGATTTCGATCGCTTGTTGATCCAGCTTCGCTGTCAAACTTGAAGACTGTTGTCGCTGCTCTTGCTGCATCAGCATTAACATTTGCATCAGCGCATTTTCTGGTTCCATTGATTTTGGTGTTTCTGCTTCACCACATTCTGCGCCTTTTCCGCACCTGAGGGCTCACCCGGATACAGATTCATGCCTTCCGACTCGATCGCATCACATAAGCGTTGCGATTTTTGAGATTTTGTGATTTTTTTTATTGTGACGCAATTTAAAGCCAAAAACGCAATAAATACCATCGATCAACCACCGCATTCAGCTGATTTGGCTCCGTGTGATTGTGATGAATAATTAAATATTTTGCGTGTTATTTGCAATTTCTGGGTACTTTTTTGTCACAATGTAGAGTAAAACTCGCTGAATGAGCTGAAGGCCATCCCAAAAGATGCTTATTAAGCAATCCTTTTTCTTTACAAGAACTACTGGCGCTGCCCATGGACTGACAGAAGGCTCGATAAGGCCTTGTTTTTCCATTTCAGAGATCAGTGCGCTCACTTCTCCTTGTTTGGCTATAGGGAGACGTCTCGGTGCTTGTCGAATTGGCTTGGCTCGTTCGGCCTTGGTCATCCGGGGTTGTTGAGAAGATGTAACTGTACTTGGTGACCTGATCAGAGGCTCGTTTGAAAAGCTGCACTGGCAACTTGGTCTGCTTCAATATTGCAGACTTGAATTCTCGGGCTTTGTCTGTGTCTTGCCTCCTTTTGCAATGATGTTCGTGAGTAGCTTCCCATGAGGGGGTGGTGGAAACAAGCCGGCAGCTGCCGATGACTTCTCCCGCTTTGATGCTCGTGTTTGAGTCTGTGGTGTTAAGGACTCTAACTGGCATGTATCCATTCCCTATGGATCGTACAAGACCTTGTCCTACAATCAAACTGCGCAACGCCAACGTCTTCGGTGGCTCTATCAGATAAGATCGTTGGTGTCCAAAATCACCATCAAGCTTGGCCCATACAATGCTCTCGAAAGATTTCGGTACATCAGTGTCGGTAAATACAACAACATTCATCTTGGAATACTCGTTTGCCCATATCCTACGTGATTCCATGCGGTCACAGAAAATCCATTCTGAGAATGCAGTCATCCATAATGTTCGCCACCAGAAAATTGTGTCGGAATGCAAGGTCTCCCATTTGTATTTGGAGGTTGACCTCTCCATGGACAGGTGCAGTTTCTCCCGTAGCGGTCCGTAGTGAGAAAATCTTGCCCTTCTGAAGTAGTTGTTGCCTCAATAGATCTGGTCGGATTATCGATGCCGTTGCATGTTGTCTGTCAACTTGACCCGGTAGGCATAAGTCTGCTTCTCCACGATGTAGTCTTGACACGTTGATGGTAGTGCTGAGGACGTTGCCCCTCCTGGCCAACGTTTGTTCCACAAAGTTGACCTCCTAAGTTTGAAGGGCTTCCATCCCGGGCTCCTGACTCGGTCTGGATCTCCTCCACCTTGGACAATAGCTCGGTTTTCTTCGCTTCATGCAATCTCCCTGCAGGTGTCCCTTCTCACCACAATTCCAGCATCTAGGCGCACCATTTGTCTGCGGCTCTTATTTAATTTCCACGCGCTCACACCTGCACTCGTCTTTCACTACCTCGCGAACCCGGCCAGTGGTACGATTCACATTTTTCGCTGCCTTAAAGTTCAGACTTCAAGCCAATGCGTCCTTAACCGTTTGCTTTTGAGCTAAACGCACATCTTGTCACAATTCCTGGTCCTTTAATGTGCTGATGAATGCTTCTGTTGCTGCGTCATCTCGATGTTCTGGGTCATAAGCTGGGTAAGCTAAAAGTGCCAGTCGCTCAATGTCTTGGGCTAGTTGCTGTACGATTTCGCCAGATCTCTGCATCTAATGCCGTAGCTGATGATTGCCTCCATTACATATGTCAAGGGCATTTATTATAGCAACCGAGTTTGAGGGCTGCAAAGTCTGCAAAAGCTCAGCAGCTGAATCTCTTAGAGCAAGAATTAATGCAGTTGCTCGTTCCTGCTCATTCTAGTGATTTGTCCTAGCGGTGGCTTCAAACTGGATTTTGTAAATACTCCAGACCGTTTGCCCATCGAATATTGGTGCTTTCACATTTCTGGATGTGCTTTGCGCTGAGGTTATAAGTGGGGCTGGTGAGGAGATTACTACTGCCTTCGCTGCTTCCAATTTCTTTTTCAGTTTTTCTATCGCATGGTTGATTCTCTCCTCGACCTAGTAAACCTTTTCCTCGACACATTTAATTTGGTTGATCAGACTACCAAACTCCGCTTTTGTTTCGGTTGACTTTTTTTGCAAATCTGCCTTCAAATATCAGTTGACTGTTTCTCCAGCTTTTGTGTGATGTCTACCTTGGTATTGAGTGCTTGTTTGTCAAGCTTTGATGATTGTTCATTTGGCTTCGCTGATTGTTCATTTAGCTTCGCTGTTAAACTGGGTAACTGTTGTCACTGCTCTTGCTGCATCAGCATCAACATTTGCATCAGTGTATCTCCTGGTTTCTTTGATTTTGGCATTTCTCCTTCTACCTTAAGCTCCGGCATAATAAATTCATTAATTTTTAAACGTTGGCTTCGTGGTATTTTTATTATTTCGGCTTTTATTTTTTTTTCACCAGTTTTTACGTTATATTTCACTCTTGTGCATTTAAAAAAAATGTTTTGAAGTTTTCACTTTCAAACTTTTCATTCTTACTTCTGACACCATTGTCCCGTATTATAGTTCGCAGCCGATAATTTTAATGTTCCGGGAAAGTGAAAACGCACTGTCTTTTGAATTAAGTTGAAAGAGTTTATTTACTAAGAATACACAATCATTTATTTAACTTTTTTGCGAATTGCGTTTAGATTTAATTTTGACTGTCTATCAACTTATATTCCAACTGTCTATATCACGAGAATCACTTCACTTTCAATGAATATCGCCTTTACTTTGCGCTCCACTTTATCGCAGTTTTTTTTTCGGGGTTTTACTATCTGCCCCATTCATTTAGCTAGGCTTTTTATAGAGTCCCTAGTCATTCAATCCATTTCTCATGCATTGGCGAATGTTCTAATGGGAAATACCTGGAATGACCGCAGTGACGTCACTTTCAGATGTTGATCATGGATCTACTTGACCCATTTGGGCTAGTAACTATATATATATATATATATATATATATATATATATATATATATATATATATATATATATATATATATATATATATATATATATTTATATATATATATATATATATTGTATATATATACATACATACATACATATACATACATATATATATATATATATATATATATACATATATATATATATATATATATATATATATATATATATATATATATATATATATATATATATATATATATATATTGTCGCGTTTTATTGGTTCGCGGCCTATAATTTTAACGTTCCGGGAAAGTGAAAACGCAATGTCTTTTAATTTAAGTTAAAGGAGTTTATTTAATTCAAGAGAATGCACAATAATCAGTTTAACACTTTCACTAATTTTAATTTTCACTATAAAAAAATCTAATACTTGTCCATAAATTTCTTATCGCAATTGTCTTCTAAATCACTTCACTATTACGAAACACACTTCCCACACACTTTCGCAGTTCTTATCGCGGTCGAATGAATGATTCCCCCATTCATTCAGCTCGCCTTTATATAGGGTCTCTACCTATTCACCCATTTCTCGCACATGGGCGAATGTTCGACCGAGAGGTACCTGGTAGGTTCGAGCAAATTCATGAATGGAGTGACGTCACTCGCAGATGTTGATCATGCTTGTTGGGTTCTCGGGGTTTCGAGTGAATTCGTGTTCTTCATTGTTGTGAAAACAATTGCGACAGTAGCTCGCAGAATTATTTGTACATGTAACACTGCCCCCACCTCAGTTCTTTTCGCCCCGAAAAGATGTGTCGCCAGTTGTAGTCAATTCTCCCTGGATGTAATATGGGGCAAGACGGTCTAGATGCACGATTTTCATTTTGGCTCTCGGTTTACGGTGTTCCTGTATGCGATATACGACGTCGTTGATTCGCTTTGTGACTCGGTATGGTCCCTCCCAGTTATGTTGCAACTTTGGAGACCTACCTTTTCGCCGTTGCGGGTTATATAGCCACACCAAGTCATCCTGCTGGAAGCCAGTAGAATTAGCCTTTAGATCATACCTGGTCTTCATGCGGTCAGTAGCCGATTCGAGGTATTTTCGCACTGTCCGATGTATCTGGTTCAACCGTTGTCTTAGATCACTTGCGTACTCCGAGATCGTTTGGGGTTTCTCGGGGGGTGTTCCAAACTTTATATCAGCTGGCAGACGAATAGTCTTTCCAAAAATGACTTTGGCTGGGGCTTGGCCCGTTGATGCATGTTCGGCAGCTCTGTACGCCATCAAAAATAGTGGGATATGTCGGTCCCAGTCCCTTTGGTTCTCGTCAACCATCTTGGCAAGGTGTTTATTGAGCGTGCCGTTGAAACGTTCGACCATTCCATCGGATTGGGGATGCAGTGGTGTTGTCCTCGTTTTCCGTATTCCGAGCAGCTCGCACATTTCGCCAAAAACTAGTGACTCAAAGTTTCGGCCTTGATCCGAATGTAATTCGCAGGGTACGCCGTACCTACTGACCCAATTTAACACTAGCTGTTCAGCTACGGTAGTTGCTTCCTGGTTGGGAATGGGGTAGACCTCGGGCCACTTGCTGAAATAATCGACTACAACCAGCGTATATCGATTTCCCCAATCGGATTCAGGAAAGGGTCCTGCGATGTCAACAGCAATCCTTTCGAATGGCACGCCTACGTTATAGGTTTGCATTTGTCCTCTCAGTCGTCGCTTTGGGCCTTTGACGGAAGCGCAAATTGTGCATCTGCGACACCAGTCCTCTACGTCTTCTCGAGCGTGGAGCCAGTAGAACCGTTCCCGCAATTTCGCTAAGGTCTTGTTAACACCAAGGTGGCCTCCCGAGGATCCTTCGTGCATTTCCTTAACCACATCGTGGATTCGGCTTTTGGGAAGTATAGTTTGCATCCTATAGGAGCTACCATCCGCCGTTTCCCATTTCCGCTTGAGTACGCCACCCTCCACCTGAAGGGAGTTCCATTGTGCCCAATAGCTTTTCAGGGTTGCGCCATGCATTGAAACGTCTTTCCACTCAGGTCGCCCAGTCGTCTCCTTCCATACGAGCAATGGTCCGATGTCTTCATCGGCTAACTGGGCGTTTCGAATCTCCTCCGATGACCAACCTTCATCGAATTCCGCCGTTATCAATCGCAGATCAACGAGCGGTTCCTTTTCCTCAATCCGTCGGCAATGCTTGCAGTTAGCGGGACATGGACGGCGGGATAGGGCGTCAGCATTTCCATGAACTCCGCCCTTCCGATGAACAATTTCGTAGTCGTATGACTGCAATCTTTCGATCCATCTCGCAACTTGTCCCTCGGGGTTTTTGAAGTTGAGCAACCATCTCAGTGATGCATGGACCGTGCGAAGAACAAATTTCTGGCCATATAGATACTTGTGGAACTGCTTGGTGGCCTCTATTATAGCCAATAGCTCCTTCCTGGTCACGCAGTAATTCCTCTCACTTTTTGAGAGAACTCGACTGTAATAAGAGAGGACTCTTTCTTCGCCATTGATCTGCTGGGAGAGTACAGCTCCAATACCGCCGTTGCTTGCATCAGTGTCAACTACAAACATTTTTCCGGGTTTCGGATACGCCAGCACGGGTGATTCACACAGCTTTTCTTCAGGGTCTCAAAGGCTGTCTGGCATTGTTCATTCCAGACATACGGACGATTTTTCTCGGTTAGCTGATGGAGACACTTAGCTATTTTGGCAAAGTCTTTGACGAATCTTCGATAGTAGGTCGCCAGACCCAGAAAACTTCGTAGTTGGCGCTTGTTGTTTGGTGTTGGCCAGCTTTTCACGGCTTCAATTTTCTCAGGGTCTGTTTTGACCCCTTCTGCTGATACGACGTGTCCCAGGTATTTTACTTCATCTGCGAAAAGAGTACACTTCTCGGGACTAAGTTTCAAATTTGCCAGTCGTAATCGGGAGAAAACCTCTTCTAAGTTCCGCACATGCTCTTCGAACGTTCTACCGATGACGATGATGTCATCTAGGTATACCAAGCAGGTTTTCCAGGTTAGACCACGTAGCACATATTCCATCAAGCGTTCGAAAGTGGCTGGAGCATTGCAAAGCCCAAACGGCATCACAACAAATTGCCACAATCCGGTCCCAACTGAAAATGCGGTCTTCTCTCGGTCCTTCTTGTCAATTTCTACCTGCCAGTAGCCACTCTTGAGATCGAGTGTAGAAAACCATTTTGCGTCGGCTAAAGTGTCCATGATGTCATCGATGCGTGGGAGCGGGTAACTATCTTTCTTAGTGACGTCGTTAAGCTGCCTATAGTCGACACAAAAGCGAGTGCTACCATCCTTTTTCTTTACTAGAACCACAGGCGCGGCCCATGGACTTACAGAAGGTTCAATAATGCCTTGTTTTTCCATGTCCGAGATCAGCGCGCTCACTTCTCCTTGTTTGGCTATAGGGAGACGTCTTGGTGCTTGTCGAATCGGCTTGGCTTCCTGTGTGTCTATGACGTGAGTTACTAAACTCGTTCGGCCTTGGTCATCCGGGCTTGTTGAGAAGATGTCACTGTACTTGGTCACCAGATCAGAGGCTCGTTTGAATAGCTGCACCGGCAATTTGACTTGCTTCAATATTGCAGACGTGGATTCCCTGGCTTTTTCTGTGTCTTGCCTCCTTTTCCAATGATGGTTGTGAGTAGCTTCCAAAGAGGTGATGGTGGAAACAGGCTGGCAGCTGCCGATGACTTCTCCCGCTTTGATGCTCGTGGTTGAATCGGCGGTGTTAAGGACTCTAACCGGCACATATCCGTTCCTTAAAGATCTTACAAGGCTTCGTCCTACAATCAAACTGCGCAATGCGGACGTCTTCGTTGGCTCTATCAGGTAAGATCGGTGGTCTCCAGAATCACCATCAAGCTTGGCCCATACAATGCTTTCGGAAGAATTCGGTACATCAGTGTCAGTACATACCACTACATTCATCTTGGGGATTTGGACGCTGGGATCCTCCATCAGTACTTCGACATTCTGCCATTTCAAGACACGTTTTCCCAAGTCCAACGTGATTCCATGTGGTCGCAGAAAATCCATTCCGAGAATGCAGTCATCCATAATGTTCGCGACCAGAAAATTATGTCGGAACACAAGGTCTCCCAACTGTATCTGGAGGTTGACCTCTCCATGAACAGGTGCAGTTTCTCCCGTAGCTGTCCGTAGTGAGAAAATTCTGCCCTTGTGAAGTTGTTGCTGTCTAACTAGGTCTGGTTGGATAATCGATCGGGTTGCACCAGTGTCGATTGTTATGGTGCAGTGTTCTCCGTCAATTTGACCCGGAAGGCATAAGTCTGCTTCTCCACGATGTAGTCTTGACACGGTGATGGTGGTGCTGGGGACGTCGATCCTCCTAGCCAACCTCTGCCCCACGAAGTTGGCTCTTACATGTTTCCCGACCCCTCTGTTTGAAGGGCTTCCATTCTGGGCTCCTGACTCGGTCTGGATCTCCTCCTAGCTGCACACCCTGGACAATAGCTCGGTTTTCTTCGCTTCTTGCAGTCTCTTTGCAAGTGCCCCTTCTCTCCGCAATTCCAGCATCTAGGCGCACCATTTACATGCGGGTCTCGCTCAATTTCCACGCGTTCACACCTGCACTCGTCTGTCACTACTTCACGAACCCGGGCAGTGGTACGAGTCACATTTTTCGCTGCCTCAAAGTTCAGACTGTAAGCCAATGCGTCCTTAACCGTTTGCTTTTGAGCTAAACGCACGGCTTGTTGCAATTCCGGGTCCTTTAGGGCGCTGATGAATGCCTCTGTCGCTGCATCATCTCGATGTTCTGGGTCGTAGGCTGGGTAAGCCAAAAGTGCTAGTCGCTCAATGTCTTGGGCTAACTGCTGAAGGGTTTCACCAGACTTCTGCACCCGATGCCTTAGCTGTGACCGATAAATCTGCTTTAGATGATCGTCTCCATAACGCATGTCGAGCGCATTCATTATAGCATTCGGGTTTGAGTGCAATGCATCGGGGATGGTCTGCAAAAGCTCGGCAGCTGGGCCTCTTAGAGCAAGAATCAATGCAGTTGCTCGTTCTTGGTCATTCCAGCGATTCGCCCTTGCGGCAGCTTCAAACTGGGTCTTGTAAATACTCCAGACCGTTTGCCCATCGAATATTGGTGCTTGGACATTTCTGGATGTGCTTTGCGCTGCGGTTATAAGCGAGGCTGGTGAAGAGGTTACTACTGCCTTTGCTGCTTCCAATTCCTTTTTCATGTTTCCCATCTCATGGTTGATTCTCTCCTCTACCTGGCTGATATCATGGTTTATTCTCCCCTCGACCTGGCTGATCTCATGGTTAATTCTCTCCTCGACCTGGTAAACCTTTTCCTCGACCTGGTCAACCTTTTCCTCGACGCCTTTAATTTGTTTGTTCAGATGACCGAGCTCCGCTTTTATTTCGGTTGACTGTTTCTCCAGCTTCTGTGTGATGTCTGCCTTGATTTCGATCGCTTGTTGGTCCAGCTTCGCTGATTGTTCGTTTAGCTTCGTTGATTGTTCATTTAACTTCGCTGTTAAATTCGATGATTGTTCATTGAGCTTCGCAGTTAAATTGGATGACATTTGTCGCTGCTCTTGCTGCATCAGCATCAACATTTGCATCAGTGCATTTTCTGGGTCCTTTGGTTTTAGTGTTTCTGCTTCTCCACCTTCTGCACCATTTTCGGCATCTGAGAGCTCACCCGAATCCAGATTCACGCCTTCCGATTCGATCGCGTCGCGCAAGCGTGCAATCAATGTGGCCTTTGTACCTTGCGTAGCCAGATTTCGCTGTTCTAACTCTTCCTTGAGCTCCGACATGGTCAATTCATTGATTCTTAGATGCAAGTTTCGTGGCATTTTTATTGTATTAGCTTTTTGTTTTTTTTTTTTTTTTCAACAGTTTTTACGTTAGATTTCACAACTGTGCAGTTTAAAAATGTTTAAATGTTTTCACTTTTCGAAATTTTCTATCCCACTTCTGACACCACTGTCGCGTTTTATTGGTTCGCGGCCTATAATTTTAACGTTCCGGGAATGTGAAAACGCAATGTCTTTTAATTTAAGTTAAAGGAGTTTATTTAATTCAAGAGAATGCACAATAATCAGTTTAACACTTTCACTAATTTTAATTTTCACTATAAAAAAATCTAACACTTGTCCATAAATTTCTTATCGCAATTGTCTTCTAAATCACTTCACTATTACGAAACACACTTCCCACACACTTTCGCAGTTCTTATCGCGGTCGAATGAATGATTCCCCCATTCATTCAGCTCGCCTTTATATAGGGTCTCTACCTATTCACCTATTTCTCGCACATGGGCGAATGTTCGACCGAGAGGTACCTGGTAGGTTCGAGCAAATTCATGAATGGAGTGACGTCACTCGCAGATGTTGATCATGCTTGTTGGGTTCTCGGGGTTTCGAGTGAATTCGTGTTCTTCATTGTTGTGAAAACAATTGCGACAGTAGCTCGCAGAATTATTTGTACATGTAACAATATATATATATATATATATATATATATATATATATATATATATATATATATATATATATATATATATATATATATATATACATAAATATACTGTGTCCAAAACCTAAAGTGACATTTGAATTCAAACTGGGCGCGTCGTAGGATGTGGAGAATTATTTGTTTTTTTAGATTGGTAGTACTGTCAGTGACATTATGCCATATTTACATGTTAAAATATTCATTAGTGTTTGAGATACACGTTGTTTTGTGAACTGCTAAAAGAAAGTTTTTCGTTTTTTGCGATGTCGAAATTTTTTGAATTTGCATTAAATTTTGTTTGCGGAATCAATTTTCTGCTGCGGATTCGTCGAGGATGTTGCAGTAAGTCTTTGGTGATGAGGCTTTGTATAAAATGTTTACAATTGGTATAGTAAGTTCAAAGCCGGCCGTGAATGTGTCGAAGACGAAGAGCGTCCTGGGCGACCGTCAACCTCTTCCCTTCTTCGATTATTGTGGTGTTGTGCATTATGAATTCCTTCCGCCGGGCCAAACAGTCAACAAGGAATATTATTTGAACGTTATGCTTCGTTTGCGTAACGCTATCCACCTTAAAAAAGTCGGAATTGTGGAAAGACAATTCTTGGTTTTTACACCACGATCATGCACCGTCCCATACCACACCCGTAATTCGTGATCATTTCGCCAAAAACTCAGCCCATATCGTTCCGCAACCACCCTATTCACCTGATCTGGCGCCGTGCGACTTCTGGCTGTTCAGCAAGCTCAAAAGACCGCTCCGGGGACACTGTTTTGATACGATAGAGGAGATTCAAGCCGCAGCGAAGACGGAACTGAAGGCCATCCCGGAAGCGACGCGTATCACAGACGCTAATGAATATTTTGACATGTAAATATGAAATACTGTGAGCATTAAAAGAAAGTAAACACCATTTTTTCATCTTTAAATTGTTACATTACAAAATTATTATTGACTTGCGATAAAAAGTAATATTAATGAGTTTACCACTAAACCATTTAGAGATTGATTACTATTAAACATGAAATGCACAAATCTCACCAAAGTGGAAATGCATCATATTTTACGCATGAAAAAAAGTAAACAGTGGTAACAGTTACTTCGCTTCTTTTATATTTCAGGAAAGAACCTTAACTTTTGATGACAAATTTGTGCTGTTCGCGTGCTTTACTTCACCAAAAGTCGTTTTAAGTGCATTTGTTCTAATTAATATTAAAAACAAAGACGTAAAAGAAAATAGTTTCACTATGGGAAAGCAAACATCGCCTGATACTCGGAAAATTATAATACACTTAAAGAAAAAGGTAAATCATTGAGTGAAATTGGCGAAATCGTGGGCAGAAACCACTGCACAGTAAAAAAATTATTGATAAGTATGCCAAACATCATCTCGTTGAAGATTAACGGAGATCTGGACGCCCAAAGCGAGATAAAACGAGATACGAGCAAGACAATCCATGATGCTGAAAATATCGTGAGCGCAGGGGGAGCCAACGACAGTGCCAATTATTATGCGGTGCTGTCTGCGATGAACGAAGGAATGGACATCGAGATGGAGAGCAACGATAGCATAGGTAATATTGATAGTAGTAATAATTTCATCCAATATTTAAAACTAAAAAATAAGCAAAAGGAGAAGAAGCCAACCGGTGTGTCTGCTGGTTCTCCTAATAAAATTAATAAGGTAAATGAGAAAGTTCCTCTAATCAACGTTTTTGGGCAGCGTGGAGGAGATATGGTTCGGTTATTGGCAGCCGAACATAAAATCGATAACCTCGAAGTTAAGAGAATGACCGCTGATAAGCTCACGATCAAGACAAAGACACTGGTTGATTTCAAACTGGCGAAAGATGCTCTTAATAATGTCAAAGCTCCCATCTTCACATATACGCCAAAGGCGGAAAAAAATCAGACCTTCCTATTGAAGGGCTTGGACTGTGGGCAGAATACAGTTGATCTCCTTGAAATGTTGCAGGAAGCAGCACCAGCTGTTAAGTTCATCTGTGTGAAAAATTTTGCTACAAGGAGATCAACTGTCGAAGGTAAAATATTACCATTTTATTTGGTCCAAATTTCCAACGACAGTCCGAGTGCCCTCCAACAGGTAAGGTACTTAAACTTTAGAGTTGTGAGGTGGGAACGCCTCCAAAAAACTGAGGTCAACCAGTATTACACGTTTCAAAGATTCGGTCATTCGGCTGCCAATTGTGCAATGCACTATCGCTGTGTTAAGTGCAAAGATATTCACGCCCCCGGTGAATGCAAATTGGCTCAGCTGGAACCAAAAGAAAACTTGTATTGTGTTAATTGCGGTATATTTAGTCATCCAGCATCATATCGAGGATGCCCTCAGTATCAAGATGCAAGAGTTAAATTTTCCCCAAAACAAACCAAAGTAAATCACAATTTGTTAGCTCCCAACTTCGTCAAAGCCGGAGTATCATTTGCACTTGCTGCCAGAGGACCAGCAGACAACAATATAAATAAAATAAATAATGTAAGTGGCAATAATGAGCTGCTCCTCAAAATCTTCCAACAGCTTGAATCTGTTTCAGATAGAATCAATAAACAAGACCAAAAAATCAATTTCGTTTATCAACGTTTAGGCCAACATGCTTCAAAATAGGTTGTCATCCAGTCACATTCCCATGGATAGGATTCGTCTCATCTCGATCAACGTCAACTCTATTGTTACTATACATCGGCGTGATTATCTCCTTGAATTCATTGCCAGGCAAAAGCCTGACATCATGCTTCTCACCGAAACCCACCTCAGCTCATGGCACTCCATGACATTCAAGGATTTTGAGTTCGTAAGAATTGATAGGGTAATAGGTGATGGGGGAGGTGGCACCGGGATATTGGTTAGAAGACCCTATTGTTTCCAAAATATTGAAAAAGTCGAATTCAAAAGCTTTGAATCTCTTGAAGTGTCCGTTATCAAAATTTCACTGCCAGGTGGGGATAACCTCTTCGTTATCTCTGCCTATGCAACTGGTGGAACTGTTCTCAAGCTCAAGGAGGAACTCAAGTCCTTGTTTGAAATACTCGAATTGAACAGGCTGCATAATTATTATATTCTTGCTGGTGACCTGAACGCCAAGCATACATCATGGCTGAACGCCGCCAATAATCCAATAGGTGTATTCCTGAAATCGTGGATAACAGAGAACCAAATTGAATACAGGTGCAATCTATATGGGTCGGAGTTTCCAACATACCCTAGGACAAATTCATATTTGGACCTCTGCATTGCTGATGCAAGACTCGAACTCAACTTTAATAGTCCTCAACGGAAACTGCAGGTGCTTTCTTATGATAGCGACCATAACGCAATCGTAATGGAAATCAATCATCAAAGGGATGATTTCTTCCTCATTCCAGTTCAACACAAAAATCATCGGTTGAACTTCAAAAAAACCGACTGGGGAAAGTTTCCAACGAAGTTTAATCGGGAGCACCAGAAGCAATGTCCCCCTTCTGATGGTGGCAACTCTTGCTCAATGGTTCCTAATGACAGGAATCTAACTAACGATGAAATAGATGTCTATTTGTCGAAGTTAGAGAAGCTGACGTTGGAAACGATTGAGAAAGTAGTTCCCAAGATTAAACATCGAAACAATATGGAAGGATATGAAACATCAACCATCGCAAGGTTGAAAAGATTGAAAAGCCTTCTTCTCACACGCGTCAACAATATTTATCGACGATTTTTGGACTGCAACCATCCCTCGTTGGCTTTGTTGAAATTACATCTGAAGAATGTCCGGAACTTAATCTGGTCATACTTTAGGAGTGAGGTCAGCAGTCGATGGGCGGAAAAATTGAGGGATATTAGCCCACAGGACCCAGACGGCGTTTTCGCGAAAGTGAATAGCATATTCCGCAAGAAGTCCCGAGTGAAGGTATCGAATCTTGAAGGCACTAGTGATGAGATAAATCTTCTCGATAGGGCTGCTATCGAAATTGATAGTACGACTCCGGATAGAAATGGAAACAGGATCATTTGTGAAGGATTGGATAAACTTGCCCTGATTGGAACACATTTTGAATTGGTTCATCTACCAAACCCTGAGAGAGGGAATGAAATACTTTCAGAGGTCGTTGAAACAAATGTTTCCGACTTCAAATCAAGCCTGAACGGCCAATCAATTCTTCATTTCAATGAAACATTAACACCTGACCTCATACCGAGCTTGAATCTTATTGATTATTTTGTCAGCTATGATGACTTGTGTTTCATATTTCGCAGGATAAACAACAAGAAATCATCTGGTACTGATGGTAGTTCTCCGAAATTTGCCTGAGGCTGCTATTAGGAATTATTGCATATTGTTCAACAACATGTTGAGCAATTCATATTTCCCAAATGAGTGGAAAATGGCTAAGGTATTTCCAATCTTGAAGAAAGGAAAAGAATCTTCATGCCCCAAAAGCTATCGCCCAATCAGCTTGTTACCTAACATCAGCAAGGTGTTTGAAGTGATACTCAACAGAGCATTAAACGCCCACATTTAGGAAAATGAGTTGATGCCGAATTGCCAATTTGGTTTTCGTGCCAGGCATTCGACCACACATACAATAACGAAAGTAACCTCAGACATCTGTTGGAAACTAAATGATAGACAATGTCTTGGAGCATGTCTCATTGATATGGAGAAAGCCTTCGATACGGTGTTGTTAGATGGACTAATTTTTAAACTCCTTCAGGACAAGTTCCCCAGACACCTTGTCGCCATGATGTGTAATATTTTATACGGGAAATCGTTTGTTGTAACTGATGGAAATCTGACAACAATGCGCGAATTCAAGGTCTTGAATGGTCTACAGCAGGGAACAGTTACTGCGCCTCTGCTCTTCTCAATCTTCATTCGCAAGCTATTGAACGGCTTTGATTTTAACGTCTCGCCAACGCGATCATTGGTAGCCTTTGCTGATGATCTGATCATCTATACGGCAGACCGAAAAAAGGTGAAACAATCTTGTTTCGGACAACTCTGCAGAGGGTCAGTCAAGACCTGAAACGTAATTGGAAAGATTTCCACATCATGGCTGGCGAGGGTAGTTCAGAACGGGTTCCACATAAATCCTGTGTTCGATACCTCGGTGTTCATCTCGATCAGTATCTGTACTATACTGAACATGTGAAAATCATGCTCAATAAGGCACTAAAAGTAGTCATGGCCCTACGAAAACTCTTTCATTCCAAATACATTGATGAAAAGGCCAAATTATCTGTTACAAGACACTGGTTAGACCAGTTTTGACATATGGATGTCAGATCTGGTACAACCAGAGCGCTAGTACTATGGAAAAATTGAGGGTTTTCGAAAGGAAATGTCTTTGTGCATGTACTGGTTTGTACAGAAAGCCTGAGATGGATTGGAAACATTATATATCGAATAGAAGAATCTATCAAACTGCTGAAGTGACGAGGGTCGATATCTTCATATTGAAACTTCTTCGGAATCATATCGCAAGATCTGTGACTGTGAGTAAAAACCCTTGGATTTCACAGCCGTTCCACCCTACAGACGGGTATATAGCGACTTGCCTCGCTACTGGCTTCATTCCTCCAGAAGCGTTCGTGTATTTGGACATGAATCGATATGTTTTTGATTCTGACGGCGTCCCAGTCATATATCACATATATCGACGGGCCACCGATAAGAAGCTTAAATATCCTCCGAATTTGAGTTCACGAGGCCAACAATTCCAATGGAGATACTCATTTGCTAGATTCGTTGAAACTGATCGAATTGAGACGGTGCAATCCAGGTATTGGTGGCTGAATGACAATGTCTAAATCATTCGTCTTTATTTTCAGTTTTGGTGTTTTTCGTTATTTAGTTTTTTTGAGTTTCAGCTCATTATTGCTACACTTAGTGTTGTTGTTTATTCGTGTTAAAAATTAGGTAAAGGATACGTATATGTTATGTTTACTATATTGCGTTAGAGATAAGATTAAACGCTTAGGTTAGGAACATTGTTATAGAATTTTTTTTTACTATAAGATAAAGTTTTTGATTGCATTTTATTAGAAATAAGTTACAACATATTAGGTTTAGGATCAAAGTTTCACAGTTGTGTTTAAATTATAAATAATTTTAGGATAGTGTTGGTTGGTTTTTCTCCTTTTTCCAATTGAATTCTCAAAATATGTAATAATCTTAATTAATTGAATTTGCTATAGTTTTTTTGATGAAATGTGTTAATGATAACGTATAAATTTAGAGAGCCATTTTGGCCATTAAGTTTTTTATTGTTATTGTTTGGAATCTGCTTTATATTCTTTTAAAATTTATAACGATTAGTATTAAATAAAGCGCTTTTGACTTTGACTTTGACGTTGAGCAAATTCAAAATTTTCGGCGCGAAAAGACCTCCAAAAATATGGCGTGCTAAGAATGAAGCCTTCAAATAAAAGTGTGTTACCAACACTGTTAAGCACGGTGGCGGTTCAGTTATGGTATGGGGGTGTATGGCGGCAACTGGTGTTGGTAATCTTTTTTATTGACTCCACAATGGACAAAATAGATTATTTAGCCATTTTGAGGGACAATGTTGCCCCTAGCGTCAAAAAATTAGGCTTGTCTGGAAATTGGATCTTTCAACAGGACAACGATCCAAAGCATACGTCCAAAATTGTAAAATAGTAGCTACTGCAGCGGATGATCAAGTCTCTTAGGAGTCTTAACCTGATCGAGCATCTGTGGGAACACCTTGACAGAAAAGTGAGACAAAGGGTAATTTCAAGCAAAGCCAACTTAAAGAAAGTTATAAAGGAAGAATGGAGCCAAATCTCTCCCGAAGTTACAAAAAAAAACTTGTCGCGTCGATGCCTAGAAGACTAAATGAGGTGTTTGAGTCCAAATGAAAACAAACGAAATATTGAAAAATTAAAAAAAAATCGACTTTTTCTATTGATGTTCTGTTATCTGTTGTTTGCTGTTTACTTTTTTTTGACGCGTGAAATTTGGTCTTTTTTTGATTAAAGTGAATTTATCTTAGTTTTGTATTACTTTTGTTTAATGTTTATGTTGTGTTCAGTTTTTATTAAATAATTCTTTGATTATTTATAGTTATTTTAGGTTTTGTGTTAATTACTTTGTTTTAATCAAATTCTTAATACAAGTATCTAAGGTGTTTACTTTCTTTTGACACTTACTGTAGATGTCACTGACAGTACTACCAACCTTAATAAACTATATTTTCAAGTTCCAGAATATCTAATGCGGCTTTTGAGAACTACATAAAGGACCGAAGCCCGCTCTACGACACGACACAGGGCCAACGAAGGATGGAAATTACATCGGGTGTTGCCCAGGGATCTATCCTTGGTCCGGACCTGTGGAACGTGTCTTACGGCGGGCTACTGAGACTTGAGATGCC
Organism: Odontomyia ornata; assembly: GCA_963969285.1. NCBI lineage: Eukaryota > Metazoa > Arthropoda > Insecta > Diptera > Stratiomyidae > Odontomyia > Odontomyia ornata. Next base: position 132,624,090 of record OZ017739.1, read on the forward strand.
AGATGAGTCGCGCTTGGTCGGCTATGCGGATGATGTTGCGGCTCTGGTCGCCGGACGCACCGTTGAACAAGCGCAACTTAGGTTAGGTATGCTAATGCGCCGAGTGAGGGACTGGATGACTGCTCGCAGGCTCAGTTTAGCACTGGAGAAAACCGAAGTGGTCATCTTGACAAAAAAGAGAATCCCTAGAGTAAGGATGATCAGCATTGGAGATATACAAATCGAATCGAAGCCAGCGGTGAAGTACCTGGGGCTACTGATCGACTCGAAGATGAGTTTCTCTGAGCAAATCAGGACAACGGCTGAGAAGGCTGCTTCGGGAATATTGGCCCTGAGTCGACTTATGGCCAACGTAGGGGGACCCAGCCCATCAAGAAGACGCCTCTTGATGAGCGCTGTAGGGTCAGTGCTACTGTACGGAGCAGAGGTATGGGGCGACGCTCTCAGCAAGGAGGTATACCGAAAACGATTGGCACAGGTACAGAGAAGAGGAGCACTGAGAATTGCATCTTCGTATCCAACAGTCTCCGACTCGGCGGTGAGAGTGATTGCAGGCGTGATACCTGTCGCCCTCCTTGCTAGAGAGCGCCGCTCTATTTACCTGCGCCGAAACGAGGACGCGAGGGAGATGGTTGTCCGCGAGGAGAGACAGCGCTCGCTCAACGATTGGGAGCAGTCTTGGGTCAATTGCACGAAGGGAAGGTGGACTGCGCGCCTCATCCCGGATGTGAGAACGTGGCTAAATTGAAGGCATGGTGAGACTGATTTCTATCTAACTCAGCTTTTGAGCAGGCACGGGTGTTTTCAGTCTTACCTGCACAAGATCGGTAAGTCGCGGTCTCCCGATTGTCGGTTTTGCCCAAGAGAGGAGGACAATGCCTGTCACACATTTTTTGCGTGTACCAAATGGGCCAGGCTGCGAAGGGAACTCTACAGGGAGACGGGAGAGCTCACCCCGGATAATATAGTTGTGGTGATGCTCGGATCGGTTGACAAATGGAACCAGGTGGCACATTATGCTCGGGCAGTCCTAAAAGATAAAAGGGACTCGCAGCAGCCGGAGGTGCTGTGGCTGGGGGATCGCTCTTCTGGCATTTCCTCTTCCCCTCTCCCCTCCCGCTAGGAAATGGGCTCCCCAGCTTGAAGGCGCCCCACGGCGTAACAAAACAAGACCTGGCCCGAAGTAATGTGTCAAACGGTTCCAGGCTGGGTTCTCAGATTGACAGGGGAGGTGTTTAGTGGGTAGTCCAAGGGTATCCTCCATGGGAGTCCCACACTGCCAGACTCGGCGGGCGTAAATGCCTTCACCTCCCTACCACAAAAAAAAAAAACTATATTTCTCCAAGTCCTTCGACGCGCGCAGTTTAAATTCAAATGTCACCTTATTTTTTGGTCACAGTAGTATATATATATATATATATATATATATATATATATATATATATATATATATATATATATATATATATATATATATAGTTATTTCGGCCATTACGTTGTTAGTATTTTTATTATTCGGGATTCGCTTTATATTCTTTGAAAATTTATAATTAATTATTGAATAAAACGCTTTTAACTTTGACTTCGAGATCAGGCTCTTCAAGTCAAATGCGATATAGCTACGCAGCGACAAATTTTTCCATCGAATAATCTCAGACGCCTTATCAACTTATTTTATCCTAAAGTGTTGGTATTATTCACAGTGAAGTAAAAAGACAAGGGCGCATTTTTAGAAAAATTTATTGATTGAAAAAATACATTCACTTATTTAGTTTACGAGCTGGATAAAAGGGATGGTTTAGTTCACTCAAATTTGGTGGATACTTTTCATTTCGAATATATAAATTCAAGGTTGGTATTGCTACTTCCCAGATTTCTGGATACTCCTTTTTAAAGGTTTCATACCACTTTTTAATAAGGGGATACTCATCCAAACTGTAATCAATGGACTCTAAACAAAGCGTTGCAGCTGCCAAAGGAAGGTCGGCAATCGTTAAATGTTCAGCAGCGGCGTACTTTGTTCCTGAGCGTTTCAGATACGTTTCGAATGTTTCCAACGACATCTTGAGCTTTTTCAAGCTAAGTGGTGATCGTTCGTAATCAAAATAAATTGGCATTAATGCATACATATTGATATTACTGTAGTAGAACATGCTGTTAAAGCATAGCCTATGATTGATAATGGCTCGCTGCTTTGGTTCCTTCGGATATAGAGGACTGTCAGGTGCGTATTGGTCACAAAGATACTGAAACAAGATTAAATTAAGTTTGAAATACTTTTGATTTTCGCTGAGAATATTTTACTTGCATAATCGCAATACTTTCTGACAGGTAGAATCCATTATCCTCTATAACGGGGAATTCTTTTTGAGGATTCATCTGTAAGATATTGATTCTTGAACGAACAAAATGCCAATGCTAAATAAAATATGGGAAAATACCTTAGCATACTCTTCAGTCATATGCTCACCCTTCTCATAAAGCAAATTAACAAATTCGAAAGGAATTTTTAATGCCGTCAAACACATGCGGACGCTTAGTGATGGACATGAGTCAATACATCCGTAAATCTTCATGGTGAGTTTTGCTAAAATGGAAGTTTCAACACATATAAACGAAAACCATGTTCAATCATCATATATCAACTGTTATCGTAATTAGTACTATCTATGACCTATACTTGATAACTAATTATCTGCGAAATTGGTCATGATTGCAATGCAATTGTACACGGTTTAATGAAATTTTGCCTTTATGAATAATTCCGGTTTCACTTTTAGTATACTTAAAACTATATATTTACGGATACACTTGAGAATGCTAAATTGTAAATAATGCTTGACTTCAGTAAATGAATTAACCCATTTGAATATATTTACTATAACTATTTCATCGAACCTACACGTATGCACGCCGGCCGGTCTTCTACTGTATTGATTTGCTTCTTGGGGACTCTAATAAAAGCTTCAAGCTCGTTATCAGATTAAATTTGGGAGTACGAAAGCTTTCATATGTATACTCGTAGTCTGTATACCCCAAGCGGAGCTGGTATGAAATATAATAAATCTACTCTTTATCGTTGCTGAAATGATGCCCCGCTTTTATTTATGCTTGTTGGAATTACCAAGAAAACCAATATTTTTTAAAACAATTGAATTTGGCAAGAGCAGATATCTGGCAGTAGAGTTCTTTTTACAGAATAGAAATTGTTTTAATTATAATGATTTGAATGTAAATGATAACGACTAAGAAGCATTGATAGCATGAAATCAAGTTTTTAAGGTTTGCTGAACGGAGTTTAAATATTATGCATCTTCTCAAATCATACCAACATTCTATAAGGAGATGCTGAAGAAAATAATATATACATTTAAAGTGATTTGAAAAAACAAACTATATACTATAGCTTTTTTTTAGTTCGTCTTATGTTAAGATTACAACTTCAATAAAAATTTTCAAAATATCATCCCGCATAATTTCATGATTATGAATTAAATCTTGTAAATTTAATTGAAAGCTTACGTCTTAGAAATTGTGTCAGCTTCCTGTTAATTCGTTTTTAAATTAATCGTATAAACTTTAATAAAAACACAAATAAATTGTTTTAATAAAAAATTCTTTAAGCGAACGAGAGAGAGTTACATCGTCTAATTTTTAGAAGTTAACCTGTACATACCATAAAAAGGTGTGTCGATGACAAATCGGGTGCTGACAGATAAGCACATACTGTTAGATATAAGTTAAAGTTCATAAAATTAATATAAAATTCCTTGTATATAAATAAATGTAACACTGCATTATAAATAAAATAAAACACTTCAGTTTGCAATACTGCCGGTTTAACGACCGCAACTGAAAATCAATTGAAAGTTCAGCTCAAGATTGATGAACTTGATTGAACTGGCAAAAATTACTTACGAGCAATTTTGTATGTCAGCAAAATTTTACAATAAATGTGTTCCAATCTAGGAAAAATAAACATTGTTATCCAAGCAATCATTCATTTAGTTTCATTTTCTTTCACGCATGAACATTTGGACTATCGAGCCGGATCCACTAGGAAGTGGATCGTTCATAGAAACTTGCTTGGACATATGGTAGAGGAGTTTAAGATACCAAGGTCTAAGCTCACGTAGCAATTGGGACAGCTCATTTTGGAAGATTAATCAGCAGGGAGATCAGCCTCAGTGAGATTCAGGCGAATCTAGCAACGTAGAATGGCAGGGAGCAGTCTCAGGAGAGTTTTTTTTAGACAAATTGTTTTTTCGACAAATTGGTGTCTGAAAATTGTAATGATTTTTCCGTCTGATTACACGAACGAAGTCGGAACCGACCTCTCATCGGTCCTAGACGTGAAGTCTGAGTCGTGCCAACGAATGGTACCAACCGGTCAATGCCTCCAAATATTGTTCAACAAACTTCTTTCCTTTCCATAAAATATACTAACAAACTACGAAGTGCGCCACATTTAAATCGTTTTCGATCGAATTCAACAATTGTGATACCCATGATTTCGGAAATAATGTTTCAGCCGATGGAAAACAGGAAGTTGACAATTCCTGTGAAAATTCCATCAAAGATCGTAATTTTTAAAAATTTTCAATGAAAACGCTTGTTTCGGGTGGATTCTATAAGTGATTTCGAAAACAAAGTGTTCAATGCGTAAACGTGAGCAAAAGTGTGAACGCGTCATCGAGTATTTTTCATTATTTAGGTAAGTAAAGTGCAGTCAAGGAAACAATTATGTGTCCGGGTATAATTTACGAGATGTTTTCTGTGTCCGTCCAGGTTTTCGGTGCGTTTCGTGAATGAAAACATAATTTCGAATGTTGTGTGAATCGTGTCTGCTAGAAACGGTATATGGGAGACGCGATTTTAAAGATTTTCTCGGTTGAAACAGATTTGACGCCGGTCATAGAATTCCGATAACGTGCAACTGAAACTCGCTTGCATTTTAAGAATTTATGCGCTTTTTTTTCTGATTTTCATTCCTACGGATTTAAATGGGCCTAAGTTATCCTTAAAGCTTCATGTTGAAGTAACTAATTGTGTTTTTAAGTAAAAGTTCGTAATTATCAATGTGCAAATTGCATGTGAAATAGATGTTGCGCGCAAATGTTGAAGTTTTGTCGGCTCCGTCCATAATGGTGTTAAGGTTAAATTGTTGAAAATAATTCGTTTTGTTGTTGCAAAGGTGCTTGTAAAAGTTTCATGTATCGGAGTAAACATTTTAATTGAAAAACTTTGAAGGTTTTCTAAAATACGAAATCTCGTATCAGTGCAGTGCACCTACAATTTGGGAGCTGTTTTATTAATTTCGAAAACTAGTCGGTTGAATTTAAAAATGTTTTTCTAGGTTTCTGGAGTCGTGGTGATGGGACTGAAATTGTTGTTGAAAATCGAGCAATTAATGCCGAAATGCATGCATGGCGGTTTAATTTGAAAATATTTGTTTATTTACCGGAAAACGAAGAAAACCGACTTCAAAGTGCCTTACAAAGGATAGAATGAGTTTTATGAAGGTGATATTAAAGCACCATGCACCGCCTTTAAAAAATTTTATTCATCTTTCTTACTTTGGAGTCGGTTTTTTTTTATTTTAGGGTGAATTTCTCAAGAGAAATTTACCTATTGCGTATATATATATATATATATATATATATATATATATATATATATATATATATATATATATATATATATCGTGACTATGCTAGAGGTCATAATTTGCACAAAATTTTTAGGAAAGGCGTATTGGGTGAATATCTCAGTTAAGTTGTTTAACCAGCTAAATCGGTCGAGGGAAAATAAAATAGCGGCCATTTTAGACAAGCATTCGTGAATTCATTTCTGACCAAACCGTGGCTCCTATTTGGATGAAATTCGGTACAGAGGTTTATTGAGGTATGCGATGAATTTCACAATAAAAAATCCAAAGTCGAACCGTTTGAAACAAAATGGTGGCCGCTCAGACGTCGAAAAGCGTGTAAGCATTGGATGTTGTAGTTGTGGCCAAACTTTTCAACCGATGTTAATGAAATTCGGCTCTTTGATAAAGACTGTCAATGCCTAAAGAATCATGTAAAAAAACTAGAGATCAGGTCTTCAAAAACAAAATGGCGGCTAGTTGAAGCTAGAAATTTCAAAGGCTTCTGAAAGACCCAATTTTGATTCGATGTAAATGAAATTTATTTTCAAGATAGAAAACAATTAGATCTAAACATTTTGCCATTTTGGTTTACATACATGCTCAAGTTTCAAAATGGCGGCGATTCAAATATGCGATTTTTTCAGATTTTTGTGGTCCTCTAGTGGCCAAATTTTCCAATGGATTTTGATGAACCTTTAGATTATGGATAATCGTACTAAGTCCTTGTATTAAACAAAAAATTATCAAAATCGGATGAAAAATAAAGAAGTCGAAAATTTAAGACCTAATATTTTGCGCTGCCATTTTCATTAAAAATTTAATACTTTTGCCCTGTCTAGAGGGAAACTGATTTGACTGAGATTGGACAAATTGACTGATGAGACTCTAAGATTGAAATATTTTTTAAAATCCAAAATCAAATGCATGCATTCAAAATGGCGGTCCAAAAGGGTCAGAAGGTAAGCGCAATTCGCTATTTTAGTAGCAACTGAAGTAATGAATGTTTATCATGGAAGCATTTTTAATGGCGTAACTTGTAAGTATTTATACAATAGACCATTTTGGGGATTGTAAAATATTTTGACAATGCCCTATTAAGATCGCGACCTGTCTTTTCGTCCGCCTGTCCATCCGTCCGTGCGTCACAGCAAGTTTTCTCGCAAACCACACAAGCTAGAATGATGAAATTTTCTACGTATGTCAAAAGTGGTACCCTCTCAAGCGTTTGCAAGAAAATTCCACCAGAATAATAATATCAGCACATATGACAATTTTTTGGCTTACTTTTTGTAGTAAACAATTAATTTTCTGCCGCTGCATTCTCACAAAGTTTATCGCCAAGAGTATGATACACCTTATCATATGATGAATGAAATTTCGACCCCAATTTCGAAATTAGCTTCGAGCCTATGCGAGTCATCACAATAGCAAAGGCAAAAGCTCGTGGCTTCATGAATTTGATCTTTCGCCGTCTCCTATATGTACCTCTATGGTGCACCGTAATCCATTTTCGCAGTGGCTGCTTGCCGGCCAGCTAGATCGGAGAGGATTTTGGTCGCGGGTCTTGAAATGGATTACGCTCAATTACTTATTTCAGCCACCATTAAACGCCCGTTTCAAACGCGTCGAAAACACAAATATACGGAAAAGAAACCTACTTAAAGTAATTCCGTATTTCTTCATTAATCCAGTCAAGTACAAAAATCTAATTTTCATTCCGCGTTCCCGAATTTTACCGACGCGGTACCGAAAAATACACTACGTTAACTTGAACCCGACGAAAGCTACGCTAAAGAAAAAGACAAATCCAACAATGGTACCGCGTACCGCGCGCCACGCGAAACCGACCTCAGCGAATTTTTCCAAACCCTACCCTCTCTCCGGCATACTTACCCTGCACTCTCAGTGCCTCTGGAAAAGAAGGACAACTGGAAAGGAAAGTCTGAGTTAATTTAACAATTCATGCTGTATTTCCTGACTTCAAATTTCAAATACGAATTACGTGCTATTAGAATGTAGCTTAATAATCTTAAAATATGGAAAAGACAACTTATGCCTTTGTGCATTTATGTATACAAAAAAAAAACATAATATTTTGGTTGGACAGTCTTAGTGAAAAATAGGCTCTGTATAGCTAGGTGTGTGGGAGTTTACCTTATTTTCCTAACGCAAAATTTACAAGTCATGCAACCGGTATAAAAAATAAAAAAAATATATGCATTAAGGGCCCTTAACAACATAGACAAGCTCATCCTATCCTATACAAGAGTAAATTAGGTATCATGTTACTCAGATAACAGGGTAATATAAATGTATATTCCCTATGAATTTACATACGTTTAGTGTACAATTCTCGTTGAATGATAACAATTGCCGTAATCAATTAATGAGTTAATTATTTCCTTAATTAAACAATCATACGGTAACATCAATATTAGTCTATGAAATCAATACCTAAATTTCCAACTTAAAATAATCAATACTTAATTGCTTTAACTTATCATTCCTAGTTGGCATCTGCTTGTGTTCCTTTGTTTCGTCTGATTTTGTTTTTATTTGCTTTTTACATTGTTTCGTTTGTGTTTTTCTTTATTTCTGCTTTAGCTTTGCTTCACTAAGGACAATTTTTGTTCTTGCGATTTTCAAAGTTAAATTTTTTCTAGCAAGGAGCTTTCATAATTGGTTGTATAGCAACTTTAGTGCGCCAAAAATGTTCAATTAATTCATAATCATAAAGGAGCTGGATGCTTGTTATTCTCATTTGGAGTAATTTACATGTCTATTCAGTTACCCTCGCTGTTATTTACAATTGTCTGAAAAGGGCTGAAAGTTGCCACAAAAATTGTCATAAATATGTGTTACATTGGAAGTAGGAAAAATAATAAAAATAAATACTTGTAGTCTTTTTAATTCCTACATATATAGAATTTTCGTCTATTAGCTATATTAAGAGCTCTATTCGGTTTATCGGAATATTTTTTTTTCTTTCTTATTAGACCATTGTTAATTTTTTTTTTTATGCTTTTATTTTCATATCTTAACTGCATTCGGTATCTGTCTAGTCTCATATACATATCTATTAAAATTGATTCAAAGCACATATTTGAAAACGTCGTTTAACTTTAATTAGCAAATGCACAGATTATATATTCTTCACATGTGTGACTATAGAAATGATTCTAAAAAAAACGTACGTAATTTATACTTATTCTTGTCGACTACTCGTTAATGCATGCAATCAATATTCCATTCATAAAAAAAACTACTCATTACCGCATGACGTTCATTTAAGACATTATTACTGGATTTACGGTTTTGTGAAGATTTTAGCATTTATTCATACCTACAAGAGAAAAATCACTTTTAGCCCAGTCATATTAGGTAAAAAAAGGGGTCAACCTCGGAATGAAAGATAATAAGCTGCAAATCGGTATGAACCTTTGTTTTGTCATTCTAAATGTTGTCTCAAAAGTCACAATCGTTATCGTGTCCGCGTCTCAAGATATTCAAGGTCAAAGGTCACAAAAATCGGTTTTTCGCGAATATCTGGCTTCCTATCGGTTAAATGAGATTTGCATTTATTATAAAAGTTGTAGGCTATAAAATTCCCTACAACTTTTGTTTAAACTTTTTTTTCATACGACCAACCGTTTTGAAGGTAGAGCGCGAAGAGTGCACATCGTACAGTCATATACGGCCTAATGCAAGGTCAAGCGTGAGTTATGGTTATCAGTACGTTATAAAGTCAATTATTTACTTGGAAATTATAATTATTAAACAATGCCTATTATTTATGTACTAACTATTAATTATTTATATTTAATTAAAGTAAGTAACTTGATTATTTATATATAATTATTCATATTTAACTATTTAAGTATAAACCTAAAGAATGGGGCTGGATGCTTGAAAATGAAATCCTGGAGCCCATACGAACGTTATTACCTCCAGCACCAGCCGAACTACTAAACGTAATATTTTGCAATTGCAAAAATGGTTGTGGTTCCCGCTGTGGATGCAGAAAATCAGGGCTACAATGTTCTTTAGCTTGCGGCCAGTGCAACGGACAAGCTTGCCTCAACGCTTCACTGTATCCAAGTAATCCCGATGAAGAAAATACATATGATCCCGATATTCTGGAAGGTTTGGAGATGAACATGACAGATAATGAGGATGATGACAATGAATCGAACATTTTTGAGCGACAAGAAGAAGAAGACGACGAACAAGAAGAAGATAATTAGCTTCCATTTCCAATTTCATTACAATTAAAATCAACAAAGATACTTTTGATATTTGAACTCACATTTTGATAAATGTATATTATGCCGTATTTAATAATAAATAAAAATATGTGTAAAATATATACTCTTACTATCATTTTAACTTAAAATAAAACTAAAATATATAATCCAGAATTAATAATATTTTATACTTAAATAGTTAAATATGAATAATTATATATAAATAATCAAGTTACTTACTTTAATTAAATATAAATAATTAATAGTTAGTACATAAATAATAGGCATTGTTTAATAATTATAATTTCCAAGTAAATAATTGACTTTATAACGTACTGATAACCATAACTCACGCTTGACCTTGCATTAGGCCGTATATGACTGTACGATGTGCACTCTTCGCGCTCTACCTTCAAAACGGTTGGTCGTATGAAAGAAAAGTTTAAACAAAAGTTGTAGGGAATTTTATAGCCTACAACTTTTATAATAAATGCAAATCTCATTTAACCGATAGGAAGCCAGATATTCGCGAAAAACCGATTTTTGTGACCTTTGACCTTGAATATCTTGAGACGCGGACACGATAACGATTGTGACTTTTGAGACAACATTTAGAATGACAAAACAAAGGTTCATACCAATTTGCAGCTTATTATCTTTCATTCCGAGGTGAAAGCCCTAATATGACTGGGCCATTTCACATATCGTCGGAGACTGTGGCACAGAAGGCGCCTAGATTGCTTGCTATTATATTTCAAGAGAACCTGATATTCGTTAACTATTATATACATTCGTTTCTCTATATATGGTTTGTTTCATTTATTTATTTATTTATTTTTTTTTCTTTATAAAAAGTTCTAGTTCAATTTTATGTAAAAGCTTTGGATCAACTTTAATTTGTGATGTTTCGTGTTATTTATTATACGGGGTACTGAATGAGCTATAGATTTGCATATCAGACAAGGTTGCGCTCTAGGCAGATTTCTTATCGATACCTCTTATTAATGAGATTTATATATATATATATATTTTTTTTTGTTTATACTTTTTAACTCAACTTGTGAATAAAAGTTAATAATTGAAATGCATATAATGCAAATTGAACTAATATAATCGCGATAATTGGAACCGATACATTTTGTGCACTTCAAGTGGCAGTTTAATGGATGGCTCACTTACTCTTTTCCAGTTAACATTATTTACTAGTAATGGAAATACGCAAAAAATATTAAAGAAGTACCCGAAGCACGTAATTGAGTTTTCTAAGGAAGACGATAACAAGCCAATATTTTGTACGTAAATATAAAATTTTGTATGCAATAGTGTTCACAAAATATTTACTAGAGAAACATATTTTGTAATTAAATTTTACGTTAAACATAAAACTAATCGAAATATTTTGAACGTTTATAGATTCCTCACCAGATGAGCAATATGTATTAAAATTTCCTTTCAATATTTTAAATAATATAAAAAACGGATATGTTTTTTTTTAAATATTCTTACAGAGAATCGATTTCTTCTATCGGAATTTTCAATAACTTTAAACCTCTTGTGTCCCGTATACATTAGAATTCTTATCGCTTGCAATCAAAGCAATAGAAGGTTATTGTCGAAGTACGAGAATTATGTTCATACAATTTAGTTTAAGTAATCTAAAATTATCTGATTCATAGTAATGTTAAAGTAATCATAGTTAGCTCTCATAGTTATTATTATACGTATTCAGCAAATGTTAGTCTACGGAAATCCCTATGCTATGTGACTAATGGAAATAATTGTCCCGTCGAAAAATCAGAACCTCGTTTTTGCACTCAGTATATGCAAGGAAGCTATTTAAATCTAACAGATCATAAAATCAACAAATTGAACGGAGGTTTGGAAAGTTACATATTGTAAAACCCAGCTTAAATTCATTATGTGATTTACATCTTTCGTTCAACCTTCATCCTCAGAAAAATGCGACAGCATGAATCACAGAATGGATTTGAAATTAGAATAAAATATTATGATTAAGTAGCTATGTAGCAAAATTTTCGTATTAATTAGATGGTGCGCACATTGTAAATAAGTTTTTAAGAACCAAATGGCATTGGCAAATGCATATAGGAAATAAAAACGACAAATTGCATCTACAACACCATCACGTGCGATATGTGAGGTTGACCAGCTATCATTTAACCTAACTTTCGGAAACCGCTTTCTAATAATTTAAAAAAATACCTTACAGCTCGTTTGAATCTTCAAACCTTGACAAATTTGCGTGTTGTTCACACGATTCTTCAGCTATATGATCTGCAAACGAAGGTAACTCCAAGAATTTCCAATTGCATCGAATGCACCCAAAAGTGAGTGTTCCACTATTTGTGAGAAACTTCGGCGCACTTCCGATCGGCATTTTCCTGAGCCTCTTCAATTTCACTTTCGTTCCCTGGAGATATAGTTATATTCAGGTCTAATAGAGCTGTTTCGTCCCTCGCATCGACTTTGTAGGTATCGACAAATATTTGTTAAACGTCCAATTGACCTAGGGGTGCAGACTGATATGATAAAGTTTTACTCACTAAAAAGTTTGTTTATACAAACATTTACCTTTTGGCACCGTCAACTTATTCGTTGGTTCACGCTAATAATAGAGGTTTATTTCTTTTTTGAAAGACGACGAGAAGTACGGCAATTGCTGTTTCTTCTCTGACAACCACCCACCATGTAGCCGTCAATTCGACTTTGACATCCCACGACAAAACTGACGTAGGATGGGAAGCCGTCACGTAATTGTAGTGGTCGCCAGTGTCGTCGAACGATTCATTACAAGATTTTGTTGACAACGTTGCACCTATTTCCAAGAGGTTTTAGTACAAGAGAGGGAGCATTTTTGTTCATCAACGACAAATTAGGCAACATCAACATGATTGGTCAGGAAACCGCGTTCAAAGTAATTCAAATGCTGATCACTTATTTTAAGAAAGACGGCGAGTCCCGTCATAGCCTTGCATACTTCCAAACAAGTATGGAAAAACTAAAAGATGTGTAGACGAAGTGTAAAGACCAGCACGAAGCAGCCTGTGATCGGTTGAAAGGCTCTGAATTGGAAGAATACAATAGAGAGTACGAGAATCTTGAAAATATAGTAATGGACTATATTACCCTGTTTCAATGGAAACTTAACGAGTATTCAGTGGAATGATCAAGTTCATCAGACGCAATCAAGTTAGAGAGAGTGCAAATACCGTCTTTTAACGGTAGTTATGCAGATTGACTTGCATTCCGCGACCTGTTTCAGACTAAGGTTCAACGCACAACTAACAAACGTGCAAGAATTGCAGTGTCTGAGAAACTCTCTCCGAGGTGAACCAGAGCAATTGGCAAACCATTTAAGCATAATGGATGAGAACTATGGGTCAGCCTGAAGATTGCTTGTCGAAAGATATGAAAATCATCGTGCTATTGCCCAGGAGATGATGCAGGGCTTATTCAACATTGAGAACTGCACACAGAACGATCCGATTGGACTTCGAAGAATGCTAGAAACGATGAATCAACTTCTAGCGAGCATCAAAACGTTGAAAACCGATTCATTCTCACTCACCACAATCTACATGCTGAACCAAAAACTTGACGAAGTTTAAAGAAAAGAGTGGCAGAGGCATATTTTGAACTCGAGTAGCATTCCTTCTCTGAATCAATTTTTAGAGTTTCTAAAGCAACGGTTTTCAACGTTAGAAACTCTGTCTCCTGGAAAGCCTAAGCCAAGGCTGATCAAAGCAAATACAATGCAAGTAAAAGCGAAGACCTCCTGTGTAATGTGTAAAGCAGCACACAAGCTTTTTGAATGCAGCATGTTCAAACAAGAAGGGTTATCTTTGCTTCAACTGTTTCGGACAACATCGAGCCAACAAATACTTGTCCACTCATGGTTGCAAGCATAACACATTGCTTCACTTATCGCCTATGGAGACTCCACAGCAGCCAGGATCATCAACTACTGTTCAAGGACATGGTGCATACACCAACCAATACTACGTACTACTCGCAAGGTGGAGAATGTTTAACATTTCGTGCTCTGCAAGATTCTGGAGCGCAGAGATCTTTCGTTAGCGAAGCAGCTGTCAGTCTTCTGCGGGCAGAGCGCAGCCACTCCAAGTTCAAGATCAGTGGCATAGGGGCTGTAGAGAACGTGACGTCAAGAGGGGAGACGAAGCTGCGTGCCTTGGTCCAATCTGAGGAGGGTCACCCAGAAGAACTAATATTCACCCCACTCATTCTCACTTCAATAACTGCTCCTCTTCCATGCACTCAGATTCTACTGATCATTCCCAACGAGCAGACGATCCATGACTTAGCAGATCCAAGCTTCAATGAGCCTTCTACAATCAACATTTTGATTGGAGCTGATCCCTACGACAGGCTTTTGTTAGCAGGACTTCTCCCCGGTCAACCATGCGCACAAAGGACAAAACTTGGATGGGTTTTGTTTGGATCAGTGCCATGTAAACAACCAACATCACTTTGCGCATTTGTGTCCTGTCAAGACTTAGAGGAAGCCTTACGGCAATTTTGGGAGACTGAAGAAATTCCTCATCGAGTCTTCATGAAAGTATATATTGACTTGGGTCATATGAAAAGAGTTCCAGCAAATTGAGTAAAGATGAGAACAGCATACTACTTAACACATCATGTCGTGATCAAGGAAAACTGTAGTACTACTAAGCTAAGAGAAGTATTCAACGCGTCTCATCAAGGACTGAGAGGGAAATCGTTGAACGATTTGTTACACACTGGTCACCCAATTCAAGGAAATCTCTTACATCTCCTCATGCGATGGAGGTAGCATTGATACGTAGTTGCAGCCGACATCGAGAAGATGTGCAAACAGATTGCAATACACGAACGAGACTAGAACTATCAAAGGATTTTATGGCGTTTCAACGATAATGAGCCCATTTTACATTATCAGTTAAGCACCGTTACATACGGAGCCGCATGTTCACCATATCTTGCGATACGAACGTTACATCAACTCACTGCAGATGAAATCAATTCGTATCCAGAAGCCTCAAAAGTTCTACTTTGAGACTTCTACTTTGATGAGGTACTGACTGGAGTAGACAACTTAGGTGATCTTTTGCAACTACAGGCAGAACTCCGAAATCTTCTGAAAAGAGGAGGATTCAACTTGAGGGAATGGTCTGCGAATCACTCGACATTGTTAGAACAGATACCAACAGAAGATCGAAAACACAGCTTCCTTTACTTTTGCAAGACCAATCGAGCACAAAGCGTCTTCAAAACGGTCTGTATTAACTGTTATTGCCCGGCTATTCGATCCCATTGGCTGGTTCCAGCCATGTATTATCATTGGTAAGGCGACGATAGGGAAACTTTGGCTAGACAACAAGGGTTGGGATAAAGATTTGGATGAGGCGACAACAAAACGTTGGACAAAAGCAAGATAAGAGCTTCCTGTCCTCGAGTCACTGAGGATGAAATGCTGGATTTACTTCAGTCCATCACATAAAATTGAAATTCACAGTTTCTGTGATGTCTCGTTCAAAGCATACGCAGCGATAATATACCTCCGAGTCATAACTCTATCAACAACAAAAGGTGGCATTCATCACTGCCAAATCAAAGGTTTCTCCAGTCAATCTCCAGAATGTGTCAAGACTTGAGCTGAATGGAGCAGTATTATTAGCTGAACTTATGACTGAAGTAACAAAACCATATAATTGTACAAACGTACCTAGATTTTGCTGGTGTGACTCGACCGCCGTTCTTCATTGGATACAAAGTCCTGCCATCAAATGGAAAGTTTTCGTCGCAAATCGTGTCATTATCATCTAAGAACACAACTCAATTGAAAACTGGCATTATGTGGCCAGCAATGATAACCCAGCTGATATTTCATCACGAGGATTACTTCCAAACGAACTTCTCAACTCAACCCTATGGTGGAAAGGACCGACCTGGCTCAGTGCACGTCTTATTCAAATGCCACCACCACTACAGTCAACAACGCAAGGGGAAGAAGAAAAAAGGATAACATCCTTAATTGCCAATACAGAAGAAATAGGAAACAGTTATATCATTCATGGAGCATTATAGCTGAACATCAAGCTTCCATTCTCTGACTTAGCCACTGATGAAAACAACCTATACAACTTGAATACAAGCCTACACTCTCTGTGTTCTCAAAGCAGGCAAGCTGGAAGCGTACAATGTTCGGACCAAAACAAAATCGAAATCGTACGGTTTGCGCATGGCCGAGTAAAACGAGGAATATTTGGGCAAATGCTTGCTGCTATCTTTGGAGTCAACGACGAAATTATCACAGACGTACAAACACTGTCATCAAACCAGGAAACGTTCAAGAACCTGATCAACCATCAAGGCAAAATCATACTGCAAGCCGTGAAAACGCTAAACACAACCTCCAGCAAAATCAACAGACAACTGCAAAGATTCTCCGATCAACTGAGAAAGGGACTAGAGCAGATCAACGATTCGAAAAAATGGTTTTTGAAAGCGGATGCAAATCAATTAAGTATTCAATTCTTAGCCACATACCAACGCGCGGTCAACTACATCGAAGAAATCTCAGCCAAATACAGCAACATTTTGAAGGCCGTAAATACCAAGGAAGGAATACTGGAATGTATTCAGTTGGCCAATCTTCAATCTACCATTCAAAACACACAATCATTCCTACCAGCTCATCTTACGATATCACACTCTGCAGCCTCTAACTTGGTGATTGACTCCAATACAACCTGCCTTAAGATTCACGGCTACTTGCCCATCATCGACCACCGCAGATTTGACCTAGTTAAGGCTACAGTGATTCCTCTTCAACAAAACCGTACCCTATTTGTAACATTTAACATCGCCAATTCTATCATCGGAATCAATAACAACGATCAAGTCTACTTTGAAACAAGCAGTAGCGATCTTGCACGAGCACCAGAACTGACCACGGGAGTTTATATATTATGCAGCACAATTCTAGTAGACCTAAAAGCCAAACCTAATTGTGTGATAAGAGAGCTCTACAATTTACACAACCAACCCAGGTGTCCACAAACTTTTTTCAGTACATATTCACTGATCTTCCACCAACTCATGTCGATAAACACATGGTTATTCGTCACCCCGCAACCTGTTCATGCTCAAACCCTTTGCCGTGGACAACGAACCGACAGCTTCATTAACGGAACAATAGTTCGTAGCTGACCAGAGCCAGATAACACGCTCCTTTCGGACCTTCATCTCGCCAACCGGGCCAGAAATACCTATCATCATGCCCACTACCGATATCAGATTGTTGAATGTATCAACCGTTATTGGGACAGGAGAGTCCTTTTCGAGCATCATAACTGCGCAGGAAAACCTAGTAACAGAACTTGAAAACACGCAATGGGGAACAATTAGACACCACCAAACATTATCGACAGTTTCCACCAGCTTGTCAGGATTAGTCTTATTGCAGTGATAGTTACCATCATTTATCAATACATACGAAGAAGCACCCGGAAAGTCTCATGTATTAGAGATTTTCCAGGTGCCCATTGGTTTTTGGTTTTTTGGTTTTTGGTTTTTGGCTTTTGGTTTTTTGGTTCTTGGTATTTGGTTTTAGGTTTTTGGTTTTTCGTATTTGGTTTTTGGTTTGTCGTTTTTAGTTTTTCGTTTTTGGTTTTTGGTTTTCGGTTTTTGGTTTTCGGTTTTTGGTATTATGTTTTTGGTATTTGGTTTTTTGTTTTTGGTTTTTCGTTTTCGGTTTTTCGTTTTTAGTTCTTGGTTTTTGGTTTTTAGTATTTGGTTTTTGGTTTTTGGTTTTGGGTTTTTGGTTTTTGGTTTTTTGGTTTTCACATCAACTTAATGTAAATCTATACGACAAATTTGCTCTACATTTCGAAGCTTACCTAACGTCGCGCGGATATCGATCACTCTTTCGGATGGCTCCGATAGCTTTTTAAATTACTTTTTATGGAATTGTTTTTCGTTTTTCGTTTTCCGTTTTTCGTTTTTTGTTTTTCGTTTTCCGTTTTTGGTTTTTGGGTTTTTGGTTTTTGGTTTTCGGTTTTTGGTTTTTGGTTTTTGGATTTTGGTTTTTGGTTTTTGGTTTTTGGTTTTTGGTTTTTGGTTTTTTGGTTTTTTGGTTTTTGGTTTTTGGTTTTTGACTTTTGGTTTTTGGTTTTTGGTTTTTGGTTTTCGGTTTTCGGTTTTTGGTTTTTTGTTTTTGGATTTTGGTTCTTGGTTTTTGGTTTTTGGTTTTTGGTTTTTTGGTTTTTTGGTTTTTGGTTTTTGGTTTTTGATTTTTGGTTTTTGGTTTTTGGTTTTTGGTTTTTGGTTTTTGGTTTTTAGTTTTTTGGTTTTTTGGTTTTTGGTTTTTGATTTTTGGTTTTTGGTTTTTGGTTTTTGGTTTTCGGTTTTTGGTTTTTGGGTTTTGGTTTTTTGGTTTTTGGTTTTTGGTTTTTGGTTTTTGGGTTTTGGTGTTTGGTTTTTGGTTTTTGGATTTTGGTTTTTGGTTTTTGGTTTTTGGTTTTTGGTTTTTGGTTTTTGGTTTTTGGTTTTTGGTTTTTGGTTTTTGGTTTTTTGGTTATTTT
This sequence comes from Odontomyia ornata, assembly GCA_963969285.1. NCBI lineage: Eukaryota > Metazoa > Arthropoda > Insecta > Diptera > Stratiomyidae > Odontomyia > Odontomyia ornata. The sequence goes on from OZ017739.1 coordinate 132,642,587, forward strand.
GTTTTTAGGTTTTTTGGTTTTTTGGTTTTGGTTTTTGGTTTCCGGTTTTTGGTTTTTGGTTTTTGGTTTTTGGTTTTCGGTTTTTGGTTTTTGGTTTTTGGGTTTTTGTGTTTGGTTTTTGGTTTTTGATTTTTGGTTTTTTGTTTTTGGTTTATTTGTTTTTTGGTTTTTGGTTTTTGGGTTTTTAGTTTTTGGTTTTTGTTTTTTTTGGTTTTTTGGTATTTTGGATTTTTGGTTTTTGGTTTTTGGTTTTTGGTTCTTTGGTGTTATGGTTTTACGTTTTCGGTTTTTGGTATTTGGTTTTTGGTTTTTGGTATTTGGATTTTGGTTTTTGTTTTTTGGTTTTTGGTTTTTGGTTTTTGGTTTTTGGTTTTTTGTTTTTGGTTTTTGGTTTTTGGTTTTTGGTTTTCGGTTTTTGGTTTTTGGTTTTTGGATTTTGGTTTTCGGTTTTTGGTTTTTGGTTTTTGGTTTTTGGTTTTAGGTTTTTGGTTTTTTGTTTTTGGTTTTTGGTTTTTGGTTTTTGGTTTTTGGTTTTTGGTTTTGGGTTTTGGGTTTTTGGTTTTTGGTTTTTGGTTTTTGGTTTTTGGTTTTTGGTTTTCGGTTTTTGGTTTTTGGTTTTTGGGTTTTGGTGTTTGGTTTTTTTGTTTTTTTGTTTTTTGGTTTTTTGGTTTTTTTGTTTTGGTTTTTGGTTTTTGGTTTTTGGTTTTTGGTTTTTGGTTTTTGGTTTTTGGTTTTTGGTTTTTGGTTTTTGGTTTTTCGTTTTTGGTTTTTTGTTTTTGGTTTTTGGTTTTTGGTTTTGGATTTTTTGTTTTTGGTTTTTGGTTTTTGGTTTTTGGTTTTTTGTTTTTGGTTTTTGGTTTTTGGTTTTTGGTTTTTGGTTTTTGGTTTTTGGTTTTTGGTTTTGGGTTTTTTGTTTTTGGTTTATTGGTTTTTTGGTTTTTGGTTTTGGGTTTTTGGTTTTTGTTTTTTTGGTTTTCACATCAACTTAATGTAAATCTATACGACAAATTTGCTCTACATTTCGAAGCTTACCTAACGTCGCGCGGATATCGATCACTCTTTCGGATGGCTCCGATAGCTTTTTAAATTACTTTTTATGGAATTGTTTTTCGTTTTTCGTTTTCCGTTTTAAGTTTTTTGTTTTTCGTTTTCCGTTTTTGGTTTTTGGGTTTTTGGTTTTTGGTTTTCGGTTTTTGGTTTTTGGTTTTTGGATTTTGGTTTTTGGTTTTTGGTTTTTGGTTTTTGGTTTTTGGTTTTTGGTTTTTTGGTTTTTTGGTTTTTGGTTTTTGGTTTTTGATTTTTGGTTTTTGGTTTTTGGTTTTTGGTTTTTGGTTTTCGGTTTTTGGTTTTTGGTTTTTGGATTTTGGTTCTTGGTTTTTGGTTTTTGGTTTTTTGGTTTTTTGGTTTTTGGTTTTTGGTTTTTGATTTTTGGTTTTTGGTTTTTGGTTTTTGGTTTTTGGTTTTTGGTTTTTTGGTTTTTTGGTTTTTGATTTTTGGTTTTTGGTTTTTGGTTTTTGGTTTTTGGTTTTCGGTTTTTGGTTTTTGGGTTTTGGTGTTTGGTTTTTGGTTTTTGGTTTTTTGTTTTTGATTTTTGGTTTTTTGTTTTTGGTTTTTGGTTTTGGGTTTTTGGTTTTTGGTTTTTGGTTTTTGGTTTTTGGTTTTTCGTTTTTGGTTTTTTGTTTTTGGTTTTTGGTTTTTGGTTTTTGGTTTTTGGTTTTTTGTTTTTGGTTTTTGATTTTTGGTTTTTTGTTTTTGGTTTATTGGTTTTTTGGTTTTTGGTTTTTGGGTTTTTAATTTGGTTTTTGTTTTTTTTTGGTTTTTTGGTATTTTGGATTTTTGGTTTTCGGTTTTTGGTTTTTCGTTTTTGGTTTTTGGTTTTTGGTTTTTGGTTTTTGGTTTTTGGTTTTTGGTTTTTGGTTTTTGGTTTTTTGGTTTTTGGTTTTTGGTTTTTGGGTTTTGGTGTTTGGTTTTTGGTTTTTGGATTTTGGTTTTTGGTTTTTGGTTTTTGGTTTTTGGTTTTTGGTTTTTGGTTTTTGGTTTTTTGTTTTTGGTTTTTGGTTTTTGGTTTTTGGTTTTTGGTTATTTTGTTTTTAGGTTTTTTGGTTTTTTGGTTTTTTGGTTTTTTGGTTTTGGTTTTTGGTTTCTGGTTTTTGGTTTTTGGTTTTTGGGTTTTGGTTTTCGGTTTTTGGTTTTTGGTTTATTTGTTTTTTGGTTTTTGGTTTTTGGGTTTTTAGTTTTTGGTTTTTGTTTTTTTTTGGTTTTTTGGTATTTTGGATTTTTGGTTTTTGGTTTTTGGTTTTTGGTTTTTGGTTTTTTGGTGTTATGGTTTTACGTTTTCGGTTTTTGGTATTTGGTTTTTGGTTTTTGGTATTTGGATTTTGGTTTTTGTTTTTTGGTTTTTGGTTTTTGGTTTTTGGTTTTTGGTTTTTTGTTTTTGGTTTTTGGTTTTTGGTTTTTGGTTTTTGGTTTTCGGTTTTTGGTTTTTGGTTTTTGGATTTTGGTTTTCGGTTTTTGGTTTTTGGTTTTTGGTTTTTGGTTTTAGGTTTTTGGTGTTTTGTTTTTGGTTTTTGGTTTTTGGTTTTTGGTTTTTGGTTTTTGGTTTTTGGTTTTGGGTTTTGGGTTTTTGGTTTTTGGTTTTTGGTTTTTGGTTTTTGGTTTTTGGTTTTTGGTTTTCGGTTTTTGGTTTTTGGGTTTTGGTGTTTGGTTTTTTGGTTTTTTTGTTTATTGGTTTTTTGGTTTTTTTGTTTTGGTTTTTGGTTTTTGGTTTTTGGTTTTTGGTTTTTGGTTTTTCGTTTTTGGTTTTTTGTTTTTGGTTTTTGGTTTTTGGTTTTGGGTTTTTTGTTTTTGGTTTTTGGTTTTTGGTTTTTGGTTTTTTGTTTTTGGTTTTTGGTTTTTGGTTTTTGGTTTTTGGTTTTTGGTTTTTGGTTTTTGGTTTTTGGTTTTTGGTTTTGGGTTTTTTGTTTTTGGTTTATTGGTTTTTTGGTTTTTGGTTTTGGGTTTTTGGTTTTTGTTTTTTTGGTTTTCAGATCAACTTAATGTAAATCTATACGACAAATTTGCTCTACATTTCGATGCTTACCTAACGTCGCGCGGATATCGATCACTCTTTCGGATGGCTCCGATAGCTTTTTAAATTACTTTTTATGGAATTGTTTTTCGTTTTTCGTTTTCCGTTTTTCGTTTTTTGTTCTTCGTTTTCCGTTTTTGGTTTTTGGTTTTTGGTTTTTGGTTTGTGGTTTTTGGCTTTTGGTCTTTGGTTTTTGGTTTTTTGGTTTTTAGGTTTTTTGGTTTTTTGGTTTTTTGGTTTTTTGGTTTTGGTTTTTGGTTTTTGGTTTTTGGTTTTTGGTTTTTGGTTTTTGGTTTTCGGTTTTTGGTTTTTGGGTTTTGGTGTTTGGTTTTTTGGTTTTTTTGTTTTTTGGTTTTTTGGTTTTTTTGTTTTCGTTTTTGGTTTTTGGTTTTTGGTTTTTGGTTTTTGGTTTTTGGTTTTTAGTTTTCGGTTTTTGGTTTTTGGGTTTTGGTGTTTGGTTTTTGGTTTTTGATTTTTGGTTTTTTGTTTTTTGTTTTTGATTTTTGGTTTTTTGTTTTTGGTTTTTGGTTTTGGGTTTTTGGTTTTTGGTTTTTGGTTTTTGGTTTTTGGTTTTTGGTTTTTGGTTTTTCGTTTTTGGTTTTTTGTTTTTGGTTTTTGGTTTTTGGTTTTTGGTTTTTGGTTTTTGGTTTTTTGTTTTTGGTTTTTGATTTTTGGTTTTTTGTTTTTGGTTTATTGGTTTTTTGGTTTTTTGGTTTTTGGTTTTTGGGTTTTTAGTTTTTGGTTTTTGTTTCTTTTGGTTTTTTGGTATTTTGGATTTTTGGTTTTCGGTTTTGGTTTTTGGTTTTTGGTTTTTGGTTTTTGGTTTTTGGTTTTTGGTTTTGGGTTTTGGGTTTTTGGTTTTTGGTTTTTGGTTTTTGGTTTTTGGTTTTTGGTTCTCGGTTTTTGGTTTTTGGGTTTTGGTGTTTGGTTTTTTGGTTTTTTTGTTTATTGGTTTTTTGGTTTTTTTGTTTTGGTTCTTGGTTTTTGGTTTTTGGTTTTTGGTTTTTGGTTTTTGGTTTTTGGTTTTTGGTTTTTCGTTTTTGGTTTTTTGTTTTTGGTTTTTGGTTTTTGGTTTTGGGTTTTTTGTTTTTGGTTTTTGGTTTTTGGTTTTTGGTTTTTGGTTTTTTGTTTTTGGTTTTTGGTTTTTGGTTTTTGGTTTTTGGTTTTTGGTTTGTGGTTTTTGGTTTTTGGTTTTTGGTTTTTGGTTTTTGGTTTTTGGTTTTTTGTTTTTGGTTTTTGGTTTTTGGTTTTTGGTTTTTTGGTTTTTTTGTTTTTAGGTTTTTTGGTTTTTTGGTTTTTTGGTTTTGGTTTTTGGTTTTTGGTTTTTGGTTTTTGGTTTTTGGTTTTCGGTTTTTGGTTTTTGGTTTTTGGTTTTTGGTTTTTGGGTTTTGGTGTTTGGTTTTTGGTTTTTGATTTTTGGTTTTTTGTTTTGGTTTATTTGTTTTTTGGTTTTTGGTTTTTGGGTTTTTAATTTTTGGTTTTTGTTTTTTTTTGGTTTTTTGGTATTTTGGATTTTTGGTTTTTGGTTTTTGGTTTTTGGTTTTTGGTTTTTGGTTTTTTGGTTTTTTGGTGTTATGGTTTTACGTTTTCGGTTTTTGGTATGTGGTTTTTGGTATTTGGATTTTGGTTTTTGTTTTTTGGTTTTTGGTTTTTGGTTTTTGGTTTTTGGTTTTTTGTTTTTGGTTTTTGGTTTTTGGTTTTTGGTTTTCGGTTTTTGGTTTTTGGTTTTTGGATTTTGGTTTTCGGTTGTTGGTTTTTGGTTTTTGGTTTTTGGTTTTTGGTTTTTGGTTTTTTGTTTTTGGTTTTTGGTTTTAGGTTTTTGGTTTTTGGTTTTTGGTTTTCGGTTTTCGGTTTTTGGTTTTTTGGTTTTCTGGGTTTTTTGGTTTTTTGGTTTTTGGTTTTTGGTATTTGATTTTTGGTTTCTGGTTTTTGGTTTTTGGTTTTTGGTTTTTGGTTTTTGGTTTTTGGTTTTTGGTTTTTGGTTTTTGGTTTGTGGTTTTTGGCTTTTGGTTTTTGGTTTTTGGTTTTTTGGTTTTTTTGTTTTTAGGTTTTTAGGTTTTTTGGTTTTTTGGTTTTGGTTTTTGGTTTTTGGTTTTTGGTTTTTGGTTTTTGGTTTTTGGTTTTTGGTTTTTGGTTTTTGTTTTTTGGTTTTCGGTTTTTGGTTTTTGGTTTTTGGGTTTTGGTGTTTGGTTTTTGGTTTTTTTGTTTTTTGGTTTTTTGGTTTTTTTGTTTTGGTTTTTGGTTTTTGGTTTTTGGTTTTTGGTTTTTGGTTTTTGGTTTTTGGTTTTCGGTTTTTGGTTTTTGGGTTTTGGTGTTTGGTTTTTGGTTTTTGATTTTTGGTTTTTGTTTTTTGTTTTTGATTTTTGGTTTTTTGTTTTTGGTTTTTGGTTTTTGGTTTTTGGTTTTTGGTTTTTGGTTTTTGGGTTTTGGTTTTTGGTTTTTGGTTTTTGGTTTTTTGTTTTTGGTTTTTGGTTTTTGGTTTTTGGTTTTTGGTTTTTGTTTTTTTGTTTTTGGTTTTTGGTTTTTGATTTTTGGTTTTTTGTTTTTGGTTTATTGGTTTTTTGGTTTTTGGTTTTTTGGTTTTTAGTTTTTGGTTTTTGTTTTTTTGGTTTTTTGGTATTTTGGTATTTGGTTTTCGGTTTTTGGTTTTTGGTTTTTGGTTTTTGGTTTTTGGTTTTTGGTTTTTGGTTTTTTGGTTTTTGGTTTTTGGTTTTTGGGTTTTGGTGTTTGGTTTTTGAGTTTTGGTTTTTTGGTTTTCTGGTTTTCTGGGTTTTTTGGTTTTTTGGTTTTTGGGTTTTGCTTTTTTGTTTTTGTTTTTTGGTTTTTGGTTTTCGGTTTTTGATTTTTGGTTTTTGGATTTTGGTTTTTGGTTTTTGGTTTTTGGTTTTTGGTTTTTGGTTTTTGGTATTTGGTTTTTGGTTTTTGGTTTTTGGTCTTCGGTTTTTGGTTTTTGGTTTTGCGTTTTTGGTTTTTGATGTTTGGTATTTGGTTTTTGTTTTTGGGTTTTTGGGTTTTTGGTTTTTTGGTTTTTTGGTGTTATGGTTTTACGTTTTCGGTTTTTGGTATTTGGTTTTTGGTTTTTGGTTTTTGGTCTTCGGTTTTTGGTTTTTGGTTTTGCGTTTTTGGTTTTTGATGTTTGGTATTTGGTTTTTGTTTTTGGGTTTTTGGGTTTTTGGTTTTTTGGTTTTTTGGTGTTATGGTTTTACGTTTTCGGTTTTTGGTATTTGGTTTTTGGTTTTTGGTATTTGGATTTTGGTTTTTGTTTTTGGTTTTTGGTTTTTGGTTTTTAGTTTTTGGTTTTTGGTTTTTGGTTTTTGGTTTTTGGTTTTTGGGTTTTGGTGTTTGGTTTTTGGTTTTTGGTTTTCTGGTTTTCTGGGTTTTTGGTTTTTTGGTTTTTGGTTTTTGGTTTTTTGTTTTTGGTTTTTGGTATTTGGTTTTTGGTTTTTGGTATTTGGATTTTGGTTTTCGGGTTTTTGGTTTTTGGTTTTTGGTTTTTGGTATTTGGTTTTATGTTTTTGGTTTTTGGTTTTTGGTTTTTTTGGTTTTTCGTTTTTGGTTTTTGGGTTTTGGTGTTTGGTTTTTGGTTTTTGGTGTTTTGGTTTTCTGGCTTTCTGGGTTTTTTGGTTTTTTGGTTTTTGGTTTTTGGTTTTTGATTTTTGGTTTTTGATTTTTGGTTTTTGGGTTTTTGGTTTTTGGTTTTTGGTTTTTGGTTTTTGGTTTTTGGTTTTTGGTTTTTGGTTTTTGGTTTGTGGTTTTTGGCTTTTGGTTTTTGGTTTTTGGTTTTTTGGTTTTTTTGTTTTAAGGTTTTTTTGGTTTTTTGGTTTTTTGGTTTTTGGTTTTTGGTTTTTGGTTTTTGGTTTTTGGTTTTTGTTTTTCGGTTTTTGGTTTTTGGGTTTTGGTGTTTGGTTTTTGGTTTTTGATTTTTGGTTTTTTGTTTTTTGTTTTTGATTTTTTGTTTTTGGTTTTTGGTTTTTGGTTTTTGGTTTTTGGTTTTTGGGTTTTGGTTTTTGGTTTTTTGTTTTTGGTTTTTGGTCTTCGGTTTGTGGTTTTTGGCTTTTGGTTTTTGGTTTTTGGTTTTTTGGTGTTTTTGTTTTTAGGTTTTTTGGTTTTTGGTTTTTTGGTTTTGGTTTTTGGTTTTTGGTTTTTGGTTTTTGGTTTTTGGTTTTTGGTTTTTGGTTTTCGGTTTTTGGTTTTTGGTTTTTGGGTTTTGGTGTTTGGTTTTTTGGTTTCTTTTTTTTTGGTTTTTTGGTTTTTTTGTTTTGGTTTTTGGTTTTTGGTTTTTGGTTTTTGGTTTTTGGTTTTCGGTTTTTGGTTTTTGGGTTTTGGTGTTTGGTTTTTGGTTTTTGATTTTTGGTTTTTTGTTTTTTGTTTTTGATTTTTGGTTTTTGGTTTTTGGTTTTTGGTTTTTGGTTTTTGGTTTTTGGTTTTTGGTTTTTGGTTTTTGGTTTTTGGTTTTTGGTTTTTTGTTTTTGGTTTTTGGTTTTTGGTTTTTGGTTTTTGGTTTTTGGTTTTTGGTTTTTGGTTTTTGGTTTTTGGTTTTTGATTTTTGGTTTTTTGTTTTTGGTTTTTGGTTTTTGGTTTTCGGTTTTTGGTTTTTGGATTTTGGTTTTTGATTTTTGGTTTTTGATTTTTGGTTTTTGGTTTTTGGTTTTTGGTTTTTGGTTTTTGGTTTTTGGTTTTTTGTTTTTGGTTTTTGGTTTTTGGTTTTTGGTTTTTGGTTTTTGGTTTTTGGTTTTTGGTTTTCGGTTTTTGGTTTTTGGTTTTTGGTTTTTGGGTTTTGGTGTTTGGTTTTTTGGTAACTTTGTTTTTTGGTTTTTTGGTTTTTTTGTTTTGGTTTTTGGTTTTTGGTTTTTGGTTTTTGGTTTTTGGTTTTTTGGTTTTTTGGTTTTGGTTTTTGGTTTTTGGTTTTTGGTTTTTGGTTTTTGGTTTTTGGTTTTCGGTTTTTGGTTTTTGGTTTTTGGTTTTTGGGTTTTGGTGTTTGGTTTTTTGGTTACTTTGTTTTTTGGTTTTTTGGTTTTTTTGTTTTGGTTTTTGGTTTTTGGTTTTTGGTTTTTGGTTGTTGGTTTTCGGTTTTGGTTTTTGGGTTTTTGTGTTTGGTTTTTGGTTTTTGATTTTTGGTTTTTTGTTTTTTGTTTTTGATTTTTGGTTTTTTGTTTTTGGTTTTTGGTTTTTGGTTTTTGGTTTTTGATTTTTGGTTTTTGGTTTTTGGTTTTTGGTTTTTTGTTTTTGGTTTTTGGTTTTTGGTTTTTGGTTTTTGGTTTTTGGTTTTTGGTTTTTGGTTTTTTGTTTTTGGTTTTTGGTTTTTGATTTTTGGTTTTTTGTTTTTGGTTTATTGGTTTTTTGGTTTTTGGTTTTTGGGTTTTTAGTTTTTGGTTTTTGTTTTTTTCGTATTTTGGTATTTTGGATTTTTGGTTTTCGGTTTTTGGTTTTTGGTTTTTGGTTTTTGGATTTTGGTTTTGGTTTTTGGTTTTTGGTTTTTTGGTTTTTGGTTTTTGGTTTTTGGTTTTTGGGTTTTGGTGTTTGTTTTTGGTTTTTGGTTTTTTGGTTTTCTGGTTTTCTGGGTTTTTTGGTTTTTTGGTTTTTGGTTTTTTGTTTTTTGTTTTTGGTTTTTGGTATTTGGTTTTTGGTTTTTGGTATTTGGATTTTGGTTTTCGGTTTTCTGTTTTTGGTTTTTGGTTTATTGGTTTTTTGGTTTTTGGTTTTTGGGTTTTTAGTTTTTGGTTTTTGTTTTTTTGGTTTTTGGTATTTTGGATTTTTGGTTTTCGGTTTTTGGTTTTTGGTTTTTGGTTTTTGGATTTTGGTTTTGGTTTTTGGTTTTTGGTTTTTTGGTTTTTGTTTTTTGGTTTTTGGTTTTTGGTTTTTGGTTTTTGGTTTTTTGGTTTTTGGTTTTTGGTTTTTGGTTTTTGGTTTTTGGGTTTTGGTGTTTGGTTTTTGGTTTTTGGTGTTTTGGTTTTCTGGGTTTTTTGGTTTTTTGGTTTTTGGTTTTTGGTTTTTGGTTTTTGGTTTTTGGTTTTTGGTTTTTGGTTTTTGGTTTTTGGTTTTTGGTTTTTGGTTTTTGGTTTTTGGTTTTTGGTTTTTGGTTTTTGGTTTGTGGTTTTTGGCTTTTGGTTTTTGGTTTTTGGTTTTTTTGTTTTTAGGTTTTTTGGTTTTTTGGTTTTTTGGTTTTGGTTTTCTGTTTTTGGTTTTTGGTTTTTGGTTTTTGGTTTTTGGTTTTTGGTTTTTGGTTTTTGGTTTTCGGTTTTTGGTTTTTTGGTTTTTGGGTTTTGGTGTTTGGTTTTTTGGTTTTTTTGTTTTTTGGTTTTTTGGTTTTTTTGTTTTGGTTTTTGGTTTTTGGTTTTTGGTTTTTGGTTTTTGGTTTTTGGTTTTCGGTTTTTGGTTTTTGGGTTTTGGTGTTTGGTTTTTGGTTTTTGATTTTTGGTTTTTTGTTTTTTGTTTTTGATTTTTGGTTTTTTGTTTTTGGTTTTTGGTTTTCGGTTTTTGGTTTTTGGTTTTTGGTTCTTGGTTTTTGGTTTTTTGTTTTTGGTTTTTGGTTTTTGGTTTTTGGTTTTTGGTTTTTGGTTTTTGGTTTTTTGTTTTTGGTTTTTGGTTTTTGGTTTTTGGTTTTTTGTTTTTCGTTTTTGGTTTTTGGTTTTTGGTTTTTGGTTTTTGGATTTTGGTTTTTGGTTTTTGGTTTTTGGTTTTTGATTTTTGGTTTTTGGTTTTGGGTTTTTGGTTTTTTGTTTTTGGTTTTTGGTTTTTGGTTTTTGGTTTTTGGTTTTTTGGTTTTTTTGTTTTTAGGTTTTTTGGTTTTTTGGTTTTTTGGTTTTGGTTTTTGGTTTTTGGTTTTTGGTTTTTGGTTTTTGGTTCTGGTTTTTGGTTTTCGGTTTTTGGTGTTTTGTTTTTGGTTTTTGATTTTTGGTTTTTTGTTTTTTGTTTTTTGTTTTTGATTTTTGGTTTTTGGTTTTTGGTTTTTGGTTTTTGGTTTTTGGTTTTTGGTTTTTGGTTTTTGGTTCTTGGTTTTTGGTTTTTGGTTTTTGGTTTTCGGTCTTTGGTTTTTGGGTTTTGGTGTTTGGTTTTTTGGTTTTTGGTTTTTGGCTTTTGGTTTTTGGATTTTGGTTTTTGGTTTTTGGTTTTTGGTTTTTTGGTTTTTGGTTTTTGGTTTTTGATTTTTGATTTTTGGTTTCTGGTTTTTGGTTTTTGATTTTTGGTTTTTTGTTTTTGGTTTATTGGTTTTTTGGTTTTTGGTTTTTGGGTTTTTAGTTTTTGGTTTTTGTTTTTTTTGTTTTTTGGTATTTTGTATTTTTGGTTTTCGGTTTTTGGTTTTTGGTTTTCGGTTTTTGGTTTTTGGTTTTTGGATTTTGGTTTTTGGTTTTTGGTTTTTGGTTTTTGGTTTTTGGTTTTTGATATTTGGTTTTTGGTTTTTGGTTTTTGGTCTTCGGTTTTTGGTTTTTGGTTTTGCGTTTTTGGTTTTTGGTGTTTGGTATTTGGTTTTTGTTTTTCGGGTTTTTGGGTTTTTGGTTTTTTGGTTTTTTGGTGTTATGGTTTTACGTTTTCGGTTTTTGGTATTTGGTTTTTGGTATTTGGATTTTGGTTTTTGTTTTTTGGTTTTTGGTTTTTGGTTTTTGGTTTTTAGTTTTTGGTTTTTGGTTTTTGGTTTTTGGTTTATGGTTTTTTGGTTTTTGGTTTTTGGTTTTTGGTTTTTGGTTTTTGGTTTTTGGGTTTTGGTGTTTGGTTTTTGGTTTTTGGTTTTTTGGTTTTCTGGTTTTCTGGGTTTTTTGGTTTTTTGGTTTTTGGTTTTTGGTTTTTTGTTTTTGGTTTTTGGTATTTGGTTTTTGATTTTTGGTATTTGGATTTTGGTTTCCGGTTTTTGGTTTTTGGTTTTTGGTTTTTGGTTTTTGGTTTTTGGTTTTTGGTTTTTGGTTTTTGGTTTTTGGTTTTTGGTTTTTGGTTTTTGGTTTTTTGGTTTTGGTTTTTGGTTTTTGGGTTTTGGTGTTTGGTTTTTGGTTTTTGGTGTTTTGGTTTTCTGGTTTTCTGGGTTTTTTGGTTTTTTGGTTTTTGGTTTTTGGTTTTTGGTTTTTGGTTTTTGGTTTTTGGTTTTTGGTTTTTGGTTTTTGGTTTTTGGTTTTTGGTTTTTGGTTTTTGGTTTTTGGTTTTTGGTTTTTGGTTTTTGGTTTTTGGTTTTTGGTTTGTGGTTTTTGGCTTTTGGTTTTTGGTTTTTGGTTTTTTGGTTTTTTTGTTTTTAGGTTTTTTGGTTTTTTGGTTTTTAGGTTTTGGTTTTCTGTTTTTGGTTTTTGGTTTTTGGTTTTTGGTTTTTGGTTTTTGGTTTTTGGTTTTTGGTTTTCGGTTTTTGGATTTTGGTTTTTGTTTTTTGGGTTTTGGTGTTTGGTTTTTTGGTTTTTTTGTTTTTTGGTTTTTTGGTATTTTTGTTTTGGTTTTTGGTTTTTGGTTTTTGGTTTTTGGTTTTTGGTTTTCGGTTTTTGGTTTTGGGTTTTGGTGTTTGGTTTTTGGTTTTTGATTTTTGGTTTTTTGTTTTTTGTTTTTGATTTTTGGTGTTTTGTTTTTGGTTTTTGGTTTTTGGTTTTCGGTTTTTGGTTTTTGGTTTTTGGTTTTTGGTTTTTGGTTTTTGGTTTTTTGTTTTTGGTTTTTGGTTTTTGGTTTTTGGTTTTTGGTTTTTGATTTTTGGTTTTTGGTTTTTGGTTTTTTGTTTTTGGTTTTTGGTTTTTGGTTTTTGGTTTTTGGTTTTTGGCTTTTGGTTTTTAATTTTGGTTTTTGGTTTTTGGTTTTGATTTTTGGTTTTTGGTTTTTGGTTTTTGGTTTTTGGTTTTTTGTTTTTGGTTTTTGGTTTTTGGTTTTTGGTTTTTTGGTTTTTTTGTTTTCAGGTTTTTTGGTTTTTTGGTTTTTTGGTTTTGGTTTTTGGTTTTTGGTTTTTGGTTTTTGGTTTTTGGTTTTTGGTTTTTGGTTTTCGGTTTTTGGTTTTTGGTTTTTGGTTTTTGGTTTTTGATATTTGGTTTTGGTTTTTGGTTTTTGGTTTTTGGTTTTTGGTTTTTGGTTTTTGGTTTTTGGTTTTCGGTTTTTGGTTTTTGGTTTTTGGTTTTTGGTTTTTGATTTTTGGTTTTTGGTTTTTTGTTTTTTGTTTTTGATTTTTGGTTTTTTGTTTTTGGTTTTTGGTTTTTGGTTTTTGGTTTTTGGTTTTTGGTTTTTGGTTTTTGGTTTTTGGTTTTCGGTCTTTGGTTTTTGGGTTTTGGTGTTTGGTTTTTTGGTTTTTTTGTTTTTTGGTTTTTTGGTTTTTTTGTTTTGGTTTTTGGTTGTTGGTTTTTGGTTTTTGGTTTTTGGTTTTTGGTTTTTGGTTTTTGGTTTTTCGTTTTTGGTTTTTGGTTTTTGGTTTTTGGTTTTCGGTTTTTGGTTTTTGGGTTTTGGTGTTTGGTTTTTGGTTTTTGATTTTTGGCTTTTTGTTTTTGTTTTTGATTTTTGGTTTTTTGATTTTGGTTTTTGGTTTTTGGTTTTTGGTTTTTGGTTTTTGGTTTTTGGTTTTTGGTTTTTGGTTTTTGGTTTTTGGTTTTTTGTTTTTGGTTTTTGGTTTTTGGTTTTTGGTTTTTGGTTTTTGGTTTTTGGTTTTTTGTTTTTGGTTTTTGGTTTTTGATTTTTGGTTTTTTGTTTTTGGTTTATTGGTTTTTTGGTTTTTGGTTTTTTGGTTTTTAGTTTTTGGTATTTGTTTTTTTGGTTTTTTGGTATTTTGGATTTTTGGTTTTCGGTTTTTGGTTTTTGGTTTTTTGGTTTTTGGTTTTTGGTTTTTGGTTTTTGGGTTTAGGTGTTTGGTTTTTGGTTTTTGGTTTTTTGGTTTACTGGTTTTCTGGGTTTTTTTGTTTTTTGGTTTTTGGGTTTTGGTTTTTTGTCTTTGGTTTTTGGTTTTTGGTTTTCGGTTTTTGGTTTTTGGTTTTTGGATTTTGGTTTTTGGTTTTTGGTTTTTGGTTTTTGGTTTTTGGTTTTTGGTATTTGTTTTTTGGTTTTGGTTTTTGGTCTTCGGTTTTTGGTTTTTGGTTATGCGTTTTTAGTTTTTGGTGTTTGGTATTTGGTTTTTGTTTTTGGGTTTTTGGGTTTTTGGTTTTTTGGTTTTTTGGTGTTATGGTTTTACGTTTTCGGTTTTTGGTATTTGGTTTTTGGTTTTTGGTATTTGGATTTTGGTCTTTGTTTTTTGGTTTTTGGTTTTTGGTTTTTGGTTTTTAGTTTTTGGTTTTTGGTTTTTGGTTTTTGGTTTTTGGTTTTTGGTTTTTGGTTTTTTGGTTTTTGGTTTTTGGTTTTTGGTTTTTTGGTTTTGGTTTTTGGTTTTTGGTTTTTGGTTTTTGGTTTTTGGTTTTTGGTTTTTGTTTTCGGTTTTTGGTTTTTGGTTTTTGGTTTTTGGGTTTTGGTGTTTGGTTTCTTGGTTTTTTTGTTTTTTGGTTTTTTGGTTTTTTGTTTTGGTTTTTGGTTTTCGGTATTTGGTTTTGTGTTTTTGGTTTTTGGTCTTCGATTTTTGGTTTTTGGTTTTGCGTTTTTGGTTTTTGGTGTTTGGTATTTGGTTTTTGTTATTGGGTTTTTGGGTTTTTGGTTTTTTGGTTTTTTGGTGCTATGGTTTTACGTTTTCGGTTTTTGGTATTTGGTTTTTGGTTTTTGGTATTTGGATTTTGGTTTTTGTTTTTTGGTTTTTGGTTTTTGGTTTTTAGTTTTTGGTTTTTGGTTTTTGTTTTTTGGTTTTTTGTTTTTGGTTTTTGGTTTTTGGTTTTTGGTTTTTGGTTTTCGGTTTTTGGTTTTTGGTTTTTTGGTTTTCTGGGTTTTTTGGTTTTTTGGTTTTCGGTTTTATGTTTTTGATTTTTGGTTTTTGGTTTTTGGTCTTTGGTTTTTGGTTTTTGGTTTTTGGTTTTTTGGTTTTTTGGTTTTTTGGTTTTGGTTTTTGGTTTTTGGTTTTTCGTTTTTGGTTTTTGGTTTTTGGTTTTTGGTTTTTGATTTTTGGTTTTTGGTTTTTGGTTTTTGGTTTTTGGTTTTTGGTTTTCGGTTTTTGGTTTTTGGTTTTTGGGTTTTGGTGTTTGGTTTTTTGGTTTTTTTTGTTTTTAGGTTTTTTGGTTTTTTGGTTTTTTGGTTTTGGTTTTTGGTTTTTGGTTTTTGGTTTTTGGTTTTTGGTTTTTGGTTTTTGGTTTTTGGCTTTCGGTTTTTGGTTTTTGGTTTTTGGTTTTTGGTTTTTGGGTTTTGGTGTTTGGTTTTTGGTTTTTGATTTTTGGTTTTTTGTTTTTTGTTTTTGATTTTTGGTTTTTTGTTTTTGGTTTTTGGTTTTTGGTTTTTGGTTTTTGGTTTTTGGTTTTTGGTTTTTGGTTTTTGGTTTTTGGTTTTTGGTTTTTGGTTTTTGGTTTTTTGTTTTTGGTTTTTGGTTTTTGGTTTTTGGTTTTTTGGTTTTTTTGTTTTTTGGTTTTTTGGTTTTTTTGTTTTGGTTTTTGGTTTTTGGTTTTTGGTTTTTGGTTTTTGGTTTTTGGTTTTTGGTTTTTGGTTTTTGGTTTTTGGTTTTTGGTTTTCGGTTTTTGGTTTTTGGGTTTTGGTGTTTGGTTTTTGGTTTTTGATTTTTGGTTTTTTGTTTTTTGTTTTTGATTTTTGGTTTTTTGATTTTGGTTTTTGGTTTTTGTTTTCGGTTTTTGGTTTTTGGTTTTTGGTTTTTGGGTTTTGGTGTTTGGTTTCTTGGTTTTTTTGTTTTTTGGTTTTTTGGTTTTTTGTTTTGGTTTTTGGTTTTCGGTATTTGGTTTTTGATTTTTGGTTTTTGGTCTTCGATTTTTGGTTTTTGGTTTTGCGTTTTTGGTTTTTGGTGTTTGGTATTTGGTTTTTGTTATTGGGTTTTTGGGTTTTTGGTTTTTTGGTTTTTTGGTGCTATGGTTTTACGTTTTCGGTTTTTGGTTTTTGGTTTTTGGTTTTTGGTTTTTTGTTTTTGGTTTTTTGTTTTTGGTTTATTGGTTTTTGGTTTTTTGGTTTTTAGTTTTTGGTATTTGTTTTTTTGGTTTTTTGGTATTTTGGATTTTTGGTTTTCGGTTTTTGGTTTTTGGTTTTTTGGTTTTTGGTTTTTGGTTTTTGGTTTTTGGGTTTAGGTGTTTGGTTTTTGGTTTTTGGTTTTTTGGTTTTCTGGTTTTCTGGGTTTTTTTGTTTTTTGGTTTTTGGGTTTTGGTTTTTTGTTTTTGGTTTTTGGTTTTTGGTTTTCGGTTTTTGGTTTTTGGTTTTTGGTTTTTGGATTTTGGTTTTTGGTTTTTGGTTTTTGGTTTTTGGTTTTCGGTTTTTGGTTTTTGGTATTTGTTTTTTGGTTTTGGTTTTTGGTCTTCGGTTTTTGGGTTTTGGTTATGCGTTTTTAGTTTTTGGTGTTTGGTATTTGGTTTTTGTTTTTGGGTTTTTGGGTTTTTGGTTTTTTGGTTTTTTGGTGTTATGGTTTTACGTTTTCGGTTTTTGGTATTTGGTTTTTGGTTTTTGGTATTTGGAATATGGTCTTTGTTTTTTGGTTTTTGGTTTTTGGTTTTTAGTTTTTGGTTTTCGGTTTTTGGTTTTTTGTTTTTTGTTTTTGATTTTTGGTTTTTTGTTTTTGGTTTTTGGTTTTTGGTTTTTGGTTTTCGGTTTTTGGTTTTTTGTTTTTTGTTTTTGATTTTTGGTTTTTTGTTTTTGGTTTTTGGTTTTTGGTTTTTGGTTTTTGGTTTTTGGTTTTTGGTTTTTGGTTTTTGGTTTTTGGTTTTTGGTTTTTGGTTTTTTGGTTTTTGGTTTTTGGTTTTTGGTTTTTGGTTTTTGGTTTTTTGGTTTTGGTTTTTGGCTTTTGGTTTTTGGTTTTTGGTTTTTGGTTTTTGTTTTCGGTTTTTGGTTTTAGGTTTTGGGTTTTTGGGTTTTGGTGTTTGGTTTCTTGGTTTTTTTGTTTTTTGGTTTTTTGGTTTTTTGTTTTGGTTTTTGGTTTTCGGTATTTGGTTTTTGGTTTTTGGTTTTTGGTCCTCGATTTTTGGTTTTTGGTTTTTGGTGTTTGGTATTTGGTTTTTGTTATTGGGTTTTTGGGTTTTTGGTTTTTTGGTTTTTTGGTGCTATGGTTTTACGTTTTCGGTTTTTGGTATTTGGTTTTTGGTTTTTGGTATTTGGATTTTGGTTTTTGTTTTTTGGTTTTTGGTTTTTGGTTTTTAGTTTTTGGTTTTTGGTTTTTGTTTTTTGGTTTTTTGTTTTTGGTTTTTGGTTTTTGGTTTTTGGTTTTTGGTTTTCGGTTTTTGGTTTTTGGTTTTTGGATTTTGGTTTTCGGTTTTTGGTTTTTGGTTTTTGGTTTTTGGTTTTTGGTTTTTGGTTTTTGGTTTTTTGTTTTTGGTTTTTGGTTTTTGGTTTTTGGTTTTTGGTTTTTGGGTTTAGGTGTTTGGTTTTTGGTTTTTGGTTTTTTGGTTTTCTGGTTTTCTGGGTTTTTTTGTTTTTTGGTTTTTGGGTTTTGGTTTTTTGTTTTTGGTTTTTGGTTTTTGGTTTTCGGTTTTTGGTTTTTGGTTTTTGGATTTTGGTTTTTGGTTTTTGGTTTTTGGTTTTTGGTTTTTGGTTTTTGGTTTTTGGTATTTGTTTTTTGGTTTTGGTTTTTGGTCTTCGGTTTTTGGTTTTTGGTTATGCGTTTTTAGTTTTTGGTGTTTGGTATTTGGTTTTTGTTTTTGGGTTTTTGGGTTTTTGGTTTTTTGGTTTTTTGGTGTTATGGTTTTACGTTTTCGGTTTTTGGTATTTGGTTTTTGGTTTTTGGTATTTGGATTTTGGTCTTTGTTTTTTGGTTTTTGGTTTTTGGTTTTTAGTTTTTGGTTTTTGGTTTTTGGTTTTTGGTTTTTGGTTTTTGGTTTTTGGTTTTTGGTTTTTTGGTTTTTGGTTTTTGGTTTTTGGTTTTTTGGTTTTGGTTTTTGGTTTTTGGTTTTTGGTTTTTGGTTTTTGGTTTTTGGTTTTTGTTTTCGGTTTTTGGTTTTTGGTTTTTGGTTTTTGGGTTTTGGTGTTTGGTTTCTTGGTTTTTTTGTTTTTTGGTTTTTTGGTTTTTTGTTTTGGTTTTTGGTTTTCGGTATTTGGTTTTTGGTTTTTGGTTTTTGGTCTTCGATTTTTGGTTTTTGGTTTTGCGTTTTTGGTTTTTGGTGTTTGGTATTTGATTTTTGTTATTGGGTTTTTGGGTTTTTGGTTTTTTGGTTTTTTGGTGCTATGGTTTTACGTTTTCGGTTTTTGGTTTTTGGTTTTTGATTTTTTGTTTTTGGTTTTTTGTTTTTGGTTTATTGGTTTTTTGGTTTTTGGTTTTTTGGTTTTTAGTTTTTGGTATTTGTTTTTTTGGTTTTTTGGTATTTTGGATTTTTGGTTTTCGGTTTTTGGTTTTTGGTTTTTTGGTTTTTGGTTTTTGGTTTTTGGTTTTTGGTTTTTGGGTTTAGGTGTTTGGCTTTTGGTTTTTGGTTTTTTGGTTTTCTGGTTTTCTGGGTTTTTTTGTTTTTTGGTTTTTGGGTTTTGGTTTTTTGTTTTTGGTTTTTGGTTTTTGGTTTTCGGTTTTTGGTTTTTGGTTTTTGGATTTTGGTTTTTGGTTTTTGGTTTTTGGTTTTTGGTTTTTGGTTTTTGGTATTTGTTTTTTGGTTTTGGTTTTTGGTCTTCGGTTTTTGGTTTTTGGTTATGCGTTTTTAGTTTTTGGTGTTTGGTATTTGGTTTTTGTTTTTGGGTTTTTGGGTTTTTGGTTTTTTGGTTTTTTGGTGTTATGGTTTTACGTTTTCGGTTTTTGGTATTTGGTTTTTGGTTTTTGGTATTTGGATTTTGGTCTTTGTTTTTTGGTTTTTGGTTTTTGGTTTTTAGTTTTTGGTTTTTGGTTTTTGGTTTTTGGTTTTTTGGTTTTTGGTTTTTGGTTTTTGGTTTTTTGGTTTTGGTTTTTGGTTTTTGGTTTTTGGTTTTTGGTTTTTGGTTTTTGGTTTTTGTTTTCGGTTTTTGGTTTTTGGTTTTTGGGTTTTGGTGTTTGGTTTCTTGGTTTTTTTGTTTTTTGGTTTTTTGGTTTTTTGTTTTGGTTTTTGGTTTTCGGTATTTGGTTTTTGGTTTTTGGTTTTTGGTTTTTGGTCTTCGATTTTTGGTTTTTGGTTTTGCGTTTTTGATTTTTGGTGTTTGGTATTTGGTTTTTGTTATTGGGTTTTTGGGTTTTTGGTTTTTTGGTTTTTTGGTGCTATGGTTTTACGTTTTCGGTTTTTGGTTTTTGGTTTTTGGTTTTTTGTTTTTGGTTTTTTGTTTTTGGTTTATTGGTTTTTTGGTTTTTGGTTTTTTGGTTTTTAGTTTTTGGTATTTGTTTTTTTGGTTTTTTGGTATTTTGGATTTTTGGTTTTCGGTTTTTG
Source organism: Odontomyia ornata (assembly GCA_963969285.1). NCBI lineage: Eukaryota > Metazoa > Arthropoda > Insecta > Diptera > Stratiomyidae > Odontomyia > Odontomyia ornata. The sequence continues at coordinate 132,660,968 of OZ017739.1, forward strand.
GTTTTTGGTTTTTTGGTTTTTGGTTTTTGGTTTTTGGTTTTTGGGTTTAGGTGTTTGGTTTTTGGTTTTTGGTTTTTTGGTTTTCGGTTTTTGGTTTTTGGTTTTTGGTTTTTGGGTTTTGGTGTTTGGTTTTTTGGTTTTTTTGTTTTTTGGTTTTTGGGTTTTGGTTTTTTGTTTTTGGTTTTTGGTTTTTGGTTTTCGGTTTTTGGTTTTTGGTTTTTGGATTTTGGTTTTTGGTTTTTGGGTTTTGGTTTTTGGTTTTTGGTATTTGTTTTTTGGTTTTTGGTTTTTGGTCTTCGGTTTTTGGTTTTTGGTTATGCGTTTTTAGTTTTTGGTGTTTGGTATTTGGTTTTTGTTTTTGGGTTTTTGGGTTTTTGGTTTTTTGGTTTTTTGGTGTTATGGTTTTACGTTTTCGGTTTTTGGTATTTGGTTTTTGGTTTTTGGTATTTGGATTTTGGTCTTTGTTTTTTGGTTTTTGGTTTTTGGTTTTTGGTTTTTAGTTTTTGGTTTTTGGTTTTTGGTTTTTGGTTTTTGGTTTTTGGTTTTTGGTTTTTTGGTTTTTGGTTTTTGGTTTTTGGTTTTTTGGTTTTGGTTTTTGGTTTTTGGTTTTTGGTTTTTGGTTTTTGGTTTTTGGTTTTTGTTTACGGTTTTTGGTTTTTGGTTTTTGGTTTTTGGGTTTTGGTGTTTGGTTTCTTGGTTTTTTTGTTTTTTGGTTTTTTGGTTTTTTGTTTTGGTTTTTGGTTTTCGGTATTTGGTTTTTGGTTTTTGGTTTTTGGTCTTCGATTTTTGGTTTTTGGTTTTGCGTTTTTGGTTTTTGGTGTTTGGTATTTGGTTTTTGTTATTGGGTTTTTGGGTTTTTGGTTTTTTGGTTTTTTGGTGCTATGGTTTTACGTTTTCGGTTTTTGGTATTTGGTTTTTGGTTTTTGGTATTTGGATTTTGGTTTTTGTTTTTTGGTTTTTGGTTTTTGGTTTTTAGTTTTTGGTTTTTGGTTTTTGTTTTTTGGTTTTTTGTTTTTGGTTTTTGGTTTTTGGTTTTTGGTTTTTGGTTTTCGGTTTTTGGTTTTTGGTTTTTGGATTTTGGTTTTCGGTTTTTGGTTTTTGGTTTTTGGTTTTTGGTTTTTGGTTTTTTGTTTTTGGTTTTTGGTTTTTGGTTTTTGGTTTTTGGTTTTTGGTTTTTGGGTTTTGGTGTTTGGTTTTTGGTTTTTGGCTTTTTGGTTTTCTGGGTTTTTTGGTTTATGGTTTTTGGTTTTTGGTATTTGATTTTTGGTTTCTGGTTTTTGGTTTTTGGTTTTTGGTTTTTGGTTTTTGGTTTTTGGTTTTTGGTTTTTGGTTTTTGGTTTTTGGTTTGTGGTTTTTGGCTTTTGGTTTTTGTTTTTTTGGTTTTTTTGTTTTTAGGTTTTTTGGTTTTTTGGTTTTTTGGTTTTGGTTTTTGGTTTTTGGTTTTTGGTTTTTGGTTTTTGGTTTTCGGTTTTTGGTTTTTGGTTTTTGGTTTTTGGGTTTTGGTGTTTGGTTTTTTGGTTTTTTGGTTTTTTTGTTTTTTGGTTTTTTGGTTTTTTTGTTTTGGTTTTTGGTTTTTGGTTTTTGGTTTTTGGTTTTTGGTTTTTGGTTTTTCGTTTTTGGTTTTCGGTTTTTGGTTTTTGGGTTTTGGTGTTTGGTTTTTAGTTTTTGATTTTTGGTTTTTTGTTTTTTGTTTTTGAATTTTGGTTTTTTGTTTTTGGTTTTTGGTTTTTGGTTTTTGGTTTTTGGTTTTTTGTTTTTGGTTTTTGGTTTTTGGTTTTTGGTTTTTGGTTTTTGGTTTTTTGTTTTTGGTTTTTGGTTTTTGATTTTTGGTTTTTTGTTTTTGGTTTGTTGGTTTTTTGGTTTTTGGTTTTTTGGTTTTTAGTTTTTGGTTTTTGTTGTTTTGGTTTTTTGGTATTTTGGATTTTTGGTTTTCGGTTTTTGGTTTTTGGTTTCTGGTTTTTGGTTTTTGGTTTTTGGTTTTTGGTTTTTGGTTTTTGGTTTTTGGTTTTTGGTTTTTTGGTTTTTGGTTTTTGGTTTTTGGTTTTTGGTTTTTGGGTTTTGGTGTTTGGTTTTTGGTTTTTGGTTTTTTGGTTTTCTGGTTTTCTGGGTTTTTTGGTTTTTTGGTTTTTGGGTTTTGGTTTTTTGTTTTTGGTTTTTGGTTTTTGGTTTTCGGTTTTTGGTTTTTGGTTTTTGGATTTTGGTTTTTGGTTTTTGGTTTTTGGTTTTTGTTTTTTGGTTTTTGGTATTTGGTTTTTGGTTTTTGGTTTTCGGTCTTCGGTTTTTGGTTTTTGGTTTTGCGTTTTTGGTTTTTGGTGTTTGGTATTTGGTTTTTGTTTTTGGGTTTTTGGGTTTTTGGGTTTTTGGTTTTTTGGTTTTTTGGTGTTATGTTTTCACGTTTTCGGTTTTTGGTATTTGGTTTTTGGTTTTTGGTATTTGGATTTTGGTTTTTGTTTTTTGGTTTTTGGTTTTTGGTTTATTGGTTTTTTGGTTTTTGGTTTTTTGGTTTTTAGTTTTTGGTTTTTGTTGTTTTGGTTTTTTGGTATTTTGGATTTTTGGTTTTCGGTTTTAAGTTTTTGGTTTTTGGTTTTTGGTTTTTGGTTTTTGGTTTTTGGTTTTTGGTTTTTTGGTTTTTGGTTTTTGGTTTTTCGTTTTTGGGTTTTGGTGTTTGGTTTTTGGTTTTTGTTGTTTTGGTTTTCTGGTTTTCTGGGTTTTTTGGTTTTTTGGTTTTTGGTTTTTGATTTTTGGTTTTTGGTTTTTGGTTTTTGGTTTTTGGTTTTTGGTTTTTGGTTTTTGGTTTTTGGGTTTTTGGTTTTTGGTTTTTGGTTTGTGGATTTTGGCTTTTGGTTTTTGGTTTTTGGTTTTTTGGTTTTTTTGTTCTTAGGTTTTTTGGTTTTTTGGTTTTTTGGTTTTTTGGTTTTGGTTTTTGGTTTTTGGTTTTTGGTTTTTGGTTTTTGGTTTTTGGTTTTTGGTTTTTGGTTTTCGGTTTTTGGTTTTTGGTTTTTGGTTTTTGGGTTTTGGTGTTTGGTTTTTTGGTTTTTTTGTTTTTTGGTTTTTTGGTTTTTTTGTTTTGGTTTTTGGTTTTTGGTTTTTGGTTTTTGGTTTTTGGTTTTTGGTTTTCGGTTTTTGGTTTTTGGGTTTTGGTGTTTGGTTTTTGGTTTTTGATTTTTGGTTTTTTGTTTTTTGTTTTTGATTTTTGGTTTTTTGTTTTTGGTTTTTGGTTTTTGGTTTTTGATTTTTGGTTTTCGGTTTTTGGTTTTTGGTTTTTGGTTTTTGGTTTTTTGTTTTTGGTTTTTGGTTTTTGGTTTTTGGTTTGTGGTTTTTGGTTTTTGGTTTTTTGTGTTTGGTTTTTGGTTTTTGATTTTTGGTTTTTTGTTTTTGGTTTTTGGTTTTTGGTTTTCGGTTTTTGGTTTTTGGTTTTTGGATTTTGGTTTTTGGTTTTTGGTTTTTGATTTTTGGTTTTTGGTTTTTGGTTTTTGGTTTTTGGTTTTTGGTTTTTTGTTTTTGGTTTTTGGTTTTTGGTTTTTGGTTTTTGGTTTTTGGTTTTTGGTTTTTGGTTTTTGGATTTTGGTTTTTGGTTTTTGGTTTTTGATTTTTGGTTTTTGGTTTTTGGTTTTTGGTTTTTTGTTTTTGGTTTTTGGTTTTTGGTTTTTGGTTTTTTGGTTTTTTTTGTTTTTAGGTTTTTTGGTTTTTTGCTTTTTTGGTTTTGGTTTTTGGTTTTTGGTTTTTGGTTTTTGGTTTTTGGTTTTTGGTTTTCGGTTTTTGGTTTTTGGTTTTTGGTTTTTGGGTTTTGGGTTTTGGTGTTTGGTTTTTTGTTTTTGATTTTTGGTTTTTTGTTTTTGTTTATTTGTCTTTTGGTTTTTGGTTTTTGGGTTTTTAGTTTTTGGTTTTTGTTTTTTTTTGGTTTTTTGTTATTTTGGATTTTTGGTTTTTGGTTTTTGGTTTTTGGTTTTTGGTTTTTTCGTTTTTTGGTTTTGGTTTTTGGTTTTTGGTTTTTGGTTTTTGGTTTTTGGTTTTTGGTTTTTGGTTTTTGGTTTTCGGTTTTTGGTTTTTGGTTTTTGGTTTTTGGGTTTTGGTGTTTGGTTTTTTGGTTACTTTGTTTTTTGGTTTTTTGGTTTTTTTGTTTTGGTTTTTGGTTTTTGGTTTTTGGTTTTTGGTTTTTGGTTTTCGGTTTTTGGTTTTTGGGTTTTGGTGTCTGGTTTTTGGTTTTTAATTTTTGGTTTTTTGTTTTTTGTTTTTGATTTTTGGTTTTTTGTTTTTGGTTTTTGGTTTTTGGTTATTGGTTTTTGGTTTTTGCTTTTTGGTTTTTGGTTTTTGGTTTTTGGTTTTTGGTTTTTTGGTTTTGGTTTTTGGTTTTTGGTTTTTGGTTTTTGGTTTTTGGTTTTTGGTTTTTTGTTTTTGGTTTTTTGTTTTTGATTTTGGTTTTTTGTTTTTGGTTTATTGGTTTTTTGGTTTTTGGTTTTTGGGTTTTTAGTTTTTGGTTTTTGTTTTTTTGGTTTTTCGGTATTTTGGATTTTTGGTTTTCGGTTTTTGGTTTTTGGTTTTTGGTTTTTGGATTTTGGTTTTTGGTTTTTGGTTTTTGGGATTTTTGGTTTTTGGTTTTTGGTTTTTGGTTTTTGGTTTTTGGTTTTTGGGTTTTGGTGTTTGGTTTTTGGTTTTTGGTTTTTTGGTTTTCTGGTTTTGTGGGTTTTTTGGTTTTTTGGTTTTTGGTTTTTGGTTTTTGATTTTTGATTTTTGGTTTCTGGTTTTTGGTTTTTGATTTTTGGTTTTTTGTTTTTGGTTTATTGGTTTTTTGGTCTTTGGTTTTTGGGTTTTTAGTTTTTGGTTTTTGTTTTTTTGGTTTTTTGGTATTTTGAATTTTTGGTTTTCGGTTTTTGGTTTTTGGTTTTCGGTTTTTGGTTTTTGGTTTTTGGATTTTGGTTTTTGGTTTTTGGGTTTTTGGTTTTTGGTTTTTGGTTTTTGGTATTTGGTTTTTGGTTTTTGGTTTTTGGTCTTCGGTTTTTGGTTTTGCGTTTTTGGTTTTTGGTGTTTAGTATTTGGTTTTTGTTTTTGGGTTTTTGGGTTTTTGGTTTTTTGGTTTTTTGGTGTATGGTTTTACGTTTTCGGTTTTTGGTATTTGGTTTTTGGTTTTTGGTATTTGGATTTTGGTTTTTGTTTTTTGGTTTTTGGTTTTTGGTTTTTGGTTTTTAGTTTTTGGTTTTTGGTTTTTGGTTTTTGGTTTTTGGTTTTTGGTTTTTGGTTTTTGGTTTTTTGGTTTTTGGTTTTTGGTTTTTGGTTTTTGGTTTTTGGGTTTTGGTGTTTGGTTTTTGGTTTTTGGTTTTTTGGTTTTCTGGTTTTCTGGTTTTCTGGGTTTTTTGGTTTTTTGGTTTTTGGTTTTTGGTTTTTTGTTTTTGGTTTTTGGTTTTTGGTATTTGGTTTTTGGTTTTTGGTATTTGGATTTTGGTTTTCGGTTTTTGGTTTTTGGTTTTGGTTTTTGGTTTTTGGTTTTTGGTTTTTGGTTTTTGGTTTTTGGTTTTTGGTTTTTGGTTTTTTGGTTTTTGGTTTTTTGTTGTTGGTTTTTGGGTTTTGGTGTTTGGTTTTTGGTTTTTGGTGTTTTGGTTTTCTGGTTTTCTGAGTTTTTTGGTTTTTTGGTTTTTGGTTTTTGGTTTTTGGTTTTTGGTTTTTGGTTTTTGGTTTTTGGTTTTTGGTTTTTGGTTTTTGGTTTTTGGTTTTTGGTTTTTGGTTTTTGGTTTTTGGTTTGTGGTTTTTGGCTTTTGGTTTTTGGTTTTTGGTTTTTTGGTTTTTTTGTTTTTGGTTTTTTGGTTTTTTGGTTTTTTGGTTTTGGTTTTTGGTTTTTGGTTTTTGGTTTTTGGTTTTCGGTTTTTGGTTTTTGGTTTTTGGTTTTTGGGTTTAGGTGTTTGGTTTTTTGGTTTTTTTGTTTTTTGGTTTTTTGGTTTTTTTGTTTTGGTTTTTGGTTTTTGGTTTTTGGTTTTTGGTTTTTGGTTTTCGGTTTTTGGTTTGTGGGTTTTGGTGTTTGGTTTTTGGTTTTTGATTTTTGGTTTTTTGTTTTTTGTTTTTGATTTTTGGTTTTTTGTTTTTGGTTTTTGGTTTTTGGTTTTTGGTTTTTAGTTTTTGGTTTTTGGTTTTTGGTTTTTGGTTTTTGGTTTTTGGTTTTTGGTTTTTTGTTTTTGGTTTTTGGTTTTTGGTTTTTGGTTTTTGGTTTTTGGTTTTTGGTTTTTGGTTTTTGGATTTTGGGTTTTGGTTTTTGGTTTTTGATTTTTGGTTTTTGGTTTTTGGTTTTTGGTTTTTGGTTTTTTGTTTTAGGTTTTTGGTTTTTGGTTTTTGGTTTTTTGGTTTTTTTGTTTTTAGGTTTTTTGGTTTTTTGGTTTTTTGGTTTTGGTTTTTGGTTTTTGGTTTTTGGTTTTTGGTTTTTGGTTTTTGGTTTTTGGTTTTTGGTTTTCGGTTTTTCGTTTTTGGTTTTTGGTTTTTGGTTTTTGGGTTTTGGTGTTTGGTTTTTTGTTTTTGATTTTTGGTTTTTTGTTTTTGGTTTATTTGTTTTTTGGTTTTTGGTTTTTGGGTTTTTAGTTTTTGGTTTTTGTTTTTTTTGGTTTTTTGGTATTTTGGATTTTTGGTTTTTGGTTTTTGATCTTTGGTTTTTGGTTTTTGGTTTTTTGGTTTTTTGGTTTTGGTTTTTGGTTTTTGGTTTTTGGTTTTTGGTTTTTGGTTTTTGGTTTTTGGTTTTTGGTTTTTGGTTTTCGGTTTTTGGTTTTTGGTTTTTGGGTTTTGGTGTTTGGTTTTTTGGTTACTTTGTTTTTTGGTTTTTTGGTTTTTTTGTTTTGGTTTTTGGTTTTTGGTTTTTGGTTTTTAGTTTTTGGTTGTTGGTTTTCGGTTTTTGGTTTTTGGGTTTTGGTGTTTGGTTTTTGGTTTTTGATTTTTGGTTTTTTGTTTTTTGTTTTTGATTTTTGGTTTTTTGTTTTTGGTTTTTGGTTTTTGGTTTTTGGTTTTTGGTTTTTGGTTTTTGGTTTTTGGTTTTTGGTTTTTGGTTTTTTGTTTTTGGTTTATTGGTTTTTTGGTTTTTGGTTTTTGGGTTTTTAGTTTTTGGTTTTTGTTTTTTTGGTTTTTTGGTATTTTGGATTTTTGGTTTTCGGTTTTTGGTTTTTGGTTTTTGGTTTTTGGTTTTTGGTTTGTGGTTTTTGGTTTTTGGTTTTTGGTTTTTGGTTTTTTGGTTTTTTTATTTTTAGGTTTTTTGGTTTTTTGGTTTTTTGGTTTTTTGGTTTTGGTTTTTGGTTTTTGGTTTTTGGTTTTTGGTTTTTGGTTTTTGGTTTTTGGTTTTTGGTTTTTGGTTTTCGGTTTTTGGTTTTTGGTTTTTGGTTTTAGGGTTTTGGTGTTTGGTTTTTGGTTTTTGATTTTTGGTTTTTTGTTTTTGGTTTTTAGTTTTTGGTTTTTGTTTTTTTTGGTTTTTTGGTATTTTGGATTTTTGGTTTTTGGTTTTTGGTTTTTGGTTTTTGGTTTTTGGTTTTTGGTTTTTGGTTTTTGGTTTTTTGGTTTTTGGTTTTTGGTTTTTGGTTTTTGGTTTTTGGGTTTTGGTGTTTGGTTTTTGGTTTTTGGTTTTTTGGTTTTCTGGGTTTTTTGGTTTTTTGGTTTTCGGTTTTTGGTTTTTGATTTTTGGTTTTTGGTTTTTGGTCTTTGGTTTTTGGTTTTTGGTTTTTGGTTTTTCGGTTTTTTGGTTTTTTGGTTTTGGTTTTTGGTTTTTGGTTTTTCGTTTTTGGTTTTTGGTTTTTGGTTTTTGGTTTTTGGTTTTTGGTTTTTGGTTTTTGGTTTTTGGTTTTTGGTTTTCGGTTTTTGGTTTATGGTTTTTGGGTTTTGGTGTTTGGTTTTTTGGTTTTTTTTGTTTTTAGGTTTTTTGGTTTTTTGGTTTTTTGGTTTTGGTTTTTGGTTTTTGGTTTTTGGTTTTTGGTTTTTGGTTTTTGATTTTTGGTTTTTGGTTTTTGGCTTTCGGTTTTTGGTTTTTGGTTTTTGGTTTTTGGGTTTTGGTGTTTGGTTTTTGGTTTTTGATTTTTGGTTTTTTGTTTTTGGTTGATTGGTTTTTTGGTTTTTTTTTTTGGTTTTTGGTTTTTTGGTTTTTGGTTTTTGGTTTTTGGGTTTTGGTGTTTGGTTTTTGGTTTTTGGTTTTTGAATTTCCGGGTTTTTTGGTTTTTGGTTTTTGTTTTTTTGGTTTTTTGGTATTTTGGATTTTTGGTTTTTGGTTTTTGATTTTGGTTTTTGGTTTTTGGTTTTTGGTTTTTTGGTTTTTGGTTTTTGGTTTTTGGTTTTTGGGTTTTGGTGTTTGGTTTTTGGTTTTTGGTTTTTTGAATTTCTGGGTTTTTTGGTTTTTCGGTTTTTCGTTTTTGGTTTTTGATTTTTGGTTTTTGGTTTTTGTTTTTTGGTTTATTGGTTTTAGTTTTTGGTTTTATGTTTTTGATTTTTGGTTTTTGGTTTTTGGTTTTTGGTTTTTGGTTTTCGGTTTTTGGTTTTTAGTTTTTGGTTTTTGGGTTTTGGTGTTTGGTTTTTGGTTTTTTGGTTTTTTGGTTTTTGGTTTTTGGTTTTTGGGTTTTGGTTTTTGGTTTTTTGGTTTTTGGTTTTTGGTTTTTGGTTTTTGGTTTTTGGTTTTTGGTTTTTGGTTTTTGTTTATTATTTTTTGGTTTTTGGTTTTTGGTTTTTGGTATTTGGTTTTTGGTATTTGGTTTTTGGTTTTTGGTTTTTTTGTTTTTGGTTTTCGGTGTTTGGTTTTTGGTTTTTTGGTTTTTGGCTTGTGGTTTTTGGTTTTTGGCTTTTGGTTTTTGGTTTTTGGTTTTTGGTATTTGGTTTTTGGTATTTGGTTTTTGGTTTTTGGTTTTTGGTTTTTGGTTTTCGGTTTTTGGTTTTTGGTTTTTTGGTTTTTGGCTTGTGGTTTTTGGTTTTTGGTTTTTGGTATTTGGTTTTTGGGTTTTTGGTTTTTGGTTTTTGGTTTTTGGTTTTTGGTTTTTGGTTTTTCTTTTCGAAAAACCAAAAACGAAAAACAGAAAACCAAAAACGAAGAACCAAAAACCAAAAACGAAAAACCAAAAACCAAATACCAAAAATTTATATTTGGTTTTTGGTTTTTTGGTTTTTGGTTTTTGGTTTTTGGTTTTGGATTTTGGTTTTTTTGGTTTTTTGGTTTTTGGTTTTTGGTTTTTGGTTTTTGGTTTTTGGTTTTTGGTTTTTGGTTTTTGTTTTTTGGTTTTATGTTTTTGGTTTTTGGTTTTTGGTTTTTGGTTTTTTGAGGGAAGAGTTATAGCTTCCTTTAAGCTTACTGTACCATCAAACTGCAGCATAGTTCTTCTACCAGAATACTGACCTCCTGGTACATTAATTAAACCATTCGAGGCAGCCAAAAGAAGAAATTTTCGTCGCGTGGTGAGCTCTCTTCTGAAACTTTAACAACTGGTCACCCTACACTTCTCGTAGCTTCAATCTTTATTATCAAAATGTACGTGGCATGCGAACCAAGCTAGAAGCTATTAAAATTGCTTCTTCCATTTCCAACGATGATTTCATTTGTTTAATAGAAACCTGGCTAGCTCCTGATATCGTCAGCAGTGAAATTTTTCCACTTGATGATGTCTACCGAACTGATAGAGATCGTTTGGTTCCAGGTGAATGTGACAGTGGTGGTGTACTTATTGCTACTCATAAAGCCTTAGACAGCAAACTCTGCTCTGACGTTTCACCGTCACTTCCAGTCAAATGCATCATTGTCTTAATCAATATCTCTCAAGCCGTGAGTTTAGTATTGCTTTGAGTGTATATCCCTTGCAATGCTCCTTTCCGTGTTTCCAACCGTTTTTTCTCTGAATTATCTTCGTCTTTCTGTAGCACTATATTTTAATCTGTGGTGACTTTAACATGCCTTGCCTAGGATGGGACTCAAGCTCTCATACCCTCTCACCCTTCAATGATCTCTCTATCCTGTTTTCTTCTTTTTATCGCTTTGCTCCCTATCGCAATTAAATATGATCCCAAACGCAAACAATCAACTTCTTGATTTCATCCTTACTACCAATCCTGCCTCTATCGCCTCGATCACAAAATCCACCTCCGAATATGTAAAACCTGATTCCCATCATCCTCCACTTGAGGTTCGTTTATCTTTTCTTTTACTCAGTCCAAACACACTCCTTTCTCCCCAAGATTAAATTTCCGCAAAGCCAACTACGCAACTATTCAGCTTGAGCTGGATAATATTGACTTGAATTCAATGCTACTGAAGCTAGATGTCAATTCAGCGCTATCAACTTTCTCTGAGAATCTCAGTAGCATAATTATAAACCATGTACCCATCTGCCATTCCCCTCGTAGAAAGAGCCCCATCTGGTTTTCCGCTGAAGCCACAGACGCCCTTTATTTGAAGGACCAGGCGCGCAAAAAATTTCACTATTCCAACTCTTACACTGACCTCACCAACTACTGACTGGTTCGTAAAGAAGCGAAAAAAGCGGTTAAGAACGCAATGCGATCTTATTATTATATGATTGGAACATCACTGCAATCTAATAGTCCTAAGCCCTTTTGGACATAAACACATTCTCTGAAAACAAAATCCCATAATCCTAATATCTTTTCATGGCGTAACTGCCAAGCTTCTGATGGGCAAGCTATCTGTAACCTTTTCGCTCAATTTTTTCCTCCACCTTTAACGTTTCGAACCCCACACTGATGGAATACCAAATCTTTTCGTTAAGTCATTATCTTCTTCATTATCTACCCCACTATCAATTATTTTCAATATTAGCCTTTCTTCCTCGTGCTTTCCTCACGCCTGGAAGCATGCTAACATCTTTCCGATCCATAAGTGCGGAGATCGTAGTGAAATTTCGAAATATCGTCCGATTTCTTTGCTGTCTTGTTTTAGCAAACTCCTTGAGCAAATTGTGGATAACAGAATGTACGATGACATCAGTATGCTGTTTGCAAATGAACAACATGGCTTCATTAAAGGTCGTTCAATAGTAGCTAATTTGTTAGAACTTCCGAATACCATCTCTCTTGCTTTCGACAAGAGCCAACAAATCGATGTCATATACACCGATTTTGCTAAAGCCTTTTGGCTAACAAACGTGCCTTTTGGCTAACAAACTCCGATCGTTCCGCGTTCCCAACTTAATCTTTTCTTGGATCTTATCCTTCTTATCCCATCGTTCCTGCACTGTTACATGGAATAATTTTTTTCGTCGGACACATTTAGCTCAAAATCTGGTGTTCCTCAAGGATCAATTTTAGGCCCTTTGCTATTCAACATTTTCATTAATGATCTTCCCCAATGCCTGTCCTCTAATTGTCTTCTTTACGCAAATGATTTAAAAATTTATTCCATTCACTCTAGCAAAGACTGTTCATACCTCCGAAATTATCTTGGCAATCTCCGAAATCGGTGTCAAGGTAATTTACTTCCTCTTAACATTTCAAAATGTTGTCACATGAGATTCACCAATAAAATTATCCAGTTTTACATAAATACCGGACTGATGGATCGCTGCTCGCACTTGTGGACAAATTTAAAGAGAGTAGTAAAGAGTAGTATTTGACCCAGGTCTGAAATTTAACATCCATATTTCACGCATAACCACTAGAGCTTCACGTATTTTATTTTTCGATCCTCTTGCAAGTCTTTTAGCATTTCAACCAGCGTCCATCTATTCGTACTTCTAGCCCGGTCAATCCTTGAGTATGACTCCCAAGTATGGTCTCCTCACTATACCAATCTATCGGATGCTGTTGAAACTGAACAGCGTAAATTCATACGTTCTTTATTTTACAAATATAACCTCACTTACAGCTCCTACGATAAGCACTTAGAGATCCTCAACATTCCATCACTCAAAAATAGGAGAGAATTCTTAGACCTGTACTGCTTATTTAAATTATATCACGGTATTCTTTCATCCAACCTTTGGGAAAGGCTTTATATACGTCCCACCTCAGAAAGGCGTTCAACTAACATATTCTTTTTGCTCTTTGCTCGTACCGATATCTATTTTTATTCATTTTTAGTACGCGTATCACGTCGTTACAATGAGCTTCAGCTGGGTCCCCTGCCACATTCCTTAAACGCTTTTAAGAGCATATTGCATAATATTCTCCTTAGCTCCCAATAGTTTATTAGTATTTTATGTTCTTGGTTTTTTTTTTTTCTTATTTCAAATTGCAACTTTGTTTATTCGCATGTATTATATTATATTTCATTACCTATTTGGTAATTGGATTCACGGATCTGTAAAATAGTGTAAATAGATAAATAAGTGTTGACATCTTTTTGGAGATAAACGTCCTTCCGTCGACTTTGATGGTTGCGTTGTGGAATTTTACTACAAATGTCCCGTTGAGGTTATCTTTAGAACCTTCGACCTCCATTAGTCCGGTAAACTGTTTCAAGAAAACAAGTCCTAATGATATTTCTTCGACCGCTGGCAGGTTTTGGTTGTTCTTAACTCGGCATGTGGCGTTGAGGCTTTTCAGCAGATGCGGGATGCAATAAGATTTACTCATATCTACTACATTGTTTTCATTACAAATTATCAAGTTGGTATATGGTTTACAATTTTGTGATATGCCAAACATTTGGTCTTTTCATTTAATAATTTTTTAAAAGGGAATATCGTAAGTTAGATTTTACTTTTTTATTAGTTTAATTAGTAATATTTCGAACAATTGATTAGTTGTAATAGGAATGTTGACGATATATAAAATACATGTATTCTTAGTTCTTATCTTAATCTCTGACATATCTAGCATTTCTTCCACTGTTGAGTATGGTAATATTTCTTTATTTAATAATTTTGTGGCTGACTGAATTTCTTCTTTCGATGAAATAATAGAGTTTACAATTCCTGCTTTCGCTGAATGGATTGCGTGTATAAGATTTTTGAGGTCATCTTTGAAGAGTTTTAATCTAAATTGTAGGTCCAGAATTAAATTGTTTTTAACATCGTCTTTTGATTTTATCATTTCTTGCATTGTATTTGCTAATTTCGTTATATTGTTTATTCCGTCGCTACATAACTTATTTATTATGACATGTTTGTTATTGTTTTCTAGGACTTCTGATATTTTGTGTTTGATTGTGACAAAGTCCTCGTGGTCAGGAGTACCGGCTATCCATTTCCACGCGTAGCCGATAAAGTCAAAAGATCTTTTCATTTGACGTGGTTTTAGATTATTCATCATTTCGCCAATCTGTTGCGCCTCGTGTTCTACATGATTGGAAAGAGGATAATAGCAAAGAAACATCCTGAAGCCAACGAGGAGATTACGGCAGGAAAAGCAACGAGTGACCAGACAAATAAAGTGACGTTGTGCGATTGCACCGCCAACGTCGAAAATGTGGCGAAGCACTGCATTCGGAAACGGAACGCGATAACCTCTCCCAAGGATGGTAGCGAAGTACAATTGCCGCCCAGCGATATGAGGAAGAAAGGCTATTCTGAAAAGCGGGAGATGTTCTGAAAAGAATACAATCTGCATGCGTCTCCCCAAAAATCAGCAAAGCAGTAAAGGTTGGGCTCCTTGAACTAGAGGAGCCCCTAGATTGCATAGGGCACTATCGGAGGAGCTGGTTAAGGGCTGAAGACGAACAGAAGGCTAAAGAGGCGCTTGGGGTGAAATCTAAAGGTGACATGCAGATAGCTCCACCATTAAAAGTCAATAAAAGAATGGCGTCTAGCCCAATCGAAGGAGATCGGGATAAAAGAAGAAAAGAAGAGGCACTTGATGGGCATGGAGCTCCAGATCTTGGGTTCCAGACAGTACTAACAAAAGGAGCCGCAAAGAAACTCCTTCAAAAAGTACCAGAAAGTAAAGTTTGCACGGACGAACAATGAGAAAAGGGACTTGATGCATAACAGGAGAGGCAGAAGTCCCGACGAAGACCCCGGCAGCAGGCACTGCTCGTAAAGCCCCAAGATGGCCGATCCTACGCGGAGGTACTGCGGGAGTCATGTATACGCTTACTCCCAACTCCTATAAAAATAATTCCCACATAAATCAATTACTGCAAACGTTGCATTTACCCAAATGCAACGAATCTGCAACGGAAATGACATGTGCCGAACCTAGACAATAGGTAAACAATTTACGCGGCGGCACATGTCCCATCGTAATCAAAATTACTTTCGCATAATTAATTCACGTGTCGCGAACTCATCATTTTTCGCATAATAAATAGAAGCGTATCCATGAACACCTTCAGTTTTGCTAATTAGATGTAGAACGTTACGCTGTCCGAGTGAATACTCAAACGAAATTATAATCAATAAAGTTCTTAAAGTTAAATGTAAAGTTCGTGTTTGGAATTCTTCATGTGCGCGGAGCACTTTCTTATTTTTTTATAGTTCGGTCAAACTAGACACAAAACTGGCGCAGTCGGTAAACGCCACAGTTCGAAAATCCGCGAAGGAACTAACGAAAAAGTGTGGTGACTATTTAAAAATAAAATCGGTTAAGTGCCGCGAAGGTGCCGATAAACTAAAACACATAAATATTAAACAAAATAATAATCGGGAAAGCCGCGAAGGTTAATACGGTTATTATTAACCTACATAATAAGATCAGAGCAGACACACGAAGCATAAAGGTCCGCTTAAAACTCGCAATGAGGCTGCTGTAGAGATCTGATCGCCCATAAATTAATTTAAAAAGTGTGTAAAACAAACAAAGTTCCTAATAAGAAGTGAAAAGCAACATTTCAAACCGAACAAATTAAACCGGACAAATTGAACAAAGTTTCACAAAACTTGGAAACAGGTAACATAGCCTAAGATTTTTAAAAAACCCCATATAAAACGTGGATCCTGCTGGACGAAGAACAAGAAGAAGGAATATCTTCAACCAAGGACGGAACGACGCATACAGAATGGAAGAACTGGTTCAACAATTCCAACAACTTCAACTACAACTTGCTCAAAGGGAGGAGCAGGTCCAACAGTTGGCAACAGCTCTTCAACAAATTTCAAACAGACAATCATCAAATGATCATAACGATAAAATATTAAAGGAAATCAAATATATGAACAACTTTACCGGCGTCGGAGATATTACCATCAACGGCTTCCTGAGCAGTGTTGAATACTATTTGAGCAAAATTGACAATGAAGATTCAAAGAAAACAGCAGTAAGGACCATCTATTATGAGAAAATCCAAGGCGAGGCTAAGAACGCAATCATCAACATCCCAGAAACAGATAATTGGCAACTCATCAAGGATCAGCTAAAGCTACGTTTCAGACCAGACGTTCAACCGTGGGAAATCTACAAAAAAATCAACGAACTAAAGGTGCACAATGTAAGCGAATTGGCTGAGGAAGTACAAAAAATTAAGTATAAGGCAGATGAACTAATAATCTATTATCAGGATAAAATGTTTATTGACCTTAGTAATGTTAATTCAATCTTAACAAATGTAGTGAAAGAAATGAGTCAGGGTGTTCTATTAGAAAAGATATACAGTGAGACAAATATTGATAAAATAATAGAAATTATGAGATCAAGAAGATTTGAAGATGAATGTATCAGACCAGAATTTAGAAAGGTCAAAATTTTCAAACCTAAATTCCACAAAAATAATTTCAAGGATTCTAATCCTAATTCCTCACAAAACAGACAGACTGACAAAAATTCTGACGGAGAGGATAATACAAAACAAAACAGACAATTTAATAAGTACAGACAAAAAGACAATGACAGTGGACAACAAAATAGTGGTCAAAATCAATTTTTCAGATCTCAGAACTCAAACAAATCGGGGCAAAATAAAGCCAATAACTTTTCAGGTCGTTCAAAACAAACATGGAAGTCTAAACTCCAACCGGGTATTGAGCCCATGGAAGTTGAGAATGCGCAATTCCATAGATCAAATATTGAAAAGGTTAAAAACCAAAACCAATCAAATAATTTATCTGATGAAGAAACCTTCTCTGACTCACCCCCTGAAATTAACCTAAATGAATATTTTTTTCGCAACTAGCCTCGGAACAATTGCCTTTGATTCAAATTACTATAAATAATGTTAAATATGTAGCTTTAATTGATACAGGGGCATCATTCAGTGTAATTGATGACCGAATTAATACATTTAATAAGGTGAAAATCAAGCCAATCATATTTTCAACTATTACAGGAAAAGATAAGATCGAGTATGAAGTTCATACTCCATCGCCAGAAGAAATTGATCCTCCACCCTCACGAGCCTTGGTTCGGTGGAAGGTTAATAGGTTACGAAACCGAAAATATCAGTTCATAATCGGAACTGATTTACTAAATAATCTCGATACATTAATAGATTTCGAGAGAAAATTAATTATTTTAAATGGACATGCCATTAAATTTATTAATAGCCCTTATCCTTTTGATGAAGTAAATTCTTTAGAAGAAGTGCATGGTGATTATCTAAAAAGATTACAGTTAGATCACCTGAACAAAGAAGAATATGCCGAAATAATAAAACTGATAAAACGGTATGAGGGAATATTTTTTAAGGAGGGTGACAAACTCACGAGTACCCCCACAATAAAACATGAGATAAAGACTACAACCGAAAATCAAGTCAACTCAAAACTGTACAGGTATCCTCCTAAGCACGAAGCGGAGGTCCGAAAACAAATTGCGGAACTTGAAAAGCAAGGAATTATTCGAAAGAGTAATTCAATGTATTCAAGTCCTCTTATTATAGTACCGAAAAAATCGGACAACTCGGGGGAAAAGAAATTTCGTTTAGTGGTAGATTACAGAAAACTAAACGAAATAACATTGGATGATAAATTCCCATTGCCAAATATTGACTCTATCCTCGATAAACTAGGTAGAGCCCAATATTTTTCAACAATCGATTTAGCAAAAGGTTATCATCAAATTCTAGTCAAAGAGGAAGACAGGCATAAAACAGCCTTCGTAACACCTCACGGACTTTATGAATTTGTAAGAATGCCGTTTGGTCTAAAATATGCACCAGCGACATTCCAGCGCCTAATGAATGACGTGTTAAGAGACTTCGTAAATAAATCATGTGTCGTTTATTTAGACGATATTCTGATTTTTAGCACCTCTTTAAAGGAACACATTAAATCGTTAACAGACAATTTTCAAACTTTGAAAGCACATCAACTTAAAATCCAGATAGATAAGTGCAATTTTATGAAGAAGGAGACCACATTCTTAGGTCATATTATCTCAAAAGATGGACTGAAACCAAATCCCGAAAAGGTTGAAATAATACAAAAATTAGAATTGCCAAAAACGCACAAACAGATAAAGAGCTTTCTAGGATTAACGGGTTACTACAGAAAGTTTATTAAGGACTACGCAAAAGTAGCTCAACCTATAACAAAGTATCTGAAAAAGGACCAAAAAGTTAATTGTAAAGATCCAAATTATATTAGCGCTTTTGAGAAACTAAAAGCCCTTATAATATCACATCCTGTTTTAAGATTTCCTGATTTTCAGAAACCCTTCCAATTAACAACGGACGCGTCTCAGTACGCAATTGGTGCCGTTTTGTCACAAAACGGGCATCCAGTGTGCTTTGCCTCGAGGACATTAAACTGTCATGAGCGGAATTACGCCACTACTGATAAGGAATTTCTTGCCATTATGTGGTCGGTCAATTATTTCAGACCGTATCTCTATGGTAACAAGTTTACTATTTATACGGACCATCAACCTATCAAATACCTTCATGCTAAATATAAAGGGAAGGACCTTTCACCCAGGCATCAAAGATGGCTCTTAAAACTAGGAGAATATCATTTTGATATTGAGTACGTAAAAGGAAAAGAAAATAAGGTAGCGGATTTTCTCAGCCGTACTAATCAACCTAAGGAGTGTGATGAAAAGTCGACAAGCTCATTTAAACATACAAACTCTTTTTCAGATTTAGGAATAATATTTAACTTGGAAAGTCACGATAGTACAATAGCTACAAAACATTCTGCGGAAGAAGATCTACAAGATCATATACCTATTAAGGAGGAAATTGTAAATAAATATAGGACACAGTTAATATTGACAAATAATAAGATCCAAGAGTTAGAAGTTATTCATAAAAAGCGAATAATTTATATAGCGGAATACGATTTCGACAATTTACGCGAAATCCTTAGAAAGTACATAAAGAAGGGGATAACCGGCATTTATACGGAACTTGAAGATAGCAAATATAACATCTTGCAACAAACAATAAGGGAAATGTACTCAAATGACAGCCAAGTCAAGTTTATTCGATGCTCTTTTAGAGCTCAGGATATAAAAACGGAAACCGAAGCAGTAAAGCAAATATCTCTGTATCACATAAAGGAAAGTATGCACTCCGGCATACAAGAAACTTTCAATTCTATAAAAAACAAGATCTATTATCCAAAATTACAGGAACTAATACAAATTGTACTCAACCAATGCGATGTCTGTCAAATGGTGAAATATGACAGAAAACCGATCAAACCTAAATTTAATTACACAGAAACACCCGACAGTAAAAACGAAATTATCAATATAGATATTCATACCTTCATGAAATATGATTTCTTAACAATAATAGATCGATTTTCGAAATTTGGCTCTGCTTACTTCCTACCTGACAAAAATCATATAACAATCATTGAAACTTTAGAAGAACATTTTGCAAAAATAGGAAAACCCAAGAAAATCACTGCAGGAAATGAATTAAATACTATTAACGTAAAGGAATTCTTAAAAGAAGAGGAAGTAGAACTACACATAACAAAAGCGCATAGCCATACAGGTAATGCTGACGTAGAACGTTTTCACAACACATTACTTTCGATATGCAGAACTTTAATATTAAATAAAACAAATTTTTCACCAAAACAAATAGTACAACAGGCTGTTAGAAACTACAACAATCGCTATCATTCAACTATCAAGTGTACCCCTATCGATGCTCAGGAACAACGAATAGACGCTTTAAAAATTAAAAATAACATCAACGAAGCAAAACAAAAATATTTGGAAAAAATAAATAAAAAACGTGAAAACTACGAGGAAACTAGGACGACTGGATTCATAAAGGACTATAAAGCTATAAGACACAAAGAAAAACCAAGATATAGAAGGGCAAAATTACATAATGTCCATCCCACAAATATCAAAAGAGAATTAAAACATACAAATCTAAACGATTATTCAGAAGACGATATCGTTAAAACAGAGGATAAAAGAATTCTAGAAGCAGAAATAAAAGCTAAAGAAGGTCCTAACTCCGAGGTTTTGGTAAAGAAATTTAATTTATCAATAAAGAGGAGCGATGCAGCCACCTTACTAGGAAAAGAATGGTTAAACGACCAAATAATTAACTTTTACCTAAATTTGCTAGTAGAAAGAAGCTCACTAGACAATGCAAATAATCTTCCGAAAGTGTATGCAATGAATACATTTTTCACGCTGTGCCTAAACAAAACAGGATATAGTGCAGTTCGAAGATGGACACGGAAAGTGGATATATTCTCCTATGATTTAATAATAATTCCAGTTCACATAAACCAAACACATTGGTGCTTAGCCATAATAAGCCCAAAGGAAAAATACATTAAATATTATGATCCAATGAGGACTCCAAATACCGAAGTTCTAGATTTACTAAAAAATTATGTCAAGGAAGAATCGATGGACAAGAGAGATGAGGTTTTAGATTTTTCTTTTTGGAAAAAGGAGCAAATTCTAAACGGTCCACTTCAAACAAATGCATATGACTGTGGTGTATTTAGCTGCACATTTGCTGAACATATAACTCGCAATTGTGAACCAAATTTTTCCCAAGAGGACATGGTTTATTTAAGGAAGAAAATGCTCGCAGATATTTTGCAAAGCAAAATTCAATAGTTTCAATAATTTAACCTTAACTTAAGTCGTTTAAATCATTTACCCTTAACAAATCAATTACTTTTTATTATGACATATCCAAGATTAAATACTTATTTTAGGTCATAATCATCATATGGTTGCTTCTAATCTCTATGGTAAAACCAACAACTGGGACATTAAATATACAACCAATATCGACTGAAAATGGCTTTACAATAATAAATATGGGAACAACGGAGGTTATTCAAGATGCTAGGACAATAATTCACGTACTCAATTTAACAGAATTTAGGCAGGCAATTGATTTAGCAGAGGAAAACATCAAACGGTTGAACCTTGGGAATGACTTGACTATTAGACAAGAACTAGAAACTATTCGTGCAAAGTTTAAAACTATTCAACCTAGTCCTAGAAAGAAAAGAGGTTTACTCAATATCGTTGGTACAGTAGAAAAATGGCTTTTTGGTACCATGAATGACGACGATAGAAAGGAAATCACTGAACACATGAAAACAGTAGAAATTAACGAAGACAAAACTATCGGTAACCTAAATAAGCAAATAGAAATCAATTCGCATATCAGTGACTCGATAAAAATTCTTAAAAACACCATTGAATCAGATAGAAATCAAATTACAAAAACTTACGAAGAAGTAACTGCTAACGAAAGAAAAATTATAGTAAAACAACTGCAGTTAGATCAAATGATAAGATTGCAGATGCTTAAAGAAAAACTAGACCAAATTATGGACAGCATAGCATTTACCCGACATGGTATTGTTCACCCAAGTTTATTGACAACTACTGAAATCTTGACAACAGGACTAGACTTTTACAGACTTAAAAACGCTAAAACAGGACTTTTGCAACTAGACAAAGACGAACTAACCCTTGCCATCAAAATTCCCAATAAATACAAAATAGTCGACCTTAAATTGATAACCCCAATCCCAAATAAAAACTTTTTAGAACTTAATATAGAAGATCAATTTGTTATTGAAATAAATCAAACAAAATATCAATATAGTGGAGAAATTCAATATGAAAAAGATCTCAAAATTGTAAACAATTGCATTGAAAAAAATAATTGCTTTACACAAATAAATAAACTTCAAGAAATTAAAAAATTGGATGATCAAACTATACTTTGTAAAAATATGAAAAATCAACAAATTATAAATTCTTGTGATGACAGATATATAAAACTAAACGGTAATTACTTAATAACATTCAATAACTGTACTATTCAAATCCTAAATGAAACCTTTAGTAGCAATGATATCAAATTTGTTGACAGATTTTATTATGAAGCAGACTATAATTTTAATTTTACCAAAAGAATTAATTTTGAAAATATTACCATACAACATATTGAAAATTTGGAACCTTTAGAAATTCTTAAATTCTACAAAACTATAAGTCCAATATTAGGAATAACAACAATTTCAATACTTATATGTATCATTTTTGCAATACTTACCATTTTTTATAAAATACATAAAACAAAAGAAATTATGAATGTAAACAAAAACATTAAAACAAATTGTAATGAAAAGGTTAGAATTCAGGAGAATTCTTATTGTAAGGGGGGAGAAGTCATGTATACGCTTACTCCCAACTCCTATAAAAATAATTCCCACATAAATCAATTACTGCAAACGTTGCATTTACCCAAATGCAACGAATCTGCAACGGAAATGACATGTGCCGAACCTAGACAATAGGTAAGCAATTTACGCGGCGGCACATGTCCCATCGTAATCAAAATTACTTTCGCATAATTAATTCACGTGTCGCGAACTCATCATTTTTCGCATAATAAATAGAAGCGTATCCATGAACACCTTCAGTTTTGCTAATTAGATGTAGAACGTTACGCTGTCCGAGTGAATACTCAAACGAAATTATAATCAATAAAGTTCTTAAAGTTAAATGTAAAGTTCGTGTTTGGATTTCTTGATGTGCGCGGAGCACTTTCTTATTTTTTTATAGTTCGGTCAAACTAGACACAAAACTCGGGACATCAGGGGAAACGTAAGGCCCAAAGACACCAATACTACCATTAAAGTTGTACGACCAACGCGATCAGGCCACATACTGGTCGAATTCGGAGCAGAGGCTACCAATAAAGAAGCATTCTGCAACGCAGTAAAGAAAGTCCTCGGCAAAAGCGCAACAATAGCCTCGCTTGAACCGATAGCTACTATCGAAATACGAGACATTGACTGCGTCGGATCTGGCCGAGGTAGAAGATGCCATAAAAAGGGAGTTCCCTAGCGTGGGAAGGATCAAAGCGAGACTGACACCAGAAAACAACAGGGGGCAACGCATGGCCATAGTTGACTTGACCGAAAAGGACACCGAACAATTCCTGAACAAGGGCAAAGTACGAATAGGGTGAGTTGTCTGTAGGATACGGCAAAGAGCAACGCCTCTTCAATGTTTCAAATGCGGTGACATGGGACATAAAAGAAAAGAGTGTACGAAGGAGGCACACTGTATTCTTTGCAAGGATGCTGATTCAAAACCTGATTTTGGACACGTCTTGGGATCAGAAAAATGCCGGGTGTTCCAGGAAGCCCTAGCCAAGGCAAAATCAAAGCTCCAATGACCCGCATCCTGCAGCTAAACCTACACCACAGTTCAACCGCCCAAAATCTGCTTGAGCAGTTTGCGAGGGACATCAAAGCCGACTTCTTACTGCTGAGTGAGCAGCACCATAATAAATGTCCTACATTATGATATTCTGATGAAACTAGTACTGCCGCCATCTGGGCTCGGAACATTGACTTTCAAGCGGAGAGTTGTGGACGGGGGATGGTTTTGTGCGGGTTTGGTGCTCAGGGACCACCTTCTGTAGTGTGTACCTAGCACCTAACGAATCGATATCATCTTTCCAAGCCAAGCTTCAGGCTTTGGAGGGCGCTGTCTCGAACGCATAGGGCAAAGTGCTCGTTGGGGGCGGCTTCAACGCTAAAGCAATCGAATGGGGCATGTCTCAGACGGACCCGCGGGGAAAACGAATCCTGGAAATGGCGGCCAGGATGGCCCTCGTCGTACTAAACTCCGGATGTATGCCGACTTTCCGCCGTATTGGCTGTGAGGGAACCATACCGGACGTGACATTCGCCTCGGAGTCCTTAGTACGGAGGATACACAACTGGAAAGTATTAGAGGACTACTCAGCCAGTGATCATCAGTGCATTCTGCTTGAGATAAGTGATGCTGTCTCCCGACGTCCGTGCTCTCGGCCTTCTACAACTGGATGGAACATCGGAAGGATGGACGTCGTGAGGTTTGTCGAGGTGCTCACAACAGGTGAGAAGAACTGGCAGCTCAAGACGTGGTGAACTCCACTATGAGCATAATCACGACTGCTTGCAAAGCTTCTATCCCCCCGTCGAAGACCCCGGCACGGCAAGCTCCAGTGTACTGATGGTCAACGGGTACGGAACCGTTAAGAGGCATGCAACTGAATTCCAGCATATAAGTCGGCCAGGAAATACCTTTGCAAATTGATCAACAGCAGCAAGGCTCGCTGCTGGCAAGACCTAGTGGACAATGTGAACAAGGATCCGTGGGGCCTTGGCTACAAGCTAGTCATGTGGAAGCTTGGTGCCCTACGGAAACCTTGTATACATGACGCGGAAAAGATGGATGAGATCGTTTGGGGACTCTTCCCCGCCCATCCCGTCCATGTTGAAGCTGTCCATGGCGAAACAGCAGTCAAGTGTCCACTCTTCATACCGCTGAACCTGGAAGAAGCAGTCCTCTCATTGAAAGCGAGGAAGGCCCCAGGTCCAGATGGTGTTCCAGCTGAGGTGTTGTGGCTCGTCTATCACCATTGTCCTGACTTGCTGCTCAGCACATTCAACGCTTGCCTATGGTACGAGGTTTTCCCGGTACGATGGAATGTGGCGAGGCTCCTGCTGATCAGCAAGAAGAAGGGAAATCCCAAATCGCCGTCCGCATACCGCCCATTATGCATGCTAGACACGGCTGAGAAAGTCATCAAGGGAAGACTCACTGACGTGATTCGTGCTGCTGGGGACCTATCTCCTCGGCAGTACGGCTTTAGAGCAGGACGTTCTACCATTGATGTGATTGCAGAGGTGGTGAACGCGGTAAAAAAGGCAGAGGCATATAGTCGCACCAAGCGACGGATCGTCCTGTTGGTGACACTCGACATCAGGAACGCCTTCAACTCCGCTAGATGGGTGGAAATTCTGGATACGCTGGAAAACTCTTTTCAAGTTCCAGAATATCTAATGCGGCTTTTGAGGAACTACCTAAAGGACCGAAGCCTGCTCTATGACACGACACAGGGCTAACGAAGGATGGAAATTACATCGGGTGTTGCCCAGGGATCTATCCTTGGTCCGGACCTGTAGAACGTGTCTTACGACGGGCTACTGAGGCTTGAGATGGCAGATGAGTCGCGCTTGGTCGGCTATGTGGATGATGTTGCGGCCCTGGTCGCTGTACGCACCGTTGAATAAGCGCAACTTAGGCTAGGTATGCTAATGCGCCGAGTGAAGGACTGGATGACTGCTCGCGGGCTCAGTTTAGCACTGCAGAAAACCGAAGTGGACATTTTGACAAAAAAGGGAATCCCTAGAGTAAGGATGATCAGTATTGGAGACATACAAATCGAATCGAAGCCAGCGGTGAAGTACCGGGGGCTACTGATCAACTCGAAGATGAGTTTCTCTGAGCAAATCAGGGCAACGGCTGAGAAGGCTGCTTCGGGAATATCGGCTCTGAGTCGACTTAAGGTCAACGTAGGGGGACCCAGCCCGTCAAGAAGATGCCTCTTGATGAGTGCTGTAGGGTCAGTGCTACTGTATGGAGCAGAGGTATGGGGCGACGCTCTCAGCAAGGGGGTTTACCGAAAACGTTTGGCACAGGTACAGAGAAGAGGAGCACTGAGAATTGCATCTTCGTATCCGACAGTCTCTGACTCGACGGTGAGAGTTATTGCAGGCGTGATACCTGTCACTCTCCTTGCTAGAGAGCACCGCGTATGGGGTGATGCTCTCAGCAAGGAGGATTACCGAAAACGTTTGGCACAGGTACAGAGAAGAGAAGCACTGAGAATTGCATCTTCGTATCCGACAGTCTCTGACTCGGTGGTGAGGGTTATTGCAGGCGTGATACCTGTCACCCTCCTTGCTAGAGAGTGCCGCACTATTTACCTGCACCGAAACGAGAATGCGAGGGAGTTGGTTGTCCGCGAGGAGAGACAGCGCTCGCTTAACGATTGGCAGCAGTCTTGGGTCAGTAGCACGAAGGGAAGGTGGACTGCGCGCCTCATCCCGGATGTGAGTCCGTGGCTAAGTCGAAGGCATGGTGAGACTGACTTCTATCTGACCCATCTTTTGAGTTGGCGTGGGTGTTTTCTGTCTTACGTGCACAAGATCGGTAAGTCACGATCTCCCGATTGTCGGTTTTGCCCAGGAGAGGAGGACAATGCCTGCCACACATTTTTTGCGTGTACGAAATGGGTCAGGCTCTGAAAGGAACTCTACAGGGAGACGGGAGAGCTCACCTCAGATAATATAGTCACGGTGATGCTCGAATCGGTTGACAAATGGAGCCAGGTGGCACATTATGCTTGGGCAGTCTTAAAATATAAAAGGGACTCACAGCAGCCGAGGGGGCTGGGGCTGGGGGATCGCTTGTCTGGCACTTCCTCTTCCCCTCTCCCCACCCGCTAGGAACGGGATCCCCCAGCTTGAAAGCGCCTCACGGCGTAATAAAACGAGACCTGGCCCGAAATAATGTGTCAAACGGCTACAGGCTAGGTTCTCAGGTTGACAGAGGAGGTGTTTAGTGGGTAGTCCAGTCACGCATGGGAGTCCCACACTCTGCACATAAGTGGCATTCACGTCCCTATCACAAAAAAAGAAAACAAAGTTTCCCAATTGTATTTTTGAATGTCCCAGATGGAAGGTAGCGATATGAGAGTTGGAGAAGTCGTTGTGTGTAATGTTGGCTCCTTCAGTTACGATGGTAGTGTTTTTATTTTCTTTTACGGTTTCCTGACGATATCTAGGTGTTGATTTTGAGCCTAAACGTTTATTTTGCCTAACGTAGATTACTTCTCCTACCTCATAGCTTTTTATTGGTTGCCTGTTTTTATTATGGCACTCTAAATCCTTTTGTTGTTTTTGCTTTAATTTTTCGATATTAGTTTGCCTAACTTTTTCGAATTCTGCAGGGTCAATGTTGGGGCTTCTGCCAAAGTATATTTCAACGGGTTTGCGACCTGTGGTAGAATAGATTGAATGATTGTATTCATTCACGACTCTGTTTAGAAGTTCCTAGAAGGATCAGGACGGATCGTCCTTTCTAAGGCATCGCATGAGCTCGCTCAATGTGGAGTGCTAGCGTTCAATTTGGCCATTGAATCTTATTCTGTAATCTTGGATAATTTCCATAGTTTCTTCATCTGTAATAAGACGGTTAGTTGAATCTGGGTTCAAGTACATTTTGAGCATATCTATGAGGTTTGTATTATTGTATTGAAACTTTTTTATAATGTGCCTTGTGTATTTATCAAACGGATGGATGATTTGATAACTGTCCTCTTGGTCAATTTCAAGAATAATTTGGTTCCGGAAAACATTGATAGGAGTTTCCACCATAGGTATAACGTTGTGAGACGAGCTTTCTTCACTGTGCTGAGTCATGGTTAGAGAGTTAGCTTCTGTGATTTGAGGAGGTCTTGATAGGGAGTCGGCCACGATGTTTTATTTGACAGGCTTGTATTTGAGCTCATAGTTATACTCTTGGAGGATCATTTTCCACCGTTTCATTTTGCTGTTAGCATGCTTAACGCATAAGTTAGTGGTTGGTGGTCCGTGTAGATAACTACCTTGCGTGATCCGTAGGGATAACTTCTCAAGGAGTTTAGAGCCCAAATTATCGCCAACATTTCTTTTTCGTTAGCAGCGTAATGTTCTTGTGTTTTATCAAGAGTGCTGGACAGAAATGTTATTGGTCTATTGTTTTGTGAGAGTATGGCGCCGATGGCATATGTAGAGGCATCCGTTGTGAACTCGAAAGGCTTAGAGAAATCTGGGTGAGCGAGTACCACTTCGTTTGAAATAAGCGAGTTTTTAGGTTTTCTAAATGAATTTAAGGCATTTTCGTCCAAGTGTATTAGTTTATTCTTTGAAAGATGTGTGGACACATGTCCATCCTCCCCTCTTAAGATGGATTTCAGGGGTTTTGCTATTTTCACATAGTCGCGAATAAAGTGGTGGCAGTATCCCGATATCCCGAGAAATGAACGTAAATCTTTCAATGTTCTGGGTGGAGGAAAATTAGCAATCACCTGGACTTTCTCCGGATTGATGTTTATTCCATTTTTGTCAATAATGCATCCCAAGAATTTTATCTCTTCGTGCAAGAATTCGCACTTATTGAGCTGAATTTTTAAATTCGCTGCTTCTAGGATAGAGAAGCTTCGTTCGAGGTTTTTGTAATGTTGTGCCTTATCTTTGCCAAAGATGATGATGTCATCTATATAAATATAGCAACTTTTGCCTATTTCGTCTCGAAGTGTATCGTCTAAGACTCTTTGGAAAATTGAGGGTGCGTTCTTAAGACCAAATGGGAGTCTAGTGTATTCACATTTTTCGTTATTTATAAAGAACGCAGTCTTCTTGATGTCCGATTCCTTGAAAGGGATCTGATGGGAGTCACTCTTCAGATCGACAATAGAAAAGACCTCGTTTTTCCTTAAATTAGCTAAAACTTCGTTGATTTCTGGGATGGAATATCGGTCAGGAATGGTGATTGAATTTAGCTTTCGGTAGTTTACTACCAGGGGAAGTTTTTCTCCCGATGCGTCTTCCTTTTTTGGAACAATTCACACCGGAGAATTATAGGGGGATCGTAATGGTCTCACAATCCCATCAGCGAGAAGTTTTCTTTACTTGTTTCTCGATTTCGTTTTTCAAAGCCATAGAGTAAGGGTATGACTTCGAATATACACGATCGTCTGATGTGGTTCAAATTTCTCCTTTCAACCTTGTAGTGAAAGTTAGGCGCTCGTCAGGCCCAGTGAAAAGTTTAGAAAATCGATTTATATGCTTTAGTAATCTACTTGATGAATCCTTACGTAGATGGGATGTTCTGATGTTGATATAGTTGACTGATTCGGAAACATGTTGCTTCAGAGGGATACATAATCCTGTGTTGGTGGTCATATAATTCTTCTTCGTATGTATTACGGCATTAAGTTCCTTCAAAGTATCATTACCAATGAAATCATCAAACGCTACAAGACTAGGCAATATGAAGAACTTAAGTTTTTTGTATAAGGTCCGAAAGGACTTATGTAAGAATGGTGAGTAATTTTAATGCATCCAGTAACAAATTTGGCGTAAAATTCCTGTTAATTAATAAGGGGATACTTAATGTGACGTGGCTGAATATAATTGTTGTTAGACCCTGTATCTATGAGAAATTTCAATAGCTCCCCACTCCTTAATTTCAGCTGAAAATATGGAAGTGAAGAGCGGTTCAGCCTAAAAAATAGATGTCGTTGAGGTGTTTTGTACCGTCTGTGATTGGGTTATCCGTTTCGTTGACGTTTTCAGTCTGTGAAGCCGGATCTTGATCTATTTGGGAAGTTCCAGTCAGTTCGGTTGAAAATGGTTGTGTGTGGCCCTGTTCTAGATATTCAAGGAAACCTTCTCCGTCATCACGTCCAGGGCTGCTAAATACTTCACCATATGTTTCTGGCGTTATATTATGATTATGAGTCGTGAAATGGGTACATTGAAATTTATTCGGAAGTTGTGGTACTGGCTGCTGTCTTTTATGAGCAAATGTGTAATCAAAGCGTGGTCTGATAATGTAATTTGTGTTACGAGAACGCATACTTTGATGGACATCCATTTTTTCGGGTCGAGGGTTTTAAAAGAATGCGGGTGGTAGATTGTGATATTGCAGGGGTCGAAATGCTTGAGGGTTGTTAACTAATTCGGGATAATATTGCCGTCTTGGTGCGGGGACAGGTGCTAGTTGATGGTTATTCGAGAATTATCTTCTGGGAGGTACTGGTGGTGCAATTTGGGGTTTGATCTATTGATACGCATATGTGTGTTGTTTGCGTGTTACGTTCGATAGTCGATGTACTATAGTTTCAGGCACAAATGTAAGGCCTGCGGTAGATCAACAGGGTCTCTCATTCTAAGCAGTCTCTAAAGTTATCAAAAAATGAAATATAACGCTTCCTTTAATATTCGTTGAATGTTTATTAATTTTTACAAACACCGCGGGCTTCGGAATAAACACCTATTCCATCCTCAGTGCAAACTAACAATTGTTATTTCCTAACCTACCTATTTATACACATTTATTTAATTCATATTTTTCCAAACAATAATGAACTACTTAATCCTAGATAATTACCTACGCACACCTTTTCCCACCATAAAAGTTAACCCTCCGATTCGCCGTTAATTGCCTCGTTCGTTTCTTTGCCTTCGTTGCCCGCCCCATTCACATCATCGCTTACGTTACCTGGGCTTCGTTTCCTATTGATTTTGTTCAAGATGTCCATTAACGGGGAATATCCGTTACCTAAATCGTGATTTAATCGTGCATCAGCTGGTTCCCTTGATATTATCAAGCTCTCGTATGCGTCCAGTTTGTACCATTTCGTGATTTCCTTAACCAATTTTACATCGCTTTCTCCTATGCTGTGACTTTCCTCCAAAATATGCTTCGCTACCGTTGATTTGACCAGCTCTTTGCTCCTGTTGTTCCTTAATATTATTTCTGCCTCCCTCACGTGTTCATTCAATCTTGTGGTAATCAATCTTCTTGTTTGCCCTATGTAGGTTTTTGGGCACTCTGGGCATGTTATTTTGTAAATCCCGCTTACTTCATTTTTCGTTTTTTTATCTTTTACGGCTCCCAATAATGATTTAAGTTGAAGATGTCTACTGGTTGTAACCACTTGAATATTGTAGCTTTTTAATATTTTCGCAATTACCGCCGTTAGTGGTGAGTGTGGAAAAGATCGCCTGATGCTTACTTCATTGTTTCTATTTTGCATGAACAATGTCGTGTATTGATCCTTCGATAATTTTCTCGAGGTTTTTGAGATGATTTGCTCAATTATCTTAGCTGGGAACCCATTTTTTGTCGCCGTATCTAGTATATATGCTCGTTCTTTGGCAAACTCACCTTCGCTCATCGGAATTGTTAACAATCTGTGTGCCATCGAGTGGTAAGCCGCCATTTTTTGTTGGTATGAGCGCTCAGAATCGTAGGTGATCGTCCTTTGTGTGCTCGTCGTTTTCCGATAAATTCAATTTCTGCCTCTTTTACCACCGCTACCACGTCATCTACGTATCTCCACCATATTCGGGGCATGATTTGGCTGCTTTCCATTCTTTCCTCCAAATGGCTCATGAAAACTTCGCTCAACAATGGTGATAATGGGTTACCCATAGCGGTGCCTGCCTTCGTTTTGAAGTATTTACCCCTAAAGGTAAAGTAGTTTTCGTTCATACATATCGAAGCTAATCTAGTGTACTGCCTTACTTTTCATAATGTATTGGTAACGCAAGGTAACAACAAATATAAACCAAGAGTGGAAATAATTCCAGAGTTCGTGATCAATACGTCAAGCGTAAATTTTACAGACGCCGAAATGGAAGTTTTAAACAAGGGTCTAAATTTTGCTATCAGAAGTATGCCACCAACGGATGACATTATAGTAGACTTGGAAGCAACAATAAAAAATTTTGGCCAAGGGGACAAGCAGAATATAAGATCAAGAGTAAGCAGAGAATTATTAAAAAACCAGCCACACAATATTCGAAATGACAATATAGGAAAAATAATAAAACAGCTCAAATCAAAAGAAGTGTATTACTTAAAAGCAGATAAGGGTAACAAAATTGTTATCATGGATAAAGATGAGTATGACAAATTAACGTACGAAAAGCTGACAACAGGAAATTATGTTAAAATAAAACGAGACCCACTACCAGAATCGATTAAAAGAGTGGACAAAGCATTGAAAGAAGCGAGCACGATGTTTGAAAACATGGGACGCTTAAAAATGCCGAACCCGTCCCTACCACGAATTAGGTGCCAGCCGAAAATTCATAAGCCAGGTAACGAGGTACGAAAAATTATAGCTGACACGACTTCACCTACATAAAACATCGCGAAATGGCTAATCAAGGAAATCGATAGCATAGGTATGAATATAGGTGGTAGAGCAGTACGAAACAGTGTGGAACTTATAGAAAAACTTCAAGGGATCAACATTGAACCGGATAAAAAGTTAGTCTCATTCGTCGTCAAAGCCCTTTTTCCCAGCATCCCGGTTAAAGAGGCACTATGGATATTCAAAGAATGGCTCGAAAAACGAAGTGGTACCCGAGATTGGAAACGAAAAGTAAGGCAGTACACTAGATTAGCTTCGATATGCATGAACGAAAACTACTTTACCTTTAGGGGTAAATACTTCAAAACGAAGGCAGGCACCGCTATGGGTGCCATTGTTGAGCGAAGTTTTCATGAGCCATTTGGAGGAAAGAATGGAAAGCAGCCAAATCATGCCCCGAATATGGTGGAGATACGTAGATCCACGTCATCTGGTAAAAGAGGCAGAAATTGAACAAACCAGAGAAAAACTAAACACAATCCACAAAAACATACAATTCACGTGCGAAGTAGAAGCAAACTCGGAACTACCATTTTTGGATATCCTGATAAAAAGACACGACAATAAGGTGGAATTTGGAATTTATCGGAAAACGACGAGCACACAAAGGACGATCACCTACGATTCTGAGCACTCATACCAACAAAAAATGGCGGCTTACCACTCGATGGCACACAGATTGTTAACAATTCCGATGAGCGAAGATGAGTTTGCCAAAGAACGAGCATATATACTAGATACGGCGACAAAAAATGGGTTCCCAGCTAAGATAATTGAGCAAATCATCTCAAAAACCTCGAGAAAATTATCGAAGGATCAATACACGACATTGTTCATGCAAAATAGAAACAATGAAGTAAGCATCAGGCGATCTTTTCCACACTCACCACTAACGGCGGTAATTGCGAAAATATTAAAAAGCTACAATATTCAAGTGGTTACATCCAGTAGACATCTTCAACTTAAATCATTATTGGGAGCCGTAAAAGATAAAAAAACGAAAAATGAAGTAAGCGGGATTTACAAAATAACATGCCCAGAGTGCCCAAAAACCTACATAGGGCAAACAAGAAGATTGATTACCACAAAATTGAATGAACACGTGAGGGAGGCAGAAATAATATTAAGGAACAACAGGAGCAAAGAGCTGGTCAAATCAACGGTAGCGAAGCATATTTTGGAGGAAAGTCACAGCATAGGAGAAAGCGATGTAGAATTGGTTAAAGAAGTCACGAAATGGAACAAACTGGACGCATACGAGAGCTTGATAATATCAAGGGAACTAGCCGATGCACGCTTAAATCACGATTTAGGTAATGGATACTCCCCGTTAATGGACATCCTGAACAAAATCAATAGGAAACAAAACCCAGGTAACGTAAGCGATGATGTGAATGGGGCGGGCAACGAAGGCAAAGAAACGAACGAGGCAATTAACGGCGAATCGGAGGATTAACTTTTATGGTGGGAAAAGGTGTGCATAGGTAATTATCTAGGATTAAGTAGTTCATTATTGTTTGGAAAAATATGAATTAAATAAATGTGTATAAATAGGTAGGTTAGGAAATAAGAATTGTTAGTTTGCACTGAGGATGGAATAGGTGTTTATTCCGAAACCCGCGGTGTTTGTAAAAATTAATAAACATTCAACGAATATTAAAGGAAGCGTTATATTTCATTTTTTGATAATTGAAGAAGTTCGTTGAAACGTGACTAGGATTATTCATAGTCTCTAAAGGTCAACTCTAAGTCCCCGAACGAAGGTGACCAATGCCTTGTCCCTGTATGCTTGAGTCATAATATTTAGTGCTTCTTAGCACATATCCATTGACCCAAGTTTATTTAGGATTAGTGAGAGATGGTGGTATACTGTTTGGTAGAATTCTGAAACTGTATTTGATCCTTGAACCAGCGTCGTCATCTGGTACTCTAGAGTTCCCAAGCCACGCTTATCACCGTAGTGAAGTGTTAAGAACTTCGAAATTTGCTCCCAGTTTAGAGGCGTGTTATATGACCCTAGGGCAATATCGGCGTCCCCTACAATTTTTTTGCAGATCACAGACAAGATACCGTAATATTTCGATGTGCCCCACAAATGACCGTAGATAACGGATTTCTTCCAGGAAATAAATTCTCCTGGGTTGCCGCAAAAGTCTCTCAGATTTTTAACGACGTCATCATCGTTGATATCGGCCGGTGGGTTCATGAGAGAGTTGAACACTTGTCTGGCTTGCGCTTGAAGCGTTGTGGCGAAAATTTGAGCTATGATATTCCTAATATCTTCACCAATCGTTAGATTATTAGGGGCAATCAGTTGGGGCCCCTGTCGAGGTTGGGGCGGTGCGGATGCATTTTGGCCACCAATTTCTAGACGCGGAGGCCTAAGGAGATTGTTGGGGTTCGCCATAGTGAATTAAGTTTACAGAACAAGGCACCAGATCGATGTTTTGCTTTAATATTTCGGAAAACGAGTTACTTCCGAGAACCTTGTCACTTTTCACACAAATTTTCGCACAAAATAATTCAAAAATCACACTTTTAGAAACTTTTTCACGATAACCAACCACGATCTTTTAAATATATCAGAAATAATGAGTATATTGATTCATTAAAACGAAATAGGATTCGTATTGGTCAGAATCATATTTGAATATTTTAATAATATGTTCATGTCCATAAATTTTGGATGAACAATACAAGTTTCACATGATGTATTTTTAAATATGTAAATCTTTATGTTTCAAATATTTCCAGGAGAGACATTATAATATTCTTAGTTGTTTTTTTTTAGGGTTTTGTACTAAAATACAAAACCCTATTGCAATCACGACCTGTGTCCGTCTGTCCGTCCGTCCGCCCGTCCGGCTGTATGTCACAGCACTTTTTCTCCGAAACTGTAGAAGCTACAGCAATGAAACTTTGTGGAAAGGTTAGAAGTGGTGACTTCTTGCAAGTTCAAGGGTGGAAAATTTTTTCAAAGGGGTTTAAGGGGGGTCTCTCCATATAGGGAGGTGACCCCTAAAAAAAAAATTTTCACCATTGGCAGTCGAGTAGGGTGTCATTGAAAAGGTCTTAATGAGATCTCTTCAAAACAAGTTGTTGCGAGTGAACACATAAGCATACTCGGATATATTCCCGCTTCATAACTGCAATAGTAGCGAGCAAACAACACCTATGTACTCGCACTTCGCCAATGAAAATTAGCCATGGAAACACATGCGCAAGTAAATAAGCGAGCAGTTAAGTGAACGACAAAGTTCAACCCGCAACGATATTCACATCGTGAACGAACGGGGTGCTTCGAAGAGAGGTAAGCGGAAAGGAAAACCGAAAGTTCCGGCATAAACACTCTTTCGCTCAATGTCCCCAGTTTCGCTATTTTACCTCAAGAGATCTTGGGAAAGCCGAAAGCTTAAGCTGAAAGCACTCTTTCGAAGTCGAAAGCTTACGCGAAAAACACTCTTTCGCTCAATTTCCCCAGTTTCGCATATTCACCAGCCGAGCAAGCGAGACGAAACGGGGAGGAAAAACTTTCGTGGAACGAGAGCGCACGTGTTCGGCTACTCAGCACCTTTAAAGAGAATTTAGGTTGAAAGCTCACGAAAAAATGGTATTTAATGTTCTTGGGCAGTCTTTTACCAGGGAGTTTACATTCAAATCCAAAAGGGAGCGTGCTGCTACCCATTTATCATTAACAACATCGAAGTATTCGAGTTTAAGTTTGAATTGGTAGTGCTGTCCAGTGTTCAAAGAAATGGTGAGGGGTGAGGTGTTGGCTTGCGCCGCGATCCTCAACCGGCCTTTTTGCGTTCCACGCTGTATGGCCACCCCGAACCATTAACACGTCCATTTGATTCTCTACAGGCTCAATATTGATATAAGTCTCCAATAATGTAATTTGTAAAATGTAATGTTAGATAAAAATAGGAACAGAGAAAATAAAATAATTAATAAAATAAACTTTTGCCTTGGTTGATTTAGTGAAAATGGACAGAGTAGCAGGTAAGTGGTGTTACAGTGAGTTCTTTCCCCGGGAGCCTTGATGTTGTATATAGGATACGCATCAAGTTGAGCTCCCAGTTCTTACCAGTATACATAGGGTATACTGGTTTGCAACAAAATTGGCGCAGCCGGTAGGATATCGGTTTTGCAGAGACCACAGTGTAGTGCGCTGTGTAGCAAATTTAAATGGGCTGAAAAATCTATTCACCCAGCCGATATCTCAAACCATTCAACTCCTGTAAGACACCATTGCTACTCATACTGTCCATCAAGCTGGATCAACTTTCTTAAAAAAAAAATCAAATAATAATTTAAATCATTTAAAAAACAAAAATATAGTATCAATATCCCCACATCATAATAATGCTACTCATACAGTGCACAAAACTAAATCAAACTTCTTAAAACAAAACAAATAATTATCTCAATCAATTAAACAACAAAAAGAAAGTATGAATATTAGTGATCAAACTAAATCAGTCTGCCTTTAAAATAAACCCAAATACTTATATTGATCATCCTAATAGCCAAAATATAATAACAATATTCAAATATAATACTAATCCTACTCATACTATTCATTAAATAATATCAGTCCTAAAATCAAATAGTCATATTGAACATTCAATTCTTCATTCATTTACTCCGTCAGTCATATATCTTAAATCTCATCTTTCTTATCTGAAGTTCATTCGAACTAACTCCTAACTCGTTCAAACCCAACGTAGAATTTATAAAGATATAAAGTTTCAATCAACTAACATACAAAACACAAAACATTACAAGTAAATATTAAACACAAATAAGCAAACCGAAAACTTAATAGCGAGGAAACAAACGCGTGCCCATTGTTATCGAAATATGATACTATTTATCACTCCAACCACTTAAACAATAATAATAACAATAACGCGTACCTAACATACATGCATATTAAAGTCTTATCTTTTGAATTCGCTAAGGTGCAATTGAAAGAGCAAACAAAAACAAACATTTAACTGCAAATTGAATAGATAGACATCTGGGCAATATTTTTAAATGCAAAAACATTGAAGAGCAAACTAAATAAATTAACTGCGCTAAACAAATAAAAAAAAATAATTTACATGAAAACGGCAATTTTCCAACGCAAATAAACATGAAACTAATTTAATTTCAAGTTACACTGAAACAATTAAAGTATGGGAACTTTGAACCAACAGAATTTTAGTTATTAGAACAATACAACAATGCAAACGGTTTCACCGCAAAACCAATTATCTCTTTCAAGTTCCACTGCAATTCACTTTCAAATCACCAAATTCATAATGTTAAGGAAACGGGAAAAGTGGCAGTCAAGTCGGTAAAACCCCGGCAAAACTATCAGCAGACACGCTTTTTCGATGTCTGAATTGCACGATCACTGGAATGAAAACCCAGTAAATTTAACAACAGCCTCTGAGCCGTTGACATTAGCTGTCGACGGACACGCTATTTTTAGTTATAAGTCCCTAAAGAGACACATAATAGCCTCTGAGCTGCCCGATTTCAACTTCCGGTAGACACGCTACATTTAGTATTAAGTTACCTATATGCAAAACAGACATCGCTTTACCATCCACTCATAGCCTCTGAGCTGTTGATCCAAAATGGTTTACAACACGCTATCAACCATGTACCCTTTAAACAAGCCACTACGTTTCCTTGCACAATGAATGCATTATATAACTGCTAACTATTAGAAAAAAGTCACAAATAAAACCCCTGTAGAAAGCGCAAGACAATTCAAAACCCACCCATTTCCCACCCTTTTACTTCATATATTGCGAAAATACCAAATAGCGTCTTAGAATGCTATAATATATACTTTAAGATGCTTTAAACAACCGTTTTCTCAAGATCGGGATCAAAAATTTATTAACGGCTAATGAAGTGACCTCGCACGGCACTGTACTGTCT
Source organism: Odontomyia ornata (assembly GCA_963969285.1). NCBI lineage: Eukaryota > Metazoa > Arthropoda > Insecta > Diptera > Stratiomyidae > Odontomyia > Odontomyia ornata. The sequence continues at coordinate 132,697,950 of OZ017739.1, forward strand.
TCTAGTAAGGTCCAGGACAGCATTATGCCAAACTTAGTAGACACACACTAGGGAAAAATTAGACGGAACACATATAGGGTCTTGAATGAAGACCGAAACTATATGTTCCCAAGCCCATATAGTGATTGTGTCGCTTCGATCATCTTTTACAATAATTTCTCGCAAGAAATTTTCAATGCAGTATATCTATTTAACAATTCACTAATATCAATAAAAGTATACAACAGAGCTCAGAATCGCTCCTTCTAGTTTCAGTTTGAGAAAAAGGTCGACTTAATTTATATTAACTCATTAAACATTTCTATACTTAATAAAAAACCTACATAATAATTCCGATTTATAAATAATCCACAACTATTTACAGATACTGCTGAATATATTTCTAATAACCCTCCCTTTTTACAACTACAAATGAATAAAAAAGTATGTAATTTACAACTTAAGCCAATTAAACGACAATTAAATGCATATACCTCAAAAGCTCTTCCTCCTACACAATCGTATAGCATAGATGAATTAAAAGCCCTGCCCACTACGAAATGCATTAAGCCGACTTAATTAAAAACAAATGCTCTTGAAGGCATTAGCAGCCAACCATGAATTAGTACATACATATCATATATTTCACATACTTCCTAGCAATCAGATCAGCGCATGTAAAAGCTACAATACATCGCTTCATTCAATTTTCTCATGCATCATTGCAGAAGCAATGCTAATCATATCTTCAAAGCTCGTTAGCGGCGAGCAAAAACAATCACGTAAACCTTCAATCCATGACTCCCATTCCCATTAACAACATTAACCATCATATTAAGGGGAAAGTTTATTTATCACACTCACTCGCACCCTATAAAGCCAAGATAGCTTATACTAAAGTCGTGGGAATACAACAACAACGACTCCCAAGCTAAATCAATGGAAAGCTATTCTCTCGGCAAAACTTCTTCCGAAGCGAATCAATTCCCGAACGTAACGATCGTGTGAAATATTCATTCCCCGCTTACATATTAACTCATTCGCAATAAATAACCGCTAAAGCTTTAACAATATTTCCTATTGAAACTTCCCTACTAACCTATTCGCACAATACACAATTTAATAAAATGCTAGCAGAAGCTTACATAAAGAGCTTTTTTATAGCATTAATGAGAGTAATTTAATTGAATATTAATAAACCATGAATAGAATAAAAAACGAATTTCTTTGCAAATTTAAACTATTTTGGAAGCCGTCCACATTAAATCCTCACTAACGCTAACTGTTATAATTTACTAAAACCTGTACTAAACAAATAGTAACACCCTAATACGAGTAATAACCACTAACCAAAAGCAACATCGAATCAATTAGTAACTAAAATATTTGAATATACGCAAGAGAACTTTAATACTATTTGAAAGAAATGAGGAAATTAAAAGCCAAAAATAGAGTAGAATAAAAGTTCCAAGATGATAAGTAATGTTAAAAATAAGAGAAAACCATTAACTTCAGAATATAAAAAAAGATCGGCATTGAATATGAATCTTAAGAGAAGTTGTAACCATATTATTAAGTAAAACCAATTAAAAGAAGAAATTGTAGTCCGCTATTTTTCGATTGTAAAATAATAGTTCATTGTCAAGAAAAAACAATTTAAGGTCGGAAAAAATATGTTCAGTATGGTTTTCAATATTATAGTAAAACGAAATAATCTATAATCCTGTAATTTACGTCAGAAGCAAATTTAGCACTATTCCATTATTGCATAGAATCAAATGAAATAGTAACATCTTAATGTTTGAAGCAAACAAATTATTAAACCAAACAGGATCTTCGCTCATTGTATCCATCATTACAGTAACTTATGATTAAATCAAACAAAACATTGTATGGAATCAAACTTCAAATTATTAATTTATAATTGTAGTAGTTTATGAAAGCAACATGGATATGTAATACTTATTAATTAACATTAACTCAAGGTACCAAACAAAATAGGAAAATATGATACATAATTGTATAAAATCAAATCTTAACTTAGTAATTTTTGATTGTAGTAATTTGCAAATACAACAATGACATGTAATACATATTAATTAGCATAAACTTATAGTACCAAACGAAATATTATAATATTAATTTATGATTGAATCAAACAAAACATTGTATAGTATCAAACCAAACATTAACTCATTAATTCATAAATGTGGAAATTTACAATTCTAACGTTGACTTGTAACAACATATTAAGTAACGTCAATTGGATAGAATTATAACATTGGCGCGTTAGTATCTAGTAAATTACGCATAAACCAGCAGCAAAACTACGGTTAATAATAAGTTGCGAGGAGTACAGTGGACAATACCAATGGCGATAACAGCGCGAGATATAAGTACGAATGATTTACACAAAAGGGAATGTAGCGAGACTCAACCAACAACAAAAATTGCGAAAAACCAAGAGTGAGCGTAATCTATTGGGGTACATTAAGTAATTCAGATCACCGGAGTAGAGCGACGATTTATTGTACTCTCCAAGTACACTAAATCCTTTTTTCAACTGCCGGAGGAATGTTGCGAGTGAACACATAAGCATACTCGGATATATTCCCGCTTCATAACTGCAATAGTAGCGAGCAAACAACACCTATGTACTCGCACTTCGCCAATGAAAATTAGCCATGGAAACACATGCGCAAGTAAATAAGCGAGCAGTTAAGTGAACGACAAAGTTCAACCCGCAACGATATTCACATCGTGAACGAACGGGGTGCTTCGAAGAGAGGTAAGCGGAAAGGAAAACCGAAAGTTCCGGCATAAACACTCTTTCGCTCAATGTCCCCAGTTTCGCTATTTTACCTCAAGAGATCTTGGGAAAGCCGAAAGCTTAAACTGAAAGCACTCTTTCGAAGTCGAAAGCTTACGCGAAAAACACTCTTTCGCTCAATTTCCCCAGTTTCGCATATTCACCAGCCGAGCAAGCGAGACGAAACGGGGAGGAAAAACTTTCGTGGAACGAGAGCGCACGTGTTCGGCTACTCAGCACCTTTAAAGAGAATTTAGGTTGAAAGCTCACGAAAAAATGGTATTTAATGTTCTTGGGCAGTCTTTTACCAGGGAGTTTGTATTCAAATCCAAAAGGGAGCGTGCTGCTACCCAGTTATCACTTAGACGCTTAAAGTATTCGCGATTTAAAGTTCAGCCGAAGATATCGTCCAGTGTTCAACGAAGTGGTGAGGGGTGAGGTGTTGGCTTGCGCCGCGATCCTCAATCGGCCTTTTTGCGTTCCACGCTGTATGGCCACCCCGAACCATTAACACGTCCATTTGATTCTCTACAGGCTCAATATTGATATAAGTCTCCAATAATGTAATTTGTAAAATGTAATGTTAGATAAAAATAGGAACAGAGAAAATAAAATAATTAATAAAATAAACTTTTTGCCTTGGTTGATTTAGTGAAAATGGACAGAGTAGGAGGTAAGTGGTGTTACAGAGAGTCTTTCCCCGGGAGCCTTGATGATGTATATTGGATACGCATCAAGTTGAGCTCCCAGTTCATACCAGTATACATAGGGTATACTGGTTTGTAACAAAGTCTTAAAATTGCCTTATCGGTACTGAGGAGGACAGGGGAAGGGGAAATGTCCGAGCTTTTCGCGTAACCATTCTAGGATTCGAAAAAATCGGCCATGAATCGATGATTACAGTACAGGGGAGTGGCCCTGAAAAAAATTTCATCAAACGTAGCTGTAATGAGTATCAAATGAAAGTTGTTTATGGGAGCATTCCAAAACAGTTCTTAAACTGACAGTTTTTGCTTCAATTGGGGCACAGGGGGGGGGGGGGGGTAAATACATGAAAAATGTGTTTCCTCCCTCGCGAATGGACACCTGCGATCTTAAAAATCTGAAAAAATTATCAAGGATAATATTTATGGGTATAACAATAACAAATACCTCAAAAGTAAAAATTCGTTCAACTTTGTTAATAATAGTATGATCCTCGAATTGCACATTTTCTCTAATAAAATCATCTTTGACATGTTTCTTGATTTTATTCGTTGCTGGTTACTGCGTTTTGTAAGCTGAGTACAAAACCCTTCTGACATGAGCGTAGGTCTGTCTACCCAACTTGTTTTTCTTTCACTGCAGATACTTTCATAAACAAGTTGGGTAAACAGACCTACGCTCATGTCAGAAGGGTTTTGTATTCAATTTACAAAATGCAGTCACCAGATCAAATCAAATCGAGAAACATGTCAAAGACGATTTTATTGGAGAAAATATGAAATTCGAAGATCATACTATTATTAACAAATTTGAACGAATTCAGACTTCTGAGATTTTTGTTATTGTTATACTCATAAATATCTCCCTTGATAATTATTTCAGATGTCCGTTCGCGAGGGAGGAAACACATTTTTCATGTATTTCCCCCCTGTGCCCCCATTGAAGCAAAAACTGACAGTTTAAGAACTGTTTTGAAAAGCTCTCATGAAAACTTTCATTTCATACTTATATCGGCTACGTTTGATGAATTTTTTTTAGGGACCACTCTCCTGTACTGTTATCATCGATTAATGGCCAATTTTTTCGAATCCTAGAGTTGTTACAAAGCCCTTTTGCTGGGAGCTCTCTCCCGCCTCCTTGACTTGTTTCATTTATGAGCATTAATTGTAAGTACTCACCTTCAGTCATTCATTAAATTGAATCAAGTGTTCAAAGCATGCACCTTAAACGCTAAAGTTGGGAAAAAATAACTCAAAATTATTCAATCTTCGCATTTAAAACAACCACTATTTTGTGTTACAATGACTGATACCACTAGCTGAACCGATTCTCAAAGATATGCATGACACCTATCATTCCTGAAATTGTCATGCAAATCCTAGCAAAACTGTAGTGTGTTGTTCCATAGCCATATGTTGCCATAGTAATAAATGCCGCGCATATTGTTCCATGGTAATACAGGAAAATTCAAACCACTATAACTTCGCTAAATATGATTCAATCTTTATGAAACTTTCAGAATAGATCAATTTTATAAATATATTTCATTGAATTTAAGGGTATTGTTAAGATTTTATTCAAGCTAACATAAAATCGATAAATCATACTATTACTAACAAAGTTGAGTGAATTTTTACTTCTCTTGTATTTGTTGTTGTTGTCCTCACCAAGGCCTACATCCCTGATGTTTTTCAGATTTTTCGGATCACAGGTGTCCAATCGCGAGGGGGGGACACAAATTTTTCGTGTATGTCCCCTCCCTGTGCGCCCCTTGAAGCAAACTTTGCCAAACTAAGACCTGTTTTGAAAAGTTCTCATCAAGACTTCATTTGATACCCATATCGGCTACCTTCAATGAAATTTTTTTTTCGGGGGGTCACTCCCCTATATGGGGAGACCCCTTTTAAATACCTTATAAATTTTTTTGTAATTGAACTTTGAAGAGAGCACCACTTTACACCTACATACAAAATTTGATGACGGACGGACGAACGGACAGACAGACCGACAGACAGGACGCGATTTTAGAAGGGTTTTGTAAAATTATTTTACAAAACCCTAAAAATACAAGTTTCACAATATGAGTTTCGCAGTAAATATTTAAATATGTTTCGAATATTTCCATGAAACATACTATGACTTTCTCTGTTATTTTTCTTTCTTCACTTTATATGGGAAAAAAAGAGTTCACTCTTTATTTTATGTTCTAATTAATTCAAATTTTCTCGTATGAATTTTTCTTTTCAAAAGGTTTCTAACTCGAAAATTAATGAAATTTTAATTTTTAGAGAAACAACAGTGGAAGGCTTACATAACTATGCATGTTTTCATCCTCGTAGCTGTTCAGTTCCTCCTAGGCTGCAATCGTTTTTCGGTTCGGCTTTGCTTGTTTTGCTATCCTTTTTGCTCCGCCTTGTTTTTTGGTTGAAGCTAGTGGGGGGCCTTCCCGAATTCGCCGTGGTCTTCGACACTTGGTTGTATTGGCATGAGCTTAGAGCTGGATACTTTAGGTTTTTGATTCACAGCACTAATATCACATTTTCGATTTTTTTGACGGACCATTGGCCAGCCTCAGCGCAATGTTTAAGACCAATTAAGGCTTAATTATCTTGCGATAATTTTGGTCTATCCAATTAAAACCAAGCGCGCGATGCAGCCCCACGTTGGGTGCCAGTTAAAATTCGATAGTTAGGGTTGAATTAAAAAAAAATTTATTTCTTTTAAACTTCACAAATTACAATTTCCAATTTTCTTTTAAATTTCACAAATTTACTTTATAATCTCCAAATACTATTAATTTACTATTGAGTCACGGTTAGAAATGATTCCGAAAATGAACTAACTGCACTGGCGATGCTTGCGGACTTTTATTATTGTTTTTTGCAGAATTGCATTTTCCGCGAATGTGGAAAAATGTATTCGTCGGTGTCTGACTTGCTTTCGTGGGAATCGCTGACAATGTTTTTTCACAGATGGAGTTAAATTTGATGTTTAGACTAAGCTGGTGGATAACGGCCGTTAAGTTACATACTCATGAGCATAGAGGGGAGGATTTCGACAAACAAAACTTTTTTTAAAATAACCGTACCATTGATTAAAAAATTCAGTCTACCAAGTATTTAAAGTTATTCCTTCAACTTTCGAACTACACTCAAGATACGTCCAAATACAAACCAACTATAACTTTTTAGCTCTAATACTTCACAGGGATTACTATTACCAACTATCAAAGAACGAGCTCGATCGCTGTCTTATCGACCCTGATGGCAATCGTATTTGGAATCAAAATCACGCCTTTTTTACAAGGTACACTTTTTCCACTTGCAGATGCATGCACATTTGAGCAGCAAAAATGTAACGTTCACAGATTTTTGCCTGAATTTGCTTATTTCATTGAAAGAACTATGAATGGCAAATTAGTAGATGTGAGCAAAATTTTTATTATACATACATATATTGTAAATTCAAATTGACACGTAATAAACTCACTTTCGTTTACCCACTGTACAAGAACGTTCGTTTCAATTCTTTTTTAGTTTAATCTATTGATTGAATAACCACATTATCAAAATATTTACGGGGTTATTTTGGATTACATACTTGCAGAGGTGGTGCAAGGCGTGGGCGACTGCCAACGGCCTCGCGCTATAGGGGCCTCACGCTTGAGGGTCTTTTCTAATACAATAAAAGTTTGAAAAGTATTGATACCAGTGAAAGCTGTGAATAATTTTACTTAAAGCAGAACAATAAAACCATTCGGATTGCTAGCATTTGGTATTACGCATCAATCGTCCAGTCCATAGTATAGTATACTGAAATAGTGACCACGATCAACTTAACTACAGTAAGGCATTTAGGACGGGGATGAGACCATCGGCAGCATCTTGGCTGACAGTATTCTTTCGCAACCGCCCTCAATGTTGTCTCTCACATCACAATTGCACTCCTGTCTTCGGTGTGATATGTACAATTCTAGTGCAACTTATAATTAAATTATGCTTATTGGGTTCCTTGAAGTTTTTGTAGAATGCCAGCACACTTTCGTCAAGTTCGAAAGAGGTATCCGATGGCATTTACTAACATATGCATCTCTCACAAAATTTTTGGGCTGGGAAATTTGCATATTGGACAAGCACATCCTTCTAATAATCAATATCAACCTTAAAACGATATAAAGAATAATTTTTCTTGACCATGGTGACACCTTTTTATCTTGACTGGATATGCAATTTTATGCAACTCATCATGCGCAAAGTTTTATGTTACAAACATAACGAACTCGCCATGATAAATCGCAGTGTATCCTAGTCAATTCTCAACGACGGACTACACAAACCGGTCTATGAAAGACATAAGTGATGTGCCGTCTAATTTAAAACAAGAACCATGTTAAATGGCCCAAAACAGGTTTGAATCGACTATAAGGTTATTTCCACACCTTCTGAGAAAGAATCGTGAGTATTTATTCGTGTGCGAGACCATACGCTACATGCGGTGATGAACAAGTCAACGGCTATCAAGGTAGTTCCGTACCTGCAAACGATTCCTGTTGGTTCGTGTCTACCTCTACTCTTTCTCCATGGCTTGCGAGACAAAGCAGAGTACCGTAAGCATTTCTTTATTTTATTGAGTATTGAGTAAAATTGTGTTGAAGAGCTATTAAATTAATACGTAGTGATTGTTGACCAGCGCAATTTATTCAAATAGAATTTCAGTGAGCTGCTTAAGGTAATTTTTCATAAAATAACTGTAGACATGTGGAGTGACTGTAGGTATGTAGGTTAAAATAAAATTATTATTATTATTAGTGGACTCAATATACGTTAAACGACGTTCGTCATGTCACGCACAGGTCCGAAGAAAGATAGAGGTTTCGGGAGAAAATGGGAATCTGGGTCAAAAGAAATCTAAAAAGGTCTTATCAGATTGGGCTTTAGGCTTAGGATTGATAAATTACCTCAAAAAAACATCTTATAGCACGACGAAATCAGATGAATTGATTTCTTTGATGTCAGATATTGCAACAGCAAATACTAAGTTCAATTTGGAAAGTACTTCAGATTTATTGGATAGTAAGCTACAGTCGGAAGTAGGAACAGCATCAAACTCTACCCAATCAGAATCTTAGGTGAAGAGCGGAATTCCTGAACAACAAATAAGTTCTCGGTCAGTTAACGGTGATGAAGGCGACATTATCAAAGAAACGTTTATAAGTAGGAATAGTAGGAACGTGGTAATTTCCCCTAACCGATTCTCAGTGTCATAACATTGTTCAAAGTGGTCCAATGCAGCCATCAAATGACAGCGATGATGGTCATCCCAAAGAAAATGATCGTAGGCACTTTTCTTATTTTTATTTTTTAAGAAGACTCAGTAATGGTGAAACTTAACATCGTCACTGGCTCGTCTATTTTAGTTATCCAAACAAAGTTTACTATTTTCCGTGTAGACTTTTAAGCAATTATGGTTCAGGGAGGATCCTGTGACGGGAAAGACTTAACAAATATTTTGCAAAGACATGAAAATACCAGAGAACATATGTCATTTATGTTTCCATGGCTAACATTTGAGGAGCGAATTAAGCATGGAAAACAAAAGATAAAGAAAACAAAAGTCTAGTTTATGAATCTCAAAAAAAATTGTTACAATTTATTTGAAAGATGAATTGACATCATTAACTTCTTAACCTCACATAATCCGGCATTCAGAGGGCATAGAGAATCTCTTTAAATAAACTGTAGTGAACACTAGACTAATCAAAATTGTTTTCTGAATATGATCCTACACTTCGAGAACACATGAAACGTATTAATGACCAACAGCTTGTTACACATTATCTAAGCCACGTTATTGAAAATGAGTTGATAGGGCTAATGGCGAAAAGAGTGACCGTAGAAGTGATTCGAAGGGTAAAACAGGCGAAATATTATTCTATTATGCTTAACTGTACAAGAGACTATAGTCGAGTTGAACAAATGTCTGTCATATTACGATCTTGCAACATAACAACCGGTAAAATAGAAGAACATTTTATTGTGTTTCTTGTTGTCGCTGAGTCAACTCGGGACTACCTAACTAATGCAATACTTTTAAAATTAGGAATAGTGGATTAGAAATTCATAATTGTCCCGGCCAAGGGTACGATAATTGTGTGAATATGGTAGGCATAAAAAACTGAGTTAAGTCTCGAATTTAGAATATTAATGCGCGGGCATTTTTTACACCTTGCGGTTGTCAAAGTTGGAACCTGTTGTTAGTAGATTCAGCTAATTCTTCCATGGCAGCAAAAACATTTTTTAGTTTTATCCAAAAAATATATGTGTTATTTGCAAGGTCAAGCAAACGGTGGGAGTTTATCAAAGGCAAATTAAAACTTACTTTAAAACCTTTATCAGACACAAGATGCAAAAGCAGGATCGAAGCAGTTAAAGCCATATTATTCCAATTTGATGATTTTGTTGAAAGTATTGACAGCTTAAATAATCACACAGAAGAATCTGATACATCCAATGATTGTGATTTAGTTCTAAATGAAATTTTTCAGTTTAGAGTTTGTAATATCGTTACATTTACGAGTATGGTATGCAATATTATTGCAAGTGAATATCATAAGCAAATTATGGCAATCCATAGAAGTGCATTTAAACAATGCCCTTGATCATTTGCATGTGACTGGGTCAAAGAATATCGTGAAATAGGACTCGAACAATGCTTATCTGACGCTCATCGATTTATTGAAAAAAGTAATTATAACTTTCCAAAAGAATTTAAAAATAAAAGGTTAATCAAAACGAAAAGGATATTTGCTTATGAAAGTAGTGATGATGCCATACAGTCTCCCAAAATTTGGTTCGAAACAGAGTTATTTAATATAGGGTTCTCCAAAACGAGGTGTTATTTTTTATAGATCTTGTGATTTAACACCTTCCAACTTCTTCCTTTGGGGCCACGTGAAAGAGGAGGTCTACGCCAATAGCCCAGCGTTGATTCAAGAACTCAAATATGGAATCCGTGAGGCTATCGAGGACATAGGGCAGCCACTGTGCAATTTGGTTATGGAAAATTTCATGAAAAGGATATGGTCCTGTAAGCGTGGTCGTGGTGATCATTTGCCTAATGTTATTTTTCACTATTAACAACATACTTTTTTCTTTATAATAAAATAAACATCTGATCATTTATATTAAAAAATGGCATTTTTCTTTTATTATAAAAATAACACCTCTTATTGAAAAACCCTATACTATGATTGATTTCATAATGAACAGTATGGATACGAGATTTACAGCTTTGAATCATTTTGCAGATTTCGGTTTCCTCTATGATTTAAGCAAACTCAAAACTATTCGAAAAGAGTATTCATTAAAACATTCTCAAGACTTAGACTCAGTCCTACGATTTGGTGAAAGCAGTGACATCCAATCTTATTAATTGTATGAAGAACTGCAAGCAAGACATAAAACAGCTGCTTCAATACGTAACTGAGAGTAACTTAAAGGAAATTTACTCAAACATTTATAATTTCGAATTTTATTAACAATACCTTTAAGTACAGCTTCTGCTGAAAAGAGCTTTGTAGTAATCGAGCAGTCGCACAAGCAAACTGCTCGAAAACCTTCCTATCTCCTTTTTAAAATTTTAATGGCAAATTTAGAAAAATATTTAATTGCTCCCATTCATAATCGTAATTTGTAAAATAGTTTTCTTTCTTATTATTATTACTAAAAGTAATTTTATATCAATTTTCCTTTATATCAAACTTAAACGTTTCCCTTAACTTTTATTACTATTTAGAATCTTTTTCATTTTTCTTTACTTCAGTTAATATTTCTTGAAAAATTTTAAATCCGCCAATTAAAATTTTGAACATAGGAACACTGATTTAGTACACCCCAACGGGGTATAACATTACCGAAGGCAATCTAACTAGGCGGAGCGAGCAGCTAATGGATTCACCGTATACACGGGAATCGAAAGAAAGACAAGTTTGGGATGGATCGTGGAGATTTACTTGGACGCCGACGCGGGTTGGACGCGAGGAACGACCACGATATTTCCTTGGCCGCGTTTTGAAGTCGCGAATATTTGTGTAATGAGATCAAATTAGATTCGCAAATCATTTTAATGTTTATAAAACTTACATTTAACTTTTCCTCAGTGAATTTTTTTGCCAAAATTGCGGAGACTGTTCCTTCGGTGCCATTACGCGAGGATTCGATTTGAACAATTGTGAAAGCATAAAATGCAAAGTGTTTGCAGAAAGCGAAGGCCCGAAAGGGGCTGTAGTGCTAAGAAGAAGAAGAAAATGCAAAGTCTTGTGCTCCAAGTGCTGCTTTGGCCTGCTTCCACCGTTTTCAGTTAATCACGTCTCGAATTCAATTGGCGTGAACGCAGAGACTAGGGCAAACGATGACTTCGGCTACTGAAGATTTTGCTGAACTTTTGGACCACGACATTGCATTTAGGATTATCAGTGTTTTCATTAATTGTTAAATTTGATTCTTAACAGGGACTCAAATCAGTAGTGAATTTGAGCAGCTTAGAATCTCCCCGATCATGTATTACTTTTATAATATTTCTACCCGTTACGTGATGAAAAGTATTAAAGCCAAAAAGCAATCCAATCGCAATCGGAAATGTTCACAAACGTTTAATTGATCATAATTAGGTTGAATGGTGTCGATGCACTGTAAAGTGTACGCGCCGCGGGCATTACAGGTTTATTGGTACATTTTTTTGTACGCACTTTAGTTTGAATTTCCTTCGAGCTGGTATTGTGCGATTCTAATTCTAACCTCCACGCATTTGGTCATATACGCAACGGCGGTGGCTGTTCCGTTTTATATCAGTTGCTTAGTTGGACGGTGTTTAGCTGGGGTTTCATTTGGAATGCGTTATGAAGGCATACGAATTTGAAACGACACTCGAGTGTCGGGACAACAATGGGATTTGGTCTGGAAAGTGGTCCCAGAATTTTCATCGTTGCAGATTCATGTCTTCCGTGTGCTGTGCTAGCGGGAAAAGTTCGACGCTAGTATAGATGGTTGTAATCCTAGGGTTGTGCCTGATAATGAGGGTATATAAAAGTTGAGGTTCCATAAAGGCACCGGAGGAGTGAATCGTACGGTTTCAAGACACAAAAATGACAAACGTTTCTCGAGCACCTTTCATTTGAGTGTTTGTAAAGGGTGACTGTCATGCGTCATTATTTATTGGAATTGTTGAATTCTTTCTGTGAATACGGGCAGTGAATTAACAAAACAAATCGAAATTAATTTCTTAGTGAACTTGAAAAGTAAATTTTCCCCTTAATGAACGGAGTGCTGTAGTGTGATTACTGCGATTAAGACAGGAATACCGAAATTGAAGTGTCCGAGTATACAGCACTGCAGGGCAACTCATTAGAAACTTGAGACGGAACCATATAAAGTTTTTTTTTACAAATAGATCTTCAAATTCGGTGAGTCTTGACGTAAAGGGAGACACGATGTAATGCATCGTGGTCACAGTTGCGCTGTCAACGAGAACTGGTGAGTGATCGCTTTTAATTCAATTTTGCTACAGAATATCATTGGGAGAAGTGCTCGGCCGAAGGCGTTCATGTTCGAAGTCATCAATTCGGAAGCTGAAACGCGTTTATTGATTGGATTGGCACGCTTGGCTAAGGAAATAAATCAATATCAACGTCTCGTGGATTTTTCACGTCCTTAGCCCCAAGCTCACTTTCGGTTCTTGTCAGCCATACTGGTACAACCTTGCCAAGTGCATGTATTAAAGCGAAGCATTTGCTGGAGTTCAACACTATAACTATCCTTCAAATTTTATTACAAAACCATTGTGATTTCGACAATGCGTGGTTGCTCAGTCGTCAGATACCGGAAGCGTGTATCTGAGTATATGTGATGGTGCCTGAGTAGACTTATTTTTAAATTAAACTTAGTGGCGTTAAGACCACGGATTGCGAACATTTATAGTTCAAATTGATAAAAGTTAACTCTCAGGGAGAGAATCTCTAATTATACATTCGAATTATATTTGTGTTTTCTTTGGTCTATCACGGCATGAGAGGATCGAAGGAGATAAATGCTCAATTATATAGGAAACAAAACGAAACCCGCAAAGGTATTACTAAAAATCATCCTTGCGCCGTAAGTTCCCACTCTTCCTATGAAATTCATGCATGCTCGAACCTGCGCTACAATCGAAGCGAAGCGAAGAAGTTGGAGGTTACACTACAGCGAATTCGAGAACGACAACAATTAAATCTTTTGAAACATGCAATTTACTGCTATTAGACAAGTATCCTTTTTCATCGAGAGGAAATTTACTTGATGAACGATCGAAAATCTTAAATAGAAATCATATGACAGACTAAGAAAAATCAATAAAACACGAACTATTTAAAGACATTTGTTCATATTCAAAGTTTTTTTTTTATTTCGGGTTTTGCTCATAATAGCCTAGAATGTAAATGTAAATGTAAAAAAACTGAGAAGCAACAACAGACAAGAAATTGTACGATGATTTATTTGCATGATATAATAATATAGAAATCGTGATTATAATAGCTTAGCGACACTTTCAGTTTTTTTTTTCTATTACTATTATTATTATCATTATGTTCCATAAGTATTAATATAATTGAGAAAAGTTTTTCGTACGAAACAAGGAATTATATTATCAGCTATTTTTATTATAATTATTAAATTTACTGTCTTTCTTTCACCACACATACAATTTCTTCGTTCGATTCTAAGATAAGTTCATTTAAAGCGTAAATAACATATAAATATTACCTTGTCCGTGAAAATTGCAAATTGAATAAATGAATTGTTAAACCTAAACCGTCGGTCTTTCCATTTCAATCAACCTGACCGGGTATAGGACCCGCATCGGTGGCAGGCTCCTCCACTGGAATGGGCTAGCCATCGGGCGCGCTCCTCTGTTCCTTTTGTTTAACAGGGGCTCTTGCCGGGTAGAATGGCCTTCTGCACGCATGCTCATTTATGATATAGGGTTATGTGATTTGATTGCATGACGCTATAGCATAAATCGGTTACGAACTTGTATAAACTAACCTTTAAGATTTACAATCCAAATCCATAATCATGCAAAATAATTTAATCATAAAGTTCATTGCCTTAATTTGCTTTCTATCAAATAAGTAAAGTAATTTGAACGGAAATTCTAAATAAGCATTTTCTATCAAATACATTGTACTCATTGGAATGTTCTTTAATTGTTGTGATAAGCACTTCTCATCATTTGGGTAAAGTGCAAGTAATGCTATTGATCTATTGAAATGTAATTTGCATGATTTGCTGACAACACCTCAAACAGATACTTATAAATTGTAAAATATTGTATTAATAAATCAGTTGATAAAACGATATCAACTCGGGCGTTTCATGAGATAGAACTACAGGTTCAAGTGCCTGATAGTGATACCTATTTGTATTTGACACTAAGTTCAAGTGCTTAAGTGTTGTTTTAGTGAAGAAGTGGTTTTTATTTCTCGACGGTAACTATAGGTTCAAGTGCCTATTAGTTACATCCTTTCATTTTGACGACGTTGTTACCAAGTTTAAGTGCTTGTGTAACAAATAATTAAATATTATTTTTATACAGAGGGAAAGAGTCATACAAAGTACTACTACTCAAATGGGAAATACATGGCTACGTCAACGTTTGATCTTGATCCGGTTGCGAGAGTGCGAGGGGGCACCGCTACCATCTGGATGCCCCACTCTTAATTGTGGGCTATAAGAATCGTCGATAACGACGAAGTTCTCTTAAGTCCGTCTGTCTTCCCCAGGTCCAATTTGTCCTTTGGGTCAGCAATTTCCTTTGACCCTTAGTGGTTACCTCCTTGTCGACTTCGGTGGACATTTCTTTGACCCCGGAATTCGTGGATGCGAAATTCTTTTGTAGTGGGTCCTTGTGCTGAGGAAAAGAACTCGCCCCACGACACCGCAACGCTAGCCTGCCAGTGCACTCACGCGTCCCCAGACAAGGCCAATCTCGGAGGATCTCAATATCCTCTTTCACCGAGGCAGCAGACAATCGCTGCAGTCCTACAAGGACATTCACCCATCTCATTTCACTATAGCTTATTAAAAACGAAATACAATGGGTCAGCAAAGACTTTTAACGTTAGGAGTTTTATTCATTGAGGTTGATATACGAGCATCTTAGTTGGACTACGATCCAATTGTTAGGGAGTTTAGTAACGTAAAAAGTAGAAAATTTCTGTTTATTTAATTTTCACTGTTAAAGTCTAGTCAGCAAGTGGTATCATCGTGAAAGACCAGGAATAGAATAGTCAGATAATAGAATTCTGTTCACCGATTTATAAAAGTAGTATACAGCGTCCAACTAATGATTTTTCAATTTCAACTCACATTGAGAAAACACTAGCTGACGAAACTCTGATTGATTTATGTTAAAGTAAAAATGTGTGCTTTTGTAGGAATAAAAAAATCTCTTTAAATTGTTTGATTTCCATGATATTCTTCCAGTTGTGTCATTGTAGGGCATCACGGTGCTTATCTTGCCCATATAAATTTTTGGCCTTGCGTCGCCACTGCATATTTGTTCTAGATTTTCCTGTAATCTATGAGTAAAAACTTTTAGAAAAAAAAGAAAACCGACTTCCGAATGCACTAAAAAGGATCAAATAAATTTTATGGAAGCGGTGCCATATAACTTTTTCCCCGATTTATTTATGATGGTGCTGATGTTGGAAGTATTTATGTTGAAATGGGGAAATTCATTTGGCAACGCTTCCATAAAATGTATTTCATCCTTTTTAGGGCATTCTGAAGTCGGTTTTCTTTTGTTTCTAAAAGTTATTTATTTCACCCTTTTCAGTGGCAAATTTTTTCATTTCAAACCATTCAAAACTAAGTTTCTTGAATACATTGTATCGTGTTCTCGTATATGCAATGCGCTATGCGAAAATCACTACGGCTAAAATCTGCAGCGTTCATAGGAATCAAACTTAACTCTGGTACATTTAATCCATGATCTCATCAACGTCTACCTTGATTTTAGATTTCATAATAATCTAATATGAATTGTAGCTTTGAGAAATTTTCGAATTTTAAACTTTGCCTAGCCGCCATTTTTATATTCTGACCTGACCCTGAAGTGCTTTTTGATCGTTCAATTTTTTTCGACCTTTGAGGGGCCACCATTTCGTTTCAAATTGTTCTACTTTGGATTTTTTATAGTGAGTTTTATCACATAACTGAATAAATCTTTGTACTAGTTTTGGTTCAAACTGGAGCTATACTTTGGCCAGAACAGAAATATTGCTGCGACCCCCAGGCACAAATTTTGTTATATATGTAGGCTCACACATACAACCAACCACACACATACACACACAGAGCCATATATATATATATATATATATATATATATATATATATATATATATATATATATGTATATATATATATATATATATATATATATATATATATATATATATATATATACGTATGTAGATATATATATATATATATATATATATATACGTATGTAGATATATATATATGTATATATATATATATATATATACGTATGTAGATATATATATATATATATATATATATATATATATATATATATATATATATATATATATATATATATAGCAGGTACTTGAAAAATGCTGGGAGTTCAACATAGACGTACACCAAATTTTCGTTGACTTCAAGAAAGCATACAACAGTATTGATCGTAACGTACTGTACCAAATAATGCTTGGTTTTGGCACCCCAGCCAAATTAGTCCATCTTACCAAAATGACAATGACGTCAACAACCTCCCAAGTCCGCATCAATAACCAACTCACTGATGCCTTTTACACAAATATCGGACTAAAGCAGGGAGATGGGTTGGCCCCATTGTTATTCAATTTAGCTCTGGATTACGTCATACGGAAGGTACCTGTCGATACGCGAGCTACATAACTATTCAAGTCGAGCCAAGTAGTGGCCTATGCGAACGACATTAACATTCTGTCACGGTCACTAACAACTGCCAAAGAACTCTTCCTGAAACTCGACAGCGAAGCAAAACTAGTAGGGCTACAAATCCACGAAAATAAAACAAAGCGCATGACGCAGTCGAGGAAAAATACCCCAAATACACAAAATATCACACTTGGCGAACACAGTATTGAAAATGTTAGCGAATTTGTGTATTTAGGCGCAAAAATAACAAAAACGGGCAATGAAAGGGACGAAATACGCCGAAGAATACAGCTCGCAAAGAAAATATTTTATTCAGTATTGACGATCTTGAAGACCAGCTGCATACGAGTACACAGGAAAACAAAGCTCAAAGTATACGAATCTGTGATAAGACCTGTGTTATGTTATGAGTGTGAAACATGGACCCTAACAAAAGCATCCGCAAATATATTGAACACCTTGGAGCGACGGGTCCTGAGGCGAATAATCGGAGCGAAGCTAGACGGGGGCCAATGGCAAATTCTATACAACCATCAGCTGTATGAAACGATCCGGAGGTCTCAAGGATTGTAAGACTGCGGAAGCTGCAATGGGCTGGACACATGAATCTTATGGACGAACAACGGATACCCAAGAAGGTATTCGTTGGGAGAACTGAAGGCCGGCGGCTAGTGGGGAAACCGAGGAAGCGCTGGTCTGACTCGGTCGACGAAGACAGTTCATCGCTGCTCGGATGTCGGAATTGGATGACGCGGTCAGCGGACCGAGACAGTTGGAGGCGCTGTTTGCAGGAAGCGAAGGTCCGAAAGGGGCTGTAGTGCTAAGAAGAAGAAGATATATATATATATATATATATATATATATATATATATATATATATATGTGTAAACATAAGGTTCACTCCGCAATCGATCTCATGAAATTTACTTAGAAATATCCTTCTTAACCGCATCATTCGTTTACATTTATTCGATACCCATCGCCTTCGTTTTCAGTTAACTATGGCACCTAATTTTCATGCAAGTTTCAAGAAAATCATACCATATAGTTCAATGAAAACTCGGCTATGCATTTTCATCTTCATCAGTTCAGTTATGATCAATTATAGCAGGAAACGTATCTCTTTTTAGGTTGCGATTCTCGCCGGTTTTTAGTATGGAAATCACCAATTTTGGATTTCTGGGCAGAACAGACGATCAATGTACCTACAATATTAACTGGAAAGTAACGAGTCAACTCTATAATTTACAATCACTCAATCCTTATTATTGTTTCGGGGAATTTTATAATCCTATATGTAACGTTTACGTCTAAGGATGTAAGAAGGATCGGTAATTATTTATTTTAGGTGCCATACTCCCGATTTTTTTGTAATTTCAGTATGTCATACAGTTTTTCATGCTGAAAAAGAATATATATATATATATATATATATATATATATATATATATATATATATATATATATATATATATATATATATATACGAGTATATATATAATATATATATATATATATATATATATATATATATATATATATATATATATATATATATATATATATATATATATATTGTAATGAATCATGCGACGCCGCTGGTGACCACTACCAACACACTGCTGCTATGTGGCTTGTCATTTTGCGTTAGCTGCGACCAGTGCACATCCCACGTCTATTTTGTCGTGGGATGCCAACAGAATTTAACAGCCACATGGGATTGAAGTGTGGAGGTAGTGGCCGCCACCCACGAGGTAGTCCCGGAGTGTGAAAATTGAAACGGAAAGTGCAAGACTTGATTCCACGGCGATTATAGTGCATGGTGGCGATGTCGTAACGTCGATAAGTAATTGCGATACGGAAGAAAAACGACGCGAACGAAGTTTTCAGTGCAAACAGTTTGTGAAAACATTCAAACGCTCAAGTACATTATCGACTCACGCACGGCCATATCCTTGTCAATATTGCGGAAAAAATTTCCATCAAAAGTTGGATTGCAGAAATTGGGAAAAAGAAGAAGAATACGAGTACGAGCCAACCGGAAAGGTATGTAAGGTAACCTAAAAAGTAGCATTGTAACTACGATTCGATTAGTGAGTTTTCGTTTCACCGCTCTAATAGTCTGTTTTTCCGGATTCTTCCTGCTATTTAGGAACAGACTATATGTGCAACGAATGGTGCCATTTATTATGCGCTACTCCACCGGCTCCGATAAGCAACATACCGAGGGATCAGCTTGCAGCAGTTTACCCACCAGCAGTTGTGCCAACAATATACCCACCTTCAATGCCGTACCAGCCGTTTTAGCAGTACTACAGGGTGCAATGAATGTTCCCACCATTTGGCCTCAGAACTACCAAGGTTTAAGAACAAAAACAAGGACAGAATAAGGAAAAAGGGAAGAGCATAGACAAGGAGAAAAACTCATCCAATCATAGTCAAAGGAGAAGACGCTCTTGAATTCATTCAAAAAATAAAAACTACAACTGCCGCTACAAACGCTTTCACCAAATCTCATAAGCATAATGAACACTCAACGAAAAAACGAGGTAACATTTATTAAGAGGAGTAGTGATTTACTTAAATTCCCGGTCTAACTATATTCAGTAAGGACTATTCCATATTTTTTTTATTTCATATACGAGTATATGAAATATTGGATGATCTTACCTACTTTCTTTTAAGATCTAAATGAGCACGATAATTTTTCCCAAATGCAAATTTTGGTGCAAATTTCAGAAAACAATATAAGCCTAAATAGTAGTGCCCTATTGTTTTCCAATGTATCTTATTTCTATCATTTAGATAGGAGAAGGCTACAACTAAAAGTTCACAGAAAGACAAAAAAAAGGGAAATGAGGAAATTATGTTTTTCAGATAGACTTAAGATAAGCCTTTATCAGTTAGATGAAATGGATACGGGTCACACAAATTACTTTTAATAGCAATCTCTTAAATACCGACATCTTATGATAATTGTAAGGTATCTGTAAATCCTACATTCCAAAAAATCAGGAAATTGTTTTCTGACTTCAAGCAATGGAGTCAATTTTATTATAACTTGATAAGACTTATATATATATATATATATATAAAAACAAAAACTTTGAGAGGTGTATCAGATTGTCCGCATTAGTTTATCATCGGGTGTAAATATGTTGAAATGACAAACACAATAATAACAACTAATCCATATAAATTGTTAGGAATTTTACAAATCATAATAATAAATAAAGGATAATCCCTACCATCTTAAAAAATAATACAAACCATATTAATAAATAGAAAATAATACAAATGATAATAAAAAAATATATATATAAAATGAACCATGTTAATAATTAACAGTAACCTAAATAATAATACGACATAAAACCGACCCTATTAATACTCTAACAAATGATGCAAATAATAATAAAAAAAAAGGATCCACAACAGCACCAACAACAGCTTCAACAACGTGGCCGTCCTTAATATTATAATTTTAGTGAGTGTGCCTCAAAATATCTTATACATCTCAAAGAAGAATTTGGAAAAGTGTGATCTAAACAAGAAGAATATATTTTCTTTTTTTTATGAGTATTTCGTATAGTAATACGAATTTAGAAATCGGTACCAGTAAAATGCCAGCATATATAAAATATATAATGCATAATCATGAAAAAAAAATAACGAGAAATCATACAACCCATGTTTATAAATGATCAGTAATAGAAATAATAATAAGTACTAACTTAATATGGTACTCTCAAGAAATGTTTGATAACATAAGCACAACCCTTTTGCCAATGGCGGTTAGGATTCTACTTAATAGATTATACGGAATTTTAGGCTTTTTTTATATTCTTTAAACTAATTCTTAAACACAAAATAATACAAGTAAGATAGAAGACAAAAAAAAGGAGTACCGTCAGAAAGGCTGTAATATATATAGCCCCTTTGTTTTTATGAAATAATAAAACAACTATGTATTGCTAACCTTAACAACGACTTTCCTTTCCAGTGGTTCTTCTTTTCAGCGGGAAATGAGGTGCGAGGTAGGTATGCCGTCGCGAGGGTAGGGTTTGAGAAAATCCGCTGAGGTCGGTTTCGCGTCGCGCGCGGTATGCGGTACCTTTGGTGTTTTGCCGTTTTATTAGAGTAGCTTTCGTCGGGATGAGTTAACGTAGCATACTTTTCGGTACCGCGTCGGAAATTCGGGAACGCGAAGTAAAAATTAGACTTTGTTCTTTGACTGATTGATGAAGAAATACGGAGTAACGTAAAGTAGGTTTCCTCTCCGTATGGTTTTGTTCTGGTGACGCGTTTGAAAACGGGCATGTATTGGTGGCTGAATATTGTAAATGAGCGTAACCCATTCAGAGACCCGCGACCGAAATCCTCTCCGATCTAGCTGGCCGACAAGCAGCCACCGCGTGAATGGGTTACGGTGCACGGATTGGTTGACCGGTTGGTACCATCCGTTGGCACTACTCAGACTTAACGTCAAGAACCGATGAGAGGTCGGTTCCGCGTTCGCACGTAGACTTAAAATCATTACAATATATATGTTGGGCGCGGAAAATATTCCTTTACATAGTTTTTAAGGTTTGAAAATTGGGAAATGTACACTATCGTGAAAAGTTGGTATTTTGCACATACTTGATGTTGAAGAGGATTGAGAGGGGGTGTGTGGGGGGTGTTAAAAATTTAGAACATCGTTTTAACACCCCCCTCCCCACATACCCCACTCTCAATCCTCTCCAACATTAAATATAATATTCGTCAATTGACAACCCACACATTTATTTAATTGTGATCAGATGTTGTCATACAACACAATTGAAGAAAATGGGATTGGAATTGTATTTCAATAACATTTTGGTGGAATTTAAGGCATTAAATTATAATATTTGAAATGGTAGATCCCCGATGCTGCTGTTATATATTGTGCAAGGACGGTTTCTAGAAGAGCAGCCTTCTTTTTTCTAGAAGGGCACCCTTCTTTTCTCTAGAGGAGCACCCTTCTATTGTCTAGAGAAGCAACCTTCTATTCTTTAGGTGTTTATTCTATAGAAGGGCATCCTTCTATTCTCTAGGGAAGCTTTCTTGTACTCTTCCTTCTAGTCTATAGAAGGGAACCCTTCTATACTTTATGATACCCTTCTATTCATTTGAAGAGTACCCTTCTATAGAATAGAAAGGTGCTCCTCTTGAGGATAGAAGGGTGCCCTTCTATTCTTTAGAAGGGCACCCTTCTTCCCACATCCCACTCTCAATCCTATACCAAGCTCATTAGTAAGCAAAAAATGAATGCGAAAGAGAAGCATCCTGAAATGTTCCCTTTAACTATTGTTGAATTGTATTTATGCCACATTTAGAATTAATTTATTGGTTATTTCCGGTACAAATGATGGACAAAAATGTACCGTTTATGCAGAAAATTAAGAATACTAATCATTTTATCATCCGTCACCAAAGAACTCGGTATCTCCAACAAATCCTTGCAGAGTGCCAACTAATTGGCACTTTTTGCACGAAATATCATTTAAATTCAATTTCTCGACATCAATGTATCATATTTAACTGTTAATATCTACAGAGCCCTTGGAAGGATTTCAATTCTGTTCGGAAGCATTTTAGATCAATATGTTGTTCTTCATTTGAAACCTCTACAATCAAAATCCTTGCATCCATCGACCAGTCTTGCTGATAAATCGGGGTTAAAGTCGGAAATTTTTTAGTTTTAACGGTAAGAGCCCTTTACCGTTACTTGAATTTCATATCCTTTAAACGGGACCTAACTGGAAAAAAGACGTATCATTTTTCAAAAACAGGACCCTTCTACCAATCCCCGTTTAAAAGTTATGTGTGAAGAAACAAAATAAAAAGCAAAAAAAAATATACGCGATGAATTGATAACCTTCTTCTTTTGGAAGTCGGTTAAAAACATTTTTTTTGGATTTTTTTCAAAATTTCCGGCCCAGTAGTTTTAGAGACAAGAAGAAAAAATATCAATTTTCAGATATTTTCTTAAATAACTTGTAAATCGTTTAGTTTTTAATTATCAAACATCATATTTGGCACCTTAATAACAATACCTTTCCGATAAATTTTGTAAAACTTTTTTTCTACCACCCTCCCCAAAAAGTGGCCACCATTCTCAAAATTCATTTATTCAAACTACACGAGCGCCTTTGGGTCAGAAGAATTCATATGCATAAGTTAAAGTTAGCACGTTCTCACGGTGCAAATTCTGCTGACGCCAGGGCTGCAACATACCTGTATGCAACGTGATCGATGCAGTTTCCAACTTCATGGAAAAACATGAAACCGCTAACGCTGCAGTTCCCATGCATTAGCATGTAAGACATTTTATTGTTAGATTTAAGTTAGTTCTAAGTTTGATTCAGCTCAATAAAGACGGGCTCTAGCCCTCAAAATATTTTTTTAGTACAAACTGGCATTTTTTAAATCAACTGGTGCCCAACGTGGGGCCTGCTTTAACACGCGCGTTAGTAAATTATCATTGATTGGCAAGGTAGTTTTTGTTAAAAAAAACAAAAATTATTAAGTTCTTTCGCCCTAACATCGCACTGAGACTGGCCGATGGTCAATGTAATTTCGCGATTTCGCAAAGTTTACGCGTGTTCGAAACGATCACGATAAAAAAGTGATTACGCGTAAGCACAAGAATCGCAGTAAATCGGAAATAAAAAACGTTCCGTGAAACGCGTGTGGTTCCTGTATTCACCCCCAAGTAGCCGAACATAAAAAAGGCGGCAAAAAGGATAGCGTCAAGCTCGGAGGCCATCGAAAGGACATCGAGGGACAGAAGCGAATCAGGTAGCAAAGCAGGACCAACCCAGGAAGTAAAATTCTGAAAAAAACTGTTATTCACTAAATTTGCCGGAAAAATGATAGGAAAAGGAAGTTTATTATTGTAAGTAAAATTTTAATTTCTCATTGCGCCAAATTCAGTCAAAGTAGTAGAGTAAAGCAATTAAAGTGAATATTTAAATTAAAAACAACAGCAAAGTAAATTCATAAACGAATCAAACAACTAAAAGTTAGAAGAATATACAAATCCTGTTTCTTCAAAGAAGTATTACCGAATTCCAAACATTCAATTATAAATTATATTGAATCTTATAGTATTCCTTTCGTATTTTAATAAATTTTTTTTACAAACTATATATATTATTATAAATATTTTCAACTGCTTCATACAAACATTTGAAATTTGCCCAAAAAGTGTTCTCAAGTGTTTAGCCAAAGTGTTACAGTGGAATCGTCAAAAAAGTGTGAAATGAGTGCCTGCAATCCAACATTTTAATCACGAATTCTTATTTTTTCTGCTTCTACTTGTTTTCGCGTATTCCTATTTTTTCCTATTGTACTCGTCTCGATTCCTTACCCAAAGCGCAAAATATAGAAAATGGCGAATCCAAACAATTTAACTCAACCACCGCGATTAAATATAGACGAACTTGCTGGAGCCTTCCCCAACCTCAATCTTGCGGATGTAGGTCATGAAATTACTAATGCACCTAATAACGCCCTCGATAATGAAATGATTCGACTTATTTCACGGGTCGTCGCGGATACTCTCCAAATTCAGGGGAGACAAATCTTCAGTTCTTTAATGAACCCTGCGTCCGATATCAATAACGATGTCGACGTACCGATTAACGTCGGAAATAATGAGAACTTGTAGGATATGGACAAAATTCCAGGCGTCGTCAAGAGTATAAGGGCATTCTCAGGTGAAGCTGGAGAATTTACCTCTTGGCGGAAAAGTGTGGATCGTATATTAAAAATTTACGATCATTTAAAGGGGACGCCAAAATATTATGGCATACTGTCGGTTATCCGAAATAAGATCATTGGACATGCCGACATCGCATTAGAGTCGTATAACACTCCTTTGAATTGGGTAAAAATTTCGAAGTGTCTGGCTCTTCATTACGCGGACAAGCGACATCTCGGTACACTTGAATACCAGATGACTACCTTGGTACAGGGAGGTAACACCATATCCCAATTTTATCAGGAAGTGTGTAACCACCTTTCGTTAATCTTAAACAAATTAGGATCCATCGAGATGAGCCAAGACGCGATTAATATCATGACACAGTGCTATCACGATAAAGCTCTCGATACATTTGTTAGGGGATTAAAAGGCGATTTACCAAGACTGCTTAGCATAAGGGAGCCAGCAGACTTACCCCAAGCCCTACATATATGCTTTAAGCTACAAAACATGGACTATCGTGCTCAATACGCGAATAATTCTAATTCAAATTCACGGAAACACTATAATAATCCTCCTCCAGTTCCACCACGTAAACTGATGACCAATGCCCCCAAACCTGTTCCCATTCCAGCTCTTAGACGCAAATTTTTCCCTGAATTATTACATAACCCTCAAGTTTCACAGCAACCACGTTTTGTCACCTGAAAGTCAAGACAACCACCAAACGATTTTATGGTTAATAAACCACCTCCTCGACCACCACGAGGTCCTGTCCCAATGGATATTGACCTGTCCTTAAGGACTAATGTCGTTAACTACACCAACAGGCCTCAGAATCAACGTTTTTATCCTTCAAAACGCTCCCCACAATCTTTCCAAAGGCACAAACCGCACAAAATCCAAAGAGTATATTATGTAGAACTAGATGAAACAAACGAAGTGACAGAGGAACAGTACGAAAAGGACGCAACTCAGGAAGACGAGAACTATAACCAGACTTGAACAGACTACATGGACGCGAAGGACGAACCGAATATTGAGCAGGACGAGCAGTTAGAAGATGTTTGTTTTTGAGATTAAAGCGCTCTTCACAACTAAGATTTTTGATAGACACTGGCTCGAACAAAAATTATATCCAACCAAGACATATTCGGAACCCCTTACAAAATAAACAAGTTGAGTAAGCAGGAGAGCGCTCCTACCAGAAGGTCTTTGTAAACATCCTAGGGTTAGAAGCAAGTTTTCTAATGGCGTGAATCGATAACTTGAATTATTCATCCAATACTTAGATATGAAATCGTTCAAATTTATACAAAAGATGCACAGTTTCTTTCATAAGCACAGTGCAGCCGCCATTTTAATCTAGCTTAAATGATTTTTCTGAATGCTCGGCCGATTGAACATGTTCAAGTTAAACACTATTCCTTAAATTTTCATGAAAATTGAAAGAAAATAAAAGTGCCTAAGTCAATTTTAAATATATATAGGGTTTTCCAATAAGAGGTATTATTTTGAATAGATCTTCTGATTTAACACCTTCTTCCTTTGGAGCCTATGCCAATAGCCCAGCGTCGATTCAAGATCTCAAAGATGAAATTCGTGAGGCTATCGAGCACATAGGGCAACCACTTTGCGATTTGGTTATGGAAAATTTCATGAAGAGGATGTGGTCCTGTAAGCGTGTTGAAGTGGTTATTCGCTCAATGTTAGTTATTGCTATTAACGGCATATCTCCTTCTTTATAATGAAATGAACATTCGATCATTTGTATTAAAAATGGCATTTTTCTTTTAATATCAAAATAACACCTCTTATTGGAAAACCCTACATCAACCATAAACACGTGTTATTGTTGGTGTAATTCCATATAATTGAAATGGCTATAACTCACTTGATTATGATTCGGGCTCAATTCAATTTTGTGAACATATATATCTTCTGTTAGTCTATATATTAGCGAAATTTCAAGAAGTTTAAAGGTACCGTTTTGATTTTATGGGCAAAAATGTAAATTCTACAAATCATACTATTATTAACAAAGTTGAGCGAATTTCGATTTCTAAGGTATTTGTTGCCCTTGTACTCATAAAGGCCCACGTTCGTGATGATTTTCAGATTTTTCGGCTGAAAGGTGTCGCATCGCGACGGGGGGACACAAATTTTGGGTACATTTTGCCTTCCCCTGAACCCCCTAATTCATAAAATGATTTTTTTATTTCAGATTCTAAAAGTTCTAATTAAGACCTTTCATTTGATACCCCACTCGACTACCTTTGATGAAAAAAAATTGTTAAGGGCCAATTCGTTATTAGGGGGAGCCCCCCTTAAACATTTTTTAAATTTTTGTTAAGGCCTTAACTTTTGAGGGACCATCACTTTTGACCTTTTCACAAAGTTTGAACATTCTAGCTTCTATAGTTTCTGAGGAAATCAGCTGCGACGCACGGACAGACGGACAGACGGACAGATAGGTCGCGAAACTAGTAGGTCTTTGTAAAAAATTTTTTACAAAGACAAAGCTTTTACGCTACTTCCGTTGGAGGTAGGATCAAAAGTAACCTTCACGCATTCATCAACTTATTCGGTCCTCACACTGATAAAATCCAGTTTTTCATGCTGCCAAGTTTAATATCTTTCGATGGTATCATTGGCAATGATACTCTCAAACAAATAAAAGCAATTATCCACACAAACGAAAACTACATGACTCTTTATCAAAATATTCTTATCCCTTTAAAACAACATGTTTCGGAAACAGTCAATAACATTGACATTAGAACAAATCACCTAAATCAAGATCAAATTGTAAAACTCAAAACCATATTGAAAGACTGCCCCAAATTACTCACAGAACCTGACGAAAAATTGACTTATACTACCACGGTCAAAGGAGAGATACGGACAAAATCCGACGATCCTGCGTACTCCAGGTCGTACCCGTATCCGATGGCCTTAAAGGAAATCGTTGAAAAGGAAGTAAATAAACTTCTCAAGGATGGAATAATCAGGCCATCCAAATCTCCCTTTGACTCTCCAGTTTGGGTTGAACCTAAAAAGCAGGACGCATCTGGTGAGAAAAAGTATCGGATGGTCATTGACTACTGCAAACTGAATACAGTTACCATCACGGATAAATACCCGATACCATAAATAGGTGAGATTTTGGCCAATTTGGGAAAGAACAGACTTCTCCATCGTCGACCTCAAAAATGGATTTCACCAGATCCCACTCAAGGAACGTGACATCCCCAAAACAGCGTTTTCCATTAACAATGGAAAATTTGAATTCACACGCCTTCCATTTGGGCTCAAAAATGCTCGGTCTATCTTCCAGAGGACCCTCAATGATACACTACGAAAACACATAGGACTACGTTGCTATGTTTACATCGACGACATTATCATCTACGGAAAAGATGAAGCAGAGCACTTCGAAAATTTAAGAAAGTTAATCAAAACTTTGGAAGGTTCCAACATGAAAATTCAGTCGGATAAATGTGAATTTTTCAAACGCGAAATAGAATTTCTGGGATTCATCGTGAGCAGTGATGGTATAAAAACCAGCCCACAGAAAGTTCAGGCGATTGCCGACATGCCCGTTCCTAAGACCCTGAAAGATCTTCGATCGTTTCTAGGAATGTCGGGGTACTACCGTCGGTTTATCAAGAACTAGGCCAAAATTGTGAAGCCCCAGACTTCTTTTTTAAGAGGGGAAGATGGACGAGTGTCCAAAAGTCAGTCAAAAAAAAAATGGTACACCTCGATTCAAAGGCCCTACATGCGTTTAACATCCTTAAAAACTCCAAAGAAGTGGTTTGAACTCACCCGAATTTCGGAAAGGAGTTACAACTAACAACAGACGCCTCCGAATACGCTATTGGTGCAGTCCTCTCACAGGATAACAAACCCATCGTTTTTCTGTCGAGAACGTTGACCAAAACCGAGGAGAACTACGCCACCAATGAAAAAGAGATGCTTACCATCATATGGGCTCTCAACTCATTGCGAGGTTACCTCTACGGTTCTCGAAAGGTTAAAGGTTAAAGGTTAACCTTTAACGTATGCGCTGAGTAACAAGAACACAAACAGCAAAATGAAAAGATGGAAGTCCATCCTGGAGGAATACAACCATGAACTGGAATACAAGCCAGGCAAGGCCAATGTAGTGGCAGCCTCCCTTTCACGGCCACCAAAAGAATCGCATGTAAACTCCCTAACGCCTACAGAGCATAGCGACGAAAGCTCCTCTCAAAATCTGGTCCCCACAGTTGAATTACCCGTTAATGTCTTTCGAAATCGAATAATTTTGAAAATCGGCGATGAAGTTAGTTATCAATTACAAAATCCTTTTCCAAATTATACTAGACACACCCTTATAAAACCTCAGTATTCAAATAATGATATTATAAATATATTTAAGCGCTATCTGAACCCCAACATACTAAATGGCTTATCAACATGCGAAGAAATTATGAGACGTTTACAACAAATATATGCCGTGCATTTCAGGAGTTATCGAATTCGATACACCCAAAAACTCGTTAAGGATATTCCTGGTGAAGTCGAGCAGGAAGAGAAAATCCTGCAAACTCAACGACGGGCACACCGCAACGTTGAGGAAAATCGCTTGCAGCTTCTCGAAAACTTTTATTTCCCCAAAATGGCGGCCAAGATAAAGAGTCTGGTTAAACTATGCAGTATTTGCAAGGAAAGTAAATACGATCGACATCCGAACAAACCTCTATTAAATTCTACACTGATTCCAACGTACCCAGGCCATACAATACATATTGACCTGTTTAGCACCGAGAAGCACCGAGTTCTTACAGCTGTCGATAAGTTTTCAAAACTTGGTCAGGCGAAGATAATTTCTTCCAAATCTATCGAAGACATTAAACAGCCCCTCACAGACTTGCTCTTTTTCTTTTGTGTGCCGGAAGTAGTCGTCATCGACAACGAGAGCTCTTTGTGATCAGCTTCGATAACGGCACTAATGGAGGACGACCTCAAAATCAAGGTCTACAAAACCCCTCCATATAAGAGCGAAGTCAACGGGCAGGTCGAGCGTTGGCACAGCACCTTAACTGAGATAATGAGATGCCTTAAAAAGGATGACCCCCCAGAACTTTCGAAAACCTTTTACAATGAGCCGTGCACGAGTACAATTACACAATCCATTCCACTACCGGAAAAAAACCACTCGAGTTGCACTTTGGTCGAATCCCCAATATAGACCCGGATGAACTTGAAAGAATTCGTCTTTCAAATGTCGAAAAACTTAAACTGAAACAAGAAAAGGACATGACAAACCATAACAAGACGAGACAATCCACTAAGGACTATGATACGGGACAAACAATTTACGTAACAATGAACAAAAGAAAAGGCTCTAAACTAACAGCTAGGTACAGACAGAAAATAGTTAAACAAAACCAAAACTCCACCGTTTTGACTGAATCCGGAAAAATCATTCATAAAAGCCATATACGCAACTAAAACTTTCTTTCAGACCACTACTCTACATAGTACATGCCAAGGTTGAAATTTTGAATTTCTGCAACTCTCAAATCGTTTCGTTCCATACAGGAAGAGCAAAAATTCAGGACGGAAACTTTAAGTTGATACACACTATTGACATAAATCAGCATGAACATCTCATTTCTCGAATCGAACCGATCCTTAATCTTTCGGAAGTTAGGCATTACCCTTCCTAATCGCACATATCCTATGAGCTTCAGCAAATTCGAGAACTTCTACAAAATTTAAAACCCAAAAGGATTTCAAGATCACTTGATTTTATCGGCACCACATGGAAATGGATTGCAGGTAATCCTGATCACGAGGATTTCATTACAATAAGGGATAAAATAAATAATTTACTTGAAAACAACAAAAGACAAGTCGTTATTAACCGATTGTACAACGACAGAATCAATAACATTACTATGATTGCAAATAAAATTCAACAGCTATTCAAAGAAAACAGTCAAACAAATTACGAAATAATATTAGATGTCCAATATAGACTTTCATTGTTAAAAGAAGAACTGCATAATATAAACTTGGCTTTACATTGGGCAAAATTAGGAGTCATAAACTCTTTAATCCTATCCAAATCTGAAATTAAAATTGCAACCGAAATATTAGATAAAGAATTACTCCCTTATTCAACAGTAGAAGAGGCCTTAGATTTTGCAGAAGTAAAAATAATAACAAACATGTCAACTATCCTATATATTGTTAACATTCCATTGACCACGAGCTTCACATATGAAACATTATTGATAAAAGCAGTTAAGAAAAACAATGTAATAAATGACTGTAGTAATCAGCGTCATAAATAATAAGAACCAAACCGTCAAGTCAAGTTAAGTTATAAAGTCGACGTGCTGACGGAGAGTGAATTAATTTTTGAAGATGCCGCCAAAGACCAATGGAAAAGCAGCCAAAAAGGCAGGTAAAGCCCAGAAGAATATCTCAAATGGGAAGAAAAAGAAGATGAATTGGCCAAAGAGATGGAGAATGGTCGTCTCTATAGGCTACTCGTGAAATTGGGGTGTATCAATGAACGGGCTGAATTTAATTTGGGCCCTACATGGTCCGAAACTGGTGATCGATATATGCTGAAACTGTTTCGTGACTACTTATTCCATTCAGTGACGGAAGATGGTAGACCGTATTTGGATCAGGCGCATATAGTTAAATGTCTCAATAAGTTAGATGCTGGCGTAATGGAAAAGGTCCAGTTAATGTCAAGAGATGAACAATCGGTCCTAATTGTCACTTATACAGAACTGAAAAATTATCAAAATTGTTTGCGGGTAACTTGTGCCTCGAACCTCCCCTTGTGGGAAAAACAATTTTTAATATCCAATTAAAAGCTTGCTACTATGCACCGCTTGTGTTTAGTGTTTGATCTGACAATAAATTTACCGGTTTGAGACATGTCGATCGTTTTTCAGCCGTTTCGGAGAATGTTCCCACCCAAGGCCATCTTCATAGCCATTCTTGTACTTGCGACCCTTCTAGAATCGTATACGTGTGCAGAGATTCCGTCTAGCACCACAACTTCCCCCATCAGCCTGAGTAGTATTTCAACGTCTACCATTAACGCAAATGTTACAAGTGGCACCCCGGAAACGAATAAATTAAACACAACAACAAAGGCAACCACAACTGCGACGTCGGATACACCGACGAATTTGTCATCTGAGTCACCTCCGGTGCAATTAGCTAAGGAAAATGAGGCAACTTAATTACCACCAAAACAAGCACCTCCAGCAGCAATTGCACTCCAATCAAGGCCAGAGACACGTACAGCAATTTCTCTTGTAAACGTGTGACTCATTGCTGCAGCTGCGATCACAGAATACGAAAATCTGTAACACCCAAGTCCAATGTGCATAAGTCGAGTAGTTGAGCCGTTTGAACGAATTCCATCCCCGAAAATTGCGGGTAAATGAATGAATCATCCATTGCGGCAACTTCATCTTCATCTTCTGTATAACTATCAGTCTGTTTTTTTTTCGTCCTTCGTACGGCTACTGCCTCCTTGTAAATCATCCAACTTCCGCTTACAACTGTTGCGATTATTGTTTCTACTATCATTACTGTCACTAGAGCTACTTTTGCTGTCATCACTTGTTCTCGCCCTTACACTCATTTTACACTTAGCACTTTTATTTACACTAACATTACTTTGTTTCGCTTGTGGCGATTTCAAGTCTAATAATTGTACATCATGATTTATAAATGACGATGGTGTACGATTGTTCACATTGAATTACATGTAACACGAATGGTGTCGATGAGGTATGAGTGGCGGTAGCGGGAGTAGGACCGGTTGGTGTTGCAGGTGCTATTGCCGGGAGATTTGGGAGAGTCTGCAAGAAACCGCCACACAGAGCGGACGCCGCGTAGATAAAGAAGAGAATAAATTGAAATTCGTATCGTTTAGCTTATCTGCGAGCGCTGAGAGCTGCCGCTGTTACTGCGACTATTGCTGCCGCTGTGGATGCCGCTACACGGGTAGCTGTTCTGGAATTGTAATTGTTCTGTTCATCTGTTCAGTGTCGAGGAAAATTGAACTTACGGATTTTCAGGAAAAGTTTTTCGGTGGAAAACATTCGCCAACTGTTGAAATGCCTCTTCGAGGATCCTGCGCCGTTAAATTCTTTTTTGTTTTAAAGTTTTATTCAGAAATCAGTTCAGCGTGAGAAAAATTAACGGTAATGAGTCCCTATCCTGCGAAAAAAATATTTTCTGCCTTAATTGTGATACATTTTGTGAAAATCGTAAGTTGAAAGAAAAGTGGAGAAAAATTGTAGGCAGTGAAATCGAGGAAAGTTTTATCCACACCTTTGGTGAAAGAAAATAAAGAAAATTGTCGGCACCTGTTACAGTGATTACCCAGTGATATTCCCATTTGGCGGCAAAGTTATGAATAGTGAATAAATCGAAAAATAAAACTATCTGAGTTTGTTAGGGGGGGAGAACGAAGCTGGAAAGAACTTTTCATTTGAGAAATCGATTAAGAGCGACTTTTGATCGGAATCAGTTCTTATCTATAACCTTTCAATGAAGAAAATCGATCATCAAGGATCTATCAAAATCAACTGGGATGAACTGAAATCACACAGTGATAGACTTAGTGAATTTTGATTAGACGCAGTCAAGTGGAATATATTCTTCCATATTTTCATGTTTCATGTGTAGGATCAGTAGTTCGGGAAACCTTTACAATTTCTTTATTTCAAAACAATTCAAATTAGAGCTCGAAAATGTTAAATCAATTTTATTCTTTCTGTAAAAGTGAAAATCGATAATTATTGTTCAATTTATAATAATAAGTTAAAATTTAATTAAATAAGTTAGTGCGAGTGAATTTTTTTATACAAGTAGAATACAACAATTTCAACGAATAGTTAACATTCCAGTTGCAAGCCTTACCCGCCCCGAACACGAGCGGTCGTAGGAGGAGGTTTCGGTAAGTCCCCTTTTGTTATTCAATGAATTTAATAGTTAATTTTGTTGTGACATTTTAAAATGAAACAAACTGTACATGATTTGAAATTTATTTAATTGCATCGTTTTTAATAAATTCTATTTTTTTTTATTAAATTTGCATCTCAGATATTTATATGTATGAACCGCATTTCAACTCACTTTTGTCATAATAAAGTCGAAGCAAGAAATTGAGCTACTAGAGAAAGAAAGATATTCATTTGTCAACTTTGTCAACTTGAGTCTTAATAATGATTGTATGTTAATTTGAGTTCAAAGAACTATAGCGTCTGCATTCTGAATAGATAATTAAAATTCTCACCAAACCTGCCGGAATTTTTCAATATATTTAAAATTTTCTTATGAGACAAAATTCAAAATTTATTCCCAAACAAAAACTTCTGTGCCAATGTTTTGTTTAGATATTTACTCGGTTTAGACTGAAAAATTTTGTTTTGCTTTAATTAACCCAAATAAAAAAATTTAACACACTTTATTGTACTTGGAGGAATTACTATTTACGAAAGAATTTTTTTTTTTAAATATGGTTAACGTGCAGTTGAAATAGTACTTTTGTAAAAGCAAAATTCAAGAAATAAAAACGCAATAGAATCCTGTTGATCATATTATACAAACTATTATAAAAAAAAAAGATTAAAGAGCGTAAAATAATAAAAAAAAATGGCGAATTAAAATGTACTTTTCGGTCTTTCCTTTCCCATAATTCTGACCGGGAATAGGACCCGGTACGGTGGCAGGCTGTCCCCTTAAAAAAATGAGCCAGCCGCCGGGTACGTGATAATCCTTCTTTGTTTCAGGATACTTCGTGTGTTGAGTGGCCCAAGCAGAGTGACTCTTTATGACATAGAGTTATGTAATGCATAAATTGGTCACCGGGGTACTTCTCTTCTGATGGGAAGGCTCATGCAAGTTAAGTTGTATGAGTTTTCCACTCAGAAGAAAAATACCTGGCCACTGCAACAAATATGGATTTTAATCCGGTTGGGTGGGTGCGCGGGGGCTCCATCACCACCCGGTTGCCTCTC
Source organism: Odontomyia ornata (assembly GCA_963969285.1). Lineage (NCBI taxonomy): Eukaryota > Metazoa > Arthropoda > Insecta > Diptera > Stratiomyidae > Odontomyia > Odontomyia ornata. The sequence continues at coordinate 132,733,209 of OZ017739.1, forward strand.
TCTCATTTGTGCGCCATGAGCCTCTCCGGGTAAGGACGAGGTCACCCTGCTTCCACTTCTTTTAACTTGTTACTCTTGTTCCACGAACAAGTCAGTGGCCCCTAATAGAGTTGCCTACACTTGTTGCGACTTCGGTTGCCTTGTTTATGTTTGACCTTAAGAAATTCGTGAATGCGAAATTCTTTGTAGTGGGTCCTTGTGCTGGGGGAATGAACCCGCCCCACGACACCGCAATGCTAGCCTGCCAGCGCATTCACGCGTCCCCAGACAAGGGCATTCTCGGCAGATACCGACTCCTTCTTCTGCCGAGGCAGCAGACCATCGCTGCAGTCCTTCACGGACTTTGACATTACCTCTTTACACTACATGACCTCAAATTTAATAGAATTCAATATGTAAATCAAATGAAATTTCCGATATAACCAACACTTCCTGCGTACCAAACCTGCTGAAAAGCCTGACACCAACATGCAATAGGACCAGCAACGCGCACATACCAACTGTAGAAGAGATCGTACCTGGCACCATTCGATTAAACCAATTTAGCGGCATAATCGAAGCAGAACAAATAGCCCACGAACTAAATGGAACATACCTTCTGAAAATACAGAACACCAGTATTTAAATCAACGGAAGGACATTTACCAACCGTGAGATGACAGTGATGAACGTCTTGCCACCTATATTACAGCCTTCCCCAGAAATTAATTCATACCAGGAGGTCCTTTCACTGGAGCTAATGAAAGATCTCCATACAAACAACACAAACGAGATCTTATTGATGCGTTCCGGAAACAACATCCACCAAGCGGCTACGTACAGCATACTCACCATCATCGGGCTTTACTTCCTGGTCCTGATCATCTGGAAAATAATCAAATACAAGGCAACGAAAACAATAACAAAAATCAAGGTCGAGCAAGCGCCAGAGAAATCTCCATCAGTAGCGCCAGAGCAAACACCATCCGTTGCAACATCATCATTATCATTGGAAACTGACCTACAAACATCGAGCAAGAATGTCAGGTTCACTGACATCAAGTTTTTCTAAACGATCGAGGACTACCGTATCTAAAGGTGGGCGAGTTAGCACGTTCTCACGGTGCAAATTCTGCTGACCCCAGGGCTGCAACATACCTGTATGCAACGTGATCGATGCAGTTTCCAACTTCATGGAAATACATGAAACCGCTAACGCTGCAGTTCCCATGCATTAGCATGTAAGACATTTTATTGTTAGATTTAAGTTAGTTCTAAGTTTGATTCTGTTCAGTAAAGACGGGCTCCAGCGCTAAAAATATTTTTTTAGTACAAACCGGCATTTTTTAAATTAACTTATACCGAATTCGAACTTAGTCAGTGCCGTAGATTTTGAGCAAATTGGCTGTGACGAGCGATCCTATAAGGGTTCGATTTTTGCATTAAATGTACGGAACGACGGAGCCCTAAAAATGTGATTTTCAGATATATGATGTACTTTAAAATCTAAATCTTCAATCATTTCATTTCTATATTGGGAGGAAGTTTTGCCATTCCTGGAATCGACGCGAAAATCCTTAGTTATATTCAAATTTTCTTACTTTGCGATAATCAAAAATTCAAACATTAAATGTAAAACATCAGTTAAGATTTTCCCCATGATTCATTCATTTTGGCTGAAATAATTAAACTATACATCTTTCTATGAACAAGATTCATAAAATATTCACAATGCTAATCAACCCGATATCACACTATTATTCTGGGAAAAAAACGAATTCAATGCCCAGTTTCGGAAAACAATTGGCAACTTCAAATTTCTTCGCGATCAGCCACAAGATCTAAATATTTGCATTCGTACTTATGTATATATTTTTATTAGGTCGTGCCGGCCGGCCGGTTTTCTCCTACGTAGATTTGTGCTGCCAACAGGTTTCGCCACTCACTTCTCAAGACACTTTTCTTTTATGAAGCAGAGAGGGGGCTCCCATGATCCACGTCAAATGAATCATATTAAGGGGCGAGCTCAAGCATGGATGAAAAAATTTCACATGACCCAATAAAATATAAGTTTCGTTACATGTTTATATCCCACCCTCAATATATTTGGTTGACTTTTTTGGCCAGTTGTATATTTTTCGTATACAAAGCAAAATTTGTATCTTAAGATAAAACTAGCGGATGTTGATTCTTTTAGATTATCGGATACTAATTATTTTAGCCCCGCTTAGTGCTGGCCCCTCTCATAACGGGGCTATGTTCAAGATTAAGAAGTCATTCAAGATAGTGAATTCTTCTGAGATATTTTAGTCTGACTATAGCTCTCCAAAGAGGAAATTGTATTAATAGTGACTTCGTGATTCCATTCAGTTAACGTAAGTTTATTCACCCTTTTCATAGATTCGAGAGTGCATAGAAATTTAGTTTGGTTTCCTAGCAACAGTTTTCTTGGTTTTAGTCTGCAGGTTCATTTAGTCAGAAAATCCCAGTGCACGCATTTGAATATTATACATTTTAATAGTGCCATTGAAGAAAAATATAAACATAACTACGAGTAGTAACTTCTAATGCTATATCATTTCTAATGATATGTTTGATAATATTCATAGTGAATTGTATATGTTTTTCTGCTCGAACATGAGGCGCTCAAAACCAATCAACAGATACACAAATACATGTGTATACGCGTGGAAAAATTTCATTGAGAATTGCGACGTATAATTAGTTTTTTCTTAAAAGGTTTAAACCTGTTCTTATTTTTTGTTAGGAATTTTTGAAATACTTCATATCCAGTGCAGGAATGCAGTATTTTGGTCATTTTCGTGCACTGCTTGTAATGGTATCGGGGTCACATTGTTCGTGTTGCGATGAGAATAATTCTCCCTATCACATTCAGCTATCGATTTTTTTGCAAGCAGCGGATTTAAGAATATATTCAAGGCTATTCATGTTATTAATCTTTTTGTTGAGATCAGACTAATGTAGTATTTCTTTAAGAATTAATAGCATAAATTGCATATCTATTGCAAGCAGACATTTATTGACACTACCCAAATTAGTAACTTATTGTGTGCATTTGTTTGGGCATTGAAATAATTGAATTATTATAATTAACATATACAGGAAAACGAATAAAACGAAATGAAGTTGTACGCCGTATCAGATGGACCACCGTCACTTGCTTGCCGAATGGCCTTGAAAGCCTTAAACATTCCATATGAGTTAGTGGATGTTATTTTTAACAATGGAGAACATATGACTGAGGAATATGCAAAGGTATAGGTTATTTGTTCAATAGCATTCCTTACGGCTAACCATACAAATCATTTCTTTACCTAGCTCAATCCACAAAAAGAGATTCCTGTGCTAGACGATGATGGATTCTACCTTCCGGAAAGCATCGCTATATTACAAGTGAGTTTCTAAAATTCGTTAATGTTATATTTCAATAATTGTTACTGCAATTTTCAGTATCTTTGCGACAAATATGCTCCCGAAAGTCCACTCTATCCAAAGGATCCAAAAGAGCGTGCTTTGGTTAATCACCGGCTTTGCTTCAACAGCATGTTTTACTATAGTAGCATTGGTGCTCATGTTATGGCACCAATTTTCTTCGACTATGAACGCTCGCCAATGAGTTTGAAGAAACTTCACATTTCTCTACATACTTTTGAAACATACTTGCGACGTTTGGGAACAAAATATGCAGCTGGTGATAATTTAACGATTGCAGACTTTCCATTGGTAACTGCTACACTTTGTCTGGAAGCCATTGATTTCAGTTTGGATGATTATCCGTTGATCAAAAAGTGGTATCAGACATTTAAAACGGAATATCCTGATCTATGGGCAATTGGTGAAGCCGGAATGAAAGAGATTGCACACTTTGAAAAGAACCCTCCAGATCTAAGCAAATTGAATCATCCTATTCATCCAGTGCGTAAGGCAACCAAATAAAACTCATTCCTTCTATAAAATTACAATGAAGAAATTCTTGAACATCATTTGATAAAGACGTATTTCGCTTTTTAAAATAATTTGTGTTTACTCCGAAAAAATAAACTATAATATAGATTTAAATTGACAGAACTTTTCATGTTCCGAGTTTTAGAATGTACTTGTACTTGAATATATGTCTATGAATATTATAATAGACTTTAGCATTGTAGACATCCAACTTCCTTCACGGCTAAACATGATACCAGGCACTAAGCAGAAGATTTGATCTCAGTAGTTCGACCTTTCAGGAAACAGTGATCCGGTTTTTCATTTTAGTGAGCAGCTATACCCTCATCATCATCAAGCAACTCTAATGGATAGCGGTGACTTAGATGCTTTGCTTACCTCACTGCCTCCTCCATCCACCATTAAATGAAGTATGGAATCTAATCGGGGAGCTATTCCAAAAAACATCGAAATTCAGCTTGTGACGAGGAATTATCGTCGCTCGAGTTGTGGCGCCACCGAAACAAATCTTAATATCAAGGATTGCATTTAATACATCTACCAAAGACCGCAGGGAGGATGCCGACCGACAGGAACACTCTTGCAGGCTAGCATTCTTTGAGGAATGCCACTCGACGTACCCGAGGAAACGGAGGACACTATGAGGCTCCTCCTAGAATAAAAATTAAATGACCCTGACTGAATTTGGACTACGTTTTGAACAACGAACTGGAATTGATGCTTTGAACTGGTAAATATGATAGAGACATATTTGCTTTGGACGTTAGCACCGACATGACATTTGTACATGAACGGCTCCCATCCAACTATCATATCGTCTCTGTCCCGGTAAAACCTTAACCTTAACAAACTTCTGAACACCTGTCCCCATAAGGGCTTATGCCTTACATGGCCTCCCTGTTTTGCAAAGATAACTGTGGGACCAAAACGGCGACTACATACACGAAGCAAGATAATGGTTCCGAGGGAGAAACCAATGAAACTGGACTCTACTTAGCTAAAAAAAATTAAAAATAAATTCATGGCATATCCAGGCAGTGCTGTATAAGGCAGCTAAAAATACAGCAACAATTGCTATCCCGGGAACAGAAACAAAATACGGAAAACAGAATCCTCGAATACAGCTCGGGAGAAAAAGAAACGGAAGCGACGCAAAGCTATTGGGCAGGTGATACTGGTCAAAGCCACCGAAGTTAGATCGTATGCGGGTGTTGTGCGAGAGATTAAGGGAACGATGAGATTGGACGAAATACAAACTGCCATTAAACCGTACGGCCAACTAGGTCGCGTGACCTATTTGTGGAGTTAGGGACAGAAGCCACTAACAAAGAATCATTCCGAAATGCAGTCAAAAGTATCTTTGGAAAGAAGGCCACCGTCACCTCACTTCAACTTAGGACTGCTCTCAAAATAAGAGACATTGACAGTCACGGATTTACCCAAGATAGAAGATGACTTAAAGAGAGATTTCCCAAGCTTAAGCGGAGTTAAAATTAGGCTGATCAATCCAAAAATAGACGTCAGCACATCACCATTATCGAAACCCCAGAAAAATATGTCGAACATATATATATATATATATATATATATATATATATATATATATATACTCGTATATATATATATATATATATATATATATATATATATATATATATATATATATATATATATATATATATATATATATATATATATTGTCGCGTGTTATTGGTTCGCGGCCTATAATTTTAATGTTCCGGGAAAGTGAAAACGCAATGTCTTTTAATTTAAGTAAAAAGAGTTTATTTAATTAAATAAAATGCACAATAATCAGTTAACACTTTCACTAATTTTAATTTTCACTATTAAAATTAAAATCTAACACTTGTCCATAAATTTTTTATCGCAATTGTCTTCTAAATTACTTCACTATTACGAAACACACTTTGCACTCAAACAATCAATTGTCTTTACTTCGCGTTCCACTATATCGCAGTTTTCTTATCGCGGTCGAATGAATGATCATCCCCCATTCATTCAGCTCGCCTTTATATAGGGTCTCTACCTATTCACCCATTTCTCGTTTATTGGCGAATGTTCTACCGAGAAAATTAATGAATGGAGTGACGTCACTTGCAGATGTTGATCATGCTTGTTGGGTTCTCGGGGTTTCGAGTGAATTCGTGTTCTTCATTGTTGTGAAAACAATTGCGACAGTAGCTCGCAGAGTTATTTGTACATGTAACACTGCCCCCACCTCAGTTCTTTTCGCCCCGAAAAGATGTGTCGCCAGTTGTAGTCAATTCTCCCTGGGTGTAATATGGGGCAAGACGGTCCAGATGCACGATTTTCATTTTAGCTCTCGGCTTACGATGTTCCTGTATTCGGTATACGACGTCGTTGATTCGCTTTCTAACTCGGTATGGTCCCTCCCAATTATGTTGCAACTTTGGAGACCTACCCTTTCGCCGTTGCGGGTTATAAAGCCACACCAAGTCATCTTGCTGGAAGCCAGTAGAATTAGCCTTTAGATCATACCTGGTCTTCATGCGGTCAGTAGCCGATTCGAGGTGTTTTCGCACTGTCCGATGTATCTGGTTCAACCGTTGTCTTAGATCACTTGCGTACTCCGAGACCGTTTGGGGTTTCTCAGGGGGTGTTCCGTACTTTATATCGGCTGGCAAACGAATAGACTTTCCAAAAATGACTTTGGCTGGGGCTTGGCCCGTCGACGCATGTTCAGCGGCTCTATACGCCATCAAAAATAGTGGGATATGTCGGTCCCAGTCCCTTTGGTTCTCGTCAACCATTTTGGCAAGGTGTTTATTGAGCGTGCCGTTGAAACGTTCGACCATTCCATCGGATTGGGGATGCAGCGGTGTTGTCCTCGTTTTCCGTATTCCGAGCAGCTCGCACATTTCGCCAAAAACTAGTGACTCAAAGTTTCGGCCTTGATCCGAATGTAGTTCGCCAGGTACGCCGTACCTACTGACCCAATTTAACACTAGCTGTTCAGCTACAGTAGTTGCTTCCTGGTTGGGAATGGGGTAGACCTCGGGCCACTTGCTGAAATAATCGGCTACAACCAGCGTGTATCGATTTCCCCATTCAGATTCAGGAAAGGGTCCAGCGATGTCAACAGCAATCCTTTCAAACGGTACCCCTACGTTATAGGTTTGCATTTGTCCTCTCAGTCGTCGCTTTGGGCCGTTGACGGAAGCGCAAATTGTGCATCTGCGACACCAGTCCTCTACGTCTTCTCGAGCGTGGAGCCAGTAGAACCGTTCCCGCAATTTCGCTAAGGTCTTGTTAACACCAAGGTGGCCTCCCGAGGATCCTTCATGCATTTCCTTAACCACATCGTGGATTCGGCTTTTGGGTAGTATAGTTTGCATTCTATAGGAGCTGCCATCCGCCGTTTCCCATTTCCGCTTGAGTACACCACCTTCCACCTGAAGGGAGTTCCATTGTGCCCAATAGCTTTTCAGGGTTGCGCCATGCGTTGAAACGTCCTTCCACTCAGGTCGCCCAGTCGTCTCCTTCCATACGAGCAATGGTCCGATGTCTTCATCGGCTAGCTGGGCATTTCGAATCTCCTCCGATGACCAACCTTCATCGAATTCAGCCGTTATCAGTCGCAGATCAACGGGCGGCTCCTTTTCCTCAATCCGTCGGCAATGCTTGCAGTTAGCTGGACATGGGCGACGAGATAGGGCGTCAGCATTTCCATGAACTCCGCCCTTTCGATGAACGATTTCGTAGTCGTACGACTGCAATCTTTCGATCCATCTCGCAACTTGTCCCTCGGGGTTTCTGAAGTTAAGTAGCCATCTCAGCGATGCATGGTCCGTTCGAAGAACAAATTTCTGGCCATATAGGTACTTGTGGAACTGCTTGGTGGCCTCTATTATAGCCAATAGCTCCTTCCTGGTCACACAGTAGTTCCTCTCACTTTTTGAAAGAACTCGACGGTAATACGAGAGGACTCTTTCTTCGCCATTGATCTGCTGGGAGAGTACAGCTCCAATACCGCCGTTGCTTGCATCAGTGTCAACTACAAACATTTTTCCGTTTTTCGGATACGCCAGCACGGGTGATTCACACAGCTTTTCCTTCAGGGTCTCAAAGGCTGTCTGGCATTGTTCGTTCCAGACATACGGACGATTTTTCTCGGTTAGCTGATGGAGCCACTTAGCTATTTTGGCAAAGTCTTTGACGAATCTTCGATAGTAGGTTGCCAGACCCAGGAAACTTCGTAGTTGGCGCTTGTTGTTTGGTGATGGCCAGCTTTTCACGGCTTCAATCTTCTCAGGGTCTGTTTTGACCCCTTCTGCTGATACGACATGTCCCAGGTATTTTACTTCAGCTGCGAAAAGAGTACACTTGTCGGGACTAAGTTTCAAATTTGCCAGTCGCAGTCTGGAGAAAACTTCTTCTAAGTTCCGCACATGCTCTTCGAACGTTCTCCCGATGACGATGATGTCATCTAGGTACACCAAGCAGGTTTTCCAGGTTAGACCACGTAGCACGTATTCCATCAAGCGTTCGAAAGTGGCTGGAGCATTGCAAAGCCCAAATGGCATCACCACAAACTGCCACAATCCGGTCCCAACTGAAAATGCGGTCTTCTCTCGGTCCTTCTTGTCGATTTCTACCTGCCAGTAGCCACTCTTGAGATCGAGTGTAGAAAACCATTTTGCGTCGGCTAAAGTGTCCATGATGTCATCGATGCGTGGGAGCGGGTAACTATCTTTCTTAGTGACGTCGTTGAGCTGCCTATAGTCGACACAAAAACGAGTACTACCATCCTTTTTCTTTACTAGAACTACAGGCGCGGCCCATGGACTGACAGAAGGTTCAATAACGCCTTGTTTTTCCATGTCTGAGATCAGCGCGCTCACTTCTCCTTGTTTGGCTATAGGGAGGCGTCTGGGTGCTTGTCGAATCGGCTTGGCTCCCTGTGTATCTATGACGTGAGTTACCAGACTCGTTCGGCCTTGGTCATCCGGGCTTGTTGAGAAGATGTCACTGTACTTGGTGACCAGATCAGAGGCTCGTTTGAATAGCTGCACCGGCAATTTGACTTGCTTCAATATTGCAGACGTGGATTCCCGGGCTTTGTCTGTGTCTTGCCTCCTTTTCCAATGATGGTTGTGAGAAGCTTCCAAAGAGGTGATGGTGGAAACAGGCTGGCAGCTGCCGATGACTTCTCCCGCTTTGATGCTCGTGGTTGAGTCTGCGGTGTTAAGGACTCTAACCGGCACATATCCGTTCCTTAAAGATCTTACAAGGCTTCGTCCTACAATCAAGCTGCGCAATGCGGATGTCTTCGTTGGCTCTATCAGATAAGATCGGTGGTCTCCAGAATCACCATCAAGCTTGGCCCATACAATGCTTTCGGAGAAATTCGGTACATCAGTGTCAGTACATACCACTACATTCATCTTGGGGATTTGGACGCTAGGATCCTCCATCAGTACTTCGACATTCTGCCATTTCAACACACGTTTGCCCAAGTCTAACGTGATTCCATGTGGTCGGAGAAAATCCATTCCGAGAATGCAGTCATCCATAATGTTCGCGACCAGAAAATTATGTTGGAACACAAGGTCTCCCAACTGTATCTGGAGGTTGACCTCTCCATGAACAGGTGCAGTTTCTCCCGTAGCTGTCCGTAGTGAGAAAATTCTGCCCTTGTGAAGTTGTTGCTGTCTAACTAGGTCTGGTCGGATAATCGATCGGGTAGCACCAGTGTCGATTGTTATGGTGCAGTGTTCTCCGTCAATTTGACCCGGAAGGCATAAGTCCGCTTCTCCACGATGTAGTCTTGACACGGTGATGGTGGTGCTGGGGACGTCGATCCTCCTAGCCAACCTCTGCCCCACGAAGTTGGCTCTTACATGTTTCCCGACCCCTCTGTTTGAAGGGCTTCCATTCTGGGCTCCTGACTCGGTCTGGATCTCCTCCTAGCTGCACACCCTGGACAATAGCTCGGTTTTCTTCGCTTCTTGCAGTCTCTTTGCAAGTGCCCCTTCTCTCCGCAATTCCAGCATCTAGGCGCACCATTTACATGCGGGTCTCGCTCGATTTCCACGCGTTCACACCTGCACTCGTCTGTCACTACTTCACGAACCCGGGCAGTGGTACGAGTCACATTTTTCGCTGCCTCAAAGTTCAGACTGTAAGCCAATGCGTCCTTAACCGTTTGCTTTTGAGCTAAACGCACGGCTTGTTGCAATTCCGGGTCCTTTAGTGCGCTGATGAATGCCTCTGTCGCTGCGTCATCTCGATGTTCTGGGTCGTAGGCTGGGTAAGCCAAAAGTGCTAGTCGCTCAATGTCTTGGGCTAGCTCCTGTAGGGTTTCACCAGGCTTCTGCACCCGATGCCTTAGCTGTGACCGATAAATCTGCTTTAGATGATCATCTCCATAACGCATGTCGAGCGCATTCATTATAGCATTCGAGTTTGAGTGCAATTCAACGGGGATCGTCTGCAACAGCTCGGCAGCTGGGCCTCTTAGAGCAAGAATCAATGCAGTTGCTCGTTTCTGCTCATTCCAGTGATTTATGCGAGCGGCTGCTTCAAACTGGGTTTTGTAAATAGTCCAGACCGTTTGCCCATCGAATATTGGTGCTTGTACATTTCTAGATGAGCTTTGCGCTGCCGTTATAATTGGGGCTGGTGGGGCGGTTACTACTGCCTTTGCTGCTTCCAATTCCTTTTTCATGTTTTCCATCTCATTGTTGATTCTCTCCTCGACCTGGCTGACCTTTTCCTCGACCTGGTAAACCTTTTCCTCGACCTGGTCAACCTTTTCCTCGACGCCTTTAATTTGCTTGTTGAGACTACCGAGCTCCGCTTTTATTTCGGTTGACTGTTTCTCCAGCTTCTGTGTGATGTCTGCCTTGATGTCTGCTTTGATTTCGATTGCTTGTTGGTCCAGCTTCGCTGATTGTTCGTTTAGTTTCGCAGCTAAACTGGATGTCTGTTCATTTAGCTGCGCTGATTGTTCACTTAGCTTCGTTGATTGTTCATTTAACTTCGCTGATTGTTCATCTAGCTTCGCAGTCAGACTCGATGACATCAGCATTAACATTTGCATTAGCGCATTTTCTGGCTCCTTCGATTTTGGTGTTTCTACTTCTCCACCTTCTGCGCCTTTTTCCGCATCTGAGAACTCACCCGAATCCAGATTCACGCCTTTCGACTCGATCGCGTCGCGCAAGCGTGCAATCAGTGTGGTCTTTGTACCTTGCGTAGCCAGATTTCGCTGTTCTAACTCTTCCTTGAGCTCCGACATGGTCAATTCATTGATTCTTAGATGCAAGTTTCGTGGCATTTTTATTGTATTGGCTTTTTGTTTTTTTTTTTCAACAGTTTTTACGTTAGATTTCACAACTGTGCAGTTTAAAAATGTTTAAATGTTTTCACTTTCGAAATTTTCTATCTCACTTCTCGACACCACTGTCGCGTGTTATTGGTTCGCGGCCTATAATTTTAATGTTCCGGGAAAGTGAAAACGCAATGTCTTTTAATTTAAGTAAAAAGAGTTTATTTAATTAAATAAAATGCACAATAATCAGTTAACACTTTCACTAATTTTAATTTTCACTATTAAAATTAAAATCTAACACTTGTCCATAAATTTTTTATCGCAATTGTCTTCTAAATTACTTCACTATTACGAAACACACTTTGCACTCAAACAATCAATTGTCTTTACTTCGCGTTCCACTATATCGCAGTTTTCTTATCGCGGTCGAATGAATGATCATCCCCCATTCATTCAGCTCGCCTTTATATAGGGTCTCTACCTATTCACCCATTTCTCGTTTATTGGCGAATGTTCTACCGAGAAAATTAATGAATGGAGTGACGTCACTTGTAGATGTTGATCATGCTTGTTGGGTTCTCGGGGTTTCGAGTGAATTCGTGTTCTTCATTGTTGTGAAAACAATTGCGACAGTAGCTCGCAGAGTTATTTGTACATGTAACAATATATATATATATATATATATATATATATATATATATATATATATATATATATATATATACTCGTATATATATATATATATATATATATATATATACATATATATATATATATATATATATATATATATATACTCCTGTGTCCAAAAAATAAGGTGACATTTGAATTTAAACTGCGCGCGTCGAAGGATTTGGAGGATTTTTTTTAGGGTTGGTAGTACTATTCATTAGTGTTTGAGATACGCGTCGTTTTGTGAGCTGCTAAAAGTGAGTTTTTCGTTTTTTGCGATGTCGAACTTTGTTGCATTTGCATTAAATTTTGTTTGCGGAATCAATTTTTGAGAATGGTGCAGAAAGCCTTTGGTGATGAGGCTATGTCTAAAAAAAAATGTTTACAAGTGGTATAGTGAGTTCCAAGCCGGCCGTGAACGTGTCGAAGACGAAGAGCGTCCTGGGCGATCATCAACCTCTTCTCTTCTTCGATTATCGTGGTGTTGTGCATTATAAATTCCTTCCGCCCGGCCAAACAGTCAACAGAAATATTATTTGAACGTTATTCATCGTTTGCGTAACGCTATCCGCCTAAAAAGGCCGGAATCGTGGAAAGAAAATTCTTGGTTTTCACACCACGATAATGCACCATCCCATACTGCACTCGTTATTCGAGATCATTTCGCCAAAAACACAACCCATATCGTTCCGCAACCACGTATGCCCCTGATCTGGCACCGTGTGACTTCTGGCTGTTCAGCAAGTTCAAAAGACCGCTCCGGGTACACCGTTTTGATACGATAGAGGAGATTCAAGCCACAGCGAAGACGGAACTGAAGGCCATCCCGGAAACGACGCGTATCTCAAACACTAATGAAGATTTTGACATGTAAATTTGACATAGATGTCACTGACAGTACTACCAACTTAACAAAAATAATTCTACAAATCCTTCGACGCGCGCAGGTTAAATTCAAATGTCACCTTATTTTTTGGCCACAGTAGTATATATATATATATATATATATATATATATATATATATATATATATATATATATATATATATCTATATATATATATCTATATATATATATATATATATATATATATATATATATATAGACATATATATATATATATATATATATATATATATATATATATATATATACATATATGTACATATATATATATATATATATATATATATATATATATATATATATATATATATATATATATATATATACATATATATATATACAATATATACATACATATATATATATATATATATATATATATATATATATATATATATATATATATACATACATACATACAATATATATAAATGTATATATATATATATATATATATATATATATATATATATATATATATATATATATATATGCATATTTATATATATATATATATATATATATATATATATATATATATATATATATATATAAATATGCATATATATATGTATATATATATATATATATATATATATATATATATATATATATATATATATATATATATATATATATATATATATATATATATATATATATATATCTATATACAACGATCTTGAATTCCAGCTGCATACACAAGAGAACAAAGCTCCAAGTATACAAATCTGTGATAAGACCTGTGCTATGTTATGGGTGTGAAACATGGACCCTAACCCAAGCATTCGCAAATATATTGAGCGCCTTTGAGCGACGGATCCTGAGGCGAATAATTGGAGCGAAGCTAGACGGGGACCAATGGCGAATTCGATACAACCATGAGCTGTATGAAGCGATCCGGAGGTCTCAAGGATTGTAAGACTGCGGAAGCTGCAATGGGCTGGACACATGAATCGTATGGACGAACCACGGACACCCAAGAAGGTATTCGTTGGGAAAACTGAAAGCCGGCGGCCAGTGGGGAAACCGAGGAAGCGCTGGTCTGACTCTGTCGACGAAGACAGTTCATCGCTGCTCGGATTTCGGAATTGGAAGACGCGGCCAATGGACCGAGACAGTTGGAAGCGCTGTTTGCAGGAAACGAAGGCCCGAAAGGGGCTGTAGTGCTAAGAAGAAGAAGAAGAACCTTAGTTTTACTTGGGTTATTCTTAGGCCGACTTTTTCGCTGGCTTCGCTATGCTCATTTAGGAGAGGTTGTAGTTCTTCTTGGCTCTGAGCAATTATGACTATATCGTCGACAAATCTTAAGTGATTGATGCGTTCTCCGTCGATTTGTAGGCCCTTCTCTTCTCATTTTAGTTCTCGAAAGATGTTTTCCAGGGTGGCATTGAGTCGCCTTGGAGAGATTGTGTCCCCTTGTCTAACACCTTTTTGTTTGGGGAATTCTGGCGTGTCATCAAACACTTTGACTTTTACTTTGGCGCTCCTGTAGATGTTTGAGAGCGTTTCCACGTATGTTTTACCTATACCATGATTGTATAGTGCTCTTATAATCGCCCCAGGGTATATAGAGTCAAAGGCTTTTTCAAAGTTTATGAACGTCAGTGCTAGGGGTAGTTCGTACTCTTTAGCCCTGCTCATGATTTCTCTCAAGGTGTGGATGTGGTCTATTGTACTGAATAAGCTTGCTACCTGTGTTCTATAAGGTATTGTAATGAATCATGCGAGTCATGTATACGCTTACTCCGAATTCCTATAAAAATAATTCTCACATAAATCAATTACTGCAAACGTTGCATTTACCCAAATGCAACGAATCTGCAACGGAAATGACATGTGCCGAACCTAGACAATAGGTAAGCAATTTACGCGGCGGCACATGTCCCATCGTAATCAAAATTACTTTCGCATAATTAATTCACGTGTCGCAAACTCATCATTTTTCGCATAATAAATAGAAGCGTATCCATGAACACCTTCAGTTTTTGCTAATTAGATGTAGAACGTTACGCTGTCCGAGTGAATACTCAAAAGAAATTGTAATCAATAAAGTTTTTAAAGTTAAATGTAAAGTTCGTGTTTGGATTTCTTGATGTGCGCGGAGCACTTCCTTATTTTTTATAGTTCGGTCAAACTAGACACAAAACTGGCACAGTCGGTAAACGCCACAGTTCGAAAATCCGCGAAGGAACTAACGAAAAAGTGTGGTGACTATTTAAAAATAAAATCGGTTAAGTGCCGCGAAGGTGCCGATAAACTAAAACACATAAATATTAAACAAAATAATAATCGGGAAAGCCGCGAAGGTTAATACGGTTATTATTAACCTACATAATAAGATCAGAGCAGACACACGAAGCATAAAGGTCCGCTTAAAACTCGCAATGAGGCTGCTGTAGAGATCTGATCGCCCATAAATTAATTTAAAAAGTGTGTAAAACAAACAAAGTTCCTAATAAGAAGTGAAAAGCAACATTTCAAACCGAACAAATTAAACCGGACAAATTGAACAAAGTTTCACAAAACTTGGAAACAGGTAACATAGCCTAAGATTTTTAAAAAACTCCATATAAAACGTGGATCCTGCTGGACGAAGAACAAGAAGAAGGAATATCTTCAACCAAGGGCGGAACGACGCATACAGAATGGAAGAACTGGTTCAACAATTCCAACAACTTCAACTACAACTTGCTCAAAGGGAGGAGCAGGTCCAACAGTTGGCAACAGCTCTTCAACAAATTTCAAACAGACAATCATCAAACGATCATAACGATAAAATATTAAAGGAGATCAAATATATGAACAACTTTACCGGCGTCGGAGATATTACCATCAACGGCTTCCTGAGCAGTGTTGAATACTATTTGAGCAAAATTGACAATGAAGATTCAAAGAAAACAGCAGTAAGGACCATCTATTATGAGAAAATCCAAGGCGAGGCTAAGAACGCAATCATCATCATCCCAGAAACAGATAATTGGCAACTCATCAAGGATCAGCTAAAGCTACGTTTCAGACCAGACGTTCAACCGTGGGAAATCTACAAAAAAATCAACGAACTAAAGGTGCACAATGTAAGCGAATTGGCTGAGGAATCACAAAAAATTAAGTATAAGGCAGATGAACTAATAATCTATTATCAAGATAAAATGTTTATTGACCTTAGTAATGTTAATTCAATTTTAACAAATGTAGTGAAAGAAATGAGTCAGGGTGTTCTATTAGAAAAGATATACAGTGAGACAAATATTGATAAAATAATAGAAATTATGAGATCAAGAAGATTTGAAGATGAATGTATCAGACCAGAATTTAGAAAGGTCAAAATTTTCAAACCTAAATTCCACAAAAATAATTTCAAGGATTCTAATCCTAATTCCTCACAAAACAGACAGACTGACAAAAATTCTGACGGAGAGGATAATACAAAACAAAACAGACAATTTAATAAGTACAGACAAAAAGACAATGACAGTGGACAACAAAATAGTGGTCAAAATCAATTTCTCAGATCTCAGAACTCAAACAAATCGGGGCAAAATAAAGCCAATAATTTTTCAGGTCGTTCAAAACAAACATGGAAGTCTAAACTCCAACCGGGTATTGAGCCCATGGAAGTTGAGAATGCGCAATTCCATAGATCAAATATTGAAAAGGTTAAAAACCAAAACCAATCAAATAATTTATCTGATGGAGAAACCTTCTCTGACCCATCCCCTGAAATTAACCTAAATGAATATTTTTTTCGCAACTAGCCTCGGAACAATTGCCTTTGATTCAAATTACTATAAATAATGTTAAATATGTAGCTTTAATTGATACTGGGGCATCATTCAGTGTAATTGATGACCGAATTAATACATATAATAAGGTGAAAATCAAGCCAATCATATTTTCAACTATTACAGGAAAAGATAAGATCGAGTATGAAGTTCATACTCCATCGCCAGAAGAAATTGATCCTCCACCCTCACGAGCCTTGGTTCGATGGAAGGTTAATAGGTTACAAAACCGAAAATATCTGTTCATGATCGGAACTGATTTACTAAATAATCTCGATACATTAATAGATTTCGAGAGAACATTAATTATTTTAAATGGACATGCCATTAAATTTATTAATAGCCCTTATCCTTTTGATGAAGTAAATTCTTTAGAAGAAGTGCATGGTGATTATCTAAAAAGATTACAGTTAGATCACCTGAACAAAGAAGAATATGCCGAAATAATAAAACTGATAAAACGGTATGAGGGAATATTTTTTAAGGAGGGTGACAAACTCACGAGTACCCCCACAATGAAACATGAGATAAAGACTACAACCGAAAATCAAGTCAACTCAAAACTGTACAGGTATCCTCCTAAGCACGAAGCGGAGGTCCGAAAACAAATTGCGGAACTTGAAAAGCAAGGAATTATTCGAAAGAGTAATTCAATGTATTCAAGTCCTCTTATTATAGTACCGAAAAAATCGGACAACTCGGGGGAAAAGAAATTTCGTTTAGTGGTAGATTACAGAAAACTAAACGAAATAACATTGGATGATAAATTCCCATTGCCAAATATTGACTCTATCCTCGATAAACTAGGTAGAGCCCAATATTTTTCAACAATCGATTTAGCAAAAGGTTATCATCAAATTCTAGTCAAAGAGGAAGACAGGCATAAAACAGCCTTCGTAACACCTCACGGACTTTAGGAATTTGTAAGAATGCCGTTTGGTCTAAAGAATGCACCAGCGACATTTCAGCGCCTAATGAATGACGTGTTAAGAGATTTCGTAAATAAATCATGTGTCGTTTATTTAGACGATATTCTGATTCTTAGCACCTCTTTAAAAGAACACATTAAATCGTTAACAGACATTTTTCAAACTTTGAAAGCACATCAACTTAAAATCCAGATAGATAAGTGCAATTTTATGAAGAAGGAGACCACATTCTTAGGTCATATTATCTCAAAAGATGGACTGAAACCAAATCCCGAAAAGGTTGAAATAATACAAAAATTAGAATTGCCAAAAACGCACAAACAGATAAAGAGCTTTCTAGGATTAACGGGTTACTACAGAAAGTTTATTAGGAACTACGCAAAAGTAGCTCAACCTATAACAAAGTATCTGAAAAAGGACCAAAAAGTTAATTGTAAAGATCCAAATTATATTAGCGCTTTTGAGAAACTAAAAGCCCTTATAATATCACATCCTGTTTTAAGATTTCCTGATTTTCAGAAACCCTTCCAATTAACCACGGACGCGTCTCAGTATGCAATTGGTGCCGTTTTGTCACAAAACGGGCATCCAGCGTGCTTTGCCTCGAGGACATTAAACTGTCATGAGCGGACTTACGCCACTACTGATAAGGAATTTCTTGCCATTATGTGGTCGGTCAATTATTTCAGACCGTATCTCTATGGTAACAAGTTTACTATTTATACGGACCATCAACCTATCAAATACCTTCATGCTAAATATAAAGGGAAGGACCTTTCACCCAGGCATCAAAGATGGCTCTTAAAACTAGGAGAATATCATTTTGATATTGAGTACGTAAAGGGAAAAGAAAATAAGGTAGCGGATTTTCTCAGCCGTACTAATCAACCTAAGGAGTGTGATGAAAAGTCGACAAGCTCATTTAAACATACAAACTCTTTTTCAGATTTAGGAATAATATTTAACTTGGAAAGTCACGATAGGACAATAGCTACAAAACATTCTGCGGAGGAAGATCTACAAGATCATATACCTATTAAGGAGGAAATTGTAAATAAATATAGGACACAGTTAATATTGACAAATAATAAGATCCAAGAGTTAGAAGTTATTCATAAAAAGCGAATAATTTATATAGCGGAATACGATTTCGACAATTTACGCGAAATCCTTAGAAAGTACATAAAGAAGGGGATAACCGGCATTTATACGGAACTTGAAGACAGCAAATATAACATCTTGCAACAAACAATAAGGGAAATGTACTCAAATGACAGCCAAGTCAAGTTTATTCGATGCTCTTTTAGAGCTCAGGATATAAAAACGGAAACCGAAGCAGTAAAGCAAATATCTCTGTATCACATAAAGGAAAGTATGCACTCCGGTATACAAGAAACTTTCAATTCTATAAAAAACAAGATCTATTATCCAAAATTACAGGAACTAATACAAATTGTACTCAACCAATGCGATGTCTGTCAAATGGTGAAATATGACAGAAAACCGATCAAACCTAAATTTAATTACACAGAAACACCCTACAATAAAAACGAAATTATCAATATAGATATTCATACCTTCATGAAATATGATTTCTTAACAATAATAGATCGATTTTCGAAATTTGGCTCTGCTTACTTCCTACCTGACAAAAATCATATAACAATCATTGAAACTTTAGAAGAACATTTTGCAAAAATAGGAAAACCCAAGAAAATTACTGCAGGAAATGAATTAAATACTATTAACGTAAAGGAATTCTTAAAAGAAGAGGAAGTAGAACTACACATAACAAAAGCGCATAGCCATACAGGTAATGCTGACGTAGAACGTTTTCACAACACATTACTTTCGATATGCAGAACTTTAATATTAAATAAAACAAATTTTTCACCAAAACAAATAGTACAACAGGCTGTTAGAAACTACAACAATCGCTATCATTCAACTATCAAGTGTACCCCTATCGATGCCCAGGAACAACGAATAGACGCTTTAAAAATTAAAAATAACATCAACGAAGCAAAACAAAAATATTTGGAAAAAATAAATAAAAAACGTGAAAACTACGAGGAAACTAGTACGACTGGATTCATAAAGGACTATAAAGCTGTAAGATACAAAGAAAAACCAAGATATAGAAGGGCAAAATTACATAATGTCCATCCCACAAATATCAAAAGAGAATTAAAACATACAAATCTAAACGATTATTCAGAAGACGATATCGTTAAAACAGAGGATAAAAGAATTCTAGAAGCATAAATAAAAGCTAAAGAAGGTCCTAACTCCGAGGTTTTGGTAAAGAAATTTAATTTATCAATAAAGAGGAGCGATGCAGCCACCTTACTAGGAAAAGAATGGTTAAACGACCAAATAATTAACTTTTACCTAAATTTGCTAGTAGAAAGAAGCTCACTAGACAATGCAAATAATCTTCCGAAAGTGTATGCAATGAATACATTTTTCACGCTGTGCCTAAACAAAACAGGATATAGTGCAGTTCGAAGATGGACACGGAAAGTGGATATATTCTCCTATGATTTAATAATAATTCCAGTTCACATAAACCAAACACATTGGTGCTTAGCCATAATAAGCCCAAAGGAAAAATACATTAAATATTATGATCCAATGAGGACTCCAAATACCGAAGTTCTAGATTTACTAGAAAATTATGTCAAGGAAGAATCGGTGGACAAGAAAGATGAGGTTTTAGACTTTTCTTTTTGGAAAAAGGAGCAAATTCTAAACGGTCCACTTCAAACAAATGCATATGACTGTGGTGTATTTAGCTGCACATTTGCTGAACATATAACTCGCAATTGTGAACCAAATTTTTCCCAAGAGGACATGGTTTATTTAAGGAAGAAAATGCTCGCAGATATTTTGCAAAGCAAAATCCAATAGTTTCAATAATTTAACCTTAACTTAAGTCGTTTAAATCATTTACCCTTAACAAATCAATTACTTTTTATTATGACATATCTAAGATTAAATACTTATTTTAGGTCATAATCATCATATGGTTGCTTCTAATCTCTATGGTAAAACCAACAACTGGGACATTAAATATACAACCAATATCGACTGAAAATGGCTTTACAATAATAAATATTTAACAGAATTTAGGCAGGCAATCGATTTAGCAGAGGAAAACATCAAACGGTTGAACGTTGGGAATGACTTGACTATTAGACAAGAACTAGAAACTATTCGTACAAAGTTTAAAACTATTCGACCTAGTCCTAGAAAGAAAAGAGGTTTACTCAATATCGTTGGTACAGTAGAAAAATGGCTTTTTGGTACCATGAATGACGACGATAGAAAGGAAATCACTGAACACATGAAAACAGTAGAAATTAACGAAGACAAAACTATCGGTAACCTAAATAAGCAAATAGAAATCAATTCGCATATCAGTGACTCGATAAAAATTCTTAAAAACACCATTGAATCAGATAGAAATCAAATTACAAAAACTTACGAAGAAGTAACTGCTAACGAAAGAAAAATTATAGTAAAACAACTGCAGTTAGATCAAATGATAAGATTGCAGATGCTTAAAGAAAAACTAGACCAAATTATGGACAGCATAGCATTTACCCGACATGGTATTGTTCACCCAAGTTTATTGACAACTACTGAAATCTTGACAACAGGACTAGACTTTTACAGACTTAAAAACGCTAAAACAGGACTCTTGCAACTAGACAAGGACAAACTAACGCTTGCCATCAAAATTCCCAATAAATACAAAATAGTCGACCTTAAATTGATAACCCCAATCCCAAATAAAAACTTTTTAGAACTTAATATAGAAGATCAATTTGTTATTGAAATAAATCAAACAAAATATCAATATAGTGGAGAAATTCAATATGAAAAAGATCTCAAAATTGTAAACAATTGCATTGAAAAAAATAATTGCTTTACACAAATAAATAAACTTCAAGAAATTAAAAAATTGGATGATCAAACTATACTTTGTAAAAATATGAAAAATCAACAAATTATAAATTCTTGTGATGACAGATATATAAAACTAAACGGTAATTACTTAATAACATTCAATAACTGTACTATTCAAATCCTAAATGAAACCTTTAGTAGCAATGATATCAAATTTGTTGACAGATTTTATTATGAAGCAGACTATAATTTTAATTTTACCAAAAGAATTAATTTTGAAAATATTACCATACAACATATTGAAAATTTGGAACCTTTAGAAATTCTTAAATTCTACAAAACTATAAGTCCAATATTAGGAATAACAATAATTTCAATACTTATATGTATGATTTTTGCAATACTTACCATTTTTTATAAAATACATAAAACAAAAGAAATTATGAATGTAAACAAAACATTAAAACAAATTGTAATGAAAAGGTTAGAATTCAGGAGAATTCTTATTGTAAGGGAGGAGAAGTCATGTATACGCTTACTCCGAATTCCTATAAAAATAATTTTCACATAAATCAATTACTGCAAACGTTGCATTTACCCAAATGCAACGAATCTGCAACGGAAATGACATGTGCCGAACCTAGACAATAGGTAAGCAATTTACGCGGCGGCACATGTCCCATCGTAATCAAAATTACTTTCGCATAATTAATTCACGTGTCGCGAACTCATCATTTTTCGCATAATAAATAGAAGCGTATCCATGAACACCTTCAGTTTTTGCTAATTAGATGTAGAACGTTACGTTGTCCGAGTGAATACTCAAAAGAAATTGTAATCAATAAAGTTTTTAAAGTTAAATGTAAAGTTCGTGTTTGGATTTCTTGATGTGCGCGGAGCACTTCCTTATTTTTTATAGTTCGGTCAAACTAGACACAAAACTTGCGACGCCGCTGGTGCCCACTACCAACACACTTCGCTGCTAGGTGGCTTGTCATTTTACGTTGGTTGCGACCAGTGCACATCTCACGTCTATTTTGTCGTCGGATGCCAACAGAATTTGACAGCCACATGGAATTGAAGTGTGGAGGTAGTGGCCGCGACGCAGAAGGAGGTTATCTTGGAGGGCCGCCACGCTGCAGGAACGGTGCACAAATACGAAGTGATCACATGTAGGTATAATCACGAAGTTTCTTTAAATTTTCGGAGATTTGTGTAATATTTCGAAAAGTTGAAGTACATGCAAGATAGAAGAAGAAGGAGGTAGAAGAAGGAGACAGAAGATAAGAAGGAGACAGAAGATAAGAAGAAGACAGAAGATAAGAAGGAGACAGAAGATTGGAAGAGAAGGAAGTCGAAGGCAGAGGAAGATAGCGAATAGGAGAGAAGTAGAGCGAGAGGGAAGATAGGAGGGTAGAAGGTAGAGCGAGACAGCAGATAGGTAGAGCGAAATAGAGTGAAAGAGAAGAAGATAGAGCAAGTAAGAAGGCAGCAGATAGATAGAGCGAAATAGAAGAAAATAGTGTGAAAGAGAAGAAGATAGAGCAAGTAAGAAGAAGATAGAGCGAGTAAGAAGATAGGAAGAAATTGAAGATAGAGCGAATAAGAAGAAAGAAGATAGAATACCGGGACTCTGGGTGAGTACTTGGTATTCCTTTACTGACCTGGGTCAGCCTCAGTCAATTTTTCTTATTATATTTTTCTGAATTTTATTGAAAATTAGTTATTTGGCGGATCTTATAATAATTGTAGCATATAGATAGTTCCCTTTTGGTGGACAGGATGTCGACGGACGGTGGCGTGGTTGCCGGACGTGACATACCTGCTGACAAAGATGAGCAAATTGCTTCGTTGGTCGCCCAGCTTGACAATATAACGCTGAAGTTGGATCAAGTGTTTGTAACGCTGTTACAAACACAAGAGACACTCGCTAAAACTAATGCTGAGCTGGCCGACCAGCGAAACAAAAATGAGTTGCTAGCTGCGAAAAATGCAGAACTAGTGTTATTGCTCAAGGACAAGGCTAAGGTCAACGGAAAATCCAAAAAAGAGAGCCCTCGGATGAAAAAGCGAAAGGTGAGGGCGTCTTCACCTCCCAAGTCAAGTTCCACATGTGAAACTACTACAGAGAGTGAGATGGAAGTTGACTGCGAGAATAACAAAGATAAAGAGGATGAGATTTTCCCTGCCCTTCCACCACCAAAACCAGCTACGGTATTCAAAGAAATGGCCATCACACCCAAACCAAAGCCAACAGTACCAAACACTACAAACACACAACCCGCAACACAAACACAAGAATCAAAAACAGTCCCGATCATTTTACGAGAGCCCTCAAAATGGTCCCAAACACTGAACATAATGAAAACACAAAACATTTCATACACATCCGCGAAAAGGGTCTACCTGGGAATACAAATTATACCAACTACACCCACAGATCACAGACGACTGACCAAAGCACTAACAGAAAATGAACTGCAATACCACACTTATATACTGCCAGAAGATAGACAGCTGAATGTTGTCATCAGGGGTCTGTATGGCCTTTCAGCTGAAGAGATAAAAGAAGACTTACAATCTCAGGGCTTCAACCCAATTGAAGTCTACTACATTAAAATGAGGGAAGGTCTCTCTAAAGTCGTCAAGGTTCTCCTCCCAAAAACCGAAACAAATATATACAACATAAAATCTGTATGCCATCTTATGTGCATCGTGGAAGCACAGCGTCCTCGTACGGGCCAGGGCATGTGCCACAACTGTCAACAATTTGGACATTCTGCCAGCAATTGTCATGCACAGTCTCGATGTGTAAAATGCGATTCGCTTCACCATTTCTCGAACTGTCCGAAGAAAATAGAAGAGAAAGCAAAATGTGTAAACTGTGGTGGAGAGCATCCTGCAAGCTACGGGGGCTGTCCCAGAAATCCAAAGAACGTGAGAAGATCGTTCGCACAGGTTGCTGCGGCCCAACCCACACAACCAGCACAAAAACAGACAACCACGACACAGCTTCCCCCACGCATACAAAATCAAACTAACAATATGGACCAAATTTTTGCCAAAATACAGACACAGTTCCAAAACATGATGCAAGAGATGATGGCAAACATGATTCAAACCATGTTCGCTGCATCTCAAAATGTCATCAACACTAAACACTAATGAGTTTAACGAATCACATTTCAATTCTGACGTGGAATGCGAATTCCTTGCTTCAGCATACTGGTGAATTACAACAGTTTATTTTCGATCATAAATACGATATAATCATGATCCAAGAAACCTTTCTGAAGCCTGGAAGACGATTCAGCATCCCCAACTACATCATGTACAGAAATGATAGAATGACGGGTAGGGGAGGCGGAACGGCCATTCTCGTGAGACGAAACGTGAATCATTATCCCATCAATACACCCACACTTGAAAAACTAGAGGCCACAGTAATCAAGGTGCAAACTGATTTTCTGGAGTTCATTGTGATTTCTGTTTACAATCCTCCCTCAAATAGAAATCTTCCAGATGATCTCAGAGTACTTACTGCATTTGATGGCCCTATATTCATTGCAGGAGACCTAAATGCCACACACCGCCTTTGGGGAGCTGTGAGAAGCAATAAAGCTGGGACCGAGCTCAATACATTCATCACAGCCAACCACTTTAGCCTGCATATCCCCAATGAGCCAACACATTACGGAACAAGACATGGCTTTGCACTGGATATCGGAATATCACGAGATTTCACACAAAATGTTCGGTTAAATGTCCTCGACGAACTGTCTTCCGACCACAAACCAGTCCTTTTCCTCATAGAAAACATCTTTATTGATGTTCCTATGCAGGAAAGAAAAACTACAAACTGGAAAGCGTTTAAAGTCGCATTGGCCAATGAAACTAATTTGCAATCACCTGAAACGGCCGACGACCTCGACAACATCATTGAGAACGTAACTCAGAGAATTATACAGGCAAAAGAGGACCACACGGTCATAACTCCGAGAAGGGAAACGAATCCCTATGAACTCCTTCAGAAAATCAAACAACTGATCAGGAGAAGGAATCAAGTTCGGAGGAGAGCTAGGTTTACAGGTGACCCTACGCTACGTTTAAACGCTACTCGGATGACAAATGAAATCCGTGATAAAATAAGGGTATTCCGAAACGAGCAATGGGAGAGCTTTTTGCAGAGTCTCGAGCCTGGGTGTGGCAGTTTCTGGAGAATGATCAAATACTTTCGGAAAAACAGTAAAATTGTGGTACCACCTATTCATGGTCCGAATGGAATACAATACTACGATGCGGGTAAGGCGGAGGCATTTGCAGATTCCTTAGAAACACAATTCCGCGAGAATTCTTCGGATGAGGAGGACTTTGGAAATGAGGAAATAATTCAATCTTCTGTCAACAGACTACTGATGGATAACATTCAACACGAAGACAGAATAAAACCCACGGACTTGGACGAAATCAAAAACATTATACAGACACTCGACAAACATAAAGCACCCGGATATGACACTATTACAAACACTATGATTTCTTGGCTACCAGATAATATATTACAAACACTCACTGACATTATTAATACGATTTTTCGTTTGCGAAGGTATCCCAAAATATGGAAATCAGCGGTTATTATTGTCTTCCCGAAACCTCAAAAGGACCCACAATTTCCACAAAACTGGAGACCCATCAGTCTTCTCTCTTCACTGTCGAAAATTGCGGAAAGGGTGATTCTGCATCGACTTTATGAGGTTATATCTGATAAAGATATTCTACCGGAAGAACAATATGGCTTCAAAGCCAAACACTCTACTGAGCTCCAGTTAGTTAGAGTGGTCCAACACATCAGAACAGGCTTAAATCGCAGAAACTCAACAGGCTTAGTTATGTTTGACATAGCTAAGGCCTTTGATAAAGTCTGGCACGCAGGACTTATCTTCAAAATGCATCAGTTCAATATGCCACTGCAGCTCACCCAAACCATTGGCTCCTTTTTGGAAGGCAGATCATTCCGTGTCAGAATTGACAAACAACTTTCAAGCCTGAGACCAATTGATGCTGGAGTTCCTCAGGGCTTAGCCATATCACCGGTCCTTTACAACATATTTACTGCAGACCTTCCTACTCTGCCTCCAAAAGTAAAAT